>OX438536.1:12674669-13874669 GCA_949316355.1 Bruchidius siliquastri | reverse complement strand
TTACGATATATGAGTTACGAATTACGACTTACAATCTACGAGGTACTAGCTGCGAGTTACAAGATGCGAGTTCCCACTTAAAGTAACGAGTTACGATCTACGAGACACAAGATATGAGTTACAGGTAATCGGTAATGAGCTACGAGCTACTAGATACGAGATACGAGCTCCGAGTTATGGGTAACGAGTTACGAGTTACAAGATACGAGCTCCGAGTTATCGGTTACGCGTTACGAGATCCGAGTTCTGAGGTTCGCGTCATGAGATACAAGATGTGAGTTTCCACCTATCGGTAACGAATTACGAACTACTAGATCTAGGATACGAGTTCAAGGTTATCGTCATTGATTTACAAGATCCGAGATCAAGATTCGAGTTCCGAGTTATGGGCAACGAGTTACGGGTTACGAGTTACGAGTTACAAGGTAAGTGATACAAGATACGAGCTCCGAGTTATCTGTGACATATTCGAGTTCCGAGTCGTGAGTTATGCGTCACGAGATACAAGATGCGAGTTCCCATTTATCGGTAACAATCCACGAGCTACGAGATGCAAGATACGAGTTCCAGGTTATCGGTAATTGATTAAAAGTTACGATATATAAGATACGAGTTCCGGGTTATGAGTAGCGAGTTCTAAACTGCGATTTACGAGTTACGAGTTACCAGTGTCGAGTTACGAGTTTCGAGTCGCGAGTTACGGTATACGCGTTACGAGTTACGAATTACGACTTACGATCTACGAGATACTAGTTACGAGTTACGAGATACAAGATGCTAGTTCCCACTTATCGTAACGAGTTACGAGCTACGAGAAACAAGATACGAGTTCCGAGTTATGGGTAACGAGTTACGAGTTACAAGATACGAGCTACGAGTTATCGGTAACGCGTTACTAGTCCCGAGTTCTGAGTTACACGTCACGAGATACAAGATGAAAGTTCCCACTTATCGGTAACGAGTTACGATCTTCAAGATATGGAATACGAGTTCCAGGTTATTGGCAATGATTTGCGAGATCCGAGATTGGAGATACAAGTGCCGAGTAATGGGTAACGAGTAGGGGTTACGAGTTACGGGTTACAAGGTAAGAGATACAAGATACAAGCTCCGAGTTATCGGTAACGCGTTACGAGTTCCAAGTTCTGAGTTACGCGTCACGACATACAAGTTGCGAGTTCCCACTTATCGGTAACGATTTACGAGCTACGAGAGGCAAGATACGAGTTCCTTGTCATTGGTAATGGGTTACAGCCTCCGATACACAAGATACGAGTTCCGGGTTATGAGTAGCGAGTTATAAGCTGCGATTTACGAGTTACGATATACGAGTTACGAGTGACGAGTTACGAATTACGACTTACGATCTACGAAGTACTAGTTACGAGTTACGAGATACAAGATGCGAGTACTCACTTAAAGTAACGAGTTACGATCTACGAGACACAAGATACGAGTTACAGGTAAACTGTAATGAGTTACGAGCTACTAGATACAAGATACGAGCTCCGAGTTATGGGTAACGAGTTACGAGTTACAAGATACGAGCTCCGAGTTTTCGGTTACGCGTTACGAGTTCCGCGTTCTGAGTTTCGCGTCATGAGATACAAGATGCGAGTTTCCACCTATCAGCAACGAGTTACGAACTACTAGATCTAGGATACGAATGCGAGGATATCGTCATTGATTTATAAGATCCAAGATCAAGATTCGTGTTCCGAGTCATTGGCAACGAGTTACGGGTTACGAGTTACGAGTTACAAGGTAAGTGATACAAGATCCGAGCTCCGAGTTATCGGTAACACTTTCGAGTTCCGAGTCCTGAGTTATGCGTCACGAGTTACAAGATGCGGGTTCCCATTTATCGGTGATGATTTACGAGATACGATATGCAAGATACGAGTTCCAGGTTATCGGTAATGGATTACAAGTTACGATATATAAGATACGAATTCCGAGTTATAGGTAACGAGTTACGAGTTACAAGATACGAGCTCCGAGATATCGGTAACACGTAACGACTTCAAAGTTCTGAGTTATGCGTCACGAGTTACAAGTTGCGCGTTCCCACTTATCGGTAACGATTTACGAGCTACGAGAGGCGAGATTCGAGCTCCTTGTTATGGGTAATGGGTTACAAGCTACGATACATAAGATACGAGTTCCGGATTATGATTAGCGAGCTGTAAGCTGCGATTTACGTGTTACGAGCTACGAGTTTCCAGTTACAAGATACAAGATGCGAGTTCCTACTTATCGTAACGAGTTACGAGCTACGAGACACAAGATACGAGTTCCAGGTAATCAGTAATGAGTTACGAGCTACAAGATACGAGATACGAGTTCCGAGTAATGGGTAACGAGTTACGAGTTACAAGATACGAACTCCGAGTTATCGATAACACTTCTGCTGTTCCCATCTATTGGTAACGATTTACGAGCTACAAGATGCTAGATACCAGTTCCGAGTTATGCGTAACGAGTTACGAGTTACAAGATACGAGCTCCGAGTTATCGGTAACGCATTACCAGTTCCGAGTTCTGAGTTAAACGTCACGAGATACACAAGATGCGAGTTCCCACTTATTGGTAACGAGTTACGACCTTCAAGATCTAGGATACGAGTTCCAGGCTATCGGCAATGATTTGCGAGATCCGAGATAGAAGTTACGAGTTCCGAGTAATGAGTAACAAGTTACGAGTTACGAGTTACGAGTTACGAGTTACGAGTTACGAGTTACGAGTTACGAGTTACGAGTTACGAGTTACGAGTTACGAGTTACGAGTTACGAGTTACGAGTTACGAGTTACGAGTTACAAGCTCCGAGTTATCGGTAACGCGTTACGAGTTCCAAGTTCTGAGTTACGCGACACAAGATACAATTTGCGAGTTCCCACTTATCGGTAATGATTCACGAGATACGAGAGGCAAGATACAAGTTCCTTGTTATTGTTAATGGGTTCCAACCTACGATACACAAGATACGAGTTCCGGGTTATGAGTAGAGAGTTATAAGCTGCGATTTACGAGTTACGAGCTTCGAGTTACGAGTCTCGAGTTACGAGTTTCGAGTTGCGAGTTACAATATACGAGTTATGAGTTACGAGTTACAAGATACGAGCTCTGAGTTATCGGTAACGCGTTACTTGTTCCGAGTTATGAGTTACACGTCACGAGATACAAGATGCGAGTTGCCACTTATTGGTAACGAGTTACGATCTTCAAGATCTAGGATACAAGTTCCAGGTTATCGGCAATGATTTGCGAGATCCGAGATAAAAGTTAAGAGTTCCGAGTAATGAGTAACGAGTTACGAGTTACGAGTTATAGGTAAGAGATACAAGATACAAGCTCCGTCTTATCGGTAACGCGTTACGAGTTCCAAGTTCTGAGTTACGCGTCACGAGATACAAGTTGCGAGTTCCACTCATCGGTAACGATTTAAGAGCTACGAGAGGCGAGATACGAGCTCCTTGTTATTGGCAATGAGTTACAAGTTACGATACACAAGATACGAGTTCCGGGTTATGAGTAGCGAGTTGTAAGCTGACATTTACGAGTTACAAGATACGAGCTCCGGGTTATCGGTTACGCGTTACGGGTTCAGAGTTTCGCGTCATGAGATACAAGATGCGAGTACCTATCGGTAATGATTTACGAACTACTAGATCTAGGATACGAGTTAGATGTTATCGTCATTGATTTACAAGATCCGAGATCAAGATTCGAGTTCCGATTTATGGGGGTTACACGGTAAGTGATACAAGATACGAGCTCCGATTTAACGGTAACACTTTCGAGTTCCGAGTCCTGAGTTACGCGTCACGAGATACAAGATGCGAGTTCCCATTTATCGGTAACTATAATTAGAGGTCTAGGGGAACTTAAAAAACAAAACTTGCAAGAGGATATAACCAGGTACACAGACGGTTTAAATTCCAAACAAGGAATAGGCGCAGAAATTCATGGTAGAGAGCACAGCTCAAGATATAGTCAACCGCTTGCAAGATACACATGAGTATAATTCAGGCTTAGATGTATTCCATCTTGCATTGCGCAAGGATGAACAACAATCTAGCGTATAAAAGCAAAAGGATCGCCATATTCACTGACAGTCAGACGACACTCTGGGCGCTAGGAAGTCCGAAGGTGACGTCTTCACTTATTTGAGAATGTCACCAAGTACTGAATAAGACTAATAATTTTGCAGTGGAAATGGAAGGCTTGCTACAAAGGGATCATCTTCCTTATTTATCGGCCCAGAACCAGCCTGGGAATTCCTAAAAATATAGCAAGGAACTAAGTGAAGGAATGTGTCAGACTTCACTACTGAAATACTGAAACGTGATGACTGGATGCGGGCTTGGAGAACAATTCATTAAAGCACGATGCTCAAAAACGGCTAGCGGACTAATTTCTCAATATATTCATAGATATAGTCTTAACTTTGAAGCTTTACAATAATAGATTATATTATAATAAGACAAGGAACACCTTGGAAAATAAAAGATGTTAGAGTGTATAGAGGGATAGAATGCGGATCGGAACATTACCTACTGAAGATACAGATGGAGATATGATTTAAACGACCACTACTACTAGAACGTGATAATAGCGAACCATAAACTACGACAGATGAAAATAAATTTAACTTGCAGGGTTTGTATGAGGAAAGTACTAAAACACTTTTTAAGTCAAGATTAGATCTACGATTTTTGGTGCAAGGAACAGACACCTTGTATTCATATATCATACACTCACTGAAAGGTGCTGCGTTGGAAGCACTAGGAAAAGATTAATCAAAACACTACAATAAAAATACAACTTTAACATGGAATAAGAAACTGGAAGGTCAGAATAAAAATAAAAAAAGCTTATCTCACCTGAATGAATACAAACAAAAAAGAAGATAAGGTACTTCACCGGCGTGAATAATAAAAATTTAGGAAGATGGTAATAAGCAGTAAATATGAAACATGGGAGCGTACGTGTAGTGAAATGGAAATGTACATGGGTGGAAGTAGATGTTTAGAGGCGAATAGGTCTAAGGAAAGAACATGATACAAGATGCAATATACAGCACATGACATTGAGAGAATGGAAATAACATTAAGAGGAATAGCTCAGAGAAAACAGAAAAGACTTTATTAGTCAGTCCCCCAAACAATACAAGTGCAATAAGATCAATGAAGAACAAACGAGCTTAGGAATTCCAGCAGAGCAAATAAAAAACAGAACGAAGAAATTACAACATATGCTTAGAGTGCTATTCATCAGATAGTGAAATGGTGAAGATGATGAATGGAACGGAACGGAACGGAACGGAACGGAACGGAACGGAACGGAACGGAACGGAACGGAACGGAACGGAACGGAACGGAACGGAACGGAACGGAACGGAACGGAACGGAACGGAACGGAACGGAACGGAACGGAACGGAACGGAACGGAACGGAACGGAACGGAACGGAACGGAACGGAACGGAACGGAACGGAACGGAACGGAACGGAACGGAACGGAACGGAACGGAACGGAACGGAACGGAACGGAACGGAACGGAACGGAACGGAACGGAACGGAACGGAACGGAACGGAACGGAACGGAACGGAACGGAACGGAACGGAACGGAACGGAACGGAACGGAACGGAACGGAACGGAACGGAACGGAACGGAACGGAACGGAACGGAACGGAACGGAACGGAACGGAACGGAACGGAACGGAACGGAACGGAACGGAACGGAACGGAACGGAACGGAACGGAACGGAACGGAACGGAACGGAACGGAACGGAACGGAACGGAACGGAACGGAACGGAACGGAACGGAACGGAACGGAACGGAACGGAACGGAACGGAACGGAACGGAACGGAACGGAACGGAACGGAACGGAACGGAACGGAACGGAACGGAACGGAACGGAACGGAACGGAACGGAACGGAACGGAACGGAACGGAACGGAACGGAACGGAACGGAACGGAACGGAACGGAACGGAACGGAACGGAACGGAACGGAACGGAACGGAACGGAACGGAACGGAACGGAACGGAACGGAACGGAACGGAACGGAACGGAACGGAACGGAACGGAACGGAACGGAACGGAACGGAACGGAACGGAACGGAACGGAACGGAACGGAACGGAACGGAACGGAACGGAACGGAACGGAACGGAACGGAACGGAACGGAACGGAACGGAACGGAACGGAACGGAACGGAACGGAACGGAACGGAACGGAACGGAACGGAACGGAACGGAACGGAACGGAACGGAACGGAACGGAACGGAACGGAACGGAACGGAACGGAACGGAACGGAACGGAACGGAACGGAACGGAACGGAACGGAACGGAACGGAACGGAACGGAACGGAACGGAACGGAACGGAACGGAACGGAACGGAACGGAACGGAACGGAACGGAACGGAACGGAACGGAACGGAACGGAACGGAACGGAACGGAACGGAACGGAACGGAACGGAACGGAACGGAACGGAACGGAACGGAACGGAACGGAATGGAATGGAATAGAATCTTGGGGCCATTTACACTTTTGTTAAGTGGTGAAACAAATAACATACATCTCAAAAAAATAGCCGCAAGCTTCACGGATTCTGTGCAAGGGCGCAGAAAAGATTTTGGTCAGGGAGGCGGTCATATCCAAGAGCTAATATTGATACATTTATGTAAAAGTATATCGATTGTTAACAAGTCAGTCAATTACACCAATCAAAAATCACTCACTTCGGAATAATAAATAAATGATAGGATAAAACCGAATAAGGAAGGTAACTTTCCTCTTTTGTACACCATCGATTCTGTGGAGACGTTTATATAGTAGATCCGTCATTTTTATTCCTCTTTCAATGTTCCCTAGAATAGACATCTCTTGATGCTCCTCAAACAAAGAAAACTAGTACTATTTATGATTAGTGACAATTTTCTGTTGATAATTTATTGTACTTGAAAAACATACAAAAATATTGCTTTGATTTATTTATTTTTATATATTTGCTATAAGCTACATTATTTTTGGATATTTAACAGCTCGTGGATTCTTTCCACACACACCTTGGAACCTTCAAATGCATCTTTCGAGAACTGTAAATAAAAAGAGATAAATTAGACGACAGATCTTCAGAAATATGATATAAAAAAATTCTCCAGTAGACGCTCATTCTTGAAAATGTGATGAATAGTATCCCAAATAATAATAATAATAATAATAATAATAATAATAATAATAATAATAATGATAATGATAATGATAATGATAATGATAATGATAATAATAATAATAATGTAGAATTTATAGGACAGTGTACTTAAGTAAAGTTAGAAGCTTCAAAAGAATTTTAAACGAAAAAAAAAATTTTTCCACTACGAATATATATTAAGCAGACTGAAGATTGAAAGGGCTGAAATACAAATATCACATGTCAGAGCGACAAGGCGAAGATGTATAATAGATTAATTCTGTGATTTGTAATGAGCCTTCAATGAAGTAATTGGCGGTATATTCCGGATAAAGAAGGGCGTTGTTACGAGAGCTACAAGGGACCTCATACTTGTTTGTACTGACCCTGAACTAAACCTCGTTGGGAAACATGTGGGTAGCACCGTACTCGATGCAAGAAATGATCACATAATTGCGAGATATGTTTTCAAAAAGAACTTACTTCGAAACTATAATTAGAGGTCTAGGGGAACTTAAAAAACAAAACTTGCAAGAGGATATAACCAGGTACACAGACGGTTTAAAGTCCAAACAAGGAATAGGCGCAGAAATTCATGGTAGAGAGCACAGCTGAAGATATAGTCAACCGCTTGCAAGATACACATGAGTATAATTCAAGCTTAGATGTATTCCATCTTGCATTGCGCAAGGATGAACAACAAGCTAGCGTATAAAAGCAAGAGGATCGCCATATTCACTGACAGTCAGACGACACTCTGGGCGCTAGGAAGTCCGAAGGTGACGTCTTCACTTATTTGAGAATGTCACCAAGTACTGAATAAGACTAATAATTTTGCAGTGGAAATGGAAGGCTTGCTACAAAGGGATCATCTTCCTTATTTATCGGCCCAGAACCAGCCTGGGAATTCCTAAAAATATAGCAAGGAACTAACTTGGAGAACAATTCATTAAAACACGATGCTCAAAAACGGCTAGCGGACTAATTTCTCAATATATTCATAGATATAGCCTTAACTTTAAAGCTTTGCAATAATAGATTATATTATAATAAGACAAGGAACACCTTGGAAAGTAAAAGATGTTAGAGTGTATAGAGGGATAGAATGCGGATCGGACCATTACCTACTGAAGATACAGATGGAGATATGATTTAAACGACCACTACTACTAGAACGTGGTAATAGCGAACCATAAAATACGACAGATGAAAATAAATTTAACTTGCAGGGTTTGTATGAGGAAAGTACTAAAACACTTTATAAGTCAAGATTAGATCTACGATTTTTGGTGCAAGGAACAGACACCTTGTATTCACATATCATACACTCATTGAAAGGTGCTGCGCTGGAAGCACTAGGAAAAGATTAATCAAAACACTACAAAAAAATACAACTTTAACATGGAATAAGAAACTGGAAGGTCAGAATCAAAAAAAAACAAAAAGCTTATCTCACCCGAATGAATACAAACAAAAAAGAAGATAAGGTACTTTACCGGCGTGAACAATAAAAATTTAGGAAGATGGTAATAAGCAGTAAAAATGAAACATGGGGGCGTAAGTGTAGTGAAATGGAAATGTACATGGGTGGAAGTAGATGTTTAGAGGCGACTTATAAAAGGTCTAAGGAAAGAACATGATACAAGATGCAATATACAGCACATGACATTGAGAGAATGGAAATAACATTAAGAGGAATAGCTCAGAGAAAACAGAAAAGACTTTATTAGTTTGTCCCCCAAACAATACAAGTGCAATAAGATCAATGAAGAACAAACGAGCTTAGGAATTCCAGCAGAGCAAATAAAAAACAGAACGAAGAAATTACAACATATGCTTAGAGTGCTATTCATCATATGGTGAAATGGTGAAGATGTACCAGTTACGTAGAAAGAAACGTGGATAACACCAATACATAAGAAGGGTAGTAAGACTGACTGTAAGAACTATCGCTGTATATCAATGACTAGTACCGTCAGTACGTTATACGGAAAGATCCTCAGAAATATGATGGAAAAAGAATATCAACCGCACGAATTAGAACAACAGGCCGGGTTTCGAGCGGGCCGATCGTGTATAGATCATATCTTTATGCTTAGCCAACTGACTGAGAAAAAAATGGCAACAGACAGAGACACACCTTTACTGTTTGTCGACTAAAATCTGGCAAGTGCTGGAAAATACTTCTATAAACGTAACATTTATATGAGTAGTTCAAGAGCTCTACGAAAAGTCATCCTCAAAATAACAATGAACAACAAATTCTCCTATAGCTTCAATATAACAAAAGGATTGAGACAAGAGTGCAGTCTATCGCCAATGCTATTTAAAATATATTTAGATGAAGGTCTAAGACATTGGATAAGATCATGCTATAGAATGGGAATCAAATTAAATGATTGTACACCCTACATTTCGCAAATGATCAGGTGGCAATTTCTCAGGATAAGGACGACTTATATTTTATGACACGTCGTTTAATATCAAAACTAGCGCAGTCTGAGCATCGCGTAACACTATGCTCTTTAGCGTAGTCTTGTACCACATAAAATAAGCTGTCGAATGGAAGATTTCTGTATGTCATGTAATTTTCAAGATATCTATTAAAACGTTTAAATGTGAATTTTTGGTGAATTTTAATTTTAATCACACCCTGTATATGCTTCTCACTGACACGCTTTTTCATAACCATGTACAATAATAGAACTTTTGTAGAACAAATGACCAAGAATTTCTGATGCGCCCTGTATATTTCATAAAATTTGGCGAATATCAACTGAACACTACATCGAAGACGAAATTCAGTCCCACTGTATCTGCTGAAAATATACAATTCAATGCCATTTCAAGGATTTGATTTGGTTTAGTACTACTTAAATTTAGCTTTAGAACGATAGATTTGCTGCTTCTGTGTGTCATGTTGTTTTCGACATATCTATTAAAATGTTTAAATGTGAATCTGATCTGTCTGTCTGCCTCTGTCTGGACTGTCTGTCTTTGTCTAGTCTGCGTGTCTGATCTATGTACTACTGAAATTGCAGCAATAAACATGTAACTTCACTACATTACATGTTAGTATGTATTTTGCAACGAATTTGGTAAGTGAAGGCTGTAATAACATATTTTGTGCAGTGCCAGACGAGTACGATGAGCCCTATAGAATCTTAAAATCAATATTTAAGGAAATCTGTCAGTCCATTTCATCTGTATTTATTAATTTTGAGTCCCCCTGTAAGCATTGATTGTTAATCGAAAACATACAATCCAATCCTCCATGTCATTCCAAAGATTTATTCTATTTTTTTCTCGGTAAATTTTTCATCAACCTTAACTTGAAGTGATAGATTCTATAAGTAGGTTATTAGTTCGTTATCTTTCCTTCTATTGATGATTTTTCCGTATAAACAATAAACATGCATAGCCAATAACCGTATTTATAGCATTCCAGACCTACGCCTGTCAATTAATTCGCTCTTTCCTCAGTAAATCTATGAAGTGAAGACCTCTTATTAATAACAAAACCCCAGATTTTCATTCGGTCAAAGAAAAAGTCGGTCATGTAGTGTCGTAAAAAATATCTACGTTTTCGGAGCTTGGTATAAATTTGGATTTTTTACATAGTGTTCAAAAAATTGCTGTGGATTCTGGAAAGTATGTGTTTATATCGCGAGTTCAACTCAAAAATTAACTTATCCAGTGAGTAATATTTGTTTTCTGTATACATATATCAATTAATTTATCGCAAAATATAAATTGAGACTCCGACGTCTCAACGAAACAGATCTCCGACGATCTGTGTCCGTATCGCCAGGTTTTTTCGAAATATCTATGAAATTGATCGCGCAATCTCTCAAAAATTTTCGGATTTATCTAATTCAGGTTTCCGTTATTGAGTACAATTATCCGTACAGCTCTGCTGAAATATGTGCATGACACCCGTTTTTTTGGCTTAATTTTTCAAACTTTTCCTATAACTTTTCTGTATTTCCGAGAAACCAAAAAGTACGGAAGCATCGGTCTCGCTGTACCGTAAAGACTGTTTCAAGAGTAAAAAAAACGCTATAAAATTTTCTGGATATAATGCTCGAAATATGAAATCACGGACGTAGAAGTGTGCGACGTCGCAGAAAATGTATGTTTTTCGAGAAAATTTTAAACGGTCATAAATCGAAAACGGTGCACTCCACTGACCTGAATTTATATTCATTTCGTATTTTTATTCATTAAGAATAACGGCGAAAATCTGAAAATTTTTTGAACACGATAATTCGTCCGGCCTATTCGAAACCAACGGAAAAAGGGCGTTTTGAACAGTATAAATCGTCATCATTTTGGAACTTTATTTCCTGCAAAACGGATGGTTTCCATAAAAAAGTATCTCTTTACGATTCGCAGTACTCGTCGAGATGTATATTTTGCTATAGTTTCGTAGTCAATAATCGTAAATATGTCATATTTGCGGTTTTAAATTTTTACGGAAAAAACTATTTTTACGAAATAAACAAATTTTTCTCGAAAACGAACTTCAGGATCAACATCTCACCCCGTCAACCGTACCCGCACGTTATTTACCTATCGAACGGCGCTATTTCCGCGGGGATATTTCTACTAGAAGGTCAAATCGAACGTGCCGAAGCCACCAAAAACGGCCGATTTTCCCCTTGCCGAAAACGCCCCTTTTCCCCGAAAAAAACCGTTTCCAAAACCAGAAAAACGGGAAAACACCCGACGAGTGTCTCAAACTTTAATATTATCGATATGAAAAGTAGGGATTGAATGTTAACATGCAAAAAACCAAGTATATTCGTGTAGGCTCGGAGGAAAAGGATTTACAATTGCAAGACGGAAAGAGAATAATAGCTACTAAAGAATATACATAATTAGGAACAAAAATTACAACAACCGGCCGAACAGAAACAGAAATAGAATAACGAATCCTAAAAGGAAAACAGATCATTGGTCCTTTGAACTCGGTATTATGGTCGTGTAAAATATCAAAAGAAGATAAGCAATAAATATATAACACGGTTTTCAAGAGTGTAGTTTTACATGAATATGAGGCTCGGCAACTCACGTCAAGGACAGAGAAAAAACTATTATTCATAGACTTGGACATTCGGCGACGAGCAGCCAGAGTTTCAAAGCTTCAATATGTTCCAAATAGTACCATTTGGGAAATAATAAATGCACAAACCACCACAATCTAAGAAATACAAAAGAATCAACTGAGCTGCCATGGTCATGTACACAGGAAGGGTGTGCATAGAATACCAAAACAAATCATGAATTGGAGTCCCATGGAATAACGTGAGCGAGGTAGACCAAAAATAGTCTGGTTAAAGGGTGTGCACAAAGCGATGTCGGAAAGGGACCTAAGACCATGAGACTGGGAAGACCGAGAGAAATAAAGATTGGGCACCGCAAGGCGTAAAACGCTATAGAGCGGATATATATATATATGTCTCAAGAATGATGGAGTCGTAAAAAGAGGTTAAACATTACGAGGTAAGAAACCAACGGTACAGAGAATGTACGACCAGTCCAAGCACTGAAATTTTCATGATGCCAAAAGCAACCGTAAGCTGATCATTGACTGAGGATTGAATGGGGAGCTCAATCATAAAATTAAGAACAAACCCCTCACAAGGCAAGTTGTTTTGCCAGAACTTTTATGCATACCACCAATGACAAAATTAAATAGATCCATAGCCTTCATTCCAAAAGACCGCTGGTAATTCGACAATTAACTTCCAAGCAGGTACTCCATCCACAATAATCAAACATTTTAGAAATTATATTTCAACACCGAGATTTAAAACGTATTCTTGATCCACGAGAGGTCCTTCAGCCTTATATAGAGAGTCTCAAATCGACGCGCTCGAAAATCGAAAGCTTTCGATCGACAGACTAACCACTATTACCCCAAGAGACTGCGGGGTCAATCTATTATCCAGATTAACGAGGACATTGAAATAATTGAAACCGAATAATTGAAATCGAATCAGCATCTGCAAATGGAAATAGACACAGTCTAGGAGGGAATCAGATTTGCCTCTAATTTATAATTACACCAAAAGTCACCAGTCAGCAAATACTAGAGACTAAAGATATGCAAGGAGCAGATTCAAGGGATTTTCAGCAAACTCGGCTTTCACTTGTTCACTCAGGATGACATCTTTGATTATAAACCTCAGAAAAGTAACAGTATTTAGATAATCACCGATCAAGGTGACTTAGTTCCCAAAATAAATATATAGATACGAATTTTTGTCATTCAGACTGCAACAACACAGTTGACATACAAAAATATACTTTCTTAATAATTTAGACTTTATACCGTATACCCTCCTTTTCAGAGGAAATTCTGCAGAAGACAAAAACATTCTGGTGTCTTACAAAAAAAAATCAGAGACAATGTAAACATCATGAGCGAAACACACTTCTGGAAGTTCAGAAGTCCTACAGGAGACAATTCGGGAGACTTCATGTAGACTATCAAACTATGCATAATTTAGCATTACGACCATGTAGCTAAGATAACTTGATTGTAATTAACAAAAATTGCACTTCAGCTTGGTAAGTATTAAGCTGGCTTCTATCAACCGATCAAACACCTTGGATAGAATTTATAACTGCTTTTGGAACTTTGTCTTGCAAACAATGATATCCAGCTATATAAATACATATTCAGCTAGATCCATTCCAAGTGCTGCGATGGAGCGGGTGGATTGTGAAGATACATCGGCATTCACTTAAAATGAAAAAACCGCGATTAGAGATGACAAAAGCAGTTAAAGGTTTCGACTCTTTGGATAAGATAATTTGAAAATATGTAGAATTCATATCTAAAGTAGTCAGACAATGGGCATCTCATAGCTGGTCTAAGATGGAGTGGACGTGTGGTAAATGACAAGCATTTCAAAACATCACCTGGTTGAGCTTTCGAAAGTCTACCACGAACTAATATTTATTTTCACTTTGTTTAATAAGAATACTTAGTGAAGACCACGAAAAACTGGTTGGTTGAACGACACCCACAGTCAGTGATTATCAAGCTTTGCATTAAATTCAGCTTTTAATATTGAATTCAGAGGAATCTTGGCTTTTCCTTATCCGCTGAAGACATGCTCCATTTTATCAATCAGAGCCTGAAAATTAGCCATAACACAAAATCTCACTTGAGACTCTTCCAGGCACAAATCCCAGTCTTGAACGTAAATCAACTATAATAATTTAGACTCTACTATTAGTGCAGCAATTTCTCCATTACACAGTTATCTTATAATATCTTACCAATGAGAAATTGAGGAATCCATGCGGCAGGCCGTGAAGAATATCTAATCTCACGTTACAACTTAAAATTTTGAGCCTCTTCGCAAAACTGACGCAATCGTCTAAACAGGGATCCATGTGAACTGTCTACAAAGAAAATAGGTTATTACATATTCTTGATACAGAATATAAAATTAAGTAAATATGGAATCATACATCGTCCAATATCCAGGAGTTATGAGATCAGAAATATTCGTAACAGGCTGAAATTTGGCTTGGTACTCGTATGTGGTCACTCACGCCATTCTTTAAATCTCACTTTCAGTCGAACCGCGCACTGATCTGTAGAACATATCACTTACCCCAGAAATATTCTGATTATGGTAGCGATCTCCGCTGTGTATTGTTCCGTGGTGTTAAGACCTTCAAAACAGGAGGGAAAACTATAGGGTTTATCAAGAATCTCTAACTGTGTAAACAGAGAAAGGAGAGGTTGAAGACACATTGTCTCTATTTCACTCCGAACGCGCAATGATTTTTTGAGGGAGGGGAAAACTTTTATAGCTCCTCTCAGGCTCGACAGAGTACCAGACTCTTCAGAAGCCCTCGATCGTCCGCTATGCTTTCCACCATGGTGGTGCTATTTGTTCCCTTCTCTAACTTCCTATGTACATATCGTTACCGTTTATTGATATACAAACGCCGGGTTACGAAAGCCTATGGTTGGCTTCCTTGGCGGTTTCTCTCGTCAAGTCCTTTACTGTTCATTATATGCCACATAATTGGCTGAAGTCACTCCATTTGCCTGTTTTATAAACTTGGCAAAGTTGTTAGCGGTGAACCTTTGGCCTAAGGTCAATTCCAGTTTTCTCTGGTCGTCTACCCACATACAACATTCAAGTAGATGATTTGAAGTAACCTCCTGGTCAAAAAAATATACGCATTTTGCGCACTCCCTCGTCCTATTCTTCTTAGGTAGCATTCAAATCATCAGTGTTCCGTCAATCTATTCTTAAATGACTGAAATCACTCTTCTGACGCACTCTTCAAGAATTGTCGTTTCCATCTCCGCTACCACCTCAGAAACAGCTTCTCTCTTTCCTCACTCCTGGCTTCCTTATCTCTTCTTTAAACTTCAGATTTCTCCTCCTCCAGCAGATCGATCGGATGAACTCCAGCCACCACCATCAAAGCTTCTGTCGATAATATTCTATATGCAGAGATCATTTCTAGTATCTCCTTTCTCTCGCTTCTCAGCATAATTTGCCTGTACTTCTTCTTTTTTTAATCTCTTTCATGATTGGGGGCTCCATAAAGCATAATTGAGTTCACAATCTCCGCTGGTATTCTACTTTTTTTCACTATTCGGACCTCCGTCAGATGGCATCAGCGTACAGGCATGCGAACCATGTAAAAAGAAACATTTTTTATGGAAATATTTATCGTTTCTATCATTTTCATGCGCCGCTGATACCTTGAATGCAAAGTTACCAGGTATTAGGTGTTTTACCGAACTATTCGGTATTTTGTACCGTGGATGCCTTTTTTCTGTTCGGAATTTGACAAAATTGAGAATCAAAATTGTCTAAAAGCTATACGTGCCAATAATAAATATATTTGATCTGTGTTTCATTGTACACCCTCAGCAAGTCACATCGACAAGCAGTGTCCAGTTATATTGTCAATCTGATCTGTTCCGTTAAAGCGTTGGTAATTTTTCACCAAGAAAGCGTAAATATGCCGATATTTTGCATCAATTAGTAAATCTTGAAAATTTGTAATATAATCTATGTCACTTTATTTAATGCAGCCTGGAATAATTCTATCATATGACGTTGCTCTCTGAAGGTCAGTCAAGCTAGGCAGGCGCAAGCGTCGCAAATTCTGCTAGCGGACTTTTAATACTTTATAAAAACAGAATATCGGAGTCATTCAAAATAAAATTTACACTTATTTTCATAAATCTTGATAACAATTTATATTAATACCACTAGAATCTACTGAAAGCCGTTTTTGAAAGTGACAGGTTAGGAGAAAAATAAGAAAAAAATTTAACTTTTGATACTTGTTTCAGAAAAGACAAGGGAGCTAAAACATTTTGTAGATTGTATTCACCTTCTAATCAATCTCAACACCAAAATTCAAATCCTTAAAGAGGTTTTAATAAAATTTTGTCTCTGGATACTGGACTAAGAATTTGACTGAAATATTATTCAGCTTTAATGGTAAGTTTCGTATTTCGAAATGATATGTAGAGGTGCTGCAGTCGCTTATCGAGGCATAGAACATCAACACCGCTGAGAGAACTAAAAATATACTACTGAAAAGAGTGATATCAACGAGCATAAACAATGTAACACAGCATGTAGCACATGCCACGACATGAGATTAGAAAAAAGTAAGGTGAAAAAAACTTGGCAATCGTAATGAAGAATAATAAAATCTACATTCACAGAAAGCTTATAGCGAGTTATTTCACTGTCACCACTATATTATTGCTAATTTATTATACTTTCATCTTCATTTGACTCAGCATTTTTGATTTATATGAAAGAAATTATTACTTTTTAGTCAGTCAGTCAGTCTTTTACCAGATATAATACGGATCAGTTCGGTTAATAAGTTGTGTGAGCATACGAATTATTTTCAACGTATTATTGCAAGAACATCACTCTGTGAAAAATCACCCTATACACGGATGTTTCTGGCTGTTTTGGAGAAAAACCACTTGACCATCTGTTGTTTATCTTTCATAAACTATGAAGATACAGGGTCAAAGGGTGGCAGATCGCATTCCGTTATTATACGTTGAGCATTAAACAGTGAGCTTTATGTGTGTGGGTTCGGTCTTCAGGTGTAATTATATCAAGCAGTGCTTTCTATTATTCGACTGTACTGCATGGCATGTGATTAATCTAATTATTGTAGTTACCATTAATCGATAGAAATAAGCTTCATAAGCCAATTATAGTAACCTACTGCAATTTAATAAGCATTGACTGATGATTTCCTATATTATCATTCGCAAATAAATGAAGATAAAGGGTAGCCGTCAAACATCGGTCCCTGAACTGTTGCCCGTAGTAGAGGCTCATATAAGCGTGCTTGTCCATATACCAGTTACAAGATATGACTGCCATGTGTTGGACTGACAAATATGGATTCTCAGTCATTGAAATAGATAATGATATTGCAAATGGTCTTCACCGGAAGGGATTTGATAGCTTCATAAATAAATATATTACCAATAGGCCATGAGACACATCACTGTCGATTACATGCAGCAGAATGAAACAGCTACATAATAATGCCGAGTTAGTTAACAAAACAGAGTCAATCACTGAAGCCGATTTATGAACCCATCACAAAACATCTCAATATATATATATATATATATATATATATATATATATATATATATATATATATATATATATATATATATATATATAATATATATATATATATATAATATATATATATATATATATATATATATATAATTATTACTAACGGATCCGTACAACGTTCATCCCGTAATCGACCATGGATCTGATATACGAGCGGCAGAACATTAAAATTGTCTGAGGATCTGCTCCCGACCCTGTACGCCGAATCATTGTCAGGAAGTCCCTTTGTACAATTATTAATGTTTTCAAAATAGGGCTACTACGATAACTTTTTATACGAGATGAAAACGAGGTAGGTTTATGGATTTGGTGACAAGGAACGTTGTTCCACTGATATTTACTTGATCACTTGGCTGGCTATGGCTTGTTTTTTACCTTTCGCATATACTGCAAAATCATCGGCATAATCTAAAATATGGTAATTCACACGTCCTAGATGAATGTCCCTTGTATAAATGTTGAAAAGTATAGGTGATAACACTGGGCCTTGCGGTAATCCAACCAAGATTTTTCGGGGTCCAAGTAATATTCCATCTTTGGATGTAGCAAATATATATCTACTAGAAAGAATTTCATTAGTGTGTTGCCCATATTAGCTGGAATGCCAATACTGTTTAATTTGTTTTTCAGCGACAGTAAATCCACGCAATCATAGGCGCCTTCAATGTCCAAGAAAGCGCCTCCTAAATATCCATTTTCAGAAAAAGAAGCTTGGATGTCTGTTACTAGGTATTAGATGCATCTATGGTACCATATCCTTTTCTAAATCCAAACTACGATGATGTTAGAAGATCTCTGAGTACGACGAGTATACTAGTAAATATACTACTCAGTCTGTGCTTTATGATTCTTTCTAGTGTTTCATATATTCAGGAAAGAAGTGATATAGGTCTATATGAATCAGGACCTTTGACCTTTGCCTGGGTTTCAAGATGGTATTTCGTATTCTGAATTCCGCCATGGTGGTGGAAGTGTTTTCTTCCTTGGATGAGGTTTATATTGAGAAATCTCAGTTACAAAAAAGCATATTTTTGAGACATTGTTTCCATGTATGGCATTTCGCACTTCGCGTATTTCACTTTCTGTTTGGATTAGGAATAATGTTCATTTCTGCTTACCTTGGTTGTTAAGCCATCATTTAGAAATACTATTGCAGTAGTCCCCACCACAGCCCTTCCACACGTGTTTATTTTATAAGATCCCCATAGATAATGATATGCATTGGAGTCTTCCTTATATAAATACCTAGATTAATATTTTTTTTATTATTATTAGGTAATCTGAAATTTGGTCGTGTAGATTGTAGATTGGTGAAACTCTTCCATCATGTAGACAAAATAATCGTGTATTTAGAACACAGTTTATCAAACTGTGCTTTATAGATAAGCTGAACTTGCATTTTATTGAATAATATTCATTTTACGATTCATCTTTTCCTCGAATAGGGGTGTTGAATATTTGATATTCTTTGAATGTATCTCGTACATACTCTAGATCAATAGCTGCTAGTTAGGTGACAATGGTTGACTAGGTCCGAGAGAAAATGGGAATGATGGGGGTGTTGCCGCTGTATTCGTTGGTGAGACAGCTTTCCTTTTTTTTTGTAGGTCTTTGCTGTCGCGAATTATTATCGACTGTATCGACAGTGCTGCGACTAGCGTAGCTGCTTGAAGGAATACTGGTGGTTAAGGTTGGGTTTCTTGTATGTGAACGGGGTTTTAAGGAAGGAAAATCTTCTTTAGATAATTCTCCTAATACCTGAAACTTATTACTCGAGCTGGTAAGATCGGCAAAAGATGTATTCTGTCGACGCTTTGCTCCGATCAAAGTGAGATTATCTTCCACCATTCATTTTTTCTGGTTCGGCGTATATTGGGCAATTTTTTGGATGCATTTGTGGTTATTCTTGCATACAAACAACTGCCTTGGGGATCGCGACAATGATGGTCTAATTCCTTATTTCTACCACAGTTACTGCATAAGGTGGAAGTACTACGGCACTGTTTGGCTAAATGCCCAAATGCCCATACTTCAAACGCATTTCGTTACCCTGTATCGATAAGGTTCCACCTTGCAAGCTACACTCTTTAAATAGATGTAATCCGGCAGTAGAGAACCTTCGAATGCTACAATTACTGTCTGCCTAGAATGAGTGAGAGTACACCGTCCCTTTCTATCCTACGTTTGATTCTTTGGAGCCCAGATATCGTTACCGATGATAAGAAATTACAAAAAGATATTCTTCATCAAAATACGTATCAACATGCTTTACAACACCTTTTCTCATTAGCAATTAGCAAATTATTCGGTATTAATGTTCTAAGGTGTTCACTATATAATTGTTGCTTATCAAGTAAACGGTTAACATCTTTGATAGTTTTCAGATGCACTCTTATTCTATTATTCTCTATTTTATCAATTTTTATTATATCCTGAATCTTAAGTTTTTTGTGTAGGATATATCCTACCGCCATCGGATGTAATGTACCTATATTATGACCCACAGTTTTTCAATAAAACCATAAATAACGTCGGAGTATTGAGCCGGTTTTTGTAAATTGAACACCTGACTCTTTTTTGGAGCGCTGTTTCCTGACGCTATTATAGCATCGCTGCTGGACGAGTTATCTACCATATTCTCATCCTGGGTACTATTTGATCCCCCTGAACCACAGCCCTCAACCGGGGGATCATTTTCGTTAGTCTTTTTGCACTAATGACTTAGCACAGTCGCAATTTGTTTCCACTTCACATCTGGGGATTTCAGTGACTGAAGGGCCTTAGACAACTACAAGAGGCTCTTAAAGCTCGCAGACTTAATGAGATAGGACGCGGTAGTGGGTGAACGTATCTCGGAGGACTCTGACATTTGAGGTATTAATTGTGAAGTTAACGCTGCGGCTCTGAGCCTGTCTGGACAGGTAAGGGTGGCAGATTATCTTATCGAGATAACACAGAGACGAGTGCACCAAATGGAAGCGAAAATCCTGTAGGCCTTGAAAGGAAGTATCCCATATCGAGTGTATAATGGAATACAGAACTGGCGGAAGGCCTTCAATGTCTCGAGTGCGCATTGAGCTTCCGAATTAAGATGCAAGCATCACACATTTAATGAGGCAATTCTTGCCGTTATCAAGCAGCCTTGTCTTCATAGGATACGGACGCTAATTTCTGCGAAACAATCGGCGGGCGGGCGAAGAGTTTAGAGGAGAACAGATTGTTTTCTGAAAGCGTCACGTCTTTTTCAACAGCGACCACTGACCATAGAGCAGCCGCCAACTGCTGATCGCATGGAGGCCTACGCAAAGCCAAAGTCTCTCCTAGCAGACACTCTGCCCTTGGTGCAGTTTGATTCCGCCTGTAGAAGGACTCCTCATTCTGAGTTACTGCGTCATCCAATAAACAGGAAATAAATTCGTTGTGCCTCAGAAGGCGCTAAGAATGTCTACTCCTGGCCCGGATGGCATGAACACCTACTGGTTGAAGAAGTATCCCTGCTGCCACCAGCATTTAGCCAGAGTTTTAACTCACGTATAAATGAGGAGCAGCCAATTCCGCCTTGTTTTGTCGAGGGTCGAACCGTGCAGATTTTTCTAATCCCAAGAACTGCAGGTCAATAACATGTCTGAATGGATGTTAGAAGTTCTTCACCAGCATGAACAGCGGGGGTCAAAGAAAGGCGTAGCTGGGTGTAAGGAGAATCTGCTGATCGACCGATGGGTCACACATGACTCCGTGCAGTATAAGCAAAACCTTGCTATGGCCTGGATTGACTATCGTGAGGCATTCAATACCACGTTTCATGGAATATTTGTACATGTTTTGCGATGTCTAATGGTAGATGATTAAATAATGAGATGCATAAAACAACAGATGCCACTCTGAAACAGTATTCGGACAAAGCTGGTATCATTTAGGAGAGGAGTTTTCCAGAGAGATTCCTTGAGTCTCCTGCTCTTAGTGGTACTGGACACAGCCTGTGATGAGAAGCACCGATCCCCTCATCCGCTTTGTGCATGAGCACAATGATGCCGGTAGGGGAGACTTTCTTCTTAGGGCATAAAATAGAGCAACTGGAAAACTCTGGATCACACTAGACTTCAAGCAGGAGAATCAGCAGTCCGTCACAGATCTGGCTCCCACCTAATTTAAAACCCACATCAAAACTGCTGAAGCCAATTTCCTTCTAAGGCTTCACAAAAACAAGGCCATGCATAGACTCTTTTACAAGTATCTAGAAGACCATCTATGCAGTTGACTTTTCATTGCTAAGGTCCAGTAGGTTAAAGTCACGCTGAGGGCTTCATAATAGCTTGCCAGAATAGTGTCTTTAACACCTTGATATATCGTAGTAGGGGGGCTTAAGCATCTGCTGTCAGTGCTACGAGTGCTATATTATCATTTGATACACTTCTACGTTATAGATGAGATACCTGTGCTACCCTACGCTCTAGGGGATATTGAGTCCGAGGTAGATAACGAAAGACGCCAGATATACTGAAACTATTCGTTGCCCACGCTCAAGCTTGTGCAAGCTAATAAGCCCGACATGATCCTTTTCGTCCACCAACAAAAAAAAATTGTTATTGAACTCTCGGCTCCTTCTGGAATGAACATCGTCTTGAAGGAGGGGAAGAAACGGACCAAGTATCAGAAGCTCCTCAGCCAGCCTCACAGACTTTGGCCCGACCACACTGTTAGCCTGCTAGTAATGGTCATGGGATCCTTAGGTGGGATGAGAAATGCACTGCTCTCTTATATTTAAAATATATGCCGGCGTGCCAGGGATCGGCAAATATCTTAGACGGGAGGATGCAGGAAGCAGTCATCCTTGGTTTTCTCCATCTGCTAAGGGCGTACGATTTGCAGACCCAGTGATTGCTTACCTCTTCTATCTTTTTTAATCTGAGTAAGTTCTGAATTTCTTTGAAGATAATGGTTCTAGACAGTTATTATTTGATAGATAACATACAGGCGAATCTAGCGAGATCACTCAATCAATTCTGACCATGAAAACATGAAATACAACTTCGTGCGCAAAAGGGTGCAAAATGGCGACCAAAGCCACAAAAAAATCTATAATAAAAAATATCTCGACTACGGCTTTGCTGTGGATTGGCAGAATAGCTACTCGCAGAGGGCGAGGATGCAGCGCCAATTTGCAGTACAGTGGCTCGATTTTTGTAATATTCTTTGTTTAGTTCCACGGCGATTAGCTTTCATCCAGAAGAACCAGTGTACCGAGGCTTTGAAGTGGACAGGAAAAACATTGGCCAATCCAACGAGATTAGTACCAATTTATCCTAATCACCAAATTTGCATTGCTCTATATTAGAAACCGTATTCATACTTACCAGTATTCTAATAGGTGGAAATTTTATAAGATCTTCGTCGGTAGCGAATATAGGACTTAAATATGGATCTTTTGATACGGTAAACGTGAACTTGTTCAGCATAGATGTCTGCGTATGGTCTACATCGACGTCCAGTGACTTTTCAGCACCTGATGGATTCCGTTCACCTACAAAATTAACAATACACTTATTCGCACCTCACAAGAACCGATCCTTGATTTAAGTAAAATTTTTGAGTATGGATACCTTGTTTATAATTTATGTTTCACGCTATTATATATTTCCCTGTATAGTTAGGTAAATACTTCTATGGCAAGGCGTAAGAGACCTAGATTAATGTATCCATAAAACCTTTTTGCCCTAACTGTGAGAATTATAAATTCGGTATACTGAAATCCCTCATTTTTTATGACTGTAAAGTTATCAAAGTACTCTTTGCTTTTCAAAAAAATGCTCTAAGAATGCTTTGCAACTAATTATTAACTAGTTGTTAATTAGTTTAGATTATATTTTAGATGATTTGCTAACTGGTAATCATTTTTCAAAGAGACTGGACCTGATTTTTACCTGTCCACAGGTACTTTATAACTTTTGGATGTGGTTTTTTGGAGAAGTCAAAACCTTCGAAATCCACCAAATATGTATTTCAGCAGCGGCCCGCTACGTTTCCAGAAAGAATGTGATGTGTGATTTTGTTCAGCAGACATTGCACAAGAAAAAGAGGGGCCATAGCTGTTGGCCACGAGTAATAATAATAATAAGATCTTGCAATGGAAAGTGAACGACGACACAACGAAAAGTCATTATAATCCCTCCGCATTATGTCAGACTCAGGTAACACACCAACCACATTCACAACACACATACAACAATCAGGGTTAAACGAAATGTTACACAAAACTTTTCAAAAGGCTGTGATCCTCGAAACCATAGCATTGTAAGATTTTTCCTCGACGCAAAACAACAGCTCGAGTATTGGTATGGCATAGCGCGTTAGTGGTTGCGAAAAGGGTTTATATAACAGCAGTAATCTTGGCGTTGGCGAGAGGTTTTGAGGAGAACAGACTGTTTTCTGAAAGACCTTCTTGTCTCTTTCAACAGCGACCACCGACCATAGAACAGCCGCTAACTGCTGATCGCGTGGAGGTCTTCTGAAGAGACGTGTATGAAAAGCCAAAGCCTCTCCAAGCAGACACGCCGGCCTTGGTGCAGTTTGAGTCCGCCTCTAGAAGGACTTCTAAACCTTAGGTACTACGTCATCCGATAAACAAGGAAGAAATTATTAGCGCCTGAAATGGCGCTGCTCTGGGTCTGGCATCTAGCTATAGTTTTTAACTCTATAAGACCAGTGATTTTTCTGAAACTAAAAACTACAGGCCAATAACATGTCTGAATCCATATTACGCGCTCTGCACCAGAATCTTGTACATGCCTATGATCCAAGCTATATAAGCCCGGTATTTCTGATCGACCGTTGCGTCACACATGACTCCATGCAGTATACGCGGAACATTTCTATGGCCTGGATTGACTATCGGAAGGCATTTCACACATCGTCTCATGGACTCATTGTGCGTTTGTTGGAGTACCTTGCGGTGGACGATTAAATAGTGAGATCATAAAACAGCCGATGCCACTCCGGAGGACGAACATCTGGTAGAAATAGTGTTCGGACAGAGCTAGTATCATTGAAGAGAGGAGTTTTCCTGGGAGATTCCTTGAGTTCCCTGCTCTTCTGCTTCTCACTTTTACCCAGTCCATAATGCTACAAAGTATGAGAGGATACAGCTCTGGCACACCCAATTATTGGGGGCACAAGCTCAACCATCTGTCCTATATGGATGACCTCCAACTTTATGCCTCCGGACAACGCGAATTACAGCGATCGCCAAGGGCTGTGTAGGAGTACAGCCATGCTATTGGCGTAGAGTTTGGGGTAGACAAATGCGCAATGGTCAATCTCAAGACAGGACGATTCGGTAACAGTGGAGAGGAGGAGCAGGTCCGCAGTTGAGAGCATTTTGCGTCATTTACATGCCAGTGAGACATATACCTACCTCGGAGTGGCAGAGTTCCATATCTCCGTCTCAAGTAATTTTACCGACTTTAGCAGATCTGGTCATCAGAACCGTCTGGTAAAAACAATGTCGCTGCTAAAAATTTGCTTGCGGTCCCACTGTTGTTATACACATTTGGTGCCATCCACTGGATCTATTAAAGCATTTTTTCCTTTGTTGTTAATAAAAAATAGCTGGACAGGATGGATAGTATGCTAGATTTGAGAGCTCTAGTTTTGTATCCATGATAGGATTAGTTAGCTAGTTATCAAGTAATCTGGGTAGCCTTGTTAGCAGTCGAATCCGACAGTCCGAGGATGATTTAAATATAAATCGAAACGCGTCACTGAAAGATTTTTATTTGTGAAGCTGTGTGTCAATTACACAACTTTTTATCTACATGATGAAAGAGTTCCACCAAGTAAGAGCGTCTACAATCTACAAGATATATAAGTATTTACGATGCAGCAGATAGCGACGGAGTGATGATTATCAGCAGAGGTTGTAAGTCAAAGTTTCGTCACTGGAAACGTCACCTTCTTACTGAAACGGAGATGTAAGTCGACGAGACAGAATGGAAGATACACTATGCACAGAAGACAAACAGAACTTTCGGTTAGGTGGGGCGTAGTGCATGCTCCACACACACAAAAGAGTGGAGGGTACCAAAGATATAGATGTGCAAGATAGTGTTGGTAGAACTGGACTGTTAGTTGTTTCCAGAAAAATCTGTCCCGTTACAAGATTAGCTACGCTTTTAACTAAAATAAGAAATAATAATTTTCAATTCCCTATGTTATGAAGAATATCGTCCGCTTCATCTAAGCAAAGTGTTCTTGTGGTTAGTAAAACTCACCTACATATTTTGTGAACTGACTTTTCAAATTGGTAACCAGTGATGTCAATCTCCTCGAAAACGAATGATCAAATGCAGTGGTTGATGATGAGGTGCTTCCAGAACGCATCTCCACCTCGGCTGAAGATCTTTTAGTCCCATCATTATCCGTATCAATATCTATAGGTAAAAGTTCACTTAATCAATGTGCCACGTGATCGAATTACACATGTATGACATGTTAGATAAATTCGAAAGAAAAATTTGTCGTGAGTAGGTATCCAGCCCACAACCTCTTCTTTGAAGAATTGGGAGAGGGATGCTGTGCTGTGTAGCAGTTCGCCATAGCATCTACTCAAAATGCAGGAGGTTATGGGGTTAATCCCTACTGGCGACAGATTTTTTTTTATAATTTTTCTAATTATTAGTTCAGTTTCTCTTACGTGTTGCAGTGCAATTCTTCCAAAAAATCCAAAAAAATCGTCAAAATATAACAAAAGGACATTTGGCAAGTTAAAGACAGCAGATATGGCTATGGCCTGAAATTATATTCATATTTTGGCTACTAGGAATCCTAAAAAGCCAATATACGAGTATACTCCAAAATATCAACAAATGAAATAATAGTACATGTGATCAAACACTGGTTAATTTTGAACCATTTGAGTTTTACTACTTCCCTGAAGCTATCTTGACAATACCTCATTCGTGCAACAATATTGCCAGATTTATTCTAAGGTCATATAAGTACAGTGGCTCCAGTATTAGCTGGTTTATAAATACAGAAAGAGGGTATTTGATGTTTGTGTAAGAATATCATGAAATGTCCATCGTATTACAATACAATTAGCAAGTTATAATAATTCCACAATCATATTCAATTTTGTTTAAGAACTTTCTATACTTACATATTTATTAAATTTTCAGTTCAATTTACTTCCGTAGAAAACCTTTTAAATATTGCAATACATAAAATTTCATTAACGTTTTCAATAGGCTCCTGTTTTTGTGTACTATAAACAACTCTGTATAGGACATACATATAAATAGGACAATTATGTATGCTAGCATGCCAATAACTTCTGTGATTTGGAATTCAATAAAATATTTGCCATCATCATGTGTTTTTTTGTTCTGTATAATTAGTATAAAAGTTCTCCCATGATGGTGTAATCTGTTTTCGGGACATCTCGTACCCTGTATATTATCAATAAAACTGTGGCGAAAATAGTAAGCTAAGCATCTTATCCATGCATGCAGTTGTCTAAAATAAATTCACATCGAAACTTTCATATATGCCGGTCAACTTTATTACAATAATAAGTGACCCAATAGATTATATAAATACTCTTCCAAAAGATAATCTGAATGTATAAGTATCCGGTGCTACACTACTAGACTGGCAACATCTTTTTCTGGCAACGCCGCGTTATGAAGCCGTCTTGATAAAGGCGTGGGAAGAGGTCAGTGGGCCAGGCGAAGGAAGGACTTTGATTTAATACAGTTTTTATTACTTGTGTTGCCACCATGCCGATATAATTTCCGTAACTCGGTACTTTACAACCTTAAGAAGATACACCATGGTTTCACGTACCAATTAGATGGTATTAAAATACTCAGTTCTTACAATTTGAAAATCCAGCTTTCCAAGAGGTCTCATTTAATTCACATAAATTATCCGTCCATAGAGTCAACCAATTGAGAGCAAGATCTGAATGTGACTATCTATATCCATTCTCATAGGCTTTGTCAAGCTGTAAACCTAGTCTTTTACCAGATTTGGTAAAACCTGACTTACTAATCAATGGCAGTCTCCACTGCACAACTGTTCATGACTGTATGCCGATGCAGGTTGTCACTCTTGAATTTCTCCAAGTTAATTTGATTTTGATATCTAGATAGTAAACATGGTGTAGCAATGATGTTTTGGCTACTGAGGCGTTCCATGGAACCTGTAGTAACAAGTGTCGAATGATATTGGAGAAAACCTACATGAGCAAAAGTAGGCACCTCACTGAAAGTCTCAAAATTGAATGAACTCTTTAAAAATGTGCCACCAGTAGCATTGTAGGGCGATCCATTTTTAAATGAATTTGTGGAGATCTAGCAGCTAGCACGAAGGGTGTTTCATTTGAACACAATAAATGCTGAAAACTTCATACAATACTGCTTCCTGGGCGAATGTGCCGTATACAGCAGCCTTAGGACTGAGGTGTTCGGCATAGCAGAGTTTGACAGGGAAGAGTGCTATTTAGCGGAATGGTCGGACATCGTGACCTTTATTAAAAGGTCTGGAAGGTTCGACACTAGGGAGTTACCAGGTCTGCCATAGTGTTGTTTGTTTTTTTTAAGTGATGGTCTTTGGGGTTTGGGGTCGGCAAAAGGGCCAAAGGTGGCCTACTACGACTACTCATAGAATACTGAAAACATTACATTGATGGGCATTCACGTGAAAAAATTTTAGGAGCAACTTGATATACATCTAGCAGTGATGTCTGGTTGAGGTTTGGTACGCACTTATTAACAGGATAAAAATTGTACAAAACAGCACAGTGCACCACTGTTGATGGATGTTTAATTGAGACAATTTTGGGTGCAACCAAATTTAAGTCAACAAAAGCTATGATAAGAGGAAAATCCTTAGAGGATGAAGTTCTTTAAAAAAATAAAAATCGGAGTCGTTTGTGAGTTCTGTATTGTAATAAAGTGTTCATCAGAATAATCAACTTTTAAACAGTATTTAGAAGACAGCATCATCACTAATAATCCTATAGGTCAAATTTAGCTGCACGTACTATTATCGTGGATCAAAAACATTAATTTGTTTTGCATTACCAAATTTTGAAGAAAATCTGATCTGATGATCTGTTGCATAGAGCTACATCATTTTAAAAAACTCCGGTTTTCCCAAAACTGCTTGAATAGGCTAACCAAATGTAAACGATAGACAATTTTTTCAGTATATGTTTACATTTTTTGATTGTCAAATCAAAACTGCTTGATATCGTATTTTTATATCAGAAATAAATTTACTATACAATTTCCTGCAGTCAAACTCTGAAGGTACAAAATCAAAAGTAATACAGATTTTCCAGCATTTTGAGAACCTAATGCCACAAAGTTAGACGCAAGCAGTCAGCGTACACCCAACACGTTGACAGGAGATTCATAAGCGTCTCTAGCGCCTGTGTAAGCATGCTCTACAGCTGGTATCGGGTACTTCCATATCCATAACCCTACTACGATTTACCACGGTGTTAAAGACACCATCCTGGCGAGCCATTATGTAGCCCTGAGTCTCTGAATTCAACCCACCAGACCTTAGCAAAGAAAAGGTCAACTGCATACACAAGCCATACTCTTCTGAATGTTTCTATGAGACTACATGCCTGGGCTTGTCTTTGTGAAACCATTGATATTGGTTTTAAGTTGGACGGGAGCCAGCTCTGTGATCGACTGCTGATTTTCCCGTTTGAAATCTAGTATGATCCTGACTTCTTACTACTGTTTTAAAAAAAATATATGCAGCTCGGGCTCTGATACACCGGAGCGCTGTTTAATTTCCCAGCAACTGCTCCCCACACCGTGAGGTAAGAAATCGTGCGTCCTAAGCAGACGGAGAGAAATGAGGATGACTGCGTTCTGCATCCTTCACACTTCCTTCACATCTCACTTTAAGATCGAATGGCCATAACTAGCAGACTAACAGTGTGACTTAATGTTGTAGTATACTTGGTGGTCGGTCTTACAATAAGACTGGAGAAGAAAACTTATTACCTTTTAATACATCTGTGGATAAGCACATGAGAGATTGGATAAGAAGAGCCCTCAATGATCTTGTTAACTTAAAAGCCAGGCTAGACCTAGGGGAGGATTGAAGGGGTAAAGTCATGTCCACTATAAATACATGTGGAATATTTTTTTATTTTTTGTCTATGGCAGCAAATTGGTACTGCTTTATACAAAATGCGCTTGAAGCGACATCAGGTGTCCATAAAACACTTTCTAGAAAAGGTTGTGGTTTGGTATGATAAATGTTTTTTAAAAGGTGAGCTCAAAGAATTTAAGCCGATTAGGCCTAAATTTACTTCCAGTGTAGTACCGGTCAATATCGCGAATTTTCCAAAGTATTTGAATGAATAACCATTATATGTTTTGCTAACGATTCGACTGCTTATGCTACCTTGATCAAATTACAAAACAGAAGAACATACTTGTAAAATATAAATACCAGTGAATATATCCATCTATAGATATGTTATTTCAATTAGCGATCAGCGAAACATAATAGTATGATGAGCTGATTTAAAACAACACCAGTTGAGGACAGCGATAAGCGGAACCCTTTTAATCCTTTAAAGCTTATAAAACTGCAAGAGTAATTTCAACAGTGAAATATATATAGTGAAACTTCTGTAGCACGGCTCCAAGAAAAGCTTAGTCGTGATGATGATTTTTCGGATCAGAACAAGCTGGCTTATGAGCTGGAAGAGATAATTGATATCTCGCTTATTTTTCGCGTTTTCCATTTGATAATCCAAATGATGGCATTGTTTTTCATTTTGGTGATTGTGTGATTGTATATTAATATATATATATATATATATATATACATATATATAAAGAACTCCTACCGTCACGTGACCTCACGACACACGCAATCGCGCCATCGCTTGTTTTTTTCCTCGGCCTCGATTACAATGCAGCAAGGAAAGGGACGATGAATCCTGAGATCAGATAGGAGCGACGACGTGACGGTCCTTCCTCCCACTAATATGACGCATGCACATCAGATCCGGATCCTTTTTCAATCCCGATCAGATCCGGATTTGATCAGAATTTTTGAACATGCACAATCCGGATCCTGATCAATCTGGATGTAATATTTGTATATAAGATCTGGATCCAAAATCCGAATTACTGATCAAAGATCCGAGTTCCTGATACGAGATCCTTGTATTCATTGTTGCCGATGACTACTTGACTCATTTTTAGAATATAAGTACTCCCTACAAATCTTTTTGGCGGTAGGACGTTCTTTCGTTATTTGTTCTCTTGTTAATTTAGTTTTGTGTTTCATTAGCTAGATTTGTAAGGCGGAAAGTGTTTCGTGTTTTTTTTTGTTTAGATCTGGCAACTACTTATACTACTAGTGCTTGCGTGTTTATAAATTACTTCTGCAAAGAGAAGTTGCCTTTCTTCGGAAAAGATGGATTTAGTATTTTTATATGAAATTAAGAATGTTCTTTCTGTATCTACTTAGAATGTATTTGTTATATATTGCTTAATAGAAAATTAATATTTTGTGCTGTAAATAATAATGTTTCTTTTGTATGTCCAAATATAACATCTTAATTCATGATGCGGACATTGGATCCAAATTTCGGATCTAAATCCGAGATCTTAGATCCGGATCCAAAATCTGAATCTTGGAAGCCAATCTGATTCCGCTTCTGTATTAAGTTCCGGATCCGGATACAACCAGATCCGGATCTTTTCTTTAAGGATACCCGATCCATCAAAAATTGGGATCCGTGCACCACTAGTATGCATTCGGTAAATATTATTTTTCTCAGCCGTTTTTCCTCGTCTTGATTTGCGCGTTCACGTCCAGCACGGGTAGGCATTATGTATTGGTCTTTATGCCTTCACATGCTCGGTCTAGGCAGCTTGCACGGTTGCCACGTTTATTCTAGCACTAGTTTGTCCTGCTTAATCATCCGGTAAGGATAAATGATTAGTATATATTCTTTTTCCGTGAATTATATCATTCATAATAAAACTTTTTTCATCAGTCGGAATCGGGAAGAGCTAAGTTACTCGGTTTCAACTATCCCAGAACCACATACTGAAAATCTAAAACCGATACCGGTTCTGCATTCCCAGTATCAGTGAACACTATACATATACTTACCTAATACGTATTTTTCTAAGAAGTCGCTAAAGTAATTCTGACTTTTTCCAATATCAGCCTGTGTTTTACCACCCATAAAGCTGCTGTCCGCGGGCACGTCATTGGATATTAAAGAGCCAAGTGTCAAGGTATCAAGAGCGTCATCAGAAACAGATTTGTGGGTTTGAAATTCCATTGGATCTGACTCGGAGATTTCCTCTAAAATATCTGTATCTGACGTTCCATTGCCGTCGGATGTTGTATTCTTATCTACGGCAAAGTTTTATCGTAATTACAACTAAAATAAGAGAAACTGACGTAAACTTTGCAAAGTTTCTTTGTTCTTTTATAATAACTGTGAATAAGCTTCAGGTATCTATTTATCTTTTCATCCACCTGAAAGCGAAAAGGGTGGCTTACATGGGTCGTTAAAAGCCCACATAAGGTGTCCAATAATTCAACATGTCCCCTATCAGAATTCTACAGTCACAAAGTTCGAGCCTCACTTCTTCGGGATGAACAATTTTAAAGAAAAAAGAAGAAACCAAAATTTTTCTTTGGTGTGGGTGAGACCCGAAATCGTATATCCAGCATTCCATGCTGACGCCTTAGCCACTGAGCCACTACACCGCGATAACCAGACAATCCAAGGAGTAGGAGAACTTCGTTGTCATTCATATCATCTAATTCTCTGACTCGCTCTCACTCTAACTATACCGAGATCTGGACAACAAGCCACACAGATCAGTGATTCTCTCGTCTTTGAAGGGATCTTGTATCTCCATTGTGCATTATCAGAGCTTCTCCATTTGCATCTTCCAAGTAGGATCTAACCTCGGTAGCCGAACTGAAGAACTAACCTTGGACGCATGTGACCTTGATGGTTGCTTTCTGCCCGGTGCTCGACAACAAACTCATACACTTGGAGACTTTAGATTTACCTAGTCATTTGTTTTTCAGGATTTCAAATTGTAGAAGCCACTGTCGCACTACATAATCAGTTCAGCAACTTCCTGCTATAAAGATTCCTGTGAATGTACTATACTGCTTCCACGAGAGCAAGAAGCTTTCTTCCCGTGACAGTTGTTTTTCCGGCTTGGAAAGCACATTGCTGAGATCCTCAAGTACTCATGTTTGTCCGCTTATCCGCTTTTGTTGTTCCAATTCCAACGTTACTCATATCTGCGTCGAGAATTAAATGTCCTTCCGAAAGCGAATATCCCAATAAGTTGGTTCTTCTTTCAGAGCGTCGAAAGCGGAATGACACTGTCCTGACAAAATAGACGTCCTTTTCCTGTTAGATGAGTCAATGGTTTTCTCACGTACCGGCGGTTGTATATGCACATTTATCGGCAGATTCTTGGCTTGCCTTCAGAAACCGGCCACTGCTGAATAGCCGGAATAGCCTTGACAGGAACAACAGCATGCATGTGCTGCTAACTACTAGTAATTATCATTTCGCTGGAACAGTCAAAAATTCGTGGAATTGAGTTATCTGATAGTAGTCCTCTTGTTTGTCAAGAAAACCCAATCTAGAGCATGTCTACGGTATGCCTTAATTACAGCCTCATACTCTATGACAATCGAAATCACACCTGTGAATGTTTTTGGGCGAGATAAACATAGTATGCTACATTTTAGTATACTCCAATGTGTTTTTAAGCGTTTGAAGTTCACACTCCATAAGTTGTTTGGTGGCCAAGAATTAAGCAAATCTTATTAACCTGGCTACATCTACCTCGAATTCTTGTAAGGTCTCGCAAGCTTTCTACCTGTACTAAACAGTAAGAAAGATCATTGCCCAAAATCTATTTTTAAATAAAGCGGACATCAGAATTGAGTATACAAACTATGGTCAACCAAATAAGTCTTACGCTATTTTTGCTGAAGCCAAAAGTAATAAATAAAATTAATAGAAAAAGGCATGGAAAGATTATGTTAGCATTATTTTAAAGTTTACAGCAACGGTAGCATTAATCAAAGCGAGGTGTGAGAAATTCAATTCTGAATCAGAAATGCAGTAGTATGCACAAAACATAATAATTTTTTTAAATTCTTGAGTTTATTTGGATGTGGTATACACATGTTTCAACTGAAACAAATTGTATAAACACAGATTTTTCATTTTTGAAATAGTAGGTTAATATATGTATAATATGAGTTGCATAAGAGTGATAGTTTTTGTACAAAATATAGGAGAAACAAACTTTTTATAAATAATATAATGGACGAGATAACATTCGCTAAATGGCAAGGATAACGAGAAATAACTATCCATGGGACTTGGACCAGCAACTGATGCGATGTGTGGATAGACTATCACACCAAACAGTTTCTTACCGCACATATGGGTGCTAAAGCTACCTAGAAGTATAAGAAAGAAAAAGTTTGCAAATTGCTTATATTGCTCTATAGAAGAGGATACCATAATGCATTTACTCGAACTTAGTAAATTTTCCAAACGAAATAATAGAGCAAGAATAGAGCAATGAATTGAAAAAATTAAGCTTGCTGACAGGCGACGTTCACGTAGACAACCTGCTCCCACACTCCCGTAAAGTTCGACTGTTGACATGCAACAACTAACACCCATAGCACTGACGATGTCGCTCCGCTGATAACTTTACCATATTGCACTTCATCTCAGCTCAGATCTCAGCGCCTACCTTCGCACCAACGCTAAAGTCCCCCGCCAAAGAAACAACAATAATATTTTTAAGTATAAGAATAATATTAATCAATGAGGCTTAGGTCCACGGATCAGCTTTTCCTCTACTTACAAACACTGCACTGCACTGAGTATTAGTAATTAGGATTTATACTCGAACAAACACGGATATACCATAATATTAGTATGAAAAATTGAATTTTCGGAATTAAATTAGCTACACTTTGCACTATATACCTAATATATTTCGTGGCTGATTTGAAACCTTTGTTTACCAAATCACATTGAATGAAAAGAAACAACTTTTTAAACCAGGTACCTGCCGTGTGCATATTTAGTACACTTTTGAGATTTTAATAAGTCTGTTTAATACTTACCCGTTTTCGTATGCATCTTTTGAGCTGGAGGACATGCGTAAACCTTGAGACACCTCATAAGAAATCCGAAAGGCAGCAAGGGGTCCATCATGCACAAAAGTCTGGCGGGTGACGGAATAAAATGAACACCTGTTGGCACGTATGCCACGAAGAGACCTTGCATCGGCGGAATCTTCATGTGGATGCATTTCAAGGTGGTGGTAAGCAAGAGATTCGCTCCTGCTGAATCCCCAGCACCCACTATGTTCTCGCCTGAAAATCAAATTTATTATACATCCGAATACATATTCTATTTATTCATTTAATCAATATAGTACAAGAGGAAATGCCTCCAAATGGTACATTTGGTAATTTGATGAAATTATAAAATTATAAAACTGTACAATTAAGTACTGTTAAACCTATGTACATCTGAATATATTGAAACTCTGGTAAAATATATCAATTTAAATATAGTTTTAATCACAATTTTGGACAATTCTATCAACAAAAGTATCCGAATACATATTCTATACCAATTCGGTGCATAAAAAATTTAATCGATTACGGTAAACTCACGTTGAAAAACTATTAATATGAATAGGACTGTTTAAAACCTATGTGATACTTTCAAGAACAATGGTGTTTCTAATTAATTGTGACCAATGCAGAAAAACTGATGGAAAGTGATGAACTTTTTTCCCTTCAAAACAATAACATACTGTTTTCACGGAAAAATTCCAAACCAGTGACGTGCGCCCGAGCTGAGAATGTAGTAAGTGTAAACATTTTACGAATGCAGAAAGCAAAACGGCAATACGCTGTGATACCTGTAATACCGTTCTATGTCACAGCTTTCCTCAAGTGAAGTGAAAGTGATTGAATTATCCCAAAGAAAAATGATCTTTTGGTGTCAAGAGTGCATCAATTCGAATAAAACACCTAAAACTGCTTCAATTAATAATGCTTGAAGAAGATGCAAAGAATGTGAGGAAAGTGGAAATGTCATACTGAATATAGTTAAAGGCCTCAAACAGGTCTTAGAGCAGAAAAAGTGAAGATAGTAGAAAAATGAAAGAAAAAATAAAGATATTGCAAGAGTCTTTCAGAAATGATAAAAATGAAATAAAAATGGCACCAAAAGTGTCAACTCTAGTTAATGAGAGGAATCTGCAGAAGTCTAATAAACCGATCGATATAAAACAGTTCCGGCAAAAATCTACAAAATCAATACCAAAACAAAAAGCCACTAGTTCTAGTAATGAATGATATAATTCATATCAATATTTACAAGAGTCTAGTAGACGATAGCTCTGCCTTGTCACAGAATCCTACATACAGTGGTATAACAAATTCATATCCAGCATCTAATAATCAACAAGCAGCAGAGGAACAAGAGACTTTTGTGAAGGTTATATGTTCTTCAAAAGTTTGTATATATAAAGAAAGTTACTACGTATCACAGAACTTAGGTCAACAATTGCTTCCTTGTAGGGATTGATCCAGCTCTTCAGAAAATTATACATGGAGACAAGTTTTGGCCTACAGGAGTGATTTTTGTGGAGTTCAATTTCATCAGAGGACAAAGATTTTTGGATAACAATCGTAAAAATACACAAACATAACTCGTAACTCGTAAGTCGTTACTCGTAACTCGTAACTCGTAACACGCAACACGCAACACGCAACACGCAACACGCAACACGCAACACGCAACACGCGACACGCGACACGCGACACGCGACACGCGACACGCGACACGCGACACGCGACACGCGACACGCGACACGCGACACGCAACGCGCAACGCGCAACGCGCAACGCGCAACGCGCAACTCGGAACTCGGAACTCGGAACTCGGAACTCGGAACTCGGAACTCGGAACTCGGAACTCGGAACTCGGAACTCGGAACTCGGAACTCGGAACTCGGAACTCGGAACTCGGAACTCGGAACTCGGAACTCGGAACTCGGAACTCGGAACTCGGAACTCGGAACTCGGAACTCGGAACTCGGAACTCGGAACTCGGAACTCGGAACTCGGAACTCGTAACTCGTAACTCGTAACTCGTAACTCGTAACTCGTAACTCGTAACTCGTAACTCGTAACTCGTAACTCGTAACTCGTAACTCGTAACTCGTAACTCGTAACTCGTAACTCGTAACTCGTAACTCGTAACTCGTAACTCGTAACTCGTAACTCGTAACTCGTAACTCGTAACTCGTAACTCGTAACTCGTAACTCGTAACTCGTAACTCGTAACTCGTAACTCGTAACTCGTAACTCGTAACTCGTAACTCGTAACTCGTAACTCGTAACTCGTAACTCGTAACTCGTAACTCGTAACTCGTAACTCGTAACTCGTAACTCGTAACTCGTAACTCGTAACTCGTAACTCGTAACTCGTAACTCGTAACTCGTAACTCGTAACTCGTAACTCGTAACTCGTAACTCGTAACTCGTAACTCGTAACTCGTAACTCGTAACTCGTAACTCGTAACTCGTAACTCGTAACTCGTAACTCGTAACTCGTAACTCGTAACTCGTAACTCGTAACTCGTAACTCGTAACTCGTAACTCGTAACTCGTAACTCGTAACTCGTAACTCGTAACTCGTAACTCGTAACTCGTAACTCGTAACTCGTAACTCGTAACTCGTAACTCGTAACTCGTAACTCGTAACTCGTAACTCGTAACTCGTAACTCGTAACTCGTAACTCGTAACTCGTAACTCGTAACTCGTAACTCGTAACTCGTAACTCGTAACTCGTAACTCGTAACTCGTAACTCGTAACTCGTAACTCGTAACTCGTAACTCGTAACTCGTAACTCGTAACTCGTAACTCGTAACTCGTAACTCGTAACTCGTAACTCGTAACTCGTAACTCGTAACTCGTAACTCGTAACTCGTAACTCGTAACTCGTAACTCGTAACTCGTAACTCGTAACTCGTAACTCGTAACTCGTAACTCGTAACTCGTAACTCGTAACTCGTAACTCGTAACTCGTAACTCGTAACTCGTAACTCGTAACTCGTAACTCGTAACTCGTAACTCGTAACTCGTAACTCGTAACTCGTAACTCGTAACTCGTAACTCGTAACTCGTAACTCGTAACTCGTAACTCGTAACTCGTAACTCGTAACTCGTAACTCGTAACTCGTAACTCGTAACTCGTAACTCGTAACTCGTAACTCGTAACTCGTAACTCGTAACTCGTAACTCGTAACTCGTAACTCGTAACTCGTAACTCGTAACTCGTAACTCGTAACTCGTAACTCGTAACTCGTAACTCGTAACTCGTAACTCGTAACTCGTAACTCGTAACTCGTAACTCGTAACTCGTAACTCGTAACTCGTAACTCGTAACTCGTAACTCGTAACTCGTAACTCGTAACTCGTAACTCGTAACTCGTAACTCGTAACTCGTAACTCGTAACTCGTAACTCGTAACTCGTAGCTCGTAGCTCGTAGCTCGTAGCTCGTAACTCGTAACTCGTAACTCGTAACTCGTAACTCGTAACTCGTAACTCGTAACTCGTAACTCGTAACTCGTAACTCGTAACTCGTAACTCGTAACTCGTAACTCGTAACTCGTAACTCGTAACTCGTAACTCGTAACTCGTAACTCGGAACTCGTGACTCGTGACTCGTGACTCGTGACTCGTGACTCGTGACTCGTGACTCGTGACTCGTGACTCGTGACTCGTGACTCGTGACTCGTGACTCGTGACTCGTGACTCGTGACTCGTGACTCGTGACTCGTGACTCGTGACTCGTGACTCGTGACTCGTGACTCGTGACTCGTGACTCGTGACTCGTGACTCGTGACTCGTGACTCGTGACTCGTGACTCGTGACTCGTGACTCGTGACTCGTGACTCGTGACTCGTGACTCGTGACTCGTGACTCGTGACTCGTGACTCGTGACTCGTGACTCGTGACTCGTGACTCGTGACTCGTGACTCGTGACTCGTGACTCGTGACTCGTGACTCGTGACTCGTGACTCGTGACTCGTGACTCGTGACTCGTGACTCGTGACTCGTGACTCGTGACTCGTGACTCGTGACTCGTGACTCGTGACTCGTGACTCGTGACTCGTGACTCGTGACTCGTGACTCGTGACTCGTGACTCGTGACTCGTGACTCGTGACTCGTGACTCGTGACTCGTGACTCGTGACTCGTGACTCGTGACTCGTGACTCGTGACTCGTGACTCGTGACTCGTGACTCGTGACTCGTGACTCGTGACTCGTGACTCGTGACTCGTGACTCGTGACTCGTGACTCGTGACTCGTGACTCGTGACTCGTGACTCGTAACTCGTGACTCGTAACTCGTAACTCGTAACTCGTAACTCGTAACTCGTAACTCGTAACCTGTAACCCGTAACCCGTAACCCGTAACCCGTAACCCGTAACCCGTATATCGTAACCCGTAACCCGTAACTCGTAACTCGTAACTTGTAACTCGTAACTCGTAACTCGTAACTCGTAACTCGTAACTCGTAACTCGTAACTCGTAACTCGTAACTCGTAACTCGTAACTCGTAACTCGTAACTCGTAACTCGTAACTCGTAACTCGTAACTCGTTCGTATCGTTTTGACTGTCTCTGGGAGAAGGGGGTCGGAGTTTTGTGATGCTTTGCTGATAATATTAACTTCGAATAATCAAATAACTGTAATGCAGATTAAATGAAACTACAATTCTGATACTAAAGAAATTTGAGCCCGCGGCGCCCCCAGAGACCTGGCGCCTGGGGTCTGCGCACCCCTGGTAGGGCCTCTGACAGGAGGCCACAGCCTGTTTCTTAAGGTTAAGAAGACTTTAAATATAGGGATTAATAATATGACAAAATTATCGTACCTGGCTTTAATTCATACTAAAAACATACCTGTGCTCCCCAGTAGCTCATGGTTTTTCGTTATCCAACAATACGTGTACAATATCTCTTCCAAAGCCCTGCATATAAAAGTAAATGTCAATAAAAGTTTTGATTGATGTGCTATCTTAGCACATCAATCGAAACGTCGTGATACTCAAAATTTTATAGACAATGGAAGTCCGAAATCAAACTTTTGATAAATCCACCTTGTCTACAAGTTTCAAACAACATCTTGTTATATGTTCATTAGTTGAACTTGAATATGTTTAGAAATAGATATTCTGTTTCCTTATAACTATCGATACACAAGTCTATATGGAGACTTGTACCAGTCACATTGTCGGAGAAGTTAAGACACCGACAGCCTCAAAAATAAATATCTGGTATACGTTTGAACCATGGTCGTGCGTTATATTATAAAAAAAATTATCCACTCCAAATTACTGACCTGATTCATCATAAGTTTTATATATATATATATATATATATATATATATATATATATATATATATATATATACAGGGTTGCACACAATATTCGCCACAGTCCTTTTACGAAAAGCAATAAAATTATTTGAGAGTATTTTTATTGCGTGATATGTGGGTCCATTGAAATTACTTTCATTTATAAGGGCTGCAGCAAAAAAAAGTGCTACATGAAAGTTGTTAAAATTTTAATCAAACACGCTGTATATTATTGTAAATTTCGATAGATGGGAAATGAATACGAGTTACTATTATGAGTGCGAGAGAATAAATGTCTATTCATATTCATGTAGATTTTAGATGCTCTCACTTGGTGAAACTCTTCCATCATGTAGATAAAAAGTTGTGTAATTTACACATAGTTTCACAAACAAAACTCTTCTTATTTCAGTGACGTGTTTCGATTTATATTTAAATCATCGTCGGACTGTCAAATCTGACAGTCATTTATTAAATGAATTTTTAATAATTAAATGGTTTATTAGAAATGCATAAATAACGTAATTATCATATGGGAAACCTTTAAATTTATTATAATAAATGTTCAAAATGATGCCCCTTAACTTCAATACACTTATCAATCCATTTTATAAAGTTTTCATAACATCCAAAGGACAGTTCCTCTACTGATTGCTTTCCTTATGCATTAAATCATATTTCCAGTATAGTTCTCGAATAAACAACTTCTTTTAGATAGCCTCATAGGAAGAAATCGAGAGGTGCTAAATATGGTAACTTAGCAGGCCACCATCGGTTTACGTTCCGTCGCTAGACCGTTCATCGGTTTTTTTCTAAAGTGAGACGGTAAAATTAAAAGCTCAATGGCGCTTCCAAGGTAAAAAAATTCTGGATGTAGAATACCTGGAGATTCTGATCTCTGGGGGCTAGATCGTCCTGTACAGCAGCTTCGTAGTGACGACAGGCCCCAAGGCCAAGGAAATATGTTTAGGGAGGACTTCACAAATGTAGGGAGTCTCGCCTTGAACATAAAATATGTCCATCAGCATCTGCAGATAAATTCTGGCATTATAAGAGACCCAAGTCGGCCCTTCATCAATGAACAATTGCTTTAGATACCCCAGATATGATTTATATATCCGATTCTGACGAAGATCTGTCGTATCCGCGTTTGAATCAGGACTTTCCTGTCATCGAGTGGAAAACCTAGCGCCTGAATGATTCGACATTATCTGGCTCAAAGTATCTTTCAATGATATCTCCAAATTAGTTTGCTGCATTTACAGACTACCGAGTAACAACAATCACAAAGAGCTTTTTGAGATTTTTTCGGTCACTGTGGATTTTTTACAAACAGATAATCCTGACTCAGAAATCATCTTTTTGGGTGACTTCAACGTTCACAATACGTATTGGCTAAAGCGTTCCAACAAAATGGACGGCGAAGGACGCGACGCTGCGGCCTTTGCTAACGATGGCTTGGAACAAAAAATGGTCATCAAATCACCACAGATCTTCGACCATCACGAGAACTTCGCAAGTTTGTTGGATCTGTATCTCACAAGAAATCCCACCATCTATTCAGTGAATGTATCCGCTCCGCTGGGAACATACGACCACAATATAATTTCAACCCTCTGTAGAATGCCGTCACTAGACTAACCACACACTAAAGCACGCAGAGTCTTGCACTACAAATCAGCAAAGTGGTTTCCATGGAAATATGTTTGTTTCAAGTGCAGAGACCCGTTGTCCTGCTGACAAAAAATAACAAAGGCTTACATTCCTTCCGTCGGCAAACGCCCCTTCAAGAACAAACCATGGTTTGAATAAGGCTGCAGAGATGCAGTTTGCAGTTACAATGAAAAACCAATGGTACAAGGAATGAAGGACAAATTCAAACACCGAAAAGCATTGCAGTTTCATCGAAGCCAGAATCTACTGCAATCCAAAGAGGAGCACCAACCAGAAAATTAAGTACAAAATACTCTCGCGTACAAACCATCCCTAAGAGAGCCAAAAAACGAGCCCAAAAACTATATACCTGTGACTCTGCTCTGCATTGTATCTAGGGTATGGACACTGTCATTAATATGCAACTTCTGAAGTAACTGAAAAAACATCACCAATGATCGCCCATATCGCTTTCTGCCTAGGGGCTGGCACCGGGTCTGTACCAGTGAATGGATAGTATTCTTAGAGACTGATCCTGATATGTAGCAGTGGATGAATGTGCTTCTGATTTATTTACCATCAACGCTGGTGTTCCACAAGTGTCTGTCCTTGTTCCAACGCTCAGAAGACAAAAAATCTTACAAAAAGGTCTCAGCTGCCAGCCGTAGAGATGGAGAGACGCCCAAATACTTGAATCGACTTCTATCAAGATTCTAGGAATTAACATCAATATGTCAGGCTAAGTCGTTGTCCCAGAGGCCTGAGGTTCTATTCCGCTCCAGAAGGTTGTATTCACCAGCTGCTGATCTAAAAGACTCAGATCAGAGCATGGCTCGCATGTATGGGGTTCAAAAACAAGCAATATGACCGGACCTCAGTCTAGAACAACTGAGGAAAGTAGCCGACCTGTCTCTATTCTACCGATACTATTATAATAACTGTTCGACCGAGCCGCTTCGCATAATAAGACCAAGAGTGGCCAGTACAACAAACACTAAAGGTTCGCTACTGACGCATCCTCACCAGGTCGAACTTCGAGCGCCTTGAACGAGCCTCGTCCAATAGCTTTTCTTTAAGATAATCTCGGCATTGTGAACTAGGCTGTTGATTCAGTCAATTTATTAAATTTAATTTATTTAATAAATTATTTAATTATTTAGAAAAGTTGCAATGGGATAAAAAAATTGGGTACTGAAGGTATTTTTTTACTCGTAGAAAAAGATTATATAATAAAAAAGATATCTTCCCATAAAAAAAACATGTTTGACCTTGGAAAAACCTTGAAACCTGTCAATACCGAAAGTAAAAGTCAGCATTAACTTTCCCCCATTGCACTCTTTCATCTGAACGTGTTTATATAAAAACTCCCCGTTTTCGCGCTATACGGCTGTCTCAAGTTAAATGGACCGCCCGGTATATGTTTGGAAAAAATATGGTACTCCAATGCTAATTCTTAAAATAAGAAATATTTCTTAATTCTCATTTTATTGCTTGATGGTTTTTGTCACATGCGTGGCTTTCGCGTTCAAAAATAAGAACCGTATTTATCCATAATAATTTCCGCATTGCGCTTGTGCTTTTTGGAATGCTTTATGGTAATTGGGGGGTCTTTCGCAAAATATCGTTCCAGATCCTGTACGTACTCCACTGATTAAAGAATAGAAAAATCTTTATATCAGACAGACAGATATGGTTGTCGATGTGCCGAATTTTAAAATAATTCCTAGAACGTTATCCGTATTATAAAATAATCGCGGTTAATTGTATTGGACTCTATGTCATATTGTCCAACTGATTGTACTTACTCATTCAACAGGCACTTTGGGGTGATGTGCACACCATTCTCTCATGAGAAAGGGCTCTAAAGTAAAGTTACCACACGTCCCGATTTTGGCGGGACAGTCCCGCTTTTTGGTGGACAGTCTCGCGTCCCGCCGATTTTTAAAAATGTCCCGCTTTTTAGGAAATATCTAGATTTCTCATTTTAAATGTATTGTAAAAATATATTACCTATTATTCATTATGTATTATGTTATATATAAAGAAATAAAAAATACTAAAAAAACATAAAATGCATGCAGAGTAAACTAATTTAGGCAATGTAGCGAGTTAGATTTACTCGGTGGTGTTCGATCATTGTCGTTACGTCCCGGCTTAATAATATTCGTTACAGATGAAAAAATTAAATATTGGTTGTCTGCAAATGTGAAAACAGACAAAAAATGAACAGAGTTATTCCTTCATTTTAAACAGAATAATATGCCTTATCAAAATAATTTGAAAATTTTAGAATTCGTGCTCTCCCTTCCAGGAACAAATGCAGTATCTAGTATCAATCAAATATGGACAACTGAAAAAACGCAGTTAAACATTGAGACTTTAAAATCTATATCAAGTGTGAAATATAATTTGACCAATTCATGTGAAATATTTCACGACATTTCAATAAATGATCCGAATCTATTACAAAGTATTCACTCGGATCAAAAATATAACCGTGAAAGAAAATCATAATTTTTAAAAAAATTAATTTGATTAAAAATCATGATGTTCAAATTACTATTTTTTACAAATATTTTCATAGTTACCAATAATTAATGATAAATAAATTTTTGTTCAAGTATATGAATGTATACAATGAAATATATATAACTAATTGTAATTCTCATTTCATCCCATTTGTCCCGCTTTGTCTCAATGAAAATGTGGTCACTTTACTCTAAAGACTATGTAGTTTTGAGGAGCCTTTATAGTATCACATATCAGTTTCAGAAAAATAAACAAAAGTAAGCCAGTATTAAAAAATATGTATTGTGTGGGTAAGGTTCTTTAGTTCAAATTCAAATGTGTGTTGGAAGTGCCTCTTTAAATTGCAAAATTTTTAATTCTGCCCATACAACGAATTTCTTAGTCAAAATCAAATATACATAATATATTCCGTACGCTGCTTAACCTATAACGAGAGCTTTACCTTGGAAAAGGTGCTTCAGGTGCTAAACTGTAATCTATGCACAGTATAGGAGCATCCAGATGCTTCGCCCAATCTCGAAGGTATCCTTCATGTGATTTTGACGATTGCGCCACAAATCCTCCGCCATGGCAATGTATCACCAAGTTTTTTGAGGGTGGGTCCAGACCTATAAAGATAACATTTCGATATCATATATGCCGCATTTTGGGATAAACTTAAGAACTTACTGAATTATTTCAACGTTATTCAACAAAACATTCAAACAAATTAATAAAAATTTTCGAGAATAAATACAAATCAGGTGCAGTAAATAATTGAAAGTATGCTACTTAGTTGGTAAATTATTTTAAACACTTTTATAATCTATATACAATGCTTTCTGAGGACTTGAAAAGCATCATACTTAGCACAATCTTCTTTTAGTAGTTGTACATACAAAGGCATCTGTTCACAGGTTGTTTGATTATGTAGAGGTCTCCTTTGAGGAAGAAGAGACCATTCGCTGATATGAGTTTCAAATATACTTGAGCTTTTTCATAGCAAAGTGCTCCGATACCAGCCTCAGTTGGATCACCTGTTTTTTAACCTGGTCTGATGTATGTTAAATTTGTTGGAAACGAGTTTGTAAAAAAACCAATAGTGCACATAATTCACCATATACGGCTGTAAAGCCCTGGCTTCTCCGATTAAACTGAAGTAATCCATGGGAACATGTAAAGGAACTTTAAAATAATGTTCTAGTGATGAATGTATCGCATCTACTTCCATCATAGTGTGTCCTTTGTCTAAAATGATTCTTTCAAATGTTTTATTTCGGACTTCCATTGTCTATAAAATTTGTATCACGACGTTTCGATTGATATGATATCTTCAATCGTCTTCAGGTGAACTGAACAAATTTTATAGACAATGGAAGTCCGAAATCAAACTATATACTAGAAAATGGAATGGTGAAGTAAGCTAAAGCGCTTACAAGTACTTTGTTTTTATTTTGGTAACAACAACCATTGATATAATTTTTTTTATCAGGAAATTCTGCAAAGAAGTGCATCGGACAGATGGTTAACGTTCGTAATAACACTTCCATCAGATTCATGCCAGACATAACACTGTACATCTTTGTTGTAATTGATGTATATTGTGAAGTTATGCAGTTGCAGCTTCTACCTGTAATATTGCGTGGAAACAAGTAACTTGGGGCACAATAATAAAATTCGACCATCTATATTTATGACTAGAACTTTTGCCAAGCACATTGAAGTTGCCAGTTGTTGAGCCGTTACCAGTGTTATATCGCCTTGAGCTTTGCGTGGAGTGAATATTGATATTTTCTCTTGCTTGAGTACCTACAGCATTGAAAAGTTTTCGCTCTACGGAGTCTACTTCCTTTTCTGCACACCATTCTATATACACTCACTGCATGTATCTAAGAGATAAAATCGTAGGTTTGACATAAATACGGGAAGTAGATGACCGACAATAATGAATAGGAATTTTTGGCAGCAGTGTTAGCCAATCCTACTGTACCTTTCTGTAGGATATCAGTTTTTCCAAATTCTTATTACGTTTCTCCTCCTTCTTGATTAGTTTCCTTTTCTGACACTTTTTTTTTCTCAAGTTTAATAGTAGTATCATTTAATATGCCTGATGAATTGACTTCTTGAAAAGTGTCTCTGCTAGTATTGGCGGAGCAAGTTTTTCATTCATCCAGTATGTGAAACTGTCTTTCTTCAAATCACGTGTCTTTAGAAAAAAATGTCGGCAAACTCGAAACTTCGTGCCCTCTGAATTAGGTAAGAAATAATCATAGCCATTATCAGTTCTCCCCGTCTGCTTAGGGCGCACGTTTTGCGGACCCAGTTGCTGGGAAATGGAACAGGGACCCGGTGTATCGGAGCCCGGGCAGCATCTCTTTCTTTATTTTCGACATAATAATGATAATAAAAGTAGAACAACATCTTACATAGAACAAAATTCATACGGAAGAACAAAAAGGATATGAAAATCAAAACCAAGTTTGTAAGGAACGACTTATAATTGATAACGTGATCATGGAACAGATGAGCTCCACATACATCACGGTATCTTCCAAGCAGATTCTCTCCCTTTGTATTGTCTTTGCCTGAACTCACTCTTCAAATTTACGCAACAACACAAGCTATGGTTTCAACAGCAGGTATCAGAGAACAAACCAGCAAAAACTCAAGCATCATGGATGATTTAAAACTATATGCAACCGTCTTATAAAACTTCTGAAAAAAAACTAAATCTAGAAATCTTACCACAGCTCTCCATACATTTGCAATACCGGTCCTCAAGTACACCTCCGCCATCATCAAGAGGTCATACACTGACATAGACAGCATCCATACCCTCATCCAAAAGAGATCTCATGAAACATAGAATGTTGCAACCAAACTCATGCAACGAGGGGCTTACCGTAGACAGAAAGGAGGAAGGGGGATTACAGACATTTCAACACTTCGTTCAAAATGAATATAAATACTCAGACATTTCTTTAAGAGCAACTCACAAAGAGCGATAGTGATAGCAGACAAGAACAGCACACTTCTTTTCCTCTCTCAACAACCACTCAGCAGCCACACACAACAAGAAAGTTAGATACCTGGTCACAGAAAACACTCCAACATACACCTGGATGCAGGATGGCCAACTTTTTCCAGAAAGAGAGAGCTTCATGTTTGCTATCCAAGACCCAGAAATTGCGACCCGAAAGTATAAGAATTATATAATAAGAGATCTGTCCATAACACATGGCAAATGCAGAAAATGCCACCTCAACATCTAAAACGCTAGAACACATTACCAGCGCATGAGTAGGTATGGGGACACCTGGAGCCAGCCGCCAGCACGACAACCACGTGCGCGCCTACCCCAGAAGTACAGGTGATTAAACAATTCACATAAAAAAGGAAGTTTGAAGATCGGCAATCAATGATTATACATTTAGGTACTTTCGTAACATTATATGGTATAAAATAACATACTTTTTCATATCTTACTCAGGGAAATGTCAAACTATAAAGCCTCAAACACACACTATGCCAAAATCACAGTTACTGAAATTAGTAAATTGATAGTTTATAGCAAATATAAAATTACTCATATGAAGTATGAGCAATACCCAAACAGTTGTTAACTACTAGATGCTTATATCACTTTATAACAATTCTTCTTCTCCGCTGAACGTCCATATTTTACGTTTGGTAAAAAGTAGTTTGGCACCACCGAAATGTAAAATGTTGACAACTCTCTGTTTGGTTGAGTCCCATCTGGTAATGCACCGATAAAGAATTCGTATATGCATAAACCTGCTCTACTATGCTGACAAGATTTCAGACGAAGCCTAAATGGGCAACTGCATGAGAATCCGCTAAACAAACTTTCACACCATTTTGAATTCGTCAGTGACAACTCATTCGGATATTCCTATATCTTATTAAAATACCTGCTTAAAGTTATAGTAATATTTCTATCAAATAGTAATTCATTGCATGAAAAATGCTTATCAAGATCAATACCATACCTGTCTTCGATTTGGTGCCAGGCATGCCTTTCCTCAATTTACAGCTGATGAGGCGGAGCTGGATAGGTTTACGTCCGATATACGATGATGGTAAAGGAACTTCTATTCTTTGTCCATCAGCAGTTGTAATGTTCAAAGGCTCAGGTGGGAGGTTGATAACCTATATGGTAAGATCCAAACTTAGGATAAATCTTCGTCTTTGCCTAGACCAAACAGTATGATGAATACTAACTTATAATTAAAAGATGCGACTGGAAATATTCGACCTGAGATTGGAGATAATTTTGTCTAAATTTGGCCATGTGTTAGGCGAGTGAATACTTGATGTATTGCATATGTATCAATCACAGTATTGATAATCTTTGAACAGATAATTTACGGTTTTTTATCTAAGTATATAAAGATCGCTTCTCATTAATCTAATGTAGTTGGTCTTTATCTGTAGTAAAGTCCAACAGTAGTAGTAGTAGCAGGTTTCGATCTGATGACAGTCTAACGACCTGATCGAAGTACATTTTCTCCAAACTAATAGTACCTTTTTATTATGTACATCGATGCTACTATATGTCATTCAAAATACTGTCTATGTTTCTAAAACCGCCCGATAATAAAGTTACAACAATGCCAGCGTACCAATTCTCATTTTTTCTTCAAACTAATTTCCAAGCGTTTCCGAGCCGCAAAATAATAATGCTACCAGAGCGTATCAAGTTGCAAAAAATACTAGTACACTGCTAGATTGTGAAGATACTATAACCGATCGGTCGACCTGGACGGCTGTATATATATATATATATGATGATGATGATGATGATGATGATGGCGGAGAAAAGATAAAAATAAGCAAGATGAAAGGAGTACACTTTCGTCAGAATAGCCTCATGAAATTAAATTTAAGTAGGACTATGCTGACGAGTTAACGACAATAAAATTGCAGAAAAATAATCCTCAAAGGAACAGAACAGAAAGCGATGCTCTTAAAGACTTACCTATTCTGTATACCAGCTTGCTTCCAAGAGAGGCCAAAAAATTGAATGGTCCACTAGACTTACGTAAACCCAAAGCAAACAACTTTCCTAGCATTCCTGAGTCTTAGGATGATTTCTATTTTTCTCTTAAAGCCAAGAAAGGCAATAAAATACAAAAGGGACGGAAGATCAATAGTGAAAATATAGACGTTGAGAGTGATAATAGTGACGAAAATGAACAAGATTATAATTCAAGTGATTCTGATTGACGTTATAGATGTTTCCTTTCAATATTATAGAAAAATAGTATCTCGTTAAAAGAAATATTCAAGCAAGTCTAGATTAAGTATATTTTTTACTTTACCTGTTCCAACGAAAAATATAGTAAGACTATAAAATTTTGCAGAAAAATGTTTTTTTTTGTTGTTTGTATTCTGACACCCTTTGTAACCTTTCATATGAATGTATCGTAAGTATGTGCGAGACGTTTCTCTCAAAGATCATTTCTTTAAACAAATTATATTACAAAATCTTCAAATGGTTATATCTCAGTTCAACAAAAACTGAGTTACAATAGTCTTCGTTGAGGTGGGTAGATACTCACTGAGCGAACGAACTCCGAACGAACAGCGAACTCCGAACAACGAAAGTTTTGAGTTTGTTCGGTCGTAATTTGTCGACGAGGGAACCCGAAGCGAATACAGTTATTTTTGAAAGTTATAGCGGGATTACTAAAAACAAGTAAAAAACAAAAAAGGAAACGAAGATATTGGATGTCAAAAATGTATCAAAATCGAGATCAATATAGGGGTTTGGACCTATTATCTGATCTAAGGAGTGATTTAGGACAGTTCAATAATTTTTGTAGAATGACCGCCTCGGATTTTGAGCTTTTACCTCAAGAAATAAGTGCAAAAATTTATAAAAATTCTACTAATTTTCGAGAAACCTCAATTAGCTGAAGAGTAAGTTCATCCATCCATTCAACTTTTTCAGATATGTTTACTTACTTTAATAATAGCTCATTAAGGACAAATTCGGAGTTTCGTCTGAAATCGTCGATGATACTGCGAATCACATCAACACCGAACAGCAAATCCTTTTGATGTACCACCTTCCGAGCGAACGAAAGCGAAAGCGAACCGAACGTAAGATTGCCATTCGGTTCGCCTTCGCTTTAACGTACACATTGACCGAATAGTTCGGAGTTCGCTGTTCGTTCGGAGTTCGTTCGCTCAGTGAGTACCCACCTTTGCATGGGTCGATATGTGAATGTTAGGTATTTATACAATGAGGGTGAAAAATTAATTGGACATGCTTCAGGTATTAACGAAACACAAAGAAGTGCGAAAAAACGACCTGTAAAACTGCATATTTGGCGACATAGAGACATATTCGTTTAAGTTAACCCCTATATTGATCTCGATTTTGATACATTTTTGACATCCAATATCTCCGTTTCCTTTTTTGTTTTTTACTTGTTTTTAGTAATCCCGCTATAACTTTCAAAAGACTATTGTAACTCAGTTTTTGTTGAACTGAGATATAACCATTTGAAGATTTTGTAATATAGTTTGTTTAAATAAATGACGTTATCTTTGAGAGAAACGTCTCGCACATACTTACGATACTTTCACATGAAAGGTTACAAAGGGTGTCAGAATACAAACAACAACAAAAAAACATTTTTCTGCAAAATTTTATAGTCTTACTATATTTTTCGTTGGAACAGGTAAAGTAAAAAATATATACTTAATCTAGACTTGCTTGAATATTTCTTTTAACGAGACACTATTTTCCTATAATATTGAAAGGAAACATCTATAACGTCAATCAGAATCACTCAAATTATAATCTTGTTCATTTTCGTCACTATTATCACTCTCAACGTCGATATTTTCACTATTGATCTTCCGTCCCTTTTGTATTTTCTTGCCTTTCTTGGCTTTAAGAGAAAAATAGAAATCATCCTAAGACTCAGGAATGCTAGGAAAGTTGTTTGCTTTGGGTTTACATAAGTCTAGTGGACCATTCAATTTTTTTGCCTCTCTTGGAAGCAAGCTTGTATACAGAATAGGTAAGTCTTTAAGAGCATCGCTTTCCGTTCTGTTCCTTTGAGGATTTTTCTTCAATTTTATTGTCGTTAACTCGTCAGCATAGTCGTGCTTAAATTTAATTTCATGAGGCTATTCTGACGAAAGTGTAATCCTTTCATCTTGCTAATTTTTATCTTTTCTCCGCCATCATCCTATCCCAATTTTCCGATTTTACCTTTTGTTTGAAACTAAAAAAGCCACTTTGTGCCATCTCTTTCACAATATATGGCTTTCCAGTCAGTTTTGCCATGCGAATCAACATGATCCACTGATCGGGGGTATAAATTGCAGATTGCCGCTTTATGGCATTCTCAATAATAGAGTGCATGCTGTCACCTTCGTTTTGTGTGTGACCTGTTTCTAGGAATTGATGAATTATTTGCAGGTTCAGGGACATTGCAGCATAAGAAAACATTGCGAAAATAAAACGGTTACGATTTTGTCCGCCGCAGTTATCAGAATAAAGAATAAGCCTCTTGACTCCCTTTTCATTCTGCTTTTTCAAAAAATTTAAAATACAGCTGCTCATTTCGTTTGGTCCCCTCTTCGCAATTACCTCATGCCAAACATAAAGGAGGGTCCTCACGGGGCGTGAAGACAAATGCGTGCCACGCTTTCGTTCTCACTGTTATGACCGACGCCTCAAGAGGGGATAGAAAGTGAACCACTCGGGGGCCGTAGACAGTTCACACGGTTTCAATAATCAGTTTATCTAGGAAAAACGACTATGGCAGAGCTCCTTTTTGAAGGTTCTGCAGTTTAGAGTTCAGTTTTGAGTGGAATGTTAGCAGACAGGTTGAGGCAGTCACGAGTACAGATAAGGAAACGGGGAAAAAGACGTTGGTGGGTCAGGAAGGGGATACTTAAAAGAAATTCGGAAGCGCTCAATCCAGTTGACCGTGAACTAAGAAACAATCATTTAGACGATTTTAAAAATATGCTACGAATGTCTGAAGACCAGTTTGATCACCTCCTAGAACGCGTTCCACCACAAATTTCAAAATCAGACACTATCATGAGACAAGCTCTGAGTGCTAAAATAAAACTGCAAGTTACGCTACGCTACTTAGCTACTGGAGACTCTTTCAAAAGCTTGGAATATGTTTCGTGTTCCAAAAAATACAATCAGCAATTTCATACCAGAAAAACACTTTATAATTCAATAAAGCCTGACTGACGACTGGCGTATTCACGACTGAAAATCAAACGGGTTTGATCTGGAGCGTGAACAGTTGTGAAGTCGCCACTCTCCTGGTGACATCAGACGCAAACTCACGACACAGTTCAGGCGAAGATTTTCCCACGAATTCGTGAGCCACGCCAGCGTGCCACGCGCCGTGAGAACCAGCCTTAACAGTAGCCTTCATGATTTCCCATATCATAAATTGTGAAGTTATATGTAGCGAGCTTGCTCTTGTTATAGAAGTCGCTCACAGCAGATTGGGATATTATGAGGACTTTTTGTAGATCAAAACCATTCATCTCGGTTCGATTATGAACAGCTATTTTCGCACATCTACCACTTAACGTTTACAGTCATTAATATCAACCTAACCTCCAATCGTGCGGCGAAAATTATAGTAAGTCAAAATTGCTATACCTTTCGCTGTTTTTTGCAACGAAGACTAGATAGAGTAAGTCAACTGAATATAGTGTTCGCCTGTAGGAGTGAGGGTTATTACACTTACTATACACGGAAGTTGTTTACTGGTTGCCTATCGTTCATGACTGAGTTAATATAATTTTCCACCAAATAAAGCTTGAAAAAATCTATTGATGCCGTACAGTAAGTCAAAACCCACGTTTTTTAAGTTACTACAGTCTTGGTTGCATGGATCGATATAACATAACATATATTTTTTATATATATGTTCGTTATGTAACGAATTGTCACATTTCAAATCTCTTATAGGAACATCTCCTAAGAATCGACCATTAAGATCCTTTAATGTATTAACCAAACGAGATTTGATCTTATGTATGATACAAGGAAGATATATATAGGACTCGGTTAAGCAGTAAAGTCATCTGATGATTTTGATTGAGCAAAATTGCGCTGAAATTGAATATCGCGCCGACGTAGGTTGTAACTAGCCTTATTACTTTGATACTGTACATAATCTGAGTTTAGAACGTTTTTCATGATATCGTACTCATTGATAGGGTTTACCGCGATTTTTTGCAGTTGAGAAAACTAGCCCAGTACCGAGTTATCTCATGTTTTCAGAGTCTCATAGATTGAGCTATCTGGACGATATTTTCGTCCCAGGTTATGTGGTTGTCTCACATATGACCAGACAGCCGTAACTATAGTTTACTTAAAGTTGATACCTAGCATTAAACCAAACTCTGAACATTATACTTGGACATTAAAGGCGAAAATTCCCTAGAGATCAATTGCGGACCATTGTCCACAACGACAATTGGAGTGATCGCAAAAATATAGGGGACCTAGTTTTCCGAGAACTTAACAATAGCCACAGAAGCTGCTTTTGATAGCGGCTGAACCAAAACAAATTTAGTAAACTAACCGGTAACTACCAAAACAAATCAGTTACCCTTCCTAAAACGAAAGTGAAGATTATCACAAGATATCATCTGGAATGGATATGCAATGTTGCAATGTCTACCAATCAAACCAGCATGGGAGAAATTTTACAGGACCTCACATACGACTTAAAAACTCCAAAATGACTAGAAGTCGCATAATCATGGCATTGCTTAAGCAGTGCGGACCTATTCGCTGTCGGAACCACAATTTGCTAGTCAAATCCTGACTCAGATAGACGATTCGTAGGGAGAATATATTTATAAGGAATATTTTCTTTACACGGAATTAAGGATAGATATTTGGGTAATTTTTAATTGTTTTTAAGTTCTGCGAAATCTTATACCACAACTTTATCATCAACTACAGGTGCTATCGAACTATTAACAGCAAATCAAGAATGCACATCCGCCACCGGAATATCTTCACATTCAAGATGAACAATATTAAATTAAATCTGTGAACGTATATAACCATGTTGACTAACGAGCGGAAAGATTTTTCATATTTTGGAGCCACTGTAATGAGGCATGATCAGTGATAACCTTCAAATTCGTCTGCTCTATGAATCAACGAATGTGTTCTATTCTCAGTAGGTAAATAAAGTAAAAAGTGTTTCCTCAGTAGTGGAATATTTGCGTTGACAATTTATTATTCAGTGTCTTACTAAAAAACGCATTCGACTACTCCAACCCATCTGAATCTTGGAAGATTATTTCTCCAATACCTACATCAGAAGTATCACATACAATACTGAAGTCAGGACTAGCCAAATCGGGAGCAGTAGTTAACAACTGCTGATTTTCTTGAAGACATCGTCAGCCATTTTTCCAACTAATAGGTTGTCCCTTATTCTTGCCCTTGAGTAGGTCTGTTTTCGGAGCGGCAATTGAACTAGAGTTTTAGAGAAAACGTAAAAATACCGAATTAAACATATTGTAACGAAAGTCCTCAGTGCCTTTCTCTAGAAGAATTGTGTAACGACCAAACCACGCTGAAAGCGCCGGTTCCCGTCCGATCATCGAAACGCCATCAAGCGTCTAGAAGATGTACCATCATATATCAAAATACACGGTCTCAATAGACGAATCTGGTAAGAGCCGCCAACCATCTAGAAGGATGTACCATTGTACATAAAAGCGGACGCGGTATCCATTCAGTCAAACAAACAACAGGTACCGCGACCAGCAGCATCCGAAGAAAAAAACCAGTGCCGGCGAAAATAAATAGACTATGAAGAAATAAATTAGTGAAGTGATGCAAACATAAATTAATGTAGTGACTGCAAATAAATTCGACTTTTGATTAAGTTAGGAGTGTAGTGAAGTTAAGTAAATAAATAATCAAGTTCGTGCCGAGTGTTCGTTTAATTTTCTGCCCAGTCAGACTAAAGACTTGCAACAATATAAATCCACGGATTTCGGTGGTAGTAGTTAGTACTGGATATTATCAACCATGCGTGACATTCCGCATAATCACGACTAAACCATAATGGTGTGAAGGTCCAAGTTCATGTTCCCAAAATTCGGTCATTTTCCCTTTGCTACCGCTGAAAAATCTTTGGGCGGAAGGTGTTGTGCCTTCTGGTCCCCTCAGACTTTTTGGTTTACAAATGGGACTACTGTATTTTTTCACATTTTCCTCTCACACAGAATCCCATACTTAATTGCACCATAATAAAGCAAAAGTTACTATAATAAATTTAGTCCTATACAGTCATTGCTCACAAATGTAGACGATATCACCAAAGAAACGACAATTGACCTATACACATCGTTAGCCTTATAACTTGATCCAGAACTAATAAAAAAACTTAAAAATAATTCATATGTCAAAATTTTAAAAAATAAAAATGTTTGACAGGTGTATACTCCATGTATTAAGGCATGATGTGTGAAAGGCTACATGTGAAAGTCCCCACGTTACGGGCAACAAATTAATTGTGTAACGTATTGTTGACCTGCTCAGTGCACTCCAACACTCCCGTCACTTCTCATCCGATTATGCTCAGCACGTTTGCACAAGCACGAGGCTAGTGAATTTCACATATTTTTAGCAATCTGAAGAAAATTATCAGACCATTCTAGTAATTGTTGTTTGAAACTTGTAGACAAGGTGGATTTATGAAAAGTTTGATTTCGGACTTCCATTGTCTATAAAATTCGAGCAGAGACAGGAAAATCTGGAATAGCTGACCACGCATGGACGGAGCACCATAAAATAGCTTGGGACGACGCTAAGGTTATTGCCAAGGAACCGCATTGGTATCGAAGGAAATTCAAGGAGGCGGCATTCATCACCAACAACAGCAAAGTGTACAGCAAACCCAGCGTAGACATTAAACCAATCTGGCACTCACTCATAAAAAAGATCAATAGACTACAACTGGACCAGACAACAAACAATGACCGACAAACAGCCACGTCAGCAGACCGGAATACCGCGCATCGGGAGCCAATCAGAACAGACCGCGCACAACGACACGTCACCGGACGGGGTATAAATAGGCATGAAAGGAACGTGTTCGCCAGTTCACCTGGAGACGATTGAAGATAGCACATCAATCGAAACGTCGTGATACTCAAAATTTTATAGACAATGGAAGTCCGAAATCAAACTTTTCATTCTAGTAATATTTGAACCAAATCCAAAATAATAAACAAATCAGAACTATATAAGAACCGTTACATTTGATCAATAAGTTAAATAACTATACACTGGGTGATGGCAGGGGGTAGACAGATTAAAACAGTAGACATACATTTTAAATCAAGTCATGTCTAAGTATCGCCCTCTATCTCGGCTTATTCACATCAGAAGCTGGCAACTAATATTAAGTGTATGCTGTCCACTATGCATCAGACCTGTTATAGACATGAATGTTTCGTCTTCGGCCTAGACTCGTCAGTATAGCCTGGCGGTCTAACTGTAGAGAACAATCGCACCTTTGGCTTCGTAAATTGCCCATCGTCGTGCCCATAGAGGGCGACATTTGGAAATAAGTTGATATTGCCATCCCACCCTTGACTGGGTTACGTATATACCACCCGATTGCTCTCTACAGTTAGACCGCCAGGCTATACTAACGAGTCTAGGCTAAAGACGAAACATGCATGTCTATAGCAAGTCTGATCCATAGTGGAGAGCATAGTAAATTTTAAATATTCAATTAAATCTAAATGAAATTAGCAATGAAGCGAAATATCGGAGAATGGATTTTTTTTCTATATATTGGAACAAAAAGGTTAAGTTACTGAATGCGCGAAGATTATTGGAAAAATCCCACAATTTTGGAAAACATTTGGAATATTCAATCTCTCACAAACAGTTAACTAACCTTACTAACGATTAAAATGATTCCAAAAAAGATTGCGAATTATGTCACTGCCCGCATACATCTGTTCAACTGTGAAATTCAGAGACATACCTCATTAATAATTAAGATTATTCCATGAGATCTCAAGGAAACAACGTTTTTATCGCAAACAAACACCAAATAATGTCTCAAAAGGACCAAACAACATTCGTCGTGAGGTGGTCTGCAGCAGCGCAGCCACCAGCGCACAGGGTTTTCAAAAAACAGTTTTTTAAATATCTTTGTTTATTGCTCAAAATATGATAAGATATTTGAACATTAAACACGATTTAAACAAATAAATCGCGTTTCAAACATGTTTCCATGTTCCCTAATAGAGGACCGGGCAGAGCAAACCATTTTCGCGAATCCTTTTCGGTAGAAACAGCTGATTAGCCAGAATGTTTTGAATTCATTAACTATACTTCCCAATACTATTGACAAGGGTACCAAATAAAAATGAAGCTCAATCACACATGAATCACAAAACCAAAAATGCAGACATATCAAATTGACTCAAATGTGTCACTAGATAATGAGCTATCAATATCCTCAGTGGTGCAGTGGCACATTTGTTTTGTTAGTGTAATAATAGTTAATAACTACTAGTTATAGCTGTTAGTATCAAATGTAATTGGAATGAAGTTTGAATTTTGTGTAGCTAAGGTTAATAGGCCCCTTCTTAACTCTCCTGTTCAAGTAGCTTATCTTCCGTTGAAAAAAAACATTATAAAGTATTTAGGAAAACCAAATGCCATAGGTACTTGTACTAATGAAAAGGAAGTTGGCTGGTACGTGTGTGCATTGATAGAATAGAATCATCGAAGCACCCAATGACGATAGAACACTGATAGACCTCGTATGTTTACAAAAACTTTCGTCAGACAATGGTGCACAGTTGCCCGAATTCACCAAAGGACTACAATAAGATTAATTTTTCTACATAGCTAGTTCACAAGATCTCATCAATATGTTCTACAATGAATATCTTAGCCATTAAATAGTAAGGAAAATTAAAAATAACTTCATAATTTAGAACAAACCTGCAATGTTAATGACACCTCACACACTAGCTGGCAACATGGCTTTATAGTAAATTCTAACTGCTACTAGCCGCTACGTATCATTTTCATTCATATTTTGCAAATTTAACGTCTGTCGGCATTTGAACAGAACCGAACCGTCGACCGTTTACGTCAGGTCACTGTCAACCGCTTTGAATTTTGACGTGAGCGTTCGAATCAGACATCGTAATTTTTGTTCATTTACTCTGTTTGATCTGGTTTGAATTTTGCTTATTGTTGCCAAAATGATGATATATTGTTGTGTGTAAGCTGTTCAGCACCCAGGCTGATGCTGCAGGTGTAACCTTCCATCAGTAAGTATAATTGTGAACTTTTTCAAATTCCCGCCTTGTCAAATTTCGTCATTCAAATGGATTTATGAATGAGATGCCAGGTCTAGTTGTTCTACCGTCGTTGGAAGCACCTCATCATGGCGGCGAAAACTGAACAAAAGGTGTGCATTTATGTAAAAACCATTGTATAACATAATTCAACTTCATCACAGTTCTGGCCCCTTTTACTCCATACAACTTTTTGTGCAGATGCTGTGCTTATTAATTGAAATAATTAACATTGACATGTGCGTTTGAACGGCTTACGTCGGTTATTTTTTGCCTTTCGCAGTTTAGACTATACTGAAAAAGATAATGGAAGTAACAGCACTATAAGGGAAAAGAAATTTAAATCGCATTACAAACAATATGATCATTTATATTAAAGAGAGTATAATAGCTGTAAGCCAATTAGATGTATGCTTTCCATTATGCATTAGACCTGCTATAGACATGCATGTTTTTAGCGTTTTCAGCCTAGACGCGTCAGTATGGACTGGCCGTCTAGCTGTACAGAGCTCTCGACTCAAGACTTTAGGCTAAAGACCAAACCTGCATGTCTAGTGGAGGTCTGATGCATAGTGGAGAGCGTACACTTGATATCGGTTATAAGCTTCTGATGCGAATGAGTCAAGAAAACGGTACATCGTAAATAGTGTTTACGAAGAACAAGGGATGTCGCTGTAGGTCAGTTCACCCTTTTTAATAGATCTCATAAGAGAAATATGTTGCCGCTTCAAGGGTGTTAGGACCTTTGACTTCGTGAGTTGCGAATCTGCGCCCCCGTAGAAGGCGACACCTGGAGATGAGTTAAAGCTTTAAGCCAATTTGTATGTTAAATTACTCCAAACCAAAAATAACATCAAGAAATCAGTGATATTGAAATTTGACAATACACATGCAATATTGGAAAAGCTATTATGGTGCAAAGTATAACTGACTGCTTTGACAGAACAGTATAAACATATATTTTGTATCAAAATTAAAATAAGGATTTACCTCTCTTATTTGTCATAAGTAGGAAATTTCAATAATGAATAATGGCTGGATGGTTTGTGCCAAGTTATCACCTCTCAATAGTTTCCTATAATGACGCATACAGTACCTTCGAAACTGCCACACTGGGTGAAACGATTGATGGCAGCTGATTAATCAATTCTGACTCAGCCAGAAACCAAAAGGATTTGCAGAAGTCCACTTCGGCGTTCTGACTGATATTAACAATCCGTCGGGCTCTCTGCTCCGGATCGCTAATATATTTTGTAGTCGATACAACTGAGTTCGTCGCTTTTGATATCAGTGACCCTTGACTGTAGTATACTTCGGAGAATATTGTCATCGACATCGCTATGAATTGGAGGATATTCTTTATCGAGTCACAATACTGCAACATAAAAGTATGCAACACTTAATATTATATAAATAATTCTGTGGGCAGCACGGAAATATAACAAAATATGTCCATAAAACTATACCGATTAATGTGTTACTTTTACATGGATGTGAATAATATTAACTTGATACTCGAATTTTAACTAAAAGATGTTCACTTAGTTTAATTTTTAAAATGAGGCTGGTGGATATATAACCTACGGATGATCCATAAGCCTTTTCACGTTTCCCTATCCTTGGAACCTAAATGAGAGATGTTTTACGTCGTTGCCTTGAGATTGCACTGCCATCATCGTTGAATTGATCAACAATACCAATACAACACTGTGTATATTTAACATAACGTAAAAGAGAAACAGTTGTAAAATATACTGGCAAATAATTAAATTCGTATTGTGGTTAAAAAACATAATTTTGTAGAACTTGTGTCGCCTTTTTCAATGTACAAAATAAACAATTTCAAATCAATATGTTACTATGGATATAATTTATGTGCTGAAAAGAAATAGCAATTAACCACGCGGCACCATCGCTCTCCACCCCTCATCCATGCATAAGGTTTTGATTTGAAATCGTAGAAAATTGATTATTTGTCTCTTATCCAATTGATTTATGATTATTCAAATATCCCGCTTATATGCTGTTAAGGCAGTATAGAATGCCATCTGAATTAACTTCATGATGCAACTTCCAGTTCCAGTATACGTATGAGTCAGTCTCAATTTGTTAGTTTGGAATCAGCTTTTAGGGTAAGTGGTGGAGAATCAACTACTGTTGCTGATTGCGGAAATAATGTCGACAAGCCCTCATTTAGATAATTATTAGCATACGAAAATTTCTCAATCATATCTATAAACAGCCGAGTGCATTGGATAGCATTAAAAATCAAAGCTAATTCTCACTGGATGGAAATACTGCAGTAACTTAAATGAAAACACCCCACAGTAATCTCTGAAAACAGGCAAAAAAGGATAGCAATAAACCGACAAAAATGTAATGACTATGATTGGGATGAATTATTTTTAAACAACCTAACCCCTTGTACAGCAGAAAATCTGGAGATTGGGGAAACCTTACATCAACCTAGTCTTAGCACAAATATTTCCACATACTAGCAAAGGAAGAACTAAAATATTATGCAACTTAAAAGTTAATGAACCATTCAACCTACTGCATATACTATCACCTCACCGAAAAGAAATATATACGCACTAATGATCATTTTATTATCGGCGAACCTGTAACTGTAAACTTCACATATTCCTTTGTTGTTATCCAATTGTTTTATAATTGTTTCCGCGGCCCACCTGTAACGTGTATACAGGCAGTCGCCCTAATTGGCACCTGTGGCGTGAAGATATGTAACCCTTGTCCCATTTCCCTAAAACTTACACATAACATTTTGTTAGTAAAAATGTCCTTCAAAAGTAGCAACCCATGGCTCGCTGCATGGGTCATGTGATCGTAGCACGTTTCTACCCTAGCGGCTTTTAATAAAGATGTCTCCTCTCCACTATGCATTACACCTGCATAGACATGCATGTTTTGTCTTTAGCCTAGACTTGTGAGTATAGCCTGGCGGTCTAACTGTAGAGAGCATTTGGGTGTTGACTGCGTAAGTTGCAATGAACAGCGCCATAGAGCACGACGCTTGGAATTGAGTTGATGAAGATTTCTATGTTTTAACTAGATAGGCTTCATGAAAAATGACTAAAGAACCATTTGACCGCTTAAAAATGGCCTCAAGTAGGTTGAATCTGTATTTCACTTGAAGTTGTATCAATTTATTGAGGATCTTGATGGAATTTTAACTGCTGATCTGCCCGAAAAAAAATTTGGGGAATACTGGATATTATGAAAAATTTTCGAACCATAAATAAATTGGAATTTTTGAGGTTATGAAAGATTTTGAATTCAATTTCAACTATTAATAGTTCCAAATTCCAATCCAAATCATTCTTTCTGTACTGATACCATTGCGTAAGGAGTACAGCAACAACTTACTTGACTCAATTTTTCCAAAATAACTGCCTATTTTCCTTTCACAGCAGTGTTTGTTTATATACATATACTATCAGTTAAACTGCATGCATTGGTGATAGAGCAACTATTTTCATAAAATATATCATAAAAAGGTTATACTAACATGAAACCCCAGATGTCTTCCATAAAAACAATGCTGGTTGATTTCACCACATTTCTTGAACAGCTCTTCTGGGGTGTGACTTTCATCCATAAACAATTGACCCTTGCCACTCCATGACATCACGGTAAGCAGATGGTTTAAGCAACACTCCAGACTGGATAACAGTTGAGCACAACACTCCACATCTCTGTAAACAAATATGTATGCAGATATGTGAATGTGAGGAAAGATAGCCACATAATTAATATATAGATGAACTTGCTATTTTACTTAATATAAAGGGTTAATCGAAATGCTATCGCACTACCTCAATCTCATATAACTGCATAATTCTGACAGCAAATCATGACAAGAGAGCATTCCCAGCGATAAACGAAGTATCGTGAATGAGAAATTATTGCAATTTGAGATAACGCTTTTCTTGGCTTTCCTTTTCTTTCCAAATATGCGATTTTTTATTCAATTTACTGATCAATTTTTCCTTATTTTCATCTAAATCAGAATTTAGCTTTCCAAATGAAAGTTTGTTTACCTTGTGGTTTTGAACATAATTCTTCATTAATTGATTTTCTATATCAATACTGAATGCTGATTCCGTGCCTAAATGTTCTGCTTAAGTCTCATATAATCCTAATTATTAAGCAATCTAATTGGATCAAATAAAGTAGAATCGAATCTCTCCATGGTTCCATTCGATTCAAGATGTTGAGAACTGATGAAATTAATATTTTGTGTCGCCAAAGGTTTCTTAATGACTGAATTCCTAAATAAGTCATTGTTTGATATGATTTGGCCAACTATAAAATGTACATTTTTCAAACAAATCGTAAAAAGACCGAATGACCATTTTCCGTTTTAATAGTTGTTTTTGCGATTTCGTCGGTCATTTCAATAAGATGAAACCCGGAAGCAAGATCAAGTCGTAAAATATCGGCACTCATATTTGGAAGCAGATATTTATTTTTCACAGATTTCTGTTTTTTTCTATAATCTATGACTACGGGCCTCCTCCCACCATGAGTATCAAAGTCCCCAATAAGTATGCTTCAAGGAAATGTGGAAGGTCTGATAATATTTTGATCTCAAATTTTTGAACTTCTTTGTTGTGGGTTTCAGGAATCTATAGGATTTAGTAAAGACTAGAATTTCATCGATACTCGTAGTTCGCATTCTCTATGATTGATTTAATTTTTAAACCACAATCTATCAACTCCAAAATAAAAAATATCTGAATATTTTCTGTACGTATTTCAGAAAAATCAATCTTTATTTGGTCTGTACTAAAATTATGGAATTACTATCATTGATTGTGGTAGCCAATTCGTGATCCGCGAACTGATCTACTTACAATTTATCTAATCACTTATTTTTATTGATAAATTGTCCGGATTCAAAATAATGTAAATAGCTTCCTCATTTTTGACTTGCAATGTGATGAGTAATTTTCAAAATGCTAATCTTAGTTTAAGGTATAATTATATCAACATTTTCAATATCTGAGACGAACTTCAATTACTATTTCTGCTCTAGGCTCTACCATAACAATATTTGATTGAGTAACGTTTTATGGAAATATATCTTTGAGTTGCTTTCTGGAAGCACCAGTACCACATTATCTGGATCAATGAAAGCTTTGAGAAGTTTTAATCTACCTACTTCCAATGATCGATCAGTTTGTATGGAAATATAATTAATAAAACTTCAGCATAACGTTTCTTTTTTATTATTAAATATCTCACCAGAAGGTATTGTTGTTACAAACATTATTTGGAAATAATTACGGATGTAATTAACATAAATATGCGTATTCGTACTCTGCGCGTTCCAACGTTACCATAATTTCACGACTATATAGATTTGTATCCTCTGCCTCAGGACAGCTATTTCCTGTCTAGCTGGTGAGTCTTAACATCGTAGACTGAAAATGTGTTATCCCTAAGATCGAATAAAATAGTTGTTAGTAATAATTTTTTTAATGTATACTTTATTTATCAACTGCAAATCTGTATTGTTCTTTACATAATTATCGATATTTTGAGCCTTGAGGATGGATGTATAAGCCCCCAAAAGCTGCTTGTTCTAGCTGGTGATTCTTGAAATTCGCAGTGGAAAACTGCCATGGTATTTTTCATATAATCAAGACCCTGAAATATTTTTCCACTTACAATTATTGGTAAATCTGCACTTTTCCGGGCACTGAAAAACATTACACCTTACGCTCTATCCGATTATTATAAAAATGAAGAGGGAATGCTTGAATGAACAAATTTATTCACTTATGGTTCAACGAAGAGTTTGTGCCGTCTCCAAAGAAAGAAAGAATTTGCGACGGTAAAAACAGTGCAACTTGAGGATAATTTTCTATATCAAAAAGGACAGCTACAAAATGGTGAAATAATTGTTAAGTCCTTGCCGACCAACGTAACGAGTCCTATGCAACCTATGGATGAATGTGTTCTTGCAAATGTGAAGATGTGGAGTCTCGCATGATATTGTTTATTGCATAAGCCAGGCTTGGAATAAGTTTAAAAGAGGAACAATTCAATAAAAATGTTCAAAATTAATCAATCCTGATTATAGCGGCGACATTGACACTAAAGACGAGTGAACTTTAATTAAACTGCGTACACATGACGTTCAACAGAACAATCATCGAGAAAAACTAGGGGAAGAAGGGATCAGGACGAGAATATAACTTCCAAATGTTGCGGCAGTTGGATGGTTGTGGAAACGTTACATAAGACGATAGCATCTGATGATGTAGAGTATGAATTTAGCATTACGAAAATAGTCGAAATCGGACAGCGAAGATAGCGGAAGTGGATGATTGAACGTTTGCCGGCACTGGAAACTGCTTTGATGTACGCCTAACAACAAGATAAAGCAGACAATATAGGGCAAGCAGAGACGAGTTCCTATATCTACTATAAAAATACAGTATGAGCCAAAGATTAATTGGTCAAAGATATTCTGCGATAAATGGACTAGTAGAGAGAAATATAAAAACTCGCAGACACCGTCTCAAAGCCGCCAGCAATGATCCAACTTCATTTCCACATGATATCATGCTCCGACCTAATATTCCAACGGCGATTGTGAATTCATCTAGATACACTGGAATCGGTATTCCAACCCAAACACTTGCATTGTACCCATCCTGCTCGTCTTTCCAAAGCAGGAGAGACAACTTTCAGCTGTGGCTGTGAGCAAATGATGAGTAAACCAACAAGACCATAAAAAAAGATTTTCGTAGCTGAAGTATCTAAACATGGTCAATGACTTCGGCCATCTTCACCCATATGTGGATCTCTCGATATATCCAAAGCTTTCGATAGGGCGTGGCATGAAAGACCTCATCAAACTTGCTACCTATGGGCTGCCGCTGGCTCTATACTAATGGTTGGGTAGTTCTTTCGGGGACCGATCCTTATTTATCATGATAGATGGATATTCTATATTAACGTACTGGTGGAAAAAACATCTAATCCTATCTACAGCTGCACAGATGATATTTACTGCATGGCAACAAGGCAAACCACTATACCATCCCGTGGGATGTCTCTGCGGTGGAGGTACCACGCTGTTCAGATCATTGAGTATAGTTAAATAATTTTCGAATAGGAATCTACAAATGGAGTTCAGTTAAACGCACAGAAGACTCAGACACAACCGTGATAAAACATCACATGCTAATATGCCAGGCGTGGAAATGAATCTTCCATCAAGCTTCTGGGAATTAACATCTTATCCTGGCACCTGTTGTAAGATTTGCTAGGTCGGCGACGCTTCTGATACGGATCTCTTTAGCTTCAGGCCGTTTTATTCACTGGAATAGCAACTGCTACTCTAGAAGGCTCAGTCCGGTGGATGCACCTGGCATGCAAACGACCTCCACAGTCTATAACATCGAACGAGGGTGGCTAATCTGACCTTATTCTATATGTATACTATTATGTACTACTATGTTTGTTTGTTAGTAACAGCAAGAGTCATCAGCACAGCAAAAAGCAGAAGGATCTAACGTTTATAGCCTTTTCCAAAAGTTGATCTTTTGGAGAACTTCGGCGTTGTGGAATGAGCTGCCCCGGTGGTTAAACTTCATAGCATTTCAAGGTAACAAAGCGAATAGTCATTTGTCTTCTAGTAGTGCTTCTGAAGCTCGATAGGCTTTCTGCATTGCGATATGTTGTCTATAGAGAAGCAGTTATTAAACTTTCGATATCTCGAAACGTTGCAGCAGAGGTGACCCACTCCGAAAACATCCAATGCATCATGGAGCTGGCATATCAACACCCGTAGTTATTAGTTTTTCTACACTATCGATTTTTGTAAATTTATTTATTTTCATGTGAGAGACATAAAATATGTATACACAAGTCAGAAGAATAATGATTAATAATGTAGGTAACTAGGTTACAGATATGTAAAATACATAAGTACTGAAGTGATGTAATACAAACGAGACATAAAACATAAAAAATAACGAAAAGATACAATATACCATAAATACATAACTAATGAGGAATATGTTTCATTATGAAATAATTTTCAAACTCTTCGAAATCATAAAATACATTGTCTTTTAGTAAAGTTTTTGTACGTCTTTTAAACATGGAGAGCTCACTGGCTTTCCATTGAGCAGGTAGAAGATTGTAAGATTTAATTAATAGATATCGAAACGACTTAATGGTCTTCGAAAGCTTATAGTGCGGAGAGATAATGTTAAGGTGTCTTGTTTGATAGTGAAAGTTGATGTTTTCAGATAGATTTTTCTTGGCGTATATCAGACATTCATAAATATGTTGGTTTATAACAGTTAAGATTTTAAACTTTTTGAAAATAGGTCTGCATGAATCTGTTAGTTTTGATTTATTCACTGCCCTAAGTGCTCTTTTTTGAGTGGTAAGGATTGTTCTTAAGGTTAACTGACACAAGAACCGCATAAGACATGACACTATGAAATAGACCATGGTAGGCTGTAATTATGAAGCTTGTTTGAAGCTGATCTCCGAGTTGCCTCAATACGTATATTATGGAGGATAGTCTGTTATTTAGATTGCCTACATAGGCTATCCAATTCAGTCTTCCATCAAAAATCAATCCCAGACACTTTGCAGTATTTTGCAGATCAACGTTGTGATTTAATGAAAAAAACATTGTTTGTGTTTTATCCTTATTCAGTGCCTACCGGTTATTGTTCATATAATCGAGGATTTCTATGTTTGACTCATCCACAACCTTTTTTAGCAAATTTAAAGATTTTACAAACAACATTTGAGTGGTGTCATCGGCATATACCACGCTATGAGGATTTGTGTGCATTGGAAGATCGTCTATGGACAAAATAAAAAGAAGAGGGCCCAATACAGAACCTTGCGGTACACCATAATCTAAGCTAAGGATAGATGATCTACCATTGTAGTCTACAAACTGTTTTCTATTTTCTAGATAACTTTCTATAAAGGTTAATGCCGGGCCTCTGATCCCAAATCTGCCTCATTTTTTGATCACTATAAAATGCGAAACGCAATCGAATGCTTTACTCAGGACGTGGAATATGGCTAGAGGTATGTCACCCTTCTCCAATTGATCCGTGAGGTAAATATTTACTTCTAGAAGTGCTTTTTTGTAGATCGATTTTTTCTATAAGCGAACTGATTTGGAGAGAGGAGGTCAAACTTTCCAAGGTATGGGGCTATTTCGATGACTTTGGATATTATGTTTATTATTGAAATTGGTCAATAGTTACTGACTTCTATTTCACTGCCTTTTTTAAAAATAGGCAAACTCGAGAAACCTTCAAGTTATTTGGAAATACACCTTCTGTAAAACATCTATTAATTAAATATGTTAACGGCACTAGAAGTTCATCTTTAACAAATTTGAGTGCACCGCTATTTAATCCATTGGCATCTCTGCTGGGCGAATTGTTTAATATACGAATAATTCCTGATACCTCGTATTCTGTCACTGGATATAAATTTAATGATCTAGCAGCATTGCAACTATGGAGGGAATCAGTGTATTTTTCATTATCCATAGTTATAATATCAATAAGATGCTTAGCAGCACTAGAAAAGTAAGTATTGAAGTCTTCTGCGTTTATATTTATATTGGATTGATTTCGATCATTATGTTTCTCAAAGTTATGTTTGTTTATAATTTGCCACGCCGATTTTTGTTTATTTTTCGAAGAAATGATTGTTTGCCTATTATATTCATCGGTTTTCAATGCATCAACGTATTCTTTCTTTTTGTTCCTGTAAAAAATCGTATATCTCGCGCCTCTTTTAGATATATCACATAAAAGCATCCATTCCTAAAACGGTTTGTTTTCTCGCTAAATGAGATTTTCTTGCTCTTAGTGACGATATTTTTTGGACAACAGGAAATGCGGAGTTTAAACAGTTTAAAAGGCTGTCGGTGAGTATAACAGAGAAATCTTCTGGCTCATTTGTGCAATAAAACGCACCCCAGTCCAAAGATTGAATATTGTTTTTGTATAAGTCAATACTATCCTCCTTTATTTTATGGTAAGTTATTTGTCTCGATACCGGATCCATTTTATCCACCAAAAACGAAACTTTAACACCCAAGTGATCGCTCATGTAGGGATTTATAGTCGATGCTGAGATACCATCTACATTAGAAAATACAGAATCAATCCTTTTAGGGGTTGTAATATCTGTTGTAGGGTCATGTAGAGATTCATTCAAGTCATATGATGTGAAAATATTGGTCACATCATCAGAATCACGCGTTGATTTAAAAAAATCTACATTGAAATCACCAAGATAATTTTTTTACTTATATCGATTGTGCCTAAGAGTGTAATTACATTTTGTTTAATAATTTCTGTCACCGTTTGGGGATCTATAATTGCAGATTACAATTAAGTTCAGCGATTTTATGTAAACTGCATAGCATTCACAGTCAATTTCACAACAATATTGACTGACGTCAAGAGACTGGATTTCCGGAAACATACCTGATTTATAATATATAGCCACACCTCCATGATTTAAACTTGACCTACAAAAATGGGCACCTAAAGTATACCCTTCGATATTGCTATTTTCTGCGAAACATAACATGTCAAAGTTATTTTTAGAAAGATAATGTTCTAGCTGTAAAAACTTATTGTTTAAACATTGTATATTGAGATAAAAAATTTCGACTTTTTTTCGATTTACTAATGATTCCTGAATCCTGTCGCTTTCCGTCGAAAAAATTGAATTTTAAACTGCATATACCAACGGGCCAGTTTTCTCCATTTAATAAGTCAGACTCTAACGATTTAGGTGCGCATATTTTAAAAGAACTATATATAGATTTTTCCTCATTTTTTGTTAGCTTATGGACCTGTATATTGTTTGAATTGAATGTAGACGATATATACTCTATATATACTCTAGTAAATCTTCCTCGCTCAACGTAGGATGGAACCTCGATACATGCCACCATGACTATTGTTCTTTCATAACTGCTGTGTCCTGTGTATCTGCTATGCTATCCGCTACTGTATTCCGCCCAGTAACCCTGCTGTTCCGACTGACTGCGGCCTCTGGTTTTAGTTTTGCGGTGTAATGCTGCTGGCTACCATGGTTTTTGTTTACTTCCTCGTTGATTTCTCTAGTAGGTGTTGATGATCTTTCTACCGGTTTTTCATCAGGCATTTGCTTTTGGTTCTTTCTAGAAGATGTAGTTTCCGATGTCGATATTACAGCTGTTCGCTGATTGCAACACGAAGGCTTATATATATATATATATATATATATATATATATATATATATCCAAGATGTCGGCAACAGGTGAACACTGTGTAGATCAGATCAGGAAAGGTGAGTTATCTGGAGTGTGTAATGCAAAAACTGTATAAAAACGCGTTCAGTGCATACACTGTAACCTCTCCTACCATAATAGTTGCATCAGTAAGTTCAAAAATGCATCTAGGAACACAGAGAATGAGCTAGTATGTTGTGAAGACCTCGACAGTGATGTAGATGGAAACCTTGACGATACAATTTTTTCCAAGGAAATGGATGCGTCAGAAAAAGAAATCAGGTACTTGAAAGCACTAATTAAGGCTAAAAATGCACTAATTCGGGAACTTACTGAAAAAAATTGCATTACTAAATGAACTCCTGATCTGTAAACAAAATCTAGTAGCGCCATCAAATGTACACTCCGCTAAGCCTTCGTGTTGCAATCAGCGAACAGCTGTAATATCGACATCGGAAACGACATCTTCTAGTAAGAACCAAAAGCAAATGCCTGATGAAAAACCGGTAGAAAGATCATCAACACCTACTAGAGAAATCAACGAGGAAGTAAACAAAAACCATGGTAGCCAGCAGCATTACACCGCAAAACTAAAACCAGAGGCCGCAGTCAGTCGGAACAGCAGGGTTACTGGGCGGAATACAGTAGCGGATAGCATAGCAGATACACAGGACACAGCAGTTATGAAAGAACAATAGTCGTGGTGGCATGTATCGAGGTTCCATCCTACGTTGAGCGAGGAAGATTTACTAGAGTATATATAGAGTATATATCGTCTACATTCAATTCAAACAATATACAGGTCCATAAGCTAACAAAAAATGAGGAAAAATCTATATATAGTTCTTTTAAAATATGCGCACCTAAATCGTTAGAGTCTGACTTATTAAATGGAGAAAACTGGCCCGTTGGTATATGCAGTTTAAAATTCAATTTTTTCGACGGAAAGCGACAGGATTCAGGAATCATTAGTAAATCGAAAAAAAGTCGAAATTTTTTATCTCAATATACAATGTTTAAACAATAAGTTTTTACAGCTAGAACATTATCTTTCTAAAAATAACTTTGACATGTTATGTTTCGCAGAAAATAGCAATATCGAAGGGTATACTTTAGGTGCCCATTTTTGTAGGTCAAGTTTAAATCATGGAGGTGTGGCTATATATTATAAATCAGGTATGTTTCCGGAAATCCAGTCTCTTGACGTCAGTCAATATTGTTTTGAAATTGACTGTGAATGCTATGCAGTTTACATAAAATCGCTGAACTTAATTGTAATCTGCAATTATAGATCCCCAAACGGTGACAGAAATTATTAAACAAAATGTAATTACACTCTTAGGCACAATCGATATAAGTAAAAAAATTATCTTGGTGATTTCAATGTAGATTTTTTTAAATCAACGCGTGATTCTGATGATGTGACCAATATTTTCACATCATATGGCTTGAATGAATCTCTACATGACCCTACAACAGATATTACAACCCCTAAAAGGATTGATTCTGTATTTTCTAATGTAGATGGTATCTCAGCATCGACTATAAATCCCTACATGAGCGATCACTTGGGTGTTAAAGTTTCGTTTTTGGTGGATAAAATGGATCCGGTATCGAGACAAATAACTTACCATAAAATAAAGGAGGATAATATTGACTTATACAAAAACAATATTCAATCTTTGGACTGGGGTGCGTTTTATAGCACAAATGAGCCAGAAGATTTCTCTGTTATACTCACCGACAGCCTTGTAAACTGTTTAATATATATATATATATATATATATATATATATATATATATATAATATAGAGATAAAACTCTGAATATAGATTGTAACTCGATCAAGAAATAACTACTGTGTAATTTATATTTGTTTCATTAAAACATCGCTTTCGAAATAATTATTAAAATACATCATACAGCCCTCACGATACTAAATCGTTTGCAGTGATCCACGAGTTGTGTGGAAATTCTACGAATTTAGAAATAGTTTTGTATTTGACTCCGCAGCAGTATTTCACAAAAAATATTGAGTTTTTTCACCTCCTTGGTGTAGAATCCTCGCAGAATTTCTTCACCATTTTGGTCTTGAATAGATAAGTAGTTGGGTTTGTGAAAGAGCCTTCCGCACTTTACTAATTCGTTAGACCAATTTGTTGTGTAACCTTTGGCAAACACTTTACGACATATGCTGAGTCGTACATAAGTTGTGTATATTGTGTTCAAAATCTTTTTCAGAGTTTTTCTCACTCACCTCGCTTGGTTTCCAACTGTTTTATTCCTAGTACCATTATATGTTTAAAATCTGTTTTCGTTTCATTTATTTCATTTTAGAAATAAACCGTTCTTGAATATGCTATCATCACTGGGAAACTTGTGACGTGTTTAAGAAAAATGGCTATAGTTCAACTTCAGCATAAGACTTGATCCCAGGGAAATCAAACACTAGAGGATTCAGTTTTGGTGTCATAGTTTGAATGTCTATCCTATTACCTTACGTCAGCTCCTTTCCTACCATAGCTATTTGATGGGTATCCTTGATAGTGAATTTTACGTAGCTGGTATATTCATTTTATATAACAATCCTCTGCTGGGTGATACCAGTCAAAAAACTTCTAGCAGAAGTTCGCGTTTGACTAACATCGGACAGCAACTATCTGCTTGGTGTTGCTGGTGTAATGAAAACAATAAAGAAGTTATGGTTTGGCCTGCGTGAACCACGCAAAATGCTGAAACGTTAACAGAAAGTAATAAGTGACCAAAAACTGGTGGTTTCTTGCCTCTTCTTGGATTCTGTCAGTACGCTGATGAGGAGTGCAGTTTCATCTATAACGAATGCTAGGACAGCAAATCATGGCTGCGTCGGTTCCGAAACCTCATTTTCAAGATTCCCTTGAATATCTTTATGGATAGCATCGCGATGTGTTATATGTTATCTTATATGTGCCTCTCGTGCAACCTCATTTCACGCATGGCTCTATGCCTATAAGTGTTAGTTTTGATATCCCCCGTCAAGGTTAGTATTGCATGTATCTGCAGCCTTGAACTGTAATTTGATCTTATAGTGTTATGGTCTTGAACAGAATGTGCAAAGACCTTGACTTTACATGTATAAAGAATGTCACTACTATCTGTTGGGTTATGAAAAAAATCTGATGGTTTTCTTGATAAAAGTTGAATATTGAGTTGTAGAGTAGAAACCTATATGTCCTTCGCAAACTATTCAAACTCTCCTACTAGCGAGTACCTAAGAAGGGCCGGACAAATAAACCTAGCAACTATAGATCTCTGACTGCTATTGAGGTGGAGCTTTTGAAGCATCTGGACAAAGATAATGTCATCAACGATCGCCAATATGGTTTCCGCAAGCATAGATCCACGGGAGATCTTCTGGCCTACATCACACGTATGTCGAGCAGAGCAATAGAGCTTCATGGAGAGTCTCGACTTATCGCGCTCAATATATCGAAGGTTTTTGATACGGTGTGGCATGAGATACTTTTAATCAAGCTTGCTTACTGCCACCAGATCTGTGCCGCTGGTTGAATAGTTTTATCAGGGATCGCTCCTCGTTTGTGGTGGTTAATGGATATGCTTTCGATTTCCTTACCATTAATGCGGGTGTTCCTCAAGGATATGTTCTCCGGAACAACTACTGCTACTATACAAGGCCCAGATCAGACCATCGCTGGAGTACACAAAACTTGTTTGATTCAATATTATCTTTTACATTAATATCTTGTGAATTACAATAACAAAATATTTTCCTTGGTGGCGATATGTCTCCTTCATCATCGTTCTGGTTTGTTTCATCCCGATATAATCACAATCTTTGTATGTCAAGGTCATCCTTTAAATGTTCTGGTAGTTTGTACTGTACATGTGCATTTCATTTGGTGTTTTTGCAAAAAGTACATCTTTTGGTAGATGAGTAAGTTCTTCTTTCAGCAAACTTCTCCTTGAAAATACTTCAAGGGAGTTACTCATTTTTTAAATAATTTCACGAACCATTCTTCACAAGGTTCTGCCTCTGACAGAAATCGTAAAAACAAATTTCCATATCAGAAAGTGTTAAGCTGTTGCTGTCGATTGTGAATATTCTTAGATTTGTTAGCCAAGTACTGCACTAGCTCGTTGGTTGGTAGTAGGTTACTGAAACTGTCATAGTAGCATTACACGTTTTATATATGAAACCCAATGTAACCCACCTCCACTCTTGCTCTAAATTAATAATGACTGACTCAGTCCACATCGGAATTTGCTTTGGCATATCATCGCGCATAGAGACTCCTCTAAAATATGGTATTTCTGCTTTCTGGTATAATATTCGAGGTCAATGTCTGTCAAGGGTCATTGAGGTAGCTATTTGAGAAGTTATTTGAATTCCTGGTTTTGACAAATAAACCTAGGCCTATACAATATGGTTTCAAATATAAACCATTTCCAATTTTACTCATACCAGAATTTGATTTAATCTGAGCCCGTTCACGAGCTGCTTTAGTTGTTTTAACGGCTCTGAAATCTTTCAAAATGCAAGGTCGTTTTTTTAAATATTATTTTCTCTATTTTTTACACTTCTTTAACTTTTTTTGTGAAATTATCTTTTCAATTTTATATTTAATTTTCCTTTGGCTTTAGAAGATATTTTTCTTTGAAATTCATATATTTTATTTTAATATACATTTATGTTTAGCTTAAGCTGCAGTATATAAATATATGCATATACACATTTTACTTATAATTCTAACAAAAATTATGTACATCTAAACCTATGACATTTTCGAAAACCTAACGAACAGTCATCAATAACAAAATGTGTCCGGTATCATAAGTCTTCTCGGTGTATCAGATAGGACCGAAAGGGACGGTACTGTAGAGACATCCACCCCATGGAGTTCAAAATGATTATTTGCTACCAATGACGATGTTATCGCTAATGAGTTCAGCAGCTCGGAAACAATCACATTAGCATAAATTATGATTTTGTCTTCTATTTTTTCGAACTACTGGAGACATAGACGACAACAGCGTCTCCAGTTTCACGATATCACCCGAAACCAACTCTTTCACAAGTGGAGTCGGCTTTCGAAAAGGGAATATCAACTCTGGAAAAGTCTACATCTCTTGTGGAACAGCGTCCTCATCCAGCTTGGGACGTTTGCTGATCTATCTACATGATTTCTCTGATCTAATATCTCCTAAACCTTCGGATAGTAACTCATTTTCATCTACCGTCTTCTGAATTTCAATCGGATGAGATAGACTCAGAATCGCTCTCCGAAGATACATCGAGATCATTCCACACAAACTTCGTTATTACTGAGTACACCAGCTCCTCTGGGCACATTGGGGGGGATGGAGGCAGTGGAGTAGCATGCGCCACTTTCCACGGTGAGTATCCAATGCGATTGATCCTAACCACTGTCTTCATACTCAAAATACTGACTCCATCATTATTGCCATCCATCCACATAAACCATACAGTTTTCAATCTGTAACAACGAATAAAATATTTTGAAAGTTTCAATACAAGAACAAAGTCAATGGCAAAAGTCCTCGAAGGAAAAATATAAACGCAAATATACTTACATTGAGTTCAGGAGATAAGACCATTTTGTTGGATGCTCCAGGGATGGTACTGTAAAGTTCTTAATCACTCATTTATTTTAACTGGTAACACAACAACTCATACACTAATTTATATACATGATTTTCTTAACTATTTGAGGGCTAAACTATGCTCGATGCTGGAATATATACAAAAAAACGCCCATCTTGAATGTTCCAAAACCAATCTAGAACTTACTGAAATATTCGAGATGTCTGCACACGTTTTGGATGATTTGCATACAGGGTGATATTTTCTTGGCTGCTGGGCGCTGATCTCGTTGCACTGCCCCCTCCTTAGCAGCGTTCCTACTGGAACGCAATCGGCTCACCATGACTATACCGGCAGCTAGCCCCATTCTGGCAACGGGACACCTTGTTGAAGTAGTATGCGACTGCCTTCTCTAGTGGAGCTTAGTTGGCTCTTGGGTTGAAGCTGCACACCAGAATCTCTATGTTTGCCTCCTTGAAAATCACCTCCAACATGTTTCTGACCATTCCTCAATCTAAAAAAAAGCGACTGCAATCTAACTTGGGCATGGCCACCTTCTTGACGCCTTGTTCCACGGATTGGAGCTTCAAATAACATAGCGCCTTCCATCGGTCGTAGTGGGATGCTTTTTTGTACGGCCAGTTCTTCATCACCAGGTATAAGAGATGACGGTTAGAGTACTTGTTGACCACTTTCTTTCCCTTTGTCGGTGCTTCGGCCTTCAAACGTTGACCAAACTTTTTCTGGAAGACTCTGGAAATGCCCTTTTGATCATCAAGACTTGCCGAAACGCTGTATGCCAATGAATATTCTACTGGAAGGCTGAACAGGTCCTGTTGCACTTCTTTAGTAACCCCAAATGTCGCTTTTGCGCTGCCTCCGCAGATTTCCATGAATTATCGGAAGGAAACCGTGACTCGTGCTTGTCTCACGTACTAGCCATCATTGTCATGGTCTCCTTGATAGGGCGCCAGTCTATTGAAATGGACAACCTGGGGCTTTCCGTAGGGAGACTTGCAGATGCGATAGATAACATCGTTGATCCTTTTCTTGACAACGTAGAGTCCTTCCCAAGGTTGTTATAGCATGTGCGAGAATCCTCGTTTTTCCTGCGAATTGTAGAGCCACACAAAGTCGCCTTCCTTGTATCCTGGTTCGTTGGCGTTGATGTCGTACCGTTCCTTCATTTTGTCGCGGATGTCGTCCATCTTCTGCCTTAGCTTAGTGACGCAATCTTTTCCAGCTACAGCTTCCCCAGGTCTACAGCCAAATACTTCTTGATTTTGACGAAGCCCAGATGGTGATCAACCACTACTGTGGTTCGACACACGTTGATTTCTTTCTCTTGAATCTTGCTACAATTCAAGCACTCTGGTAGACATGGCCTTCTTGATAGCGCGTCTGCATCCCTATGGTTGGTTCCGGCCCGGTGCTCAATAACACAATCATACTCTTTCTATCCACCTAGCCACTTGTCCTTTGAGATTCTTGAATTGCAAGAGCCACTTCAGTGCTGCATGATCTGTTCTCAGCAGAAACTTTCTACCATATAGATACTTGTGAAAGCACTCCACAACTTTCACAACCGCAAGAAGCTCTCTCCTGGTGACACAGTAGTTTTTCTCAGGCTTGGAGAGAACTTTGCAGAAATAGTGTCGTGTTTAGTTTGCCTTTCAGTGCTTCGAAGGCGGATTGGCAGACTTTGTCCCAACAAAATGGACGTCCTTCTTCGGTCAGACGAGTGAGTGGTTTCGCTATGTTTCCGAACATCTTCACGTACCTGCGGTAATACGTGCACAGTCTTAGGAAACTTCTTAGTTGATGCTTGTCTTCTGGGACTGGCCACTGCAGAACTGCCTGAACAGGATCAACCGTAACGCCTTCGCTACTGACTACAGGTCACTTGTAGTTGACTTTTGTCTGGAACAAGTGACATTTCTTGGAGTTGACCATCAGGTTTGCCTCCTGCAGTCTTCCAAAAACATCTTCAAAGTTCCTTAGATACTCCTCGAAGGTTCTACTAACTACAATTATGTCATCCAGGTACACTAAACATGTTTCCCAGGACAAGCCCCTCAGCACATTTTCCCTGAGCCTCTCAAATGTAGCAGGAGCGTTACGTAGCCCAAAAGGTATCTCTGTAAACTGCCACAGTCTAGTCCCAATAGTGAATGCAGTTTTCTCCCTATCTGCGGGATCTATTTCTATTTGGATATGAATATGGAGCTATATAGTTGGATCAACCCCTTAGCCTTTTTCTTTTGTGACGCATTGAGTGATTGACATGTCGAAGAAAGCAGCTGCTCCAGCTTGTCATTTACTTCCTTTCCAGACACCTGACGAACTATCTATATAGCAGAACAACACTTTCCTACCAGTGTGCCCTTGCTGATAGTGACGGGGTAATCATTCATGTCGAGCAGACGAACAGGTACCTCTGCTTTGGAAGTCACCAGTACCTTTCCCACCAGGATGCCACGGGCGACCTCTTCATCGTGATTCCAGGGTTCAACGATCACGGGATCTCCGTCTTCGATGTTACCTTGCAGCCGAGCCCTCACGACAACTTCTCTCCTCGCTGGCAATACAGTTTCTTCTGACAACAGCACTTGCGCAGCTGTTTCTTCCCGAGGATGCAGGAATAATCCTCCAGGTCCAACCTCGAGAGTACGGTTCTTGAAGTCAATCTGGACACCCTGCATGTTCATGATATCCATACCCAGTATCACCACTTCTTCAATACCTGCAATAATGGCCACATGCTGGAATTCTATGCTACCATTCTTGATTTTCAGTGAAGCATCACCATGGGTGGCAGCCTCCCCAGTAGCAGTACGCAGACGCCATCTTGAATTCATGATCTTCCTGTTGCCTACTATTTTTGGATGTAGGATGGTTCTCGTGGTACCGATATCAACTAAAAATGGATGCATCTTACCATTCACCATCCCATCTACATAAGCGCTTCCACTGACATGCCTTATGGCGGCTATGATGACCAGGGGGTCCTGGTAACGGTCACGGGTCGATAATGTCTCCTCCTTATTGACCTGTCTGGTTTTCTTGTTTCTTTCTGGCTATTTTTCTGCGGTCGTTCATAGGTACTAGGCTTACCAATTCATCTAAAGTCTTTTGAGATCTCCTCCTTCTTGTCTTCTTCACTGATAACCCGAACTCGAGCACGTCCACGCGAAGCTTCAGTTGCAGCCTCATACTCTACGGTAATAGCACATCTGTGTCTTTGGGCGAGATAAACGTAGTGGGCGCTGCATTTCGGTATCCTTCAATCCGTCGATGAATGTTTGTATGGCTAAACACTCCATAAGTGGTTCGGTGGTAGAGGGATAAGCACATCTTACTAACCTAGCTACATCTGCCTCGAATTCTTGTAAACTCTCACCAGCTTTTGGTCGGCGATTCTTCAGTTGTGATTGATACACCTGTTCTTAATGTGCTTGGCCATACCTCATATCTAATCGCCTGGCCAGCCGCTCGTAGTTTTTGAAATCTTATACGGGTAGAGTCTGGAAAATATCCATTGCATCTCCATGGAGAGCAACTGTCAATGTCACAGCTTTCGCTTTGGAAGACCAAACATTCGCTTCAGCAGCCGCTTCAAATTGCTTCAGATAAATTGGTCCATAATGTCTTGCCATCAAGTGCCGGCGGTTTCATGTGCAAAGCGAGCTTAGCTGGATGCGGTTCCTCCAAGCGAACTCCAGTAATGGTTTTATCCCCTTCCGCCTGAAGGATATTTCTGCTTGGTTTGGCAAATTTACCTTCTAGTTCTCTTAACTTCGCTTGGATCTTACCTATAGTCTTTTACTTTTATTTCTACCCGGTGTAACTTTTGCTTTCAAGGCAGCTTGCTCATTGTTCAATTGGTCTACATTCTTATTCAAAGCATCTGTAATTTCTTCAAAGCGTTCTGAAAATTTCCCTGTACATAGCTTCAGTTCATCTTGTTCATCTTTCAACTGATCCCATTGTACCTTTAGTTCATCTTCCAACTGGCTCTGTTGTACCTCCAATTGTGCGGCTAGTTTGCCTTCCAGCTTCCTGTTGTACCTTCAATCGTACCTCCAATTGCGTGAATATTTTTCCTTCCAACTGGTCAAAAGGTGTTTCGAATAAATAGCTCTCTGGATCCTCGCCATTATCAAGAAGGTACTCACGTAGCCGACTCACTAGCACTGCCTTTACAACACTAGTTTCCAAGTCTCGTTCTTTCAACTTGCGTTTTAGGTCCACCACTTTCAATTCGCTCAGTCTTTTCGCCCTTATCCGAACTTCTGACACCACTTGTAACGTTCTTAATCGCTAATTTATTTTAACTGGTAACACAACAATACACTAATTTATATCCACGATTTCTAGTTCTTAACTATTTTACGGCTAACCACTGAATAACTGCTGTCACTGCTCAATGCTGGAATATATAAAAAACGACCATCTCGAATGTTCCATAACGAGTCTAGAAGAAACTGACATATTCGAGCTGGACAGATGTTCTGGATTATTTGCATACAGGGTGATATTTTCTTGGCTGCTGGCCGCTGATCTCGTGCAGTATTATAAAGTATAAGAATTAAGAGTTTTATGCTGTTTTTGCCCATTCTAAGCATCCCTACTAGGAAAAAAAAAGCCACATGGGATGAACGGTCATGTGGAGCTAGAATGTGTAAGTCAACTATTGATACATGTTGCTATGACCAATGTACATCAGTCTACTACTCGGTAAGAGTGGCATGTAATTTGATAATAGTGGTAGTGTTCTTGCAACAGTCAATGTACATTGTCCACGTCCTATTCTCGAAATGATATTTACACATTACATCATCATAAAGTAACGATTTTCCACTTGAGGTAACGTTATGGCAAAGTATTATTTTCAACAATTTCTATTTTCACGATGCGAATATTTTATAACTTCAACGTGACGACAGCATTAACTAAATAATTATATTTCTGATGGTGATCCAAAAGTATATCGGAGTTTTTCATGTCCTGTTTGAATACCTCCATGATCGGGTTAGCATCAATATTTTCCCACACTATATCTCATAACATGATTGTACCTTTTTTTCCAAATATAACATTTCTTTAGTCTTTAACACTTAGTTGGTTAAGAACAATAGAACACATTTTCATCCCTCTCAAATACGACATGTTTCGGGAAAAATTTGGACTAAATATTATGTATATAATTGAACATCTAAAATAATGATGACTATTTCAAATGCCCTATAAGAAATGTAGTATAATCGGTAATGATGATTATATTGTGAAGTTACACGATTAAATAAGAATACCATGCTAATGCCCCAAGTAATTATTCCATAATACTACACTTATATTACAGGTTGTAGAAGCAGCACCTATAGAACAACATATAACACAGCTCACATTCAAATTCAACCTTGAAAAAGTATAACTCAGCAATCGCACCAACAATTACATTCCAAATTGACCTCCAAATGAAGTTGCACAAACGGCAACTAAAAGATGACATAACACAGCTCAATGCTATTTACACAGATATCCGAAGACAACCTTGAAAACAATGATTCAGAATACAAATTCAAAAGATGTTCTGAATCCCAAAAGACCAGTGTAGAAAACAAATAATTTCCCCGTGGTACAAATTGCCAAACAAAATGGACGAGGGTGCCGGGCATAGGCGGTAGTTCGGAGTTACCTCCTCAATCATCTGTCTTAGACCATGTCACGCGAAAAAAGACCTTATCTCCAGATAAAAATATTTGGTGAAAAGTTTATCCCTATAATATTCGTACAATTTTAGGTGTACCAGGATGGAATTTGCCCAGCCAAATGTGCCAACTAGAATTGTCGCACGTAAAGTCTTATGTTGTGGCTAATGGCCAACTATTTGCATCCCAGTCCAATTGTTGGATAAGGTTGAAGTAATGCGAATTTTATTTATTTCATCCTTGCCTTACAAATTATTTTTGGGTATAGATTTTTATATATATTGGCAGATTATCCCTTTTCTAATATATGGTCTTATCGTGTCCCTTCCAGTGATGATGTCGAGGGTATGACTATTTCCGACCTAAAGCAATTGACACGAACAAAGGAAACAGCTGTTGGTTGCGTTCAACAAAAATTTCGACCTACAGGGTGCCAAGTTAGATTCTACTGACAATGTACAACACGTCATTAAAACCATGTCCCAATTGATACTTCAAATATATTATCCTCTGAATAAAATATTGCAACGCCAAGTTAATGCAGAGTTAGTTATATAAGTTACTAGCTAATGCTGTCTTTGAACCATCCAGATCTCCGTGGTCTCCACCGATTATTCTTATTAATAAGAGTTAACTTTTTTGTGTTAAACTTTAAAAAGGTCCAGCAGGTGACAGTGAGGGAGTCTTACCCGTTACCATACATCAATCACATGTTTAGCAAGCTTCGAGATGCCCATTACCTTACTACTTTAGACATTAAGTCTGCCTATTTCCTGATTCCCTTATCCGCAGTATTGAAATGTTTAACGTTCTTTGTCATTCGTGGTCGCAGTAATTTCCAGTTTAGGCGAATACCAATGAGTCTTCCCAATGCACCCGCATCGTGGCAACCTGGATTATGATTATAATTTACACACCGACGTTTGAAAAACATTCAGAAACTATTTCCAAAATGTTTGATCGGTTGGCAGATGCCGCCTTAATTCGCAATAAGAAAAAAGCTCATTTTGTAATCCCGCATTGAGATAATTTGGCCTGAGGGTAGGTCTTGCAGACTTATCTGTAGATCCTGAAAAAATACAAGCCATCCGTAATATTCGTCCACCCAAAACAGTTGAGCAAGTACGCCAATTTACAGGCCTTACTTCGTACTACTGGAAAAATTTTCCTGATTAGTTAACACCTACTGCACCTTTGTGTTTATTGCGATTTGTTACGTATGTTTTTGTTTATCCGAACAATAATGGTAGTATGACATGAATACGTGTGTCTAAAGTTTTTTGGTTCGGGTGATTTTCGGAGTCATCAACAGTATTTTCATATTTTTGATGCTCATGGTCTAGTGCCCTAATCCTCATCATCCGATATTGGTTCCGTCTCATGTTCACTTGGGTCATGAGGAAGTTGCTGTGATCGTCATTACGTATGGCGACACTTGGGACAGACGGCCCGGAAGCCAAGTGTGCGCCTACCCCATAAGTACTTACAGATATCAGCATATGCGCTCGGAGCGATATGGGCCTAATTATGTGAACCCAACTATGAATACTGTTTGTTTATGCGTTTCATAGATATGCCACTGTTTAAACGAATTGCAGTATATACGTTCATTGTATCCCCTGAAACCGGTGATTGTCTCTCCGACTAATTTTATACAATGGATAGCAATGCTAGAAATGTACATTAAAATTCTACAATAAGATTAACCTAAAAGAAACGCACATAAAAGTGACGTAATAAAATATAATAATCATAAAATATCGCTGGAGTGATACCCGTGTATGTTTATTTTTTGTATAGACAACCTGTCATTTGGCATGACAAACATTACAGTAACATGACTACCGAAAATTAATAATAGATGTATATAAAGCATCATTTCGGTCTTTGGTATCCCCATGGTACAGAATCGAAAAAGGCTAGTAACTTTGCTTTTCACACTTCTTTTTATGTATACAGGTAAACATTACAGTGGAAACTGATCTGTGATGTTACAATATCCGGTTAAATATTTCGTCATATTAGTAATTATTTGTTGTATCACGTAACTGGACTAAGGGCTGAGCCCATCAACAAAGTCTTTAAAAAAGTTAAATTGCAATTTTCATTATATGGTATATATATGTATATCATAAAAATTCTAATTTAACTTTTTTATAGCTTGATATATGGGCTTGAAATAATGTGCCTCCATTTTTCTCCAAGTGAATCAGTATGACATGGAAAAAGTCTGTACGATTATCCGGTATTTGTACGGGAAGAATTTTATAAAGGTAATGTAAAAGTTTATAGTAGTGATATCTTAAGAGGAGACTAGATTATCTGAAAGGCTTCAAGTTCAATAATGTCTTAATATGTAGTAACTTGCGAATCATAGGCCGGTAAAGAGAAATTCATTCTAACAAGATTGCGTGAGATTTGCTAACGGAAATAGATCAAATCTTTTGGAATTATGATCGATGCCTAAACCATATATGTAGTCGAGCGAATGTAATTGAATTTAAAATATCGCTAATAGCTTTTCTTCCAAGAATAAATAACTTTCCAGGGCTTCGCAGATTCCTAACATTTCCATTTAATCCTCTAATATGACCTAATCAGAATTAAATGTTTCGTCATCTAATTGAAATTTCCGTATACTGTTTTGAAGCTTGGGATAACTGAAGTTGTAACTGAAATTTGACTTTATATCTCGAGTGTTCGTCCTGAAAAATTTGTGAATGCAACTATTATAATTTGGTCCGTCGTCAGAATCCAAGAACACTGCTATAGCTTTCGAGAATGTACCAATTCCATCAATCAATCCGCGTCTCATTCTACCAGCTGATTGAGCGTTCGAAATGTATTGATTGAAATTTGCTATTCAAAGAATCAGATATCTTTCAAAGAAGACCGATATGCGTCTTAACTTCGGATCTAACTGCTAACGTACGATTGGTAGTTTGATGAATAAACTCGCTCATTTATTCCGGTAACTTACTAACTTAAATCTGTATATACTAACATAGTCCATTTTTTTCGTTGCGGGTTTTTTAATTTGCTTCTTCTTGGAGAAGGTACCCACTGTGTTTTTTACAGGTAAGATGATGTGCTGTGCGCGAGCTGAGACTGCTGCCAGCTTAACAAATTCTGTAAGGAAACTAGATTTCAAAATATGACTCAGGCTTATCAAAATTCACTTTTTTAGTTTGACTTGTTCCCAAATTTAAAAGAGTAGCAGATCTACCACCAATTTCTCCAATCTCAAAAGGACCACTAAATTAATTTTTCAATTTTCCTGTAATTTAACATTTTTTTACCCAAACAATTGCGCCAATTTTGGATTAATACTTATTTTTCTATCCATCAAAACGGATTTTTGCTTTTTGTTTTTCTTGTACAGTTTGCTCTCTTGCAACCTTATATGTCAGGTGTTCATTCATATTTGATCTGATCATTTTCAGTAGGGATTGAATGACATCTTTCAATAGATCCTTTAGATTGAGACTTGAAAAGTACATTTTATATCGTATGAAAGATCTCTTAGTGTCTGCAACACAATGGATTCACAACGGAGTGTAGTAGTGTCAAAAAAACAGTAACAGTGCATTCACTACAGATTGTGCCGATTTATCAAGGATAACATATACTTGACTGAAAAGGGATACCTCATATCTCAGACTCAACGCATAATTTTGGATGAAACTTCTAAAATGTCTAAATTCCTTTTATCAAAAGGATTTTTCGGGGTTTCTGTTCGGCTGGAAGCTACATTCATTTTATAGGCGGAAAAATCAAGGTTTTCCTTAAAAATCTGTAGAGTAAGTTATTCGTGGAGTTGGAACATAAAATCTTTCCTAAAGATAGTAAGTATATGTTTGTGGTTTTTGTCAATTAATTGGTCTTACAAAGCTTTATGAATATTTGAAATTTACTTTCGATATTAAAATTATAAAGATTAGTCGCATAAAGTTTGAGGGTGCCGACCTTCATAATTCAAATTCTGTGGTTTTGAAAATTTGAGGCTTGTTTGTTTCCCCAAGCAGATGAACTAGTCGCAATAAAATAAATTATTGCTATCTTAGTGACCTCTCACCTTACATTTATGGTTTTGGTTTGGAGGGTTAGAGGAAGATTGGATTCGCAGACCACCCTCATAACCAAAGATTTCTCATTCTCCAATCATCTAAGCATCTTGCTTCCAAGACATCTTATAATATAAGAACACCTCAAATTGGAACACGCTGAAGCCTTAAGAAGAAATTGTGTGACATAGATTCAGCTCACAACTTGGTTAACAAATGATGACAAACCCACCTAGTGAGCGCACAAGACCTAGTCATCTTTTTTTATAAAACAGACGTCGAGTTTGCTGACTCGTTTGAATTAAAATCTTAATTGGAACGCTCAGAAATGATAAAATGTTACAATTCTATCTTGATTTGCATGATCACATTTATTTTATCTATAAAACGATTCATATCCCGACGAGGTTGTCCATAAACCATACTAAGAGATCATAGAACTAACTTCATGAGAGTTAAGAATCAACTCAAATACCTTTATTATTTCAAAAATAAAGAAAATCATTCAATTTTATCATTTATAAAATTGTAGCTATCCTGATGCTATTCCGTATGTGCTCTTTCCTCCAACTCATGTGACATTGAGTGCTTAACTCCAGCCCAATATTAAATTGGTGATTTCCTGAGAAAGATGCGTAGAAAATATCTGAAAATAGTATTAACATGGTGCCAAAACTCGTTCAGATTCAGTAACTCTTTTGAAATCAACATCGAAATTGAGATAAACGACTCAAAAAGATTAATTTTGTTGTTGTTCTAAAATAACATTCAAGTACCATATAGCACTGCTTTTATATATTATTTCTGGTAGAGATGAGGAAACTACCGTAGTGAAGGTAAAAAATAGATATTTACAATCCAAATATCACAAAATTCTGTCCTTTACCTATAGACACTTATGCATTAGGAGAAAATAATTAAAGTTCCTAATTTAATGTTATTATGTTCACTCATTCTGAATTGTATGAGACTTACTATCAACTGGGGGAGTATTGTCAAAATATTCGAATACACAGTCTATTGCTCGCAAGTGGTGTTTGATGTAGGCAGCGCAATATAAAAGGTATTCTCATCTGCCATTCACAGTCTATTCGTTGCAGGGATGTTTTGACCCAGCCAGATAGATTACAGATGATCAAGTTCACGCAATGATTAGTTTAGAGCCCGATTAGCCGACTTCGATCCTTTACAACGTACCAATATACCGCACTCCTCCATGTACAGTGTATACGTCAAAAAACCAATTCAAAATATTGAATTAGACTGACAAATATGGATGAGCTCCAAACCGATTGTGGCCTGGATCATCTGAAACTTATCTGATCGGATATACCAATCTCTTTTATTATTAATATAGCTTCACGTCCAACGAAGGGTTTCTGTTACTTCTGAAAATCCCATGCATCCTGCAGTGGATCAGTTTAGGGTAGACATAGATAAGTGACTTTAGTTAGATGGCTACGATGGCTACATTTGACGATCCTTGACATTCAGCATCTTCCTATCGGAGCAAATCTATAATGTTTATCCAGCTATCATTGTGAAAAGGTAGACTAAGTGGCAGTCAAGAGTATTCTCCTCCATAGCGCCTTAGATATGAGGAAAAGTATGCAGACCTCTTCTCAACAATACTCTACTTAAAACGCTTTAGCTTTTACTTTCCCTTTTGTAGCAAACTTCTATAGTATCCAATCACCAATTTACATCAATCAATGAATGTGTCGTACATCATAAATTGCCTTTTCTGTTTCCCATGTTTCCCAAGTAAAGGGAAATATCATGGATGTCCAGTTTATTGTTGTGTTTGCTTTTTAATAAGTTTCCACCATAGCATCATATCCATGACATGGGGTTATACCGACACCAATTCCACAAGGAACGTCACAGAACACAGTCACAGGCACAGCACAGTACACTTTGTCTAAAATATCGCCAACATCACTGCGACAAACATAAGAATTATGCAATCATATTCGAAAATTGGGTAGCATTTAGAAAATGGAAATAATTTCTTTATTCAAGGAGCACGGGTGGCATTTGTAATAGCTGAGACGGAATATTAATTTCTTTTTTTAAAACTAATTGATTGTCCAAAATAAATTTTATCAGGACTGTTCCATGATAGGAACTGGAAACTTTAAACGAATGTATGAGTATGTTGATCAATGACAAACCTCAAGTATAACCGACGGTTTAGCTACTTTTTCAATTCAAAAGAAGAAATAGGTGCTAAAAGGGGACCTCACAAAATTCTAAATAACTTTAAACCGTGAAATCCGAGGAGAATGTATCGTAAGCAACCAGTTAATGATGTGAGGCGTGACAATATTTTGGCCAGTATAATACAGTAGAGCTACCTGGCATTGGGAACATGATATCAAGTAGATTGACGCACAAGCAAGATTATCAGTTTACAAATAAAGATTTGATGCTGATTTTGGAGCTGTCTATTTTATGGAATCCAATTAAAAGGCCAGAATCACACAATCCATTTTTTCAAAAAATATTTCAAATTGATTATCAATGTTACAATTCAATGAAAATGTTCAATTATCTAGTACCATCACATGTGAAATAGCACCCAGTAGTTATCTGGGTACTTACCTATCAACGCCACCGTAACAGTAATGTGCCAATAAAGAGCAATCTTGTTGCTCGCACGCAGTTAACTTTTAATCCATTGCAGATGGTAGCACAATTTATTCTGACAGTTGGAAAGGTTACCAAACAAATAGAGGGATTCCTACATGCTAAAGTTAATCATAAATACAATTTTATTGACCCTGATACATGAGTTCATACACAAACATTGAAAGAATGTGGGGCAGTGCTAAATGGACGAACAAGAGACATAGGGGGACAGCGAGAAATCATTTGGAATCTTATTTATCAGAGTTCATATGGCGACAGCATCAGGTGAAAGAAAATACAGACTGTTTTGAATCTATGTTAAACTATATATTGGCCTATTTTCCACCGAAATCCGATTGAATGCTACCCAGTTGGTTAAAGCGTCCGACCGGCAATCGAAAGATGCGTGGGTCGAATCCCGCACTGGGTCTTCTTTTTCAGATTTTTAAATGCGATTTATGTATCATACTCCACCTTGCGGAAAAAGCAAGTAATTATTTATCCTAACTGCCTCAATGAGCATTGAATTTATCATTACAGCGGATTGGTTCCATAGAGCCTGTGATTTCTGCCAAGTGAAAATAGGCGAAATTTACCGTCATAAATTTCAGGATTTGCCAGAATAAAATCCACTAGGACTTGTTTTTTATGTTGGCTATTTTCCTTTGGTTATGATAGATACATAGATATTTTTCCATTCAACTATAAACTCAAACACAAAAAGATCTATCTTAGAAGTATATAATATATTCTATGAGCAAAAGACAACAAAATAACAATTTCGACACAAACGTCATCTTCGCCAATAACCAAAAATACCAGCACACATTTTGCAACAGTGCGTTTGTTTCCTACCGCAAATTCACCCACGCTCCTTGAGTTTCAAAATTAGTATTTCTACTATCAATAGAATAGAGAGGAGTGCTCCTTTTAATTGGTTTGAAGAATAGGGCCAATAGAGGTCGAGAAAGATGATTCATCGCTCCATAGTAAATTCATCCCATTTACCCTATCTCTACAATATGCTATTTGAATAGAGAAACTTAAAAAGGTTTGCGACGATTTTTCTTCAAAACGTTTATTAAAGTTGTCTTTGACACTTCCAATGCCGCTGCAGCGGAGCGCACAGAACCATGTGAATGTTCTTTAAGAACTAGTAAAGCTTTCTGCTAGTTGTATATATATATATATATATATATATATATATATATATATTATATATACATATATATATATATATATATATATATATATATATATTGTTTGTATATTTTAAACAGTTTATTGCGAAGGCACTTGTCTGTGCAGATGCTTAAAATGAACAAGCATCTGTCGATATACGCATTTTTGAATTTGTGACACGCAATCAAACTTTATATAACATTATACGTATACACTATAGTGTTTTATTATTTTTACAGTAAATATAGAACTTTTATATATTTTTGAACTAACTATAAAACAATCTATTGAACTGTAAAAATATAGCCGCATTTCAAGAAATTCGGCATAACCCTGTACAGTTGAGATAAAGAAAATTCGATCCCATATTTAGATAATTAATGGAGTTCGTTGGTCATCGTGAATTTTGAATTGAGGTAGGTCCTTCATTAAAAAATTTATTATTACTCGTGAATAAAATATTTTGAAAAAAAAAGTTATAGATGATGTTAAATCGTATCTAATGGTAGATTTAATAGTTATTTACATCAATCAGCATCATTTATTTCAAACGCTACCCTGTATTTGATTATTGCAATTGAGTTAGGATTTTAAGCAAAATTAATTATAGATGATCACAATTTTGTCAAATATATAAGCGAACGGAAATAGATTTGAATTCCAACGTTTACAAGGATATCCTGCATTTCAAGGTACATTGACGAAAGAAAAATCAAAAAAGCCTGTTATAGATGCATGCATTCTAGGATTTTCAGATAAATGAAGTGTGTAGAAAAATAATACAGAAGCACAAATACCTTTTTATATGACATGTGAGCACCGCTACTCACCATGACAAAATTCATGAGCAGCTTCGCCTGAAGGAGCAATAATAGCGTTTTCCTAACATAAACAGATGAATAATCATAGCACTATTGCATCTCAGATGCATAATTGTAATTTGTGAAGAACTATTCAATTCTAATCAAAAAAGGTTTTATATGACGAAACTTTGAATTGCAATTTGAGGTTTGGAAATACTGTTTACTTCAAATTATATTTAATCCATATATATATCCTTATTGCCTAATAATGCTTCCAGATCAAATAACGCTCTTTCATAAACTTTAGAATAAAACAAATTGGACAAAAAGTCTAAAAATAGCTTCAATCGTTCTCAAAGAGAATTAATTTGCATGAAACAAAAAATATAATTGAATGACACTTGTTCAGAGCGAGAAATGATTTGAATCTAGAATTGTTCCACAGGGCGTGTCTAAATCACGCTATGATGTAATTTATAAATAAACCTGTGAAAGATAATTCCATAACTCCGAATAGTAGTACAATTGAATGAAATCTTCCGAAGAAATACTAAAATTCAGACTGAAATCAGAAAGTTTATGGAAAGTGAAAGTTAAATTGCTGACATTCATTTCCCTTCAAGAATCAACCGCTACTTGCATACAGTGTTTCAATTTTCTATAAAAAAAACCTCTGATCAACCATATACAATATTCCGACTAGGCATTTTTTTATTTTGCCTCACGCGTTTGTGTAGAAGAGATATACATATAGTGAAACACATTCGTTAGAAGAGTACCTACTAGCTAACAGTACCTACGTTTGTCTCTGCTAGAGCTCTTGCTCTTGATAATAGACGTTTTTGTTGTTTTGTATGTTATTTTGTCGTCGACTCTGTACTGGAGGCTCAAACCAATCTGGTAGGTAACAATTTAGGTACATTAAATGCTGAAAAATCACAATATCAGTCTGGCAATTGTGATTCTCGGAGCGCTCACGCATTCTACATCTACCGCTTCTCAAAAATACCTCCAAATGTATATGAATCATGGATTGACAGACAACTCCTCAAAGGCTTAATTCTCCGACATAATTCAGTTACTTATATTTTCGAACTAACCTACTGGAATTAAATATAAATAATAATAATAATAAAATTCCCAAAATTTTGTAATCTGCAACTTTCCAGTATTCCCAGAATTTGCTTCAGGATGATGAAGGGCTCTAAATTTCACACGAAATCTTCAATAAACAAAATTGATATCACTGGATTTGAAATACAGTCAAACTACTTGACGCCATTCCTTCTGATACTAAATAGCACTTTCGTAATTATTGATGATCCTTATATTAAACTTAAATGCAATTATCTGTACTCATCATTCGTTAAAAAAAATGATACATAAATAAGGACAAAAATTGCGTTTTGCGTTTTCGCAAACAACTTCCACTGGAAACGTTTTTCTAAATATGACGTTAACTTTGGTACAGACTTCTAAACTCTATAGCTTACGGTGGATATAGAAACACAGACATTATCTGCTAGCACACTGTTTGAACAATTTACTTCAATTTTTTTGAGAGAAGAAAATATGTATGCTTGATAAGTAACGTTTTTTTTAATTAAATTGATCAAGAGAGACACATAAATGCCCTGGTAAAAGCTACGGATTTCCATCAATAACATGGGGGGAATTTTCTGAAGTCAAAACATATGTGGAATCCTCAAATTAATTGGTATTTTTATTTTTTTAAGTTGCATTAGATGACTTTTGACTCTCATAGTAGCACAGCCTACGTATTAATATCGTGTAAATTTGAATTCCTTTGTTTTTAGTTGGTGAAAGAACAGTAGCTTCATTAAAACTTCGACGTTGGATTGTGACAACTTCCCGTCGTTTTGACTGTTTAAGACAGCACACCGTTCTCAAATTCTATTAAAAACACACTTCTGTCACACCATGTTTATTTAGAAATATATAAATGTACATGCACTCATGGTAAAGATTGCATATTTTGTACTAAACAAAACGTGATTATATGTCTAACAGATCGCCTTACATTATATAATCTACGCATAAGAACGCAGAAATATTTAGAATACACTCAGTTAATACCACAGAACCAGTTTTCTGCCGATTTTATGGTGATGAATAAGTACTTTCGGAATCAAATCATATGTTGTTAAGTTATCTTCACAAACATATTTAGTTCCCTTTTCTCCAAGAACCATGACGCGTCTCATCGCTTTTTGCTATATCTGCTTCCTATCCTTGGTTAATGTAATAAATAGTTTATCAGGAGTTTTCACTGAAGTGCTTGTACAGTATTTTGCATTAAGGTCTAAAATAATATGATCTGTCATAAAATTTGATGAAAAAAATTGTGAGCCCATTAACGGACAGACCAGAAGACAGACAGACAGACCTACAGAGCAGTAACATGGTTTTTATGTTATAAAACACGATACCTCAAGAAGGAATGGTTTCGGAAATACAATAGTTCCCTCGCCTATTCACGTACGAAGTAAAACAAAGTTTGGAGGATTTTAGGTAATGTTTTGTTTTTATGCGTAATACTCTTGTCACCAATGCACCGATTTCAAAAATTAAAGCAGCACGTACCCGCATCATATTCCTCCCCGAATTTCATCAAAATCTGTGATGCAGTTACTGATATTACGCGATGACAACAACAGCTACAGACAGATTAACAAATAGACACACATCATAAAATATCCTTAAACATGATTCAAATTGGAAACATTTTGCGCACACTCACTACTTAATTGCTTTGCGCAGGCAGTGAAACGTAATTCCCAAAACTTTCAGAGCCTCTTTCTAATTTATCACATAACATAGTTTTTAATAGTTCATAATTTTTAAAAAGAACAAAGCGTAGCTAACGTTCAGGTTCATGAGGAGAGAGAACTACCCATCAATCAGATGTATCAGCATATTTGCAAAATGTTCAATACAAAATGGTTCCAATCTAGAAAATGCGGACTAAATCAATAACTAAATTGATACCATTGCGTGGAAGGCCAATCTACTTCATGCCCCAATTTTTATAAAAAGAAATCTATGTCTGCAATTTAACTTTTTTTATTACTTTTGTGATTTCATTATAAATGTTATTATTTCTCCTAAAGATTTTAAAGAAGTGTATTAGCTTCCAGTAATCTATACAATCATTCGAGGTTATGGAATATTTTATATACTGCGTAAATATTAATGAAATCATAGCCTAATTTTTAGACACCCTACAGAGTGATTCTCAATTCAGATCATTTCAGATATCACTTCTCACTCAGAACAATTATCATTTATATTTTTTGTTTCATATAAAATTTATTTTTTAGAGCAAATGAAAATAGTTGTCATCTTTTTGGTCAATAAATTTTATGCTTAAGTTAAGGGAGGAGTGTTAGTTGTGAACTATTCAGAAACCAATGACTGTATTTTTTGCAAATAGTGGCTGAGGAATATATGGAGCAAATCCGCTCTAATATATACAGTATGAGCAACCCTCAAATACAAAACAAAACTGGCTACTATAGCCCTTCTCAAGAGTTAGAGCTCATTGGATATATTTATGTATTATTTTCATCAGCATTCTCCACCCAAAGTGTGAAACTCTGCGGAAGTTTGGCATATTAAAAACCTTTCGTTGTCTGGAATGTTTCACCACAATGGTGCTGATGAATTTTGTAATGGTGGGTAGCGTTAATTACAGGTCATTTATCCTACTATCTTATCACACAATTCATTTATCTGAAAATGTTAGTATGCATTCTGTACGTTGGCTTGCAAAATATACTTCAGAAACAGTTGAATTTCAATCCATTTACTTTTTATATACTCTTTTGTGATTATTTATGTATTCCATTTTTATCAAAATCTGATCGATTAATAAAGATAATAATAATTATTATTATTATTATAAAACTTCATTATACAGCACATACAACAACAGAGAGTAGTATTTAAAAAAATTGGATATGCAGTTCTGAAATAAAGTATACTGTATATGTAAATAAATTAAGTATAAAGTCAGATACGACGTACAACAATACATAACATTATTTTCAAGAAGTTTTGTTTAAGATTAATACATTTTTAAATGGCTTGCCCACTATCAAGAGTTTCATGATAAAACTCCTAAAAACAGATGATATTTCAAAAGATTTGTAGCTGAAATTACACCATGAGATATTTTAAAATTGAAAAGCCTGTATAGGCCCGTAAAATGTAATACACTTTTCTAAAATATTGATTTTACTTAAAAATCAACCAATGCGTGCTACTGCTATTTTACGTTAATGGTATAGGTTTTTTTTGGTAATTTTGATTGCATTCTAAAGCTGATAGTCGACTTGAAGTTTTGAAAATTTTGTAAAAAAATTGTCATGTGATTCAGAATTTTGAATTTTAATTCCAAAATATCGATAGTACCAATAATCTGATATCAATCTTTATTTCTTATCTCAGACCCTGGAGGGGGCAGTATAACGTCTATCTAGTTGACACGTTCATCAAGATACACGTGTTTGTTTTCAATTTGCACAATATTTTAATGGTGATTTGATGTTAAATGGAAGTATCGAGAAACTAACAATAGTGCAGTATGTTAGACCTAGTATTGTACGAATAAGTACATTATATAAGAAATTAAATTTACAAATAGATGAATTGATAGAAAAGGCAATGAAATTTGAACAGCCCCTCAGATCTCATATGAAACCTGAAACATGTTTTATCTCTCTTGTAATCATGTATATAGCTAGAACTGTACCAATGTTTTCCAAATCTATCTACACTCACTTTGTTAATATGCTCTTACGAAATAGAACACTGCCCCTTCTCTGTAGTATCTTTTCACTTACTTCCACTGCTAACTTTATAGCACTATCTAATACCATCATGAAGCTTCTATATCCATTACCAGGAGTAGATGAATCATAATCAAATTCATGATACCTAAAAAAGCATACATAATTTCAAGCACCTATTCATTATTATGTAAAGTATATACATACTCCAAAAAGTAGGGGAATACTACTTTTTTGCACAAGAACACAACTTTACAAATTTACAACTTTGAAATGTATTACAGTTGATGTTACAATGGTTATGCAACCAAAGTGGGTGTCAGATTTTCAAATTTCTAGATTATAAATTTGTTTTTTATCATTACTTTCTAGCACTGCTTTACAATATACTTACAATTTATATATAAAATGCTGTTTAGTTTAATATGGATATGAAATGAGAAAACGAGTAAGCATAGTATAGACCTGAATTCATATATTTGTACTGCTCAAGAAGATGTGAACTGCCACATCAGGCGATACTCCTCCAGTAAACTTTTATATGAACATAAATTAAATAGTCACCTTGATGGGCAGGAATGTGAGACTAACAAGTATGGGTCAAACTATAAAACCATTGGACTATGGAACTGTATTCAGATTTGGATCACAATACCCTCATTATATAGGAACAATTTGATATGTAACAGTTTGCTGACATGATGGTATGTTATGTGTATTCATATAATTTGTTTGAAGATTATCATATACAAATGTTCATACACGTAATTTGGCGACTGCTTTCCAACAGATTATTGAAAATCATTTTAAATAAAAGAATCTCCACAATCTTGATGATCTGATGGAGCATTTTTATTTGTGAAACATTATGTTAAGCTTACACAATTGAAATAGTACAATGGAAGCGTCTCACCAACTAAGAGCAAAGGGTATATCTTCAGCACCACCCTCCCAAGTAGATAAAGTACTTTCGGTGTATTTTGATATAGACAAAGGTGCATCTTGTGGAAGTAAATAGTTGATGTGGTCTATGAGATGGTGTATTAGTATTCAAGATAGTTTTTTCTATACTTGTGCATGATGAATCAAGACCAGCAGCTCCAAACAAGTGTAATATGGTGACCTAAACTATGAAGACACACTCCTGAAATGGTTTGAAGAAGGTGGCGGTAATGATGACGACAGAACCTGAATGTGAGTAGATTTTTTTACAGAGAGTGATAATGCGTCAGAATGAGAATTTGAAGGTAACAAAGATTGTCAAATCACATCAGATTGTGTATGGCTGTGAATTTTTGTTATAAGTGCTGGGTAAACTTAACTTCAACGACCATGAAACAAACATAAAACAAAAAAAAGTGTGAAAACCTCTCCATGATACAAAATTCACAATATTAAGTCAAAATAATTATGTTACTATTACAAATTTTTTTAGTAATTTGCAAAACATATTTTCCCGTGTCTTATGGGCTTTAGAATTAATTTATACATTTCCTGAATACCTATATTTTAGTTTCTTGCTGTATTGATAAAATGCTTTCTGATACCACAGGATGTTATACTAGTCTATAGGGGAAATTCAGTGACAGAAATTTGAATGAAAATGCTATGATTTCACTCATGATGGGCTGCGCAAAATTAAAAAAACGAGATAGTCATGATAGGCTGCCTATGAAATCCTCAATACTTAGCGCTCAATGTGGGAAATAAATAATTATATATATTAGAACTTCTATTCAGAATGTTCAAAAACATGCTCGCTTGAATAAGCTTCTCATATAATTCAGATAAAAAATTGTGTGTTTAAAACAAAGTTTCATGAATAAAACTATCTTTCTTCCAGTTACACATTTCAATTTATATTTAAAAAGATTTAAATGTTTCATGCTGTGCTAAACACAAAAAAATATTAATGATTGAATAATTTCACCAACAGCAAATAAGTAAGTTTTCAGATACTATGACAAAAAAATTGGTAGACTGGAAACAAAAAATTTCCTCACAACTTTCAGATAGCCGATTACTGTTTGCATAACTGATTCATTACGTTTGTACTTGAGACTTAAAATCAGAAGCGTCAGCATCATCAATGAAATTGCTTTGTCAACATGTTTGTTACTTGTTAGTACTGCATACATAAATACCCAAGTAACCATTGTCCAATGTACATAGAAAAAGCAATGAAAAGGTTTATCAAACATGGGGAAAGCAGTTCTTACTTCTCCTCTATAGCCTTTCTTTTGGGCCAAGCTGCATCTATAGAGTCTATAATGGATAAAAACGAGATGTACAATCTTTGACCATTTTCACTGTTATCGTCGGCAAAAAAATTGGCGTTGTTTCTGCATAGTTCATTCAAAATGCTCCTAGTGTAGTTAATTTCATCTGCTACAGCATTCCTCTCGCTGGAACTGTTCGTTGCTTTTTCATCAGACATCATTAATTTGGGAAGTCTCCCAGCGTCCTAATAATCTTGCAAGTGAAAAGTGTAACGCACAAAATAGGTATGGCTAGTGCAAAGCTCATACATGTGAAGTATTTTAAAATTTATGCATTTACGTCTTATAGATTTTGATCTGAAAAATTTTTAAAAATCATTTTGTCATGAGATTTGGTTGTCAAAATAATGGAGTCTGGAGAGCCAGAGTTACACATCACAAAACATAATACGAGTACACTGACAAACATATGTGACTGATATTTGATATATGATAGTCTTTCCTCGATATTGTCTTCAAATTTTTTGCACAAGATTCCAATTGTCAGGGTTTTTAAAGGATTGTGGATGGTGCCCAACCACTTCTTTTAATAAGCACACATCATACTCAGCAGTAAAATGTACTCATAGTGTGATTTCTAATTTGTGAAAAAGCAGACAAAAGTGTAATTCACCATCACAAATTTTATAAGACTTTATTTTTAGAAACAACTTGTTTGGGATGAACTACAATATTTTTCACTGCCCACATAACATTTGGTCCATACCAGTGTTGCCAATGAAAATTTATTGGAATGCACGGTGGAGCACTCCACAATCGAAATGCAAAATTTTTGCGCACAGTATTTTTTGTTTCAAATTATTATAAAAGTACTAATTCTTTTGTTTTCAAGCACTTCATGGAAATATCTCAAAAGAGAAGCCCTTCACTGAAGTCATATGACCATTTGTAAACGACCCCTAAATAATAACAGTAACTATAAGGGCCAGTTTTTCAATAAAGTGTTAACGGGATGAACCAGGGCTAAGTTTAACGTAGGCTTCTACAGAATGGTAACTAGCTCATTCTTGGGTTAGCTGTTGTCATAAATAGATTGTTGGGATACCAAACCCTTTCTTCATGTATAGATGTAACCTAAAAATGAGCTCGTTATATTATAAAAGCTCTGGTTGAACTTAACCATGGGTCATCTCGTTAACCCTCCAACACAAATTCATAAAAAATTCTAGTAACCCCGTACTACGGGAAATCACGGCGAGTCAGAGAAAAAATCTCCGCCATAATCAATCTGCTTCTATGATTCTGAACCACCAAACAACACACTAATGCACCATCATATACTGAGTGCAAAAGAGGTGGTAACATATTCATCTCTTAAAAATAGAATTAGTTAAAAGACTTTTGAAAAATAGTCGGTGGAAATGCGTGTGAAAGTACCACTTAGGATGAAACGCCGTTCACAATATTAAGTTTCTTGTGAATTACCATAGTCATTAAGGGCCAGATTTATAGTCAATCCTCAAGGTTCCCTCGGACTTCAGCCCATGTAAATTCTTACGGCAAATAAAGGAAGAATCCTTGAAGAACAACTATAAATTCGCCTAAACATACCTGGAGAGTAAAATGAAAAAAAATCTTTTTATTACTGACCATTTTGAATTTTAATGCCGTAGTTTTGAAAAATTTGCATTGTTATGTTTGAAACACACGGTTTTCCTCGTGTCCATAAAATGCACGGCCAGATATGAAAACGCACGTAAACGGTGCAATTGCACGGTAATTGGCAATACTGATCAGAATACAGTGAAGAACAGCAAAAAGTCTTTCATTAGAAAAACAAATCGATTGTCTTAAGATAATTTCTTCAGATATGAGCTAGATACTTTATAATTCAGTGCTGTTGTTTTAGTTGGGAAAGCTATGTTTTTGTTAATTGATGTATTATAAATGCAGACAAGTTTATAAAAGAGCTATTATCTTATTTTTTATCATCAGTTTAAACTAGAGGCTAGATAAATTGCAGTCATCTGCCGCTGAAAGATAATTTTTCATCATTATTGCCTATGGCATATATTTTCCTTATTTTATAAACCTGTATTATTTTGTGAATCGGTCCTTCAAGGTCAATTCGGTTGACAATCATCCGTATTGTGCCCCAACTCATTTATGCAATATTTAGGAAGACATGAATCTATGAATGAAAGGCATTGTCTATCTGTTTAAAGTCTAAACTACTAAAGTATTTTTCGTAGGCTGGCAGCAGCGCATTTTATGTCAACAAATGACAGTCGCCTAGTTGCACAGAACTGTAGAGTCGAATATGACAGAACAGTTTGAGTTTCTTTAAGTCAGCGTTCTTACCGCCTGCGATTTGCTAGGCGCCGGATTTTCTTTTGCTTTCTTAGGTTTTTGTTCAACGATGTCAAATCTAAAATCGCTACGAAGTATATATAGCTAATCAACTGTTGCTGTCAATAAGGTCCAAAGTGTCGGCAAAAATAGTATATCTGTTTTGTGGTTAACCGCTACCGAATATTATATTTTACTTACACCTTTAACCTTAAAAATAATAACAAACAGTCCAATATAAAAGTTCACTTAGATACCCACAGATTTATACAATCATTTGTCAACATCGCATTATATTCATACACAATTATTTGACAACCAAAAATTGCCGCATGTCAATCTCAATATTTACCTTATATATTCTGTGCTCAATATTATGTGGTGACAACTGACAGTGTGATATATGTCAATTGTGTATATACTATAAACGTCATCAAATGTACTCATGTAGGGATTTATAGTCGATGCTGAGATACCATCACCATTAGAAAATACAGAATCAATCCTTTTAGGGGTTGTAATAGCTGTTGTAAAGTCATGTAGAGATTCATTCAAGCCATATGATGTGAAAATATTGGTCAAGTCATTAGAATCACGCGTTGATGTAGAAAAATTGCATTGAAATCACCAACCAATATAATTTTTTCACTTATATCGATTGTGTCTAAGAGTGTAATTAAATTTTGTTTAAAAATTTCTATGTCACCGTTTGGGGATCTATAATTGCAGATTACAATTATGTTATCACATGTCAAAGTTATTTTTAGAAAGATAATGTTCTAGCTGTAAAAACTTATTGTTTAAACATTAAGATAAAAATTTCGAATTTTTTTCGATTTACTAATGATTCCGGAATCCTGTCATTTTCCGGCGAAAAAAATTAAATTTTGAAATGGATATACCAACGGGCCAGTTTTTTCCATTTAATAAGTCAGACGATTTAGGTGCGTGTATTTTAAAAGACCTATATATAGCTTTTTCCTCATTTTTTGTTAGCTTGTTGACCTGTATATTGTTCGAATTGAATGTAGACGATATATACTCTATATATACTCTAGTAGATCTTCCTCGCTCAACGTAGGATGGAACCTCGATAGATACCACCACATCTGTTGTTCTTGCATAACTGCGGTGTATCCCCTACTGTATTCCGCGATTCCGCCCAATAACCCTACTGTTCCGACTGACTGCGGCCTCTGGTTTCAGTTTAGCGGTGTAATACTGCTGGCTACCATGTTGTTTACTTCCTCGTTGATTTCTCTAGTAGGTGTTGATGATCTTTCTACCGGTTTTTCATCAGGCATTTGCTTTTGGTTCTTACTAGAAGATGTCGTTTCCGATGTCGATATTACAGCTGTTCGCTGATTGCAACACGAAGGCTTATCAGAGTGTACATTTGATGACGCTGCTAGATTTTGTTTACAGATCAGGAATTCATTTAGTAATGTAATTTTTTTCAGTATACTAATGACTTATACATTGGTCACAAAAAAAACTGTGACATTCAAGGGCCTACTCTTATCAAATTGAAGTGTTAATTACCTAATTACTTTGACATCACCAAGTGGTGGGGAAGGGAATTAGTCTTGGTAAAAGAATGTAACTTTTTTTTTTGGCTTAATGGTCTTAAAATCTTCCAAAACGTGCAAAAAATACAATTTTAGCAGAAAAAATTCTGTGTGTATGTCTGTCTATTATTTCCCGCGATAAATTTTGAAGGAAATAAGCTATTGGCTTTAAATTTGGCACACGGATAGCTATACCCATATGGGAACGCTTCCGGTTGTTTTTGAGAAAAATCGGTTCAGGGTAAAAGGGTTATGGGGAGGGGGGTAAAATGCTAAATAGTTGCATGTTTTTGTAAAAAAATGAGTAATATGTTGTTTTGAAGGTTTTTGGGCATGCAGATTGCAATTCTACAATCCATTTGAGATTTTTGTGAAAAATTAGGGTAGGGGTAAAAAAGGGAGAGGGGCAAAATTCTAAATATTTGAAAAAAAAGAGAAATATATCATTTTAAAGGTTTTTGAGTATGAAAATTTTAAGTTTTTGCCTTATTTTATATTTTTATAAAAATAAGAACGAGTGGCGGAAAAGGGGGAGGGGTAAAATAAAAAATAAAACAAAGTCGGCTAAATACGTTTTTTTTTATAAAAGTAGGTCTTTTATTTCAAAATAAATAATTCGGAATTTTTCCCCCACCTTTAGATGAAGGAGGAGGGGGTTGAATTTGAAATATGATGTTGTATATCGTTTTATAGGTTTTTGGGTCCAATAACCCAATTTTACCATATTTTGTGATAAAACATCATTTAACCAAGTAACCTGTTTTTTTTTTAAAGTTGAATAACAAAAGTGATGTGGTAGTTTTCATTCAATTTCAACCGGTTTTTTATGGTGACGACTCTACATCAAATAATCAGTCTGTTTCCACAATCATTCATACCAGTCAGAAACTTGTCAAATGTAGTTGACCACACCAAGTCATAAATGTCATAAAAAAGAACATGGCTTGTTAATCTGGTTAGCTGTTTTAGACACAGTTTTCTGTCTGGATGCTTGCGGGAGTCTAAAGAATTGAGAACCTTGTCTAAAGATACTCATTTTGTACCATATTTTAACAAAATAAATTAACTAAATTAATTATTTTCTAATATTTAATCAGTCTGTTTCCACAATCATTCATACCAGTCAGAAACTTGTCAAATGTAGTTGACCACACCAAGTCATAAATGTCATAAAAAAGAACATGGCTTGTTAATCTGGTTAGCTGTTTTAGACACAGTTTTCTGTCTGGATGCTTGCGGGAGTCTAAAGAATTGAGAACCTTGTCTAAAGATACTCATTTTGTACCATATTTTAACAAAATAAATTAACTAAATTAATTATTTTCTAATTGCTATTTTACACGATTTACACAAAATAAATATTTAAATTGGGATGTAATTTTTAACAGAAGTAATAATAAAATAGGTAAACAAACAATTAAATTTTATTGAACTAAAAATAAAAATATTAAAACACATTAAAATAATTGATATTAAGTTACTGTAAGAACTGGTATTTTATTAAATTATACAGTATTATCAAAAAAAAAGAATTGTAACACCAAAGCTAAAACCACAGCAAGTTATACATCAGGGGCATATTTCAGACTACTTATAGTCCTTTACATTTTACATTAAATAAACCGATTTTTATTTATTTGGAAAGCATCAACGATACTTTAACCTCGTCCATTTCTGTACCGCTGGGTAAATACTTTTCTTTTTTCTTTTCTTTGTTTTATACAATCGTCTTTGAGGTATCAATGTGTTCTTTGGTCGATGTACTTTCAGTGGCTATAAAATCTAAACATGGATTTTGCTGCGTTTTGCACCTTATGGCCATGACAGTGGGTTCGAGTGGATCAACTAATTTCTGAACCGCTTCAAGTTTCAAGAATTCGATTCACTTACTAATTTAACAAAATTAGATATTAACTTTTCTTTTTTTGTCATTAACTGTTCTTCATCGCAACTTTTTTGTTTTTTATCACTGCTTTCACCAGCATATGTTGTTCTTCTTTATTGAGATTTCTTGATTCATCTATTACAAGATTAGTTTCGTCAGATGAAGCCCCCCAAGAGCCCCATTGATTTTGGCTGAAGTCGAATCACGGAAAACAAAATAGACAAAAACTTTTTTTTATATCATTAAATAAACCGTCTGAGATATTCAAATTCTATTTCTATGGGAGATGGCAAGTATCGCTTAGTATATTTTTTCCAAATTTAAAGATTTTATCGTTTATAGTTTAGAAAAAAGATTATATTTTTTTCTTTTGATGCAATTTTCTTAAAAACCATTTTAGATATGAAAAAAATAAGAATAAAAAAGACGTATTTCAATGAGCTCTTTAAAAAAAGTCTATACGATATTTTAACAAAAAATTGATAGTCAAGACGGTATAAAGTACGCTTAGCGAACTAACGGAAAAAAATGAATTTACCGATTTTTTTCTGAATTTAAATGCCGCAAATTCCATAATGGCATATAGCACTAAAGATGAAAAAATAGCAATAGTAAAGAAGTAATTTTAATGGCAATGATAAAGTTTGCCCAAAAAATATATGTCAATATGTGAATGTAAAATAACAATTTACTAAAATACCTACCTATGAAATTGTGTTCTGCTGCATCTGCATCTTGAGCCTTTCTATACTTGCAAAGTAAATGGATGTGCTTGCACAAGTACAAGAATAAGCATGAAGACACTTGTCACATTCTTGGCATATTATTTTACATTCACATGTTAGATTGGAACTTTTAACCAGGCATTATAGAATGATGAGCCATATCAGACATAAATACCTTTGGTATTAAGGTTCTCCCAAGCTTTTCTTTAATTTTATGAAACATAATCAATAAAACATACTCATTAATGCGATTTGATATTAGAAAAGAGCACGGAAATCCTTCTCTAATGTCATCGAGAACTAATAGTGTGCATAATTCAAATTTGTAAGCATTCATTCCATGAGTGCTGTCGATACAAATGCAATCGTCTCCATACTTTTGGAGCATCTCGAATTGACCATCAGTCATTATAATCAGAACAGTCTTCTTTTTTTAAAAAGGAATATTCATTACAAGTGGTATCTTGTGGTTTATAATATAAAATACATCCAACGTTTCTCATTTCAATTATCCAGGATTCAATGCTAATAGCATCATTTTCATGTCTAACTGAATCTTTATTTAAATTAAAACCCGCTCTATGTTATAAATGTCTTTCCTAGTCAATAAGTGGATCCTTTCAAGTTCAAAATTGCTTAAAGAGTCTCTGATTTTGTCCAAAATGCAATTTTTGCAGCTAGGGTTTCCCTTTCTACCTTGGTTAATCTTAAATGAGCTAAATCGGTATCATGACCTATGTGTTTTTGTCCAATTAATTTCACATTTTCCATCACTATGTCGCTTCAAAAGTATTTTAGCTGGACAGTACCTATTTATTTTACATGTTCCTTGTGTTTTCAAATGTTTAATGCCAGTTCCTATACTTTAAAAAATCTCAGATTGGTGACATCTATACATTACTACTTTTCTTTTTAAAATTACTTGAGTAGAAACTTTTTTTACAAATTTAGCATTTGTTGATTTTTCTAGGTTTAATTTCCACTTAATAAATTCATCCAAATTTGAAAATTCTAAAATTTCTCTAATGATAGCCAAGTCGTGTATTGTTTGTAAATGTGATATTATTTTTTGTTTCTCAAATACTTTATATTGACATAAGGGACATTTTTTTTCTAAAACTTTTCGTTTCTTGCTAATAGCATGCTTATGATAATTTTTTGTGTGTCTTTGAAGACCTTTCAAACATAAGAAGTTTTTATAACATTCATTGCACTTGAAGTCCTTTCTAAAGATCTTCTTAGTAATCATTTCAGCCTTATCTACAAAAATATCCCAATGAAATTTTGGTACCTGTACAGGTAAAATACAGTGTGTCGAATATAAGGATGGGATTTTAGAAAGGGAGTTAAAATGGAAATACCTGTGCAATATAAAGTTGAGCAAATAAAAACTTTTTTGTATTATTCTGACTGATCTTATTTCATATTTAAAGCAATATTCAAGGTATCATTATTGTCTACAAAATAGCACTATTATATTTCAAGCCATCATTAACTTCATTGTGTCTAATACAGACTTGGATTTTTAATTTTATTTTTCAAGAGCACGAGGCTCAGGTTTATAAAAAGGCTAACTTTAGACCTACAGCTAAGCTCCAAATTGCACATTTTTCTGAAGACTTCTTTGTGTAGGCTTTATGTTTTCCAAAATCCCAAAGCTATTTCATCTTCCCATTTTAAATTGGATACACTGTATATACCTTTGTACTTACTTGATGAAAGTAAAATAGAAATCATCAAAGAAAAAATATAATAAAAATATTAATTAATTCTGATGATAGTTCTACTGCTTTGAAAAAATGACTGAAAAAAATCAGGAACATCATTTTTACCTTTATGAAATGTTAAAACATACCTCTTTAGGTTTGCCTGTTTCGTGAATGATTTGGAACATTCTTTACTTACAACATTGACCTTAATTTGTTTTGGTGGTGCTAATTCATCGTTTTTCTAAAAACAAAAATGATATGAATATTATATGCTTATCTAGTATCCTGAGTGTAATTTTGATTTTTGGAACACTACATTAATAATAGCAGATTATAATACTCAAAGAGATTCATTTGAATCTCTTTGATAATATACTAATAAGTTTAATTTTATTTTTGTACTTTGAAAATGAAAAGAATCACAAAAGAAAATCAGGGCCTATTTTACCGTTATGAAATGTTAGAACATGTCTTTTTAGGTTTGCCTTTCTTGTAAATGTTTTTGAACATTCCTTACAGACAACAGTGGCATCAAATTGTTTTTTTGGCGCTAATTCACCCAAACTTTCTAAAAACAAGAAAATTAAAGAAATAGTACATACTAGCTCACCTACTATTATAAATATTTTCTCATTTGGATACTAAATTAATTAGTAGATAATACCTATTTAATAAAATTCAATTTTATTTTGATAGTATACTCACCAGGATGAAATTTCTTAACATGGGCTCTTAAAGTAGAATATCTGCAAAATCTTACCTTACACAATTTACATAAACTTTGAGTCATGTTTTATAAACAAAAGATAAAAACATATATCTACAAAGACGAATATTCAATGGAAATTTAAAAGATGTACCTAACCTACTTAAACAACAGAACAATACAAATGTCAAAAACATTTGCGGCGGCGCGGCACACAGATACGGATGCCAAAGAGCAAGGAGCACTTGGATTGTGGCTGTAATGAATTGATTCAATTGAGTTGTATCATCTGCAAACAGTAAGAATTGAGAGTCTTGATCACAATTTTGTGTCATTTATATAAATTAAAAATAGAGTGGGTCCCAGCACCGAACCTTGAGGTCCTCCGGATTGAATGAGCTCTTTACTAGATTGATTGCTACCAATTGATACATACTGATATCTATTTTCGAGGTAACTTTGCATCAATGATATACTGGCTGATTCAAAACCATACAGCTCCATTTTCTGAATTAAAAACATGAGATAGGCAGTCAGAAGCATTTGTAAAGTCATAAAATATAGCATATGTCGACTTATTGGTACGAAATCCATGTTGACAATCGGTGAAAAGCTTATTTTCCTCAAAAAATGTTGAAATCCGTTTATTTAAGACAGATTCAAAAATTTTTGCATGCATTGGTATCAAAGCAATTGGTCGGTAATTTGACATTTCGTCTTGACATCCTTTCTTATGCAGAGGTATCACTGGCTATTTTGAATACATTTGGAAATTTTGAAAGAGCTATGCACTGGTTAATTAGCTCTATAAATGGAATAATGATAATTAATAATCAACAAATGACAGTAAAGAAATCAGAGCTATTCCGAATCCAAGTATTCTCAGAACATTAAATTCAAGGTCGTGTTGCAGAACGCACTCTCATTCCAAATTTTGTGTTCTGTACATGGTATACCAGAACGCACCCTCATACCAAATTTTGGGTTCTGTACATTGCACACGCTGTTGTCAGATGGTAATAAATCACCTTGAAACCGAGATCAACCAGTAGAAAATACCAAAGCTTCTAGTATGGATAGTACTACGTTTACGTCTAACATTGAAGTTTCACTTAAATAAAATGTAATTTTTGGCTCAGACAATGAAGAAATGTATTATCATCATGAATATTATGTAGAATATCGACCAGGCGCCCAGCCATGCGTATTAGTATTTTCATTTCGAAGTCCCAAAGCTTATATTCCGTTGATGAATATCTACATTATATATATTTTGACAACTTGTAAACAAAGATTCATGTGATCCATGACATCTATTGGGGTGAGGAATGCTGGAATTTGAATCAGATGATCATCGCTAGATGATATACCGGCATCCGAATAAACTCGATTCTTCTGTTCACTATACTACACTTCACTACACTTGATGCTCAAACTTGAATTTTGAATACGTGCATCAATCGTAATGAAAATACATATTTCGAGAAATGCCCACATTACATCTGGCAACGTCACAGTTTCTGTCTCGCTCTGTGTCGGTTTTCTCTCTCTATCCAGCTGCTCTTTCCACACCGATATCTGGAATTCGTTCTCTTTCACTTTGGACTTCAAGAAGGTAAGACGTGTTACGAATTTATTCCGATTTATCTTTTTTTTTTAATTATTTGTATCCATCCGCTTTTTTGTATTTATATTTTGCAACTTGGATGTTTGTTACACATATACAACTTTCGGTTTTGTTTCTTGCAGATCTTGTAAGTCCACCTTGTAAGAATAAAACCTTATCTGACCTTTGAAGCTCGGCCATTTTGTTGCAACATCCATATTGAAGATGTGAGTATATTTTGGTTTATATTTCGTTATTTCGGTGCCGTCGTGTGTGTTTCTATTGCGCGGATATGTTTCTCTCGTTTCATTTGTGATATTTCCAGGTTTAACGGCCGACGCCCTTATTTTGTAGCATTATTGATTCCTTTGTTCGGGGTGAGCTACACTATACAGACCAATGTTGCCAATTGAAAATATTCACAATACTGGACGAGCTGTTCAATGAGATTTACAGGCAGTTCCATGGGGAGCCCTAAAAATTTTAACTTTCTCGTGAAAAAAGCTTGAAGAGCAAAAATAGTCCTATTTTCAATCCCTTAAAAGAACTGGTACAAGGATCTCACTTTTTGGACAGTTAGCACTTTTATTGTACTTAAATTTGTAAAATTCTTATTTCGGGTCTTTCAAATTGCACATGGAATTATAAATTTTCGGAAAACAAGGTTATAAGAATACACAAATCCTGTAATTATACGGTAATCGGCAACACTTGCAGACGTTGACCTTTTAAATTTCGTTCTGCAAATGGCGACCAGGCGATTGTGTACCGTTAACTTTACGTTTGGAGGATTTTTACAATTTCAATATTGAATATTGCATTTACGTAATATTACGTAGATGGATGGTTAAACTTTCCATGTGCACTTGAAATTGTTCAAAATTCTGATGACGTACCTTGTTCGAATATTGATTTTCTAGATTAATCTCGATTAGATTTGATATGTTTTAGTAGTTTTCAATTTAAATAGGTCTTATTGATTCATTGAATAAAAAGGAAACTAGAGAAAGTTTTGCGTACATGTAATAAATACAATCTAGATCATGGGGTCTTATTGATCGAGTACATGCTTGGTTTAAGCTACTGAGGATAGAAGTTATGGAGCACCGTCTCTGTATTCAAAAGTGTTTGATTCAAGTAAATTATGGCGGCGCGGAAACAAAGAAAGTATAACTTCTAATAAGTTTTACATCGTTAAGCACTTTAAAATCACAAAAAATACTATTGAAAGCTCATGAAAATAAATCACGTTATCTCGCAGCTGGTGGGGAATCCATTTCAGTAATTTCTTGGATTTAAAAATATTTTACTTGCTATGCCAAGACACGAAAACCACCTGGAATACTACTATATACTGTATAATCGAGACAGCGAGGAGAAAAAGACAAAAAAAAATTGTTAAATCCTGTTATTGGAATCGCTCCATTTTGGAGTACACCCTATGTTTGCTTATAAATTGATTTTATGATTAGTTTTGTAGCTGGAGTGTTGGGCAAATTCCGTTAATTTGTACCGTTACAGGCATCCTCCCCTCACCTAGAGTAAAAAAAGATCTTCCCTAAGTGCCACACCAAATACCTTAAGATATGTCCATGGTCCGATCAACCTCCTATCGAACTAGGTTAGCGGTCCTCCATTTGGTGGTCACCCCTGGCATATGTTATACCAAAATTCATAGGAATGCTATCAAGTGAAATGTTTGTAACCAAGAACTTCTTTTCCAGGTCTTACTATCAACAAAATAGCAATAGCAGCTACCAGCAGCGTTCTGGAAATCAGAGCCGTTTCGGAGGTAGCTCCGGCGGTCAGCACTCCTTCAGAGATGGAGGTGCCCCACATAGGGGCAATGGTGGCGGCTACCGCAACAATGCCTACCAGGGTAATAATGGAGGCAGCGGGGGCTTCAGGAGCTATGGGAATAACAATGGTTATGGTAACCAGAGTTTGAAACAAGTTGAATGGGGTAGCAAGAGTCTCAGACCTCACACCAAGCATTTCTATGTGCCCCATCAAGCCATAGTTGACAGGTCAGGATTTGAAGTTGAGCAGTATCGTAAGTCAAAGGAGATCGTCATTGAAGGAGATGCTCCCAAGCCCATCCAGAACTTTGATGAAGCCAACTTCCCAGATTACATCATGGAGGAGATCTTTAAACAAGGGTAAGTAGATTGTAATGTTTGTTTTTATTTTCCAACAGTGATGTTATGAACACTACTTGCTTTGTGAACTATTTCTCATTGAAAAAAAATTAAATCATACACTACATCCATTCCATTGAAATGATGAGAAACGTGTCTGAAAGATCTATGATTATTTTTCGCACACCCTATACCTCTAAGAAGACCTGACTACTCAACCAACTTTTTAAACATTGCTGTGGTTTTTTCCAAATTTTACCATTGTTCCTTGCTGATTCCAGGTATGAAGCACCAACCCCAATTCAGGCTCAAGGCTGGCCTATAGCCTTGAGTGGTAAGGACATGGTCGGCATTGCTCAGACTGGCTCTGGCAAGACACTTGCCTATACACTACCTGCCACTGTCCATGTCAATAACCAAGATGATCTCAACCGTGGTGATGGGCCGATTGTGCTCATTCTTGCTCCCACTAGAGAGCTTGCACAACAGATTCAGAAGGTTGCCACAGATTTTGGCCAGTCCACCCGCATCAGGAACACTTGTGTGTTTGGAGGAGCTCCTAAGGGGCCTCAGGCCAGAGATTTGGAGAGGGGAGTTGAGATTTGCATCGCAACTCCTGGAAGATTGATCGATTTTCTTGAGAAGGGAACTACCAACTTGGAAAGATGCACGTATCTGGTTTTAGATGAAGCTGACCGAATGTTGGATATGGGATTCGAGCCCCAGATCAGGAAGATTTTAGGTAAGGGAAAATGAAATTCATAATAATTTTATAGCTATACCTTCAAATACACAAAGGTCAATGATAAATTTTGAAACTGATTGCATCTTTATTTCCAGGACAAGTAAGACCAGACAGACAAACTCTTATGTGGTCTGCAACATGGCCAAAAGAGGTGAAGAAACTAGCTTCAGACTTCATGAAGAACCCTATTCAGCTCAATGTTGGATCAATGAATCTATCTGCCAACAATAACATTTTGCAAATTGTTGATGTTTGCCAGGAACATGAGAAGGAACAGAAGTGAGTTCTTAGTTACTAATACTGTATTTTAGGTAACTAATTTGATTAAGATTGTATTTGCATGATGAGCAATGTGTCTGAAAAACTATGATTACTTTTTTCGCACACCCTTTACCTCTAAGAAGACCTGACTTCTCACTTACTCTAGTTTATGCAACTTAATTTTATTTGTTTATTTCATGTGTTTTTGTTTTTTACAGGTTGGGTAGCTTGCTACAGGAAATTGCTGGCGTTTCAGATCCAGGCCAGAAAATCATCATATTTGTGGAGACGAAGCGAAAGGTAAAGTGGTGTATCTATATATATCTTTAATCATGTAGTTTCATTTACTAGTGAGTTTCCCCATTGTTTCATTACGGTTCTTTCGTTGCAGGTTGAGGGGATCACTCAGCAAATCAGGCGCGTCGGTTGGCCGGCTGTGTGCATGCACGGTGACAAGAGCCAACAGGAACGAGACTATGTGATGAGGGAATTCCGCGCCGGCAAATCGACGATCCTCGTCGCGACCGATGTCGCCGCTAGAGGGCTTGGTGAGTCCCGGCTGTCCAGCCGTGGAATCGGTTAGAAGAGCGCCAGTGGGATCGTTTCCATACGGATGATGATTGCTTTTCATTTTGAAGCCTTCTACATAAATTCAGTTGCTGTTTGTTCCGGTTTGTGACTGAGAGATGATGGGTTATTTCATCCTATCACTTAAAGAAATAGCGCAATATTAGGCATTGGGGCTTTTGAAGGATTCATTTAGATTTTTGCAGTTTATGCCTTTCAAATTTAGCAGTGCTCTAAGCTGATCCTGTAGCTGATAAATTGTCAGTTCCAATCTGATGAATCATTTATTGCAATCGCAGCTGTTTTTAAAGAAATCTTAAATCTTAATGAATTGTTCACGTGAATTAAATTGGGATGCACTTTTCTCTAAATTTTTTTTCATTTGAAAATTATTTTGGAAACGACCTCACATAGAAATCGGTTTGCTTTGGAATTGAACCATGGTTTATTGTGATCTAAAGGGTAATTATGCTCTTTCTAAGAGTATAGTGAGTAACTGTAGTAGCAAGTTTACTTGGTTTTCAGACTGGTTTTGTAATAAAAAAATATTTCACATAATAGTATATCCCCATGATACAGTTTGCTCTGAATAATTTTTCCATATATCCATTCATAAGTCTATGCTTTAAAACGGTCTTTATCAGCTCTTAGGAAATGACAGTAATTCCCCGCAAGTTGATCTTTAGTCTGAATTTATATTGTTCTCAAATTTGTCTTTGAAACTTGATACCACTATATTTTGAAAAGGTTATGAATTTGGAGATACGGTGAAGAGATTTGGGGGATTGTGTCAAATGAAATGGGATAACACTTGCAGGTTGCAAGACTTGCTTCATTCCGAATAGTATTTGTATTTTACAAATACTGCCTAACATATTGTACGATTTTAATCAGTCTGGGTGCCTTTTTTCTGTTTCAGAGGTATGTGCAGGATGACGATATTGTGAACTTTTCATTATGTTCCCTATATGCGATATTCAAGGATCTAAATTCTTGTGCTGCCTCTTACAAAAAAACTAATAAAATAGGAAGATCATTTTTGTATTTGGATTTCAACTTAAGGATAAAAAGTCACATGATAGCATTTGGTCAAGCAGAATGTTTTTTGAGCTAAATGTCTTAAGTTTTTGATAAACAAACTATATCTTCCTTTAATACCTAAATGTTTGAGTAGACTTGTATCCTAATAGTGATGAGAGGTCCACTGAAGCACTGTAGGTATGCAGTTTGCTACTATTGTATTTATCTTGAATGTCACAACTTCATGGAATTTCCTTTGAAACTGGTTGGTAGGTTAATGGTAAGGTTCTGTTTTTGAAAAAAGCTACAAGTGAAAATCTTTTATGCTTCATAACTATTTAGTCAAAAGTTATTGATTTTGCTAAAAAGGTTTTCATATTGTTCTCTAAAAGTTCACATGGTCTGAATAAAATATATATATAAAATAGTCTTAAATTTGTATTTTTAAAATAACTTCTTTTAGTATATTATCATTCATCGATGAATGGTTGCTGAGTAACATAAATTAATGACAGCACTGTTTTACATTGTCTCAAAAAAATATGGAAAATCTGAACTTTTAGAGATACGCTTAATACGGAACAGAAATAACATGTTTTTTTGCTGAACAGATGTGGAAGGGATCAAATACGTAGTAAATTATGATTATCCCAATTCGTCTGAGGACTACGTCCACAGAATCGGCAGGACTGGACGTTCTGACACGACTGGAACATCTTACGCCTTCTTCACACCTTCAAACTTTAAACAGGCGAAGGATCTCGTCTCTGTCCTGAATGAAACCAACCAGGTAAATGGATAGTTTTACTATAAATGCTGACCTTAAGAAATGAGACCAAATTTCAAACTCTTTCATGAATCGTTTAGATTGATTTTTTTTGACTGGTTACAGCTTCCCCTTTCAATTTGGCATGCCTGAGCCTTGACTTATCAGCTCTGCATGAATGCTTTTGAAAGGGATATCAATTTTGGGTGATATGCCTTCGGTGTTCACACGTTTCTTGTCTGGATCCCATCCTCAAGTCACCCAACATGTTTTATATTTTTAATACTTAGAATGTTTAGTCAGAAAAAATCTAATTAAAAAGTTGCAGTGCTAGGGAGATATTTTAACATTTCACGTAGACATACTTATCTAGAATAAAAGGCACATCATTTTTAAAAAAAATTATTTTTGTTGCAGGTCGTGAATCCCAAACTTGTCGAAATCGCCAGTAAATTGGGCTTCAACAGGGGCTCGAGGTTCGGTAATGGCGGGGGATTCCGCGGACCGAAAACGTTCAACAAGTTTGGTGGAGGTGGATTCAAAAGTGTTGGTTACCAGCAGCAAGGCGGATACGGCTCTGGTAAAATACTTTTTTGATTATATACTAGAAAAAAGTGTAGCTTCTTTATCTTTTCTTGCTCCTTTTGTTTTTAAGTTATACTCAGACATTATGGAATTTTGATGCATTTTTGATAGTTGTTCCTCTATGTAAATTTTTATAATTCTAGAAGCAATCGAGTGTAGAAAATAAAGCAAAATATTTTTTAATCAGGTGAAATGCAGAAAAGTTATTGTGAAAACGTACCTTGTTTCTAAGATATTTTTTGTTTGTTTTGTTTCAGGCTATTGAAGATCTGATGTGGGTGAGTGTGACGTCGAATGAATGTGTGCGTGTTATAACAGTATTTTTTTTATATTTGAAATGTATTTATAATGATACATGATTGTTTAAGTTGATTGATACATGAATGTACACTTGTATGTACTTTATCTGGAATGTAGTACACGACTTTCTTTTCAAATGCATTATCTTCATGTGAACTGTGAAAATACAGATTTTATATCATTGATTTCTTAAATATCAGGTTTTTTGGATTCAAATGCAGATAAATTTTTTTTGTTGTTCATATATGACCATTACGAATCTGGATTTAGTTTCATGATAAATTTATATATAAACTTACTTCAATCACATATGAACTGTGATAGAAAATTGATTTATGTTCAATTTTACGTGATAATCGAAAAATTGATGATTTAGTTCATTAATATTATTGGAAGATATGAAATCTGTCCGCTGACACTATTTCAATAGAACTGTAGTAAAATAGTTTGTGTTTCAATTATATCCCTTCCCATCCCACTCGATTTCAGTCTCTTGAAAGTGCAGATGAAATTTCAATGGATAAATTGCTCTAGATTCCATTTTATGGTATATATAGAACTGTCACGTTGTTACGAAGGGTTAGAACAGATGCATGCTTTAAAAATTATAGGAAAAAAACGTGGAAATGGAAAAATCAATAGTTCACATAATGGTTTTTCGCCAATAAAACAAGAGATAAAAAGTGACCCCCTGAACAAATCCCTTGTTCAAAACAGTGTCGTAGCTGGTAGCTCTATAGGGCCCAGGGCAGATCCCGTATTTTGCGCCCGTTTGGACACACTTCATCTGAAGAGCTAGAAAAACTTACTGGAGGCATTTCCCGATCTTTCTGCTCACGATTTTGCGGCGTGCGCCCTTGACGAGGGTTCCGGTAACTCCGCCCTAGATACAACTGATTCGAACAAATTCGTAGAATTAAGGAAGAACGGCTTTCGGTAGACAGAACTCTCTTCAACACCCGTAGTACTATTGTCCAGGCTTGTAAATTTTTTCCTCATAAAAAAACTGGAGATTCCCGTCATCATCAGAAGAATCAATCAGCGCTCTCCTCCAGGTTTTGCTATATGGGTGTCCCCGTTTTGAATGACAATCAATTCGGTGTCACCCCGTATAAAAAAATACGATTTTGTGAGTGACCTGGTGAACTATAATCATAGAAGATAAAATTTAGGTTCTGTTTAGTTATGCATTCTAATATAAATTCGGCAGGAGCGGCTCGTGGATGAATAAGATTCTGCATCCAGCAGCAATCCCATCGCGTAGACTTTCTGCTTTAGGCTTTAGATAACCCCACAAGAAAAAATCTAGAGCCTTCAAGTCGGGTGAATTTGATGATCAAGAGAAAATGAGCTTCGCCTGTCATCAGTTAAACATTTAATTATCGTTTTTAAGGATTTGCTAAAACGGACAATTTTATAGGTCTTTTTTAACCTGCGAACGACTTCGATCTTAATGGGTAGAACTTGAAATCTGAAAGGAAGAATTCTTAGTAAGCTCTTCTTGGAATATGTAGCTTGTCTGACAACGATACAAAATACTGTATCCAACATGGCCTACTCAAAATAGGTGATACTGTACAAGGATTCCCACAGTTTGAATGATTTTATTAAAATCCTTGGTGGCATTTATAGCGAAAACTAAATTTTTATTTTGGTTTAAATACCTGCCTGATATTGCTTTCACTGATTTTATGGACCTCTACCAGCTTTTCCAAAGCGATGACATTGCGTCAGTGTCAACACTACTTGACGCCATTTTTTATCTGAGGGCTATGAGGTGGTAACCAAGGGCTTGGGGGTTCATATGTAGATACTCAATTCTCATATAGACGAGCCGCCACTGAATACATTCCTATTACGTTATCAAGTCCACTTAGAATGGCTGATATATAAACATATATTTGATGTATTTATAGTATATATCACATATTAACTTGAGTTGTATAGTGTTTGCTCGACTGCCAGGAGAAGCAGAACACTTATTGTTGTTAGGTGCGGTCCTTATTTTCATTATATTCCACGACAAAAGAAGCTATGGTTTTGCGTTGGGGTGTAGCTGGAGCCGGGAGGATATCCCACGATTTTGTGACAGCCGTACAGTCGGCCTATCCCAACGATCACAAATTCACAGCAGTCGCCGCAAGGTCACAAGACAGCGCCAGCAAATTCGCCAAAGAACACGACATACCGAAAGGATACGAGGGGTATGCGAAATTAGCTGCCGATCCTGAAGTGGGTGAGTATCAGTTATGTGGTCGTATGTTTTAATTAGTGAGTCCATCTACCTGACTGTATTCCTCATTCAGACATCGTGTACGTGGGCAACCTAAACACCCAGCATTTCTCCACCTGCAAGCTGATGTTGGAGCAAGGCAAGCATGTCTTATGTGAGAAACCGTTCACCATCAACGAGAAGCAGACGAGGAGGTTGATCGAGATCGCCAGGTCCAGGAAGTTGTTCATCATGGAGGCGGTATGGTCCAGGTGCTTTCCCGCGTACAAGGAGGCGAAGAGGATCATGGACAGCGGGGAGATTGGGGACGTACTTTTCGCTGCAGTTCATTTTGGCCATGCCTTACAGCATGTCGAGAGGCTGACGTAAGTTTTATTCCTTTCCAAGCCAATATAGACAAAATAATCTTTGTCACTAGCAAGTTATTGTCCACTAAATCAACGCAAGGTTTATTCTAACGAAGAGGAACCTAAGAAACGAAAGTCCAAGTCAGGTAAAACCATTCACACGAATGCTCTGTGATCTTTCATGAAGACCCTCTTATAAAGCCTTAATGAAACATGTAGGAAAACAATAACGTCAGTTCTAAAAAAATTTTGATCAGGTTTTACTACTTCTTGCATAGTGTAAATGTGGCTTAAGATATGAAATTACATTATCTAGATCAGTACAAATGGGTGGCGGTGCTATATTGGATCTGGGCGTGTACATGCTCCAGTTTCAACAGTACGTATTCAGGAATCTGAAGCCTTTGAAGGTAACTGTAAACGGACATCTGAATAGCGCGGGAACCGACGAGTCCTGTGGAGCTGTGATCACCTATCCAGATGGCAAAATGGCCGTTGTCAGTACGTCTGCTAGAGTTAAACTGCCGAATGAAGGGATCATTGTAGGTGAGGAGTTCAAAACACACTATTTTGATCATTTTGAAAGAACTGTACAAGTTTTATCCAGTCTCGGTAATGGTACATCAGGTTTGATCTAAGAATGAGTTCTTTGGAGTCCAGAACTCACGCGCGAATCGGAGTCGTCAGTATTGCGACGAATTAGAATCAATTAAGATTTTGTTTTGATGATTCTAACCTATAACATCAGATAAAAAGGAAATACATACAATTTCAAGATGTTATATCAATATATTCTGACCTATCATATGAGCATATATTTTTCTTTGTTTTATTTTAACAATATTTTTCACTTTCCACCATTTATTTAAATAATGTATTTATTGCATAATTTGAAGCAAAAAAATATCTAACGACTTGGAGATCGATTCCGAAAAATGCATCCTTATTTAGCTCGCCGGCATCGCAACGTTGCCATTTCGCATAATTCACTAATAAAGGCATTTTGGAAGCGAATTTTGTTTTTTCACAATGTGTAGTTATCAACTTAGAGCTATTTGCTTGAAATAGTTAACATTCTATTATTTCATAGGATCAGAAGGAACACTGAAGCTACCTGATTTTTGGTGTCCTACACAGCTAGTCACACCAAATGGTATAAAGGAATATCCACTTCCCAGAACTAAAGTACCATATCTTCATCATAACAGCGCTGGGCTATGTTACCAGGCCGAAGAGGCCAGGAAATGTATTCAGTCAGGTGAAATGTCAACATTTTCATTATTTAAAATAGTTCTAGTAGCCACCAGAACACTGAGCACAAGCCTGCATTTATTTTCTCTTTCTATCTTTCTTGTGTCTCATCCACTACTATACTTTTTGCATTCAGGTCAACATAGCCTCAATCTCGCTTTGACTGTTGTTGTTTTTCGTATAGAAGATTACATAATTTTGGAGATTTTACGGTTCAATGGTCGGTTGTGGAATTGGAAGATTCCGGAAAGACAAATACTCCAGATGCTATTCCAGTATTTATTATCAAAAACGTTCAACAGTTCGTAGTGACATCTATGTGTCACTATAAAAAACACGATGGAATCGATTTAGTGTAGATCGATAGACCTACACCATAAAACACAGTCTTTTTTAACTAAAGCCAAATTGTGGGAAATCCACTGAGAACAAAGCTAACGAGCTCTCAAATGTTTGTGTACAATAGTGTTAATTGCCTTCACACCAATCTTTACAGTTGTAGCCAATGACATTAGACCCTCATCGTGGATTTAAATAAGAATTATACTCGCGTTTAGTATGCGTATAAAGGATTATGGAACCTTGGGGGTTCTGCCACAAAAATCCTGTACCAAATTTGTTGCAAAAATACCATCACTTACTCGATAGGCTTACCGGAAAACGAACAGCGTTCGTAATAACATCCTGATTAATAATGTACCATATTTGTAATTTTTAGCTGAAATTGAATGCCCGCATATGACACATGCGGAGACAATAGAGCTGGCCAGACTGATGGATCTACTAAGAAAAGAAATGGGAGTCACTTTTCCGGAAGACTCGCAAGACTTTTGAAGTGCTTATATTGTGATATTTCCGAATAAAACTTACATTGACCAATGATGTTCTTAATAATCCCCAGGGTGCAATGTCGGTGTATTCGAAATTTAGGCTGTATCAAAACTAACTCAAAAATTTATATACGAGTATAAAAAGTGAATTAGATGTTGAAGGGGGGGCAACTGTCATGTCATTTTGCCACGCACATTTTTATCAAGAGCAAAATAGTCTTCCACCACTTGCAATTGAGTCCAATGTGTAAATGCCATCCGTCGTCTTGTAGAGTCAGCCCCTTCTTGTCCCCCGCAGGATACTTCCATGTGTGGAGGTGATCTATGTATAACAAAAACATCACATGAAAAATTTGAAACTATTTTATATGCCAGTCTTATGACAAGGTCTCTCTTTGCAATGCATAAAACCTCTCGTAGCTCAATAGTCTGAAGTGTATATGTAAATATCTCTACTCATACTAGCTATTTTGCAGAACGCGATTTTTCTATCAAAAGTAGGTCATTATAAACGTGTCCGCATCTCAGCATCCAAGTTCCAGTGTCTCGGGGACTTTATATACATTTTAACATTTCATTAAGCAATATCAATCCTAATTAGACTCCCTTTGCTTTCAAAACACTTGAAAAAAATATAATTAAGTAAGTTGACTCGTTACATGCCAGATGCTAATGAAATATTGATCTCAAAATAACCATCTAAAAATTCTTAATAGTATAGAAACAACCGCAGACTTAAATCTCTACAGCGTCAATGTAGTTATGTATAATATGCTGTCAAATATTGAACTACGTAAATGGGCCCGTTTAGTGTGATCTCACACGTAAGATCTGGCAACAATGGCCACTGTCATGAAAAAACTAGATATTAAAGGGCTGTTGGATTTTCGACCTTATCTTTAGTGATTACGGTCTTTAGAATTACATACATTCAAATATTATTTTCTCCTTGCAAAGGCATCTCTAAAGAGAGGCATATTTAAGACCTCAAAAGTGTTGAATCTGTATAGTTAAATTGCTAAGTAATACTCGGGTATAATGAAAAATTACCGTGTTCTGAAAACGCTGCTTGGCCCGAAAATATTGGGCGTCTGTTATTGTAAATGCTGCTTTAGGTAGCACCCGATTAACGAAACACAGTCAAACTGGCGCCCCTGAAGAAATAAGTAAGCGAAAAACGAATTACATGATCCGTCCGACCATATGCTGGGCAACCCACATTCGAGACTGAAAACACTTTCGATGACCAAATAAGGATCATCTCACAGCCTTCGCTAAGGACAACAGTTACCGAGACTCAACTGTATATGTGCTATTTACACGTAATACACGCGTCTTAGCCCGGTCAAATGAGACAACTGTCATTAATCATAAAACGAAAGTCAATACTATGACAGTTTTCAAGTCAAGAGCTGATAAATATGGAATTTTAACTATAGAAGCAGAAACATGTAAAAAACGTAGTTCATATAATATACAACAAGGGTGAATTAATTCTCAACAACATTCCTTGTACTTATTAAACACTAATTACGATGTACCGTTATCTCGGTTCATTCACATCAGAAGCTGACAACTGATATGAAGTGTATGCTCTCCACTATGCATCAGGCCTACTATAGACATGCATGTTTTATTGTTTATGTCTTTAGCCTAGACTCGTCAGTATAGCCTAGCGGTCTAGCTATAAAAAGCAATCGGATGGTATATACGTAACCCAGTCAAGGGTGTGATAGCAACATCAACTCATCTTCAAGTTGGCGACACTTGGAGATGAGTTGAATTGAATATCGTATCAATTTCATGCAACATCTGTAATGATATTTAGTTGTCCACTTACGGATTGCAGTGTAATCCGATAAAATTCTGTAATAACATCTGTAATCTCTAGGGTCAGTCTCTTTGTTGCAAATTTTTTATGCCTTTGTGTTCGAATAACCTTGCTCTATGAAAAGCTCTAATACCGAAATGTGTTATTCAGGTATTTACATCAATAGTAAAATTATATGAATACTGCATTTTCACTATCAGAAACTTCTTTCTTTCACACGTCTAATAACACAAACTAGAAAAAGATCATAGCTTGTTCCAGAGCTTTCTTCCATAACATGAATTCAGGATCTACATTGTAATAAATTTGTTTTTTGTTTTTCCTTGAGTAAAATTACCCTTTTATATTGTTAAACATTTTCAATTCTTTACTTACAATTAGTTAGGTTGCCACTTTGACTGGACTATTTCACTTGGTACTTGAGCGTTGTCTGTCTGCTTGAATCACGAGATATTTTCAAAGATAAAATGCACTATACAACGGTTTCATGAAATTTATCTGTTGGTATATTGCAATGGATATAAATAAGTTTTCGTGTAATTTAATCTGTGATTGATAGTCCTTTCTATGATAATTATTGTTGATTGTAATCAATGATTCACTTCAAATAGATGTCATTGTGGGAGGAAACATTTTTGAAACCTACAAAAAAATGACATAAATTCTGAAGAGTGTTTTCATCAACACCTTCAATAAAGCTTTCCTTTATAGAATATCTAGTATTTTTTCTTTGTCCAAAAACATTTGCTTAGGAAGTGAAACTATATTTCGCCCTCTACCCAGTTCTTCGGTCAGGCATGATCTCTTTCCACTCTAATAAGAGATATAGTAGTAATCTGTTTCTCTACAGGCTAAAAAACAATTCACGGTGGTGTTTTCGTCTTCGTCATAGTATTAAACTACTGTCAAAGACTGCTCTGCATCATGTCCAAGGTTATGGAGACTATCAGTAACGTGCAGCTTTTAAAGCACCTGGACAAAAATAATATCATCAACTCATCTTCAAGTGTCGCACTCTATGTGGACGCCCATTGGCAACTCACGAAGTCCCATAGAGTGCGACACTTGAAGATGAGTTGATGTTGCTATCACACCCTTGACCGGGTTGCGTATATACCACCCGATTTCTCTCTACAGTTAGACCGCCAGACTATACTGACAAGTCTAGGCTAAAGACGAAACATGGATGTATAGCAGGTCTACTGCATAGTAGAGAGCATACACTTGAGAATAATATCATTGACACACAAGCAAGAACACTACAACCGCCCAATGGGCACATCATTACCAGGTCGAACTTCCAACAACTCGAACAAGCCTCTTCCAAAAGTCGTTCTTCTGGAGAACCTCGACATTGTGGAATGAGGGGGAGTTTGTTCCCCTATGGTTACAATCTACAGCATTTAAAGGTTAATGTGAAATGTCTCTATCATGTTAGATATCTAATGAAGTAATGAACCCTCTGTAGCATAACATATATATCGTATACACATGTAGATACAACTTTCCTTCCACTAGACCCTAGAATGTTCGCATCTAATCCCAGGTGATCAACTCTGACGAGCAGACACGGTATGCGTATTTTTAATGTAAGTGAATGGAGTCCATTTTATTTATAAAATCCTCAAGCGAACTTGGCATACAGTAGGTCATTGAACTGGATATAACGTTACGGTGATAGCCTTTGCCTCTCTGCTCGTTCTTCCTAATCAATACTAGAAAATGAAGACACGACTGAAGACTCTCATTGCCCCTATTGCTAATGATAGATGAATACTGAAATTCCAAACGTGCTATCGTATTTTTAGTTGCATATTGTAGTGCAAAAAGACAGGCACGTTTCCAGGATTTCGTTTCAGGGGGGGGGGGGGGGGGGAGGGCGTTCCATATATATATATATATATATATATATATATATATATATATATATATATATATATATATATATATATATATATATATATATATATATATATGTATGTGTGTGTGAAAAAAAGACAAAAAACATTGCAAGGTTTATTTCGGAAAGAAAATCATCACTCTCTTCATAGTCGAAAATGACCTCTCAACTGTAGCAGTGGTCACTGGTGATTAGAATGGTGATGATGGATGATTGGAAAAAAGTGTTTGTTACATATTTCAAGGGACCTGAGTGTTCCGAGGTTTCAGAGCCGGTCTTAGGGTTTGTGGGGCTGTGTGCAAAAATAAATGAGGGGCCAAGAAAAGTAACTCTTATTTACTAATTATAAATATAAAGATGTACCATTCAATAAAAAATAACTATAAATATAAAATCACAGAAAATTCAAAATTAACGAAACTATGTTAAGAGAAACCAAAAAACAAACTTTGATGTTTCAATATAATTTAAGGTTGCGTGCTTTTTTCGCAGCACGATCGTCTATAAATTGTGAACAATCGTTCCCATTACAAATGCTTTTTTCAATTGAAATTAACGATAGCTCAACTAGTCTCCGTTGCGATATAGTTGAGCTAGGTAATTTTTAATTAGTTTTAATTTGATCGAACGTATTTTAGTTTCTGCGTCGGCACGCGTCTGTGAGGTGATTATTTCCTTATCGGGAAAAAATCACGCCAGCGCGGGTCTGGCCTAACCGCGAGGCTATGTGCATGCACACTTTGCTCCATCATATATCCGACTCTGCGAGGTTTGTTTTTTTATAAACTTGATTGCACCAAATAGAGTCACCTTGTAGAGCAGACACTGAATATTCCTCATCAAAAAATATAGATACCTAAAGCTTGTAGCCAATAGCTTTATAAGGTGATGCAAACCTTAGTAGTAGGGCTTGAAATGCTGACAATACTGTCGTTGGAGTCTTGAAGCGGTCTTGCAAATTAACTATCAGCTGGTCGGTGCATGGTAAAAAAATAGCGACTCTGAAGTGTGCGGCATTATATAATTATGAATTGTTTGGGGGGGGGTCCGGACCCCCTGGATCCCCCCCCTAAATACGTGCCTGCAAAAAGAGTAAGTGTACTAAAGAAACGCTTAACCATATACTGTTCACTCTAAAGCCTGGTTTGAGAAAATTGGAGATATCGCAATTACGTTTTCATATATCTCCAAAATTACCATTTTGAGAAAACAAAACTATGGGTTATTCGGCCTAATTGTGTATTGTGGAGTTATAGAACTTACGTTACCCGATAATCATCCGTCTGATCTGACGTGGAACAGCGAATTAGCCAGTATTTTTTTATTTCATTTCCTATCAAACATACAACAATGGCAAAAAATTTGACTATTTCAGATAAATTTGACACAGTCTATTGAGGAATTGGAAACACAAACGTCGTTCAACTTTATAAAAGTATATTCTTTGACCTTTCTCTTGGAATTGTTTTATCCTCTCTTTCTAATATGCGAATGTTCGTCATGTTCCAAATATTAATTTCAAGCATGTGCAACTTTTTTTATAGTACTTGAACAAACATTCAAGTTCCAACGTAGGAATGGAGGTTCTAGAGGCAACTGACCTGTATAAAAGTGAAAGAATGTCAGTAAAAGCAGTTCACTCGCGAAAATGTCTCTCGAAACAAGAAATGTTCAAGATTTATTTTGTAATCATGTATATTTCTGCCTTCATCTTGGAATGCCGGAAAGTGTATTTATAAAATCGTCACTACAGTCACATGGATTTGAAGAGATGAGTACTTGCAATCTATTTTTGTCAACGACGATGCCACTTTTCAAATGTCTTTTTCGTTGTATGCAGGCATTTTGGGCTCGGTTTGATTTACTTGCTGACTAGAGAGAAAATCTCCACCAAAAATCAACTCAAGTACCTGATGATTATTAAAAAGTTTAGTATCTTTCCAAAATTGGAGGTGAGGCAAAGGCGTATACAATGGGGAGAGGTAATGGGGGAAGTTACCCCTTACAGACAAACTATATAATTCAATTTTTTCTCCAAACAATGAATGGCTCTTACTTAAATTTCAGTATTTGTATATCATCCAGTTAGTCTATCTAATTAATCACTTTAACAGTTAGAAGTAGGCTGAGCATAAACAAGTTATATTTGCTTCAGCCTTACTCTCCAATTTTATACTTATATCGGAATTGAAACATTAGACCATAAATATGCTACGCCCTTCCCATGAAATTAAACGATAAAAAAGGTATCGTCATAAATTGCAGCAATTATCGGATTGAAGTCCATTTTACTCCGCCAGCAAAGGTTAAAGGTGCCAAAAAACGACGAGTCTTAATCCTTATCTATATACTTCGATCAAAATCTATTTTTAGACTAAACTATCATTTGTTCGCGTCGCAATCTTTTTTAGGATTCGCCGTCTAGTCTGTCTTTGACCATATTATCAGTTCTGTTTCAGATTTCACGTTAGGGTGCACGGTATTTTATTGATTTTTACATAAAGGTAGATACAGGAATTTGTCCAGGAAGCTAAATACCATCAACAGCAGAATAGTTTTTTTTATTCATTTTCTTCTACTTTATCAACGAAGCAGCTGTAACGTTAGTAAAGCTCAGGAAGGCAAAATAAAGACAAATTGAAATGCTGCCTCGCATTACAACACCCAGCCTCTCCAAAAGTCTTTATTTTGGAGAACCTCGACTTTGTGGAATGAGCTGCAGGGAATTGGTTTCCCGAAGGTCTCTCTATCTATAGCGTTTTAAGGTCAATGTAAATTGACATTTATGCTTTCGCAGCGCTTCTGGAGCGCATTAAATCAGTCCACCCTGATGCATATATATCATAGGGACTTAAAGCAGCTGCCGACAAAGTACTAACTACAAGGAGGAGAATTGTACACTACTTTCTTATGAATGCTAACATGCTACTGATGAAAACAATGGAACCTTAAAAGTTTATAATTGTCAAAAAGGAAGGACCAAACACAGCCCGTACGGTTCCTGGGATATTTGTTGAATGTAAAAGACGTAACTGTGTTTGCAGTGTCATACAAGCAAATTATGGCAACTTTGTAGAGTGTTTGTCATTTGTCTAGACTAGACGTTAGTACCAGGTGAATGATGATGTTTCGTTAGAACAAAAGTCATGTGCAACCCTCATTTCGTGTTATCTTTTGCCCTAGAAGCAATTTTCCAGCGGATTGCCTTATCGACAAAACCACTGAATACAAACAAAATTGGAGCATTTGATGGGAAATTATGATCCCAGAAATATAATATAGGTCAGTCATACTAGTCCAGTTCATTATACTATGTGCTGTATCTATGTATGTATGTATGAATTTGTTTTTTCTCGAAGATTAAGATTCTGCAATATAACATATAAGTTCCTATAACAAAACCATCGTTAACCTCGAAAAAACCTTGCAAACGTTGTCAACGTCGAAAATAAAAATTCTCATTAACTCTCCCCCATAGCTTCCAAGAAACCTTCATCTTAACGTTTTCATCTAGAACCTCACTGTTTCCGCGCTATATGCCCGGTATTTCTAATAAATAAATGTCAGTGAAAACTGGATCTTCTATTAGTCTAACGTAGTATAACATTGGAAAAGTCTACGTTGTCTAGTTGTCTTCAGAGTTTGAACAACAATATTATACTTTAGGGACCAGCCTAAAGCAGTCCAACTTGTCCATGTGTAACGTTGTGTATACATAGAAGGCGCCTTCGGTGTGCGGACCCTCCCAAGAATGACGTCACTGTGAGTCATCTGGAACGCAACGACCCGCGACGCGACGCGTGAATATTAAATTAAAAACAAAACGCGTGACCCGAGTCGCCGGCTCTCGAATCGAATATATTGCCTATGGGCACGCAATACTTCTTGTTTTGGTTGGAGCCACGAAGTACACACACTTTTACCAAGCCAGATGGTAAAAGATCCGAGGGTTTCTTCACTTGTTATGGATTACTCGTATTTCAAATGTTTTATGAGTCAGTAGGAGGCGAGTCTAGTTACTTTTCTTAGTAAATAAATTGATGGATTTTGCATTGAGAAATCAATCTGTGGAACATCTGGAGGCTGATCCTTGAAAGTAGGAATGGAATATCTGGGTGATTCTTGTATAACTGTGATTTTTACAACTCGAATTTTTTAAATCAAAAATGCTTTAAAACTTGTGTTCTGGATGCTATTGATCTTTTATTATACAATGTCGACGGTAAAATACTATCAAATTTATCATATTTATAATTTTCTGATAAAAAAGAATCATGTCGAATAATAAATAAAGTACTAGACATAAAAAAATCACAGCTATCTGAGAATCGCCCATCTACGAAAAAGTAGGCGTGATTCTTCATATCTTTCCAACGTTTGAGAAACATTGATTTTGGATCTTCTCTTCGCATATGCATCTTCTCAGAAAATATTTTCTTCCTGGAAAACGGAACGTCGTAGCGCGAATCTGATAACACCGTTGGATTCAGTGAAAAATTTCACTTCGATAGATTCTAAAATAAGGGAGGACACCGTTTTCCGCCTCGACATAGGTATCAAAATTGGACGTTCCAAAATCGTAAAAAAATTAAAGGTGATGGCTCTGCAAAATTTTTTTAAACAAGGCTAATTTAGGGGCGCTATTCATAAATCTGACCTCAATTTTAGGCTCAGACTTAAGAGAAACACGTTAGAAACATTTTGGATCGAAAAATCGTTTTTTTTTCAAAAAGACGAAAAATCATTTCCTGTGTAATTGAGGAGCGCTAATAACGAATCCGGCCTCAATATGCGGCCCGGACTTAAGTAGAGCCCCTGGCGGGCTTCTGAGCGCTTACCTGACGAATTGCGCTTCTCTAATGGTTATATTCGCTTTCAGCACCACCGAATACATAAACCTTCAAACAAACCACCGTATCAAAAATCATTATTCTGATAAAAGTATTAGAATCTACTATAATAATGCTAAATTGCACATTTTAGTTGTAAATCTCTATTCACATTGATCTAAAACCGCTGTTGCTTGTGACCATCGTAAAAAAGAATGACTCTTGGGAGAGGCTTTTTCGAGGCGTTGTAAGCTAGACCTAGTAAGAATGCACCCGTTGAGCTCCCCTAGTCTTTGCTATACTAGCGAATCTTGGTGCTATTATGCGAAACACCTCAATTGAACATCTGCCATGATAATATCTATAGAATAGGGACAGATCAGTCAACCTTCTGCGATGTTCCAGACTGTGGAGGTCCTTTGTGAGGTCAGGCGCATTCAATAAACGTATTGCTCGTTTCTGGATCGAGTGCAGAAGCAAGTGCTTCGGAGCGCATTCCCAAACATGCGAGCAGTACTCAAGCAATGGTCTGATCTGAAATACAATTTCCTGGAGCGGAAGAGAACCCCCGATTTCTGTATCATCAAAATATCAAAGTTCAGATGTTACAATGGGCATTGAACGCAAAATACCCTTCACAAATGTCTAAAATATAATATGGCACTAAACGCAAAGAGCCCTCTCTAAACAACTGGTGAACCCTTGCCAGCCGCCTAGTAAACCCTTGCCACTAGCTCTTGGTGAACCCTTGCCACCCACCAAGTGAACCCTTGCCACCATTCATAACAACCTCAAAACAATACATCTCCCCTGTACTGAGACGTGCAATGACACCAAACGAAAGGGTCTGTTTCAGTTACAGAGGCTACTGACAAATGATTATACGTAAGAATAAGATTAATTATTAAAATATGTCATGTGGAGAACGCATACTCAGTGAATCAACTCACCCTTCAATGTAGCTTTAACACTGTCACAATTCCAACAACTATTCAAATTAGCTATTTAAACTCGTATTTGAATTAAAGTTTAGCGAAACTCCACTTCTTTGAAAGATTCAAAGTAAACTGAGTGTCAACCCAAATATTCAACTGAGTCTCTACGATATTGCGTGTGTCTTAGATAAATGAAGAAACCATAACCATCAAGATAAGGTGAAGCACCGTGGCCAGCGTTCTGTTTATATTATCGCCACATGTCTTTAGGTAGTCTAAACCATCCGGACCGATAAGCTTTTATCCCTCCCTCGACAAATTGGTGTGATATTGTTACGGCGTTCAAAGTATATCTAGAATACTATGAGGTAAAATATCCAGGGTCTTATACGAGCATGCCAGAATAAACTTAGGAACAATGACAATTCATTGTAGATTCATTGTACTTGCTGAAAATACATCGCAAGTTTCTTGCAAGTGGACACGAGGCTTTATAATAATCTGAAATTCATGCATTTGAATGCTTGATAGCATAACATGATGCCGTTTGCAGTTTCAGAAAATAATAAACATGCACAAGATACAAAATGAACAAACTTAATTCCGTATTGGAATAACTAGAAACTGTTTATGTCTAGACACGCGACACAAGCATTTAAAAAAATTGTTAAACTACAATCGGGGACGTATGCAATGAGATCAGCCCATTTAGAGTATTTTTAGGATCGCCATCCATGAAGCACTGCTAATAATCTCAGTTCAAGTTTTACCAAAGTATTTTAAGTAAGATAAATTGAATACAGGGTGGCCCAATTGCAATGCATGAGTACTAGGGAAAGAATTTTTCGATAGAATCTAGAAACAGGTGAACTTTGTTGTTCAGGTGGATAATTTTTGACCAAATAATAAGTGCCAACCTTCTGAGGAGGGGTGTCATCCCCTTAGATTTTTTAAAATGGAAAGGAAGTCAGAGATACCTCGATGCAAATAGCTTCAAATTCCCTATAAACTGTATCCCGATACAGTAATAGGTTGTCTTGAAACTCGAAAATTCTAGAGATTAATTATGAAATTTCAACGCTTTCCATGAGATTTTTTTCAAAAGCGTTACAGTGAACAATGACAGCTCTAGTTATTCAGATAAACATGATCATTCAGATAATAAAACTCCGGACGACCTTCAAGCAGTTGTGCAACAAAAACATGAATACTTTGAACAACGATCTGATGATACTGAAGTCACAACCCCAACTTTTTAACAGCCCATTAATCCTGAGAGGGGGCTGATGAAAATTAAATCCAATGGAAAATAACGGGCGCAGAAACAGACACACGCGTACCGCTGAAATGCCGTTGATGAGGATAGCGATGCAAAGCAAGTAGATTAATTACTTGGAGCGAATCGCAAGATGTTCGTATTCTTGATTGAAGTAAACGGGGCTCCGTTGGAAAATATGATAACCAAAAATAATATAGATTACTTGTTAGAAAAGCATTGAAATCTTAGTTGTGAAGACAATTATATTTTTTTAGGGTATATTTCTTTAGAATGAGTATTGAATTCGAAAATATAATTTTCCTGGTTCAAATAAATGATAATTTTCTTATTAAGTAAACTGTCTTATAGTGAGATTAGATGTTCTTGACGTGAGTATATATTTACAAGAATATCGCATTGCTTGAATTGAGAATTTCTTTTTGTGTGTTCATTTCCAAAGTAATACCATTTCGTGTGAAGCACATCGACAAACACCTTTTACTGTTTTTTTTTGTATGATTGTAGAAACTTTATTTCGACACGTGCCCTGTACCGAGTCAATCTACTCGCCTCAATCCTTTTCTCGCTATTTTCGGAAAAATTGGAGGACGAAAAAGATAATCCGGCGACCGTCTACCCACCAATCGTCTGGAGGCTCGATCTCAAAGAAAAAAGAAAAGGCCGTCAAGAGAACCAAATCTGGCAAATGTGCTGGCCGACAATGTCTGGTAGGTGGGAGCCGCTATAAGAGCGACCGGCCGTCGACCACACGACGAGTTCCAGATAAAGAAACCTTCATCGCACCTCGGGCGTTTTCGTTACATTTTGCGCGAATTATTTTTGACGAAACATGAGGGAAATCGTGCACATCCAAGCCGGACAATGTGGAAACCAAATTGGAGCTAAGGTGAGGAATACTTTGAAACTTCATTTGCTACACACTTCAATCGTCAATTTCTGTCTATTCTCTGTTCGTTCCATTAAGAATATGGAATGTTTGTTGGAAATTTTCAGAAATTGTGAAGCATCAACCTGTTGAAACCGGCGCTGCAACTCACTTCATTCCTATTTTTGAGTGATAATAATAATCATAAGTAAATATAGTCAGCCAAGGATCCGTTTGACATCAAAATACCGGCTTTTTGTAACGCAGACCTTGATCTAAACCTGCAAAAATTTGGAAACATTAAATATTTAGTAAAGACACGTTAATGAATTAATATTTGTTATTTCTTCTCGCAGTGATTTTTTTCACTATTTTTATTATTATTAGTTTATTACCAGAGTCAAGGACGTAGCAAAATGATTTGCCAATTGTCTCACAGAGGCCGCGCGTTGTCAATTTTTGTCAGCTTTTACAACTTAGTGAAAGTGGAGGATTTAACCCCCCCCAGCCTACCCCATCAGTACGTCCCTGATTAGTCTGTTAAATTCATGGTTTTATCGTTCAAAATGCTGACATGTATATCAGCTGAAAGCACTGTGATAAATACAGTGGCGGAATCAAGATTGATATGTGGGGTTAGGAAGGTGGGGGGCTTAAAGTCCCTGATTCATCCTCTGTAGGAGGGAAGGGGTACAACAGTGGATTTTTGACCAGAAAAAATATCGTCGTTTCACCTTTTTCTTAGCTATCGATTTTTTTGACTGTTTTGACGGGATAGGGGGGTAGGGAGGGGGTTAGGAAGAGGCTCGTTCAAGGCGTTTGAAGCTCGACCTGGTGAGGAATATTTGCCGTATATTCCTTAATTTTCCAGTTTCTCGTTACAATAGAACCATCGGTAGACCACCGAGACTTGAAAGCTCATCGATAAACCTATGTATTTGAAGGCGCTGAATCCGAATAAGATGATTAAGAAAGCCTAACATGTCGTGGGGTGCCAATTTGCAGACGGTTCAAGCACTAAAATAGTCTCGCTAGCTCCCCCGGTAGCTTCTTAAACCCCCTCACATCCAACACGATAATGAAGGCCATATTAGTGATTAACAATCCAAAATTACACAGAAAACGAATTTGTGGCGGTTTTGGAAAAAAAATTAGACCCCCCCCCTCCTTTGCATATGCATTTTCTCAAAAATTACTTTTTTCCCGGAGAACAGAACGTTGTAGCGCAAATTTGATTCAACGGACACTTTTTCATCAGTTCATACAGTCGAAAAATAAGAAGGGGAAACTCGCCATCGGTCTTAAAAGTGGACGTTTTCTGGGTAATTGGGGGGCGCCGATCACGAATCGGGCCCGGACGGTTTTCTAATGGTCATTTTCGCATTCAGCACCACCGACTTCATAAACCTCCAAACACAGCACCGTATCAAAATCATTATTCTCATAAAAATATCAGCATGTACAGTATTATGCTGAATTGCATATTCTAGTTGTTGTCTGGAAATGGCAATCGCACCCTGCTGCTTAAATAGTTAAATCCAACAAAACAAATTTTATTGTTACTCGGATTCATATTCTTCAGTGAATTTTATGCATGACCTAAAATACATTTTAAGGCTATATGCGAAATGTAAGATAAATTGATTCCATTTTTCGCGATGGAGTGAAAGTAAATGTGAAGGCTAAAATAAAAACTACAAATGAATGTATACAACAAATTTTAATTTGCCCATTTTTATTAATAGAAATTCGCGGTAATGTCGCCCACTGAATCAGAAAAACAAATAGCCTGTTCGACTACTTGCAAAAGCCTACTACATCGCGTAGGCGAGCCCACATTTTAACTTATTACTAGTATTGACAAGACCATGAGGTTTTTTACACATGTACCCTATTCCGGTTGCATGATTCTGGTCAAAGTGTTATTTCATAATAAATTAGTTAGATTAGATGTTTCCTGTTTAACAAAATTAGTGCTATTTCGGTAACTTTTTAGGCAAATGGGCCATTGTATTTATACATACATTTGGACACATTTTTGAAAAGGTCAAATTCTATTCTATAAAAATATTATGTGGTTTTATATCTTCTTCAGAAATAATGATTCATCAGTCAAATTATCGTAAATATAAATAATTGAATCATAGAGTGCATATTCTTTCACAATATTATAACAACCGTAATGATATTGGATCATCGTTATTTATACAGTTCGGTCTTATCATGCAAGATAATTTCAGATAAGTTATAGATTTGAAAAAATGAAAAACACGCTTTTGGCTTTCGATTTTCGAGTAGCTATTAAAAGTCTATTAACCCAATATAGAGAATCATTTTCGACAAGTTTGAAATGAGGATTAATTATTTATTAAAAACTCTACGTTATTATGGAATACAAGTCCACTGTGTCAATGGGTATGCTTCTGATGTGTTTGCCATCAACGCTGGTGTCCCACAGGGATCTGTCTTTCCTACAATGCCCTTCTTGCTGTAACGAACTGTTGAAAATAATATCTAATCCTATTTAAAGCTTCGCTAATGATAACACCTGATTAGTAGAACCAGTGACGTAGGTAGGAACAATGACACGTTGACACACCCCCACCCGAATAATCCGAAGGGCAGAGAAACCTCTCTACAAAAACCATTCCTCACCACCCGCACAAAAGACCTAAAGAGCAAAAAACACAACGTCCCTACTAAAATCATTTCCCCTCGTTCAGTCCACGATTTTGCGGCCTACTTTGCTCTACCCTAGCCCGAGCAAAACCTATCATTTTGAGAAAGTGCACATTGAGAAAAAAAAGTTCGCTGCAGGATGCCTGAACTAAGCGAAATGAAACGTTGTACTGCCTGGAGCGCAGATAAAAGCCTAGTTTGATTTACGGCCTGAGGTGGACACCGTTTATCTACCTGCCCAGCAAGGCGAGGTTGCCATTTAGTTCAGTTCATGCATTTCTGGAGGCGAATTTATTTTTTCAAAATGTGTACATTAAATCGTATTTTGAATCAGTACTCCGGCAATGAACTAAAGTAGTCATAATCCTTTCCCGACAGTAAATGAGCAAAAACCGACGAGATTGTATATTGGAAGTTTCCGAGCGTGAAGCTTTTTTACGATTCTAGGATAAGGTATTAACTTTATGAAGCCTCATTCTCCACTTATTTGCAAACATTCTATCATGTCATTAAACATAATCAACTGCCAGAGTGGAAGATGATTCCGTTACCTTCTTTATAGTTGCATTTAGCTAGATTTATAGAATATTTAAGATATACGCTGCACCAGTGGCGTGTCCAAGGGGGGCGATAGAGGTGGGAGACTTAAGCACCGCAAAATTTCATTCATAAATACTTCATCTGAAGATTTCTAATTAGTGAATATGTCATTATTTTATAGGAAGCTCCGAAATAAAATTATTCTAAAAAAAATGTTAACTAACGAAAAAGAGGTAGATTTTTAGTTGTTTTCACTACCGAAATAGGCAAAAAATAGATTTTTTTCCAAGATATAGACTCCCTTAGGACATGCTTATATATGGACTTTTCTACTTGAATTTCGTTCAGAAATGCGCCTTTGGAATCACGGCCTATCATGAAGAACCACCCTGTATATCTCCTTTCCGGATATAATGTTTCATTTCCCCCTTTTTGTTGCAGTTTTGGGAAATAATCTCTGACGAGCACGGCATCGACCCTACTGGTTCCTACCAAGGAGACTCTGAGTTGCAGCTCGAGAGGATCAACGTTTACTACAATGAAGCAGCCGGACATAAATATGTACCACGTGCCATCTTGGTCGACTTGGAGCCCGGCACCATGGACTCTGTCAGATCTGGACCCTATGGACAGCTCTTCAGGCCGGACAACTTCGTATTCGGACAGTCAGGAGCAGGAAACAACTGGGCTAAAGGGCACTACACAGAAGGAGCAGAGTTGGTAGACTCGGTTTTGGACGTAGTTAGGAAAGAAGCTGAATCCTGTGATTGTTTGCAAGGATTCCAGCTGACACATTCCCTTGGAGGTGGTACTGGTTCTGGTATGGGCACGCTCCTCATTTCAAAGATTAGAGAGGAATACCCAGATAGGATAATGAACACATATTCAGTCGTGCCATCACCGAAAGTATCGGACACAGTCGTAGAACCGTACAACGCCACCTTGTCCGTGCACCAACTTGTAGAAAACACCGATGAAACCTACTGTATCGATAACGAAGCTCTCTACGACATCTGCTTCAGGACGTTGAAACTCACCACCCCAACATACGGAGATCTGAATCATTTAGTTTCGCTCACAATGTCTGGAGTCACCACCTGCCTCAGGTTCCCTGGTCAGCTCAACGCTGATCTCAGGAAACTCGCCGTCAACATGGTACCATTCCCCCGTCTTCACTTCTTCATGCCCGGATTCGCGCCCTTGATCTCCCGTGGAAGCAGGGAGTACCGCGCCCTCACAGTACCAGAGCTCACCCAACAAATGTTCGACGCCAAGAACATGATGGCTGCCTGCGATCCCAGGCATGGAAGGTACCTGACAGTGGCCGCGGTCTTCAGAGGCAGGATGTCTATGAAGGAAGTCGACGAACAAATGTTGAACATCCAGAACAAAAACAGCAGTTACTTCGTAGAATGGATCCCCAACAATGTTAAGACAGCCGTGTGTGACATCCCCCCAAGGGGTTGCAAGATGGCCGCCACATTTATCGGAAACTCCACCGCCATTCAGGAGCTGTTCAAGCGTATCTCTGACCAGTTCACAGCCATGTTCAGGAGAAAGGCTTTCTTGCATTGGTATGTCGATTAGATTTATTGCCTTAGGGATGTGGGCAAAGTTAATATTAAAAGATAAATGGTCGATATTTGAAAACAAAACGAAACGGTTTTAAACCATCCAGGCCAATTGGAGTGATTTAGTTTTATTTGACCTCATCTCACCTCATTTGAATTAATATGACCTCATTATGTGTCCTAATCTTGCCTCATTTGACCTCATCGATTAACTTTTAGTATCATTTAGCTTTACTTCAAATCATTTCATCTCATATATGGACTAATTTTACCCCGTATATCGTATTGTTACAGGTACACTGGTGAAGGCATGGACGAAATGGAATTCACCGAGGCAGAATCAAACATGAACGATCTAGTCTCAGAGTACCAGCAGTACCAAGAAGCGACTGCAGATGAAGATACCGAATTTGACGGAGATGGCGACCACGAAGCGGAAGTCGATGAAAACTAAGAACTACGAAAAACTCTCCACATTCCTAAATGATGAAATAATGCTTCTACCACCGAGACTGATCATCTTTAAGTTATCAATTGATTATAATACTTTATATGTCTGTTTTCGCTTTAGTATATATTTTGCGAGTTTAAATTACTGTTTTTTATCGTTTGTAATTTTATACATGTTTTTGATATACAGTTTTCCATTGGAATCTTTTAAGGATTAAAATTTCTGTGATCTATTCTACTGCTGCTTATTCAATCCCTACAAAATCAGAACCTGTTTTACTTCTCAGGCATAGACAATGGGAATATTGTGGATTTAAACGTTTTATGACAAAAACTCATTTTTTCTTGTCACAGTAGTATTCTAGTGTCGGTTTCATCAAAATCCAAAACGCAATTTAAGAGTTAAAGATGGCCAAGGATTACCGAACAGAATGCAAACAGACAGACCGACGGGATAAGTGACATGGTTTCCTGTGATGTATACCAGGTGGTCCATTTAACTTGAGACAATCGTATAGCGCCAAAACGGTGAGCTTTTTTGATGAAAACGTTCAGATGAAAGTTCTTAGGTGGAATGGGGGAGAGTTAATGATGACTTTTTTTCGACAGTGACAGCGTTTCCAAGGTTTTTTCAGGTCAACGATGTTTTATAATGGGAACATATATATTATAGAAAAAACAAATACCTTTTGTTCACAAAAATTTTTAATCCGATTGTAATTAACGAGGATCACGCTGAAAATTTTTAGATGCAGAAAAACTAGTTTTTTGTAAATACTTTATCCTGTTTTTTCAACATATTCTCTCCCTACCTCAATACATTTACGCATTCGGTAAAACCACTTGTCAAATTCTTGTGACCCACGTTCTTTTGAAAGGTTGCTAATTTCCTCCTCAAATGCAGCGATTGCCTCTCTATCGGTGGAAAAATGGCGACCTCGTAATTTTTCTTTGTTCTTAGGAAATAAGAATAAGTCGCACGGAGCTAGGTCCGGAGAATAAGGTGGGTGGGCAACAGTTTGAAATACTGTTCAGCAAAAAGTACTGTTCTAGCGGCGCTGTGAGCGGGTGCGTTGTCATGGTGCCATTGAATACCCCGCAGACCAGTCTCTGGACGGCTCTTGCATAGTTCATGGAAGACTACAGGAGCACATTTGGTTATATACCATTCAGAAGTAACTGTCCTTTGATTTTCCAAGGCCAGCGTTGTGATGTATCCACTTCTAGAAAAAAATATGCGACCATTTTCTTTCCAACACTCTTGGAACGACGAATCTTCGTTGGAGGCTGCTCACTTTCAAAGCACCAAACTAATGACTGCTGTTTAGGTTTCGGGATCATAATGATATAACCATGTTTCGTCTCCGGTTACAATATTAAAAGTGTTTTTACTGTGCCCATTATCAAGCATAAACTTAGCCCAAGCCCAAGCCCAGCTTGTTGCTTTTTGCCCACTGGTCAACAAATGTGGTACCCATCTGGAACACCGCTTCCTTAGGCGAAGGTGATCATGAATGATGTTCGGAACGCTGTCGATCCAATCCCCAGATATGCCTCAATCGCGGTGTAGGTTATATATCGATCTTTTTTTACCATATTTTGCACAGCTTCTACAGTTTCCGGAGTAACACCAGTGGGCGGTCGACCTCTGCGAGGTTCATCCTCGAGTGAGACCCGGCCCTTTTTGAACTCAGCAAACCAATTAAAAACTGTAGCCCTAGAAGAGGCAGAGTCCCCAAAGCAACTCACTAAATATTCGTGACATTCCGCTTGTTTTAGTCCCTTTTTATGGTCATACAAAATCATGGCTCGAAAATCCGGTTCCATTTTCACGTTAAAATTCGGCCAACACTTAGATGCATTCGAGACCGTGGCAAAGCAACTACTGAACAATTCAAACGCTGCCTTTGCGTGTAAGCACTTACAACTTTAGACAGAATAGCTGCGTGCTCCAACTTGTTTAAACTTGTATAGATGACGAATATCTAAAGACTTTCAGCGTGACCCTCGTATGTAGATAAAAAATAAAACATTTGTTATTTTTCGAATCGTTTCCATACCGCAAAGGTAGACAACGCCGTTATCATTGCTTAGGAACTGAGTCGTATTTTCTCAGTGGGCAAGGAATTGAACAGGATTAAGTAGAATGTTTTTTCTTTTGTTTGTTGTTGTCATATGAAATTGGTTTTACAAACCATGGTAAAATGAATCAAGAGAATATGTGTGGAAAATCTGCGATGGCTGAGAAAAGTGGAACATCAGCGCCCTTCGCTGGTGAATGTATGATTTGGAATTATTGATGACTGGTTGATCGGTACACATTTTATTGAAAGAACATTGGATGAACAAGTATCGAGACTTTCTACAACACCATTTATCAGAGCAAATAGACGATATACCACTTCAAGAAAAGGCAAGTATGTGGTTTCAACATGATGGCTTCCATGCTCATTATGCTAGTGCTGGAACGGTAATACCCTAATCGCTGAAACGGATGAGGTGGTTCCGATATGTGGCCTGCTAGGTCACCAGATTTAACCTTTCTCGATTTTCTTGTATTGGGCCATCTAAAAGAAGTTGTTTATTCAAGAAGATCCCATTACATTGGAAAATATGATGTGACGCATAAGAAATGCTTGTAGAACAATTAATACTTGATGAATGAAAACTTCATAAAACGGAAGTCCATTGAAGTTGGCATCATTTTGAACATTTATTATAATAAATTTAAAGGTTTCCCATATGATAATTATGCTGTTGTGAGAGGAAAAGCATTTCTGATAAATCTTGTAATTATTGGAAAAAAAGTTGAATGGACCACCCGGTATATCATGAAACATCAAGAAAAAACAATATCCCGGTGTCTAATTTTTTCCTGATCACAATACTTCTACTGCCTATTGGCGTGGGACATGCAGTGATGTGTGTTTGACACTGTATTGATCAGCTCCAATGAAATACGAATCGGTTTCAATTCACCAGGTTTGACCGTGAAAGTGTGAGTTTCCACAGCTCATTCTCTGTTACAAATCAAGAATATCAAAATACCTACTTCGATTCCACGGTCAAGGTCAACAATAAAGAAATTCAATCTAATCTTGTATATACAGCTCAACAGCTATTCATTCGCAGGAATTATAGACGTCAGAAGGTATCCGTACTTTTTGAAATATTTCAGGGAACGAATATGTTTTCGTCGCACGCAATTGCGGAAAGGCATTTTATACAGGGCCGGACTAACTGTTAGGCTGCCGCCTAGGGGCCAGAAACTCATGAAAGCTTGTATTTCGAGCATTTTTTAAATCAGTAATAAATATATTTTATAAAACATCAACAGCGTCAACCTTTGCCCTTGAAGGGTAAAGCGAGATTGTATTTCAGCACTATTTAGTCGACATTTTGGAGATAATATAGGTAATAATCTAGGACTCTTTAAAATACAAATTTTCGATCATATGGAAATCATACAATTGCGTGCTTCTTGAATCTGTTTCTACTCGGACAAAAACAAATTTATTATACTATTTAGTAACAAGGGCGTATCTAGAACTCAGTCTTGGGGGAGGGGTTGAAGGGCATGGAGTTTATGCTTTCACCATCTTTTGCAATACCTTTGTCTAGGTAGTAGAGGCAACAGAAAACGGGATATGTTAATAGTAATTATTAATATAATCTCTTTTGAAACTGCTAAAGTGCTCGTCGCCCCCTATAAACCTAAGTAATTTTTTATTCAATTCAACATCATGTTAAATTTCAGGATTTTTTTATTTTTCGATAATTAATTAATGCACCTTTGCACAGGATTTTCATGGCAGACATTGAAGCTCCATAATGCCCTATACGCATACTAAACGCGATTCTAATTCTTATTCAAATCCGCGATGACGTAGGGTCGAGTGTCATGGGCTCTTATACTAATAGAAAATCGTACAAAAAATATGCAGCTGATTTTGAGTAATCGCAAGGTTTGCGAAATTTTATTTTGATTTCAGTGATACCAGATTACTATTATTTACTTCGAAAATCAAAGTTGTTCAAAAATATGAAGAAAATGGAAATGACTGCTTAAAATAGGATACCTAAAATTGAAATAGGTACATCATGTATTGGTCTGTTACTTTTATATGCAACGCAATGTATAGGAATAGATACTGAATTAGCAATGCGTTTTTATAACGATTACGTTACCCAAATTCAGATATGAACACCATGCATTCGTTGGAGGAAAAAATCACTCGCCACAGTACCTACTAGGTACCTATGATCAATGATTAGGTATAATTAATATTATTTCCTCCCTGATACATCAAATCAAATCCACAAACAACTGCTAACCTTTTCATCTCAATCAATTTTAACTCAATTTTTTATCGAACACCTCTCGTATCTTCGCTCTAAGAAGTGATTCATGTAGATCAAATGATATTTTCATTTATTCATTTCATATTAACTTCATTTTACTTACCACCTGTCCTATTTTAATTTCTATGTTGTAGGTAGCTGTAGTTTTATGACGCCTCCTCATCACTCATGTTTCTGCTTTTGCTTACAAATACGGCTTGCGGGGACTATCAATGATTTTTATGATTCACAATACCCATATTTTCAATATAAAAATAAGAAAACAACCTCAAGGATAACATTATACTCTAATAATGGACCAACATCTACACAATGGCCAATATCAACACAAAAACAATTGCATAACTGACAGCTCCACATTTGAATTGTAGTATATGAAATATTTCTTCGAAAATCACCCCTGCCTTGGATTAGAATTAGAAACCGTTATATTCGAAATGGAAACAGCTTTGTTCCAAGCAACAGTGGTGGTAAACTTGGATACCAAGATAATCTGTTCTGTTGCAGCTAGATACGAAAATCATAACTGTGCACATAATCTCTGCGAAATGTATATCTGTATATCCTTTAGCCATTAGCTAACGTTAATACAATTTTGTGTATATGCCTACGAATTTCAAATTTCAAACCATACCGCCCGAGACAGAGAAGGGAACGCGCCTACCACAACGATGACGCGTAAGGGAGGGGGCACGTATAAAAGCACGGTCGCGCGGCCGCCATTGCATTTCAGACGAGCGAAAAGACCGAATCGTTAGTGTTTTCTACCAATAACGTTCAGTATTCACTTTTTATATTCACAATGAGGGAAATCGTACACATCCAAGCTGGCCAGTGCGGTAATCAAATTGGAGCCAAGGTAAGCGAATGTGCCTTGATTTTATATTCCATTCAATTGTTTGGTTAATTAACCTGGATTTTGATCCGCAACTCGTTCGGCCATCTTTATTTGCCTTGCCCTGGATCAATACTTACATGAACATACCTATTGGTCTAAAAAGTAGGATTACATTCGGGAATGTGTAGAAATAATCGTTTGAGTTTTATAATCCCTAAAGGTGCATTTCATTTTTAGTGAGATATACCGTTGACCCTTTCGTCTTGAAATTTACCGGTTGCCGGTCTTATATTGATCTTCCTGAAAACATCAGGCTGGTAGTTGCATATTATTTCTAGTGCATCTCCATTCTTCTGGGTACTACACGAGGTTTTGTAGCTATTTTTACTTACGGAAAAGCACTGGGATATTTCTAGGGTGCCAGGACATGAATACATCATTTTTCAACTTTTTCATTAGTTGTTTCTTAGTTGTAAAATAAGTTTTGCTGTAACAGTAAAAAATACCCGTTATCTCATTTTTTAACAGCTTTTTATCGAATATAGCTTGTTGGAAATATAATTTCAATCCAAATTTGTTAAAAAATGGATTAAAACTAGTGAATGCTACTGAATGCTGAACCAGTGATGTTTTCAGTAACAATAGTATTTTGTAACGGTCTGAATTGACGGTTACACTTTACACATGGTTCATGTTAAAACCTACATCTGTTGTCTAACAAGAAGCTGTTTCTGCTGATAGTTATCTAGGCGAATTGTTTTGTAAAATTTTATGCCGAATAGAACATTGAACGAACTAACGAGCTAGAAAATTTCGCGCATGCACTGATGCGTACCAAATAGCGACCATTTATGCATACAAAATGTTGGGTGGGGCCTTATGCGGATTGATGGATCTTCTATAATCACTCGAATTCTACTGCTAACGGAAACTGTTGTAATTATATTTTTATATGCTCAGTGGCAATGCTCTTTGCTGACCGTAATTTTTATTTGATTTTATACCCACTTTGATTGGGTGGAATGTAATTCAATGTAGGATGAAGTAGTAGGCTGTTAATAACAAGTTTTTCTGTTCCAAGGATAGCTTCTTGATATGGTTGGTGAGGCCGAACCATTTTACCATGTTATTTCCTAAAAGAGAATATCAAGTTTGATACTTTTGCGCTATTACGTCACTAAACCCAGTGTAGGCTGCAGATTTTGTTGTGGGATGGTCATAGGGGTCTTCTGAATTTGAAGTGCCTTTCCAGACAATGAAACTTATTTTTCAATATTTGCTGATAGCAAAAGTCATGTTCTGATGGAGGGGCACATAGCAGCTACCGAATTAAGTATTAAAGTTCACAGCCCTTCAGTATAATCACCGATTTCAGCTCATGAGCCAGGATGTTTTGAATAATTCCTGTTCTATCAAAAATAATATTGACCAAAAATCCAAATGCAAACTGTTTGTTTATTTACCTTGAGTATTTTGTTGATTAGTTAATATTATATAAAAGTTCAAAAATAATATAATAAAAATCCTTTTCTCCAAGATTCAAGAAAATATTATACCTAATTCTTGTTGATTTCCTTAAGTGTTGGAATGACTTGCTGACCTGGAACTAATATAGAATTTAGAGTGTTTGTTTGCTTATAGAATCACAGTAAAGTAACAGAATTGAAATATGGCTACTACGTTTTACCGCCCGTCTGGATTTTCAAGACTTTTATTAAAAACAAAAAATGCCACGTTAGGTATCTGACAATATTTACCTACATGTTATAGCTTTAACCCCTGGGGACGGACGTACAAGGAACCTAACTAATCTTGGCAGATTACCGTTTCTTCAACACATAATACAGAAGAATAAGTTTAATATAAAAATAAACCGATTCACCAAATATTTAATTGTGAAAAAATATTTCGTTGTTAGCTACTTGAACAGAGCATAAGAGGGTACAATGAAATATAGTGAAAAGCACCCTACTGTATTTTCAGCCACTCAGCAGATCTCTCTGTAGAGTACCCATATAATCAATCGGAAAGGGTAGTTTATATATTTCTCCTGGCGTTGTTACAATTTGAAATTATTATTTTTCCCCGATCCAGTTATATTTATTATTGACATTTTTTCCCCTTAGCTCCCAGAATTGTACTTTGAAATAACTTACAGAAGGAAATCGAGTCAATGTACATAATTATTTTTGACCATCATAACCTTTCAATTAAAATAATATAAATGTTCAATATTGTCTTGCTATCTATCTGCCTCACTTTCACAATTCGACTATTGAATGTTCAATGATAATCTCTCTCATAGATCAACACTATATTTAAAATTTAAATCTACTTTTTTGTTATCAACAACATCAGTGTTCAGTTTTATCAGACCTTGTAGAGACGCGTTAGTACAAACAGTGACAACCCATAATTGCATATAATATTATTACGTCATCATAAGAATATCATCTGAAAATAGCTGTGACACAGTGAAAGACTTCATTAACATTTATTAAATTTTGTCAGCGTTGAGTGAGTGTGTGTGACACCCACGTCAATACCTGTTCCATAGGTAATTGTTTATGGTACTCTATCGGTAGTGGTACTCCTTTTAAGGACAAAGTCGCCGGTTCTATAAATATACGTGACGCTATCTAGCTGTTTATACATGGATTTATCCATATCTACAACAAAATGTCGTGGCAATACGTTATATGCTTAGCATTTTTATGAATTATTTTGGGTGTCTTGCATTGAAGGTCTTAAGTCTAAAGGAAATCGATGACATCTTAGATTCAATGATTTATTAGAGTTGAAGTTATCATGGTTTCAAAGTTTTTGGGTTACAATGTTAGCTATTAAAAAAAGATATAGGTCCGTAATCATACATATTGGGTTAAGTAGATTAACTTCTTCTCATTATACATTTTAAACTGTTTATAGGGAGTCGTAGTAATATTGTGTTCCTTTTTTCAAATTTAAACCTTTTTTTATGTTATATAGTATTAGCAGGACTTAGTAAGTTTTAAGATTTTGATGATTATTGTTGCACAAAAAATTCTGAAATTCTGAGGTTTATTTCTCTTAGGTTTGAACCATTTTCATTACTTTTGTTCGGATTGTCTGCTTGAGCATACCTGATAAATGATGCGTTTTGGGAGGGATATGTCGAGACTTTAGGAAATGTAAATGCCACATTATTGGCCTTTTATTTTGAGAATAACTATGTAACTTTTTTTTTTTTTTAAATTAACATTCATGATAAAGGAAAACCCACTTGACATTATTACTACTTTTATTGCAGTTCTGGGAAATCATCTCCGATGAGCACGGCATCGACCCCACTGGTTCCTACCACGGCGACTCAGATCTCCAGTTGGAAAGAATAAATGTATACTACAATGAAGCATCAGGAGGCAAATTCGTACCAAGAGCCATCTTGGTCGATTTGGAGCCCGGTACCATGGACTCTGTCAGATCTGGCCCTTATGGACAGCTCTTCAGGCCGGACAACTTCGTATTCGGACAGTCAGGTGCAGGAAACAACTGGGCTAAAGGGCACTACACAGAAGGAGCAGAGTTGGTAGACTCGGTTTTGGACGTAGTTAGGAAAGAAGCTGAATCCTGTGATTGTTTGCAAGGATTCCAGCTGACACATTCCCTTGGAGGTGGTACTGGTTCTGGTATGGGCACGCTCCTCATTTCAAAGATCAGAGAGGAATACCCAGATAGGATAATGAACACATATTCAGTCGTGCCATCACCGAAAGTGTCGGACACAGTCGTAGAACCTTACAATGCCACCTTGTCCGTACACCAACTTGTAGAAAACACCGACGAAACCTACTGTATCGATAACGAAGCTCTCTACGACATCTGCTTCAGGACGTTGAAACTCACAACCCCAACATATGGAGATTTGAACCATCTAGTTTCGCTCACAATGTCTGGAGTCACCACCTGCCTCAGGTTCCCTGGTCAGCTGAATGCTGATCTCAGGAAACTCGCTGTCAACATGGTACCATTCCCCCGTCTTCATTTCTTCATGCCAGGATTCGCTCCTCTGACGTCTCGAGGCAGCCAGCAGTACAGAGCCCTCACAGTTCCCGAGCTCACCCAACAAATGTTCGATGCCAAGAACATGATGGCTGCCTGTGATCCCAGGCATGGAAGGTACCTGACAGTGGCTGCCATCTTCAGAGGCAGGATGTCGATGAAGGAAGTCGACGAACAAATGCTGAACATCCAGAACAAAAACAGCAGCTATTTCGTAGAATGGATCCCCAACAATGTCAAGACAGCTGTATGTGATATTCCACCTAGGTATGTAATTGTTACTATTGTATTATTATAAACATCCATTTGCCATGTCAATTGATGCACTTTTTTGATTGAGAGAATTGAATTTGATATGACGACTTCTCCTTGCTCCATACTATTTCAACCTTATATTATCTGTTAGAAAGGTACGATCTGAAGAGTTCAAGCACAGTTCCTCTCGCATCATTTCTCTCCAGTTTCAATTGCAATAGGAACAGCAAAACATTTTTTTCGAACATTTAAACATTAATATTCAAAACTGATTAATATAACACTAACATCCCTGCTTTGCACCATGCAAGTCTTAGTTTTGTTCTACAACGGAGCTGTTATTTCCAGGGGACTTAAGATGTCCGCCACCTTTATCGGAAACTCCACCGCCATTCAGGAGTTGTTCAAGCGTATCTCAGAGCAGTTTACCGCGATGTTCAGGAGGAAAGCTTTCTTGCATTGGTACACTGGCGAAGGCATGGACGAAATGGAATTCACTGAGGCAGAGTCAAACATGAACGATCTTGTCTCAGAGTACCAGCAGTACCAAGAAGCGACTGCAGATGAAGACGCGGAGTTCGATGAAGACCAAGAGGCGGAAGTTGACGAAAACTAATGTTTTTTAAATGATCTAAACAGTCGCTTATATATTTATACTTCTTTTGTATTTATGCCGTTTTTTATGTAAATTTGTTCACATTCCCTTTGTAAATTTCAAAATACATTTATTTAACTTATTTAAAGACTGACTTTGTTGCTTTCATTTCCAGTGTTGAAGAAAGTTTAATGTTTTTGCATATTTTGTTCATAAAATAGGCATTAAAACTGCAATCAGCTATGGCGATTTTTGATTTCAACCTTGCCCTCTGTCTTCCCGAGTTCCATATAAATGGGTTCAATAAATAAAGGGGTATGGGGACATATTATAATCAGGAAACGTTGGGGTGGTCAGGGGAAGACCTTAGGTTATTCAAAATGACAAAAGTATAGGGTTTTAGTTTTTTATATTTGAAAAATGAGACATGAGGGGAGTTCAGGGTTTTTTCTTTCGGGGGCAAACTAGAATTTCAAGCTATTAAACTACCCCCGAGTTACATAACGACTGAAAAAGTAGCACGGTGTGGCGAAATAGGAAAGCGATATATCTGAACCGATTTTTTTTGCAATTTCAATACTTCCCAGCCTATCGTAGCGTGGGAAGGAAAATCAGTACACATATCTGGAATGAAAACATTTGACCGCCCCTCGTATTGTGTCATAATTTCTGATTGGAATGAACTACCGCAATTAACTATACGCCCATCCGTTTAATCAGTTGCATATATAGTAAAAATAATTTTCTTTGGATATACATAGGTAAATTTATATTATGCTCCAAAATATGATTAGTTTGCTGCAACTAATTATACGTTTACCTGTATAACCAGTTGCATATGTATAGTAAACATAATTTTCTATACATATAGGTAAATTTATATTGGTAAAGTGCCCCAATATTTAGTTTGATGTGCCCGATGTTGAACTTATTTTTTATGCAGATCATATAGAAAAGACGGCTCTATGCCTTTGTGAAGCCCTTTTCATGATATTTTGGTTATTAAAATGTAAAAAAATCATCAGAAATGAGTCAAAATATGTAAATATACATATGAAAATATCTGAAAATTTTCATCAAAAAGTGCAAAAAGGACTTTACACGAGCATAGAACTAAACTTGTATCATTTCATCAAATCGTACCAATATAATAAAAAATGAGATCTGGATAAGAAATATTGAAAATCCGCGCGAAACTCTTTTCTATTCTAGGTAGAGTCCCGTCTTAAGACAAACTTAAACAACAATAATCATGCGATGGACAAAAATAGGATTAAAATGAAAAACCGTTGTACTTCATCAGTCTTCAATTTAATGCTAACATTTTTGTATAAAATAGTAGAAAATACATGTAAAACCGTAAAAACGAAACACTGGATATTTTTGACAGACAATATAATATTAAACGTTCACACCGTTGTGTTACTGTTAGGGTAATAACCTAAATATTTGGTATCAAAGGATGATTATATCTTTGGTACAAATTGAAAGCTTATAATTTTGGTATAGCTGGCAATTTTCATAATTGCTCTAAATGATAAATAAATTAATATAAAGAAATACTCCATAAGCTCCTTAAATGGTCGAAGGCATAATATTCAACACGCTGTAATTATGTAATTTTCATACCAGGCTTACTCTAATTTGTAGAAGGAGGTGAGCTGATAACTGGAATCGAAAATATTCAAATTTATGAGATAGTTTTTCAGTTTCCAAATTCTAAAAGAGGTTGAAAAATGCAAACCCATACACCAAAATTGAAATGCTCAATGAGATAAATTTTAATAAATATTACGTGTTAAGAATTTGGTTGCAGTTGAAAAGATGTTGCATATTTCAGAACTTGCAAAAAATGATTACTTATTATGTTCTAAAACGATCGAATTTGTTACACTCTCTTCCACTTATTGAGCATTCTATTTTGTATTCGGAAGTATCAATTATTTTTACACTGTAAAATTACGATCGTGATGCTTACGGTGAGATCAACGCCATATTTAAAAAAAATGCTGACTTGATGTGACCTTATGAGCATCAATTATAAAAAAATAAAACAACATTTTTAAAATATTAACAGTTAAAATCATCTCCAGGCGCTTCTTCTTCCGCTTCGTACTCGTCATCAGCCGTTGCTTCTTGATACTGCTGGTACTCTGAGACTAGATCGTTCATGTTTGATTCTGCCTCGGTGAATTCCATTTCGTCCATGCCTTCACCAGTGTACCTGAAACAATACAATTTTATTTGTCAATCAGATATTCTCAAATTATATTTTATGGGGTTTTTCTTTGTATCTAATGTACATACCAATGCAAAAAGGCCTTCCTCCTGAACATGGCTGCAAACTGCTCTGAGATGCGCTTGAACAGCTCCTGAATGGCGGTGGTGTTTCCGATGAAGGTAGACGACATCTTCAGGCCAACTGGTGGGATGTCGCATACGGCTGTCTTCACGTTGTTTGGGATCCATTCGACGAAGTAGCTGCTGTTCTTGTTTTGGACTGCCAGCATCTGCTCGTCCACTTCCTTCATCGACATCCGACCTCTGAAGACCGCTGCCACTGTCAGATACCTGCAAGGAATTTTTACGTATTCGATAAAATTCCTGTTTTTATATCTTTTAGAAACTTTCCTTATTTTCCATAGTTTAATTTTTCTGATGAATGTATGATTTGGATTCGAATAGTCTATTTATCGACACTCTAAACACTGTTTATCAATAATTATTGAAGATAATGATTAATTAACCAGAAACACTACGTATTTTTAATAGTGTGAGCACTACGACAAAACAACAGCCGACTAAGCGTTCCCGCGTCTGAAATATTCAATGAACTCGGTGAGACTATCACAATGGCCGAGCCTGCGGTGCTGCCAAATTGTGCAATAAATAGGAATATAAAAATGAATCTTAACGAATATATTATTGTTAAACATTAATGGTTAATATACCACAATAAATATATATTTTATTGCTAGAAGAAATACGAATTGCTCATAAAGACACGATTGGCGCAATTCAAGTAAAGTGATATAGAAATGTCGAGTCTTAAAGTGAGTTTACTAGTTTTTTAGGTCAGTATGGCTGCATTGTACTACTACGAATTTGAATGTTGACGTGGTGCTAGGTATAAAAAAATAAATATTTCGTTTTTTATATGTCTTTGTCTTTGTGAACCAACAGTTTCATTACCTTCCATGCCTGGGGTCACAGGCAGCCATCATATTCTTAGAATCGAACATCTGTTGTGTCAGTTCTGGTACTGTGAGGGCTCTGTACTGTTGGTTTCCGCGTGACGTCAGAGGAGCGAATCCGGGCATGAAGAAATGAAGACGGGGGAATGGTACCATGTTGACGGCGAGTTTCCTGAGATCAGCGTTCAGCTGACCAGGGAACCTGAGGCAGGTGGTGACTCCAGACATTGTGAGCGAAACTAAGTGATTCAGGTCTCCATAACTTGGATTCGGTACTTTCAACGTCCTGAAGCAGATGTCGTAGAGAGCTTCGTTATCGATGCAGTATGTTTCGTCGGTGTTTTCTACAAGCTGGTGTACGGACAAGGTGGCATTGTACGGCTCAACGACTGTATCCGACACTTTGGGACTAGGCATCACGGAATAGGTGTTCATTATTCTGTCGGGGTACTCTTCCCTGATCTTGGAGATGAGGAGTGTCCCCATACCGGAGCCAGTACCGCCTCCTAGAGAGTGGGTTAGCTGAAAGCCCTGTTGGGAATAATGAATATGAAAATACGGTTAAAACAGAAACAAAAATCTTAAATTACGTGAAATTTCGCAACATTGTACCTGCAAGCAGTCGCAGTTCTCAGCTTCCTTCCTCACAACATCGAGCACAGCATCAACCAATTCAGCTCCTTCAGTGTAGTGGCCTTTGGCCCAGTTGTTGCCAGCACCTGACTGGCCGAATACGAAGTTGTCCGGTCTGAAAAGCTTACCGTACGGCCCTGATCGTACCGCGTCCATCGTACCTGGTTCGAGGTCCAACAGGATGGCTCTGGGCACGTATTTTCCGCCTTGAGTGGATGATGCCACTGAAAGTGCGGTATTAGTATCAATATCAATATAATAATAGCATTTATTTGCAGTTAACGTTGAAAAAAAAGTAATATGTAGACTGGTACAACTGCAAAATGAACTAGTAAACGGCCTAACACTGAGCTGGTTACTATCCCATCCAAATGAATATAATCATCAGTAATCATTATTTGTTTCAGTAGCGTCGTTTAGGGTGAGGTTGATTATAAAACAGTACAAAATAAACCCTGTTGATTAGTCTAAAAAACGCAAATTATCAAATTTTAAGCAGTCTATTTATGAAGTAAATAAAATATAAACTGATCGATTCACTATACTCGTTTTGAAAACGGGGACTAATGAATTACTGTACTTGAGTCATTCATTTTTAGTTTTCAATATAAAATCTTGAAGCGTTAAATATGCTTAATGTTCCAATTTTTTTCTCAGTGAACTCAACTGCAGTAAACCGAAAAAAAACAGCGAGAGTTAATAAACCATATCGCGAATCAGATTTTGCGCTGTCTGTATAAGATTTTCACGCCCCAATTGTTCGCATTCCAATTACAAGGAATTTTACAAGGTGTAACGACCTGAAAAATTATAAATAAAAACTGTAATTATATCTACACAGGTAAACGTCTTTATGAATTATCTCATGTTACATTTTAAAAACATGCAAGCATGTTGAACTCGGTTCAAGTGCAGTTTATTTTTGATACGATTTTTTTGAACGTACATATCCAAAGTAGTAATGTAAATACTGGCTATGCTATATCACAGACTTGCTGGAAAAACGTAATCAATTCCGCAATGTTTACACTGGAACTTATGTTTAAGAAATAAAAAACATCAAGGAAATCGTGAAAATTAGATGAACACAATGGCAACTTGCATTTCTATACAAAGCACCTTTGTGCGGTGGTGCCGGGTGGAAAGAAATCATTTTTCCTGAGATCCAATGATTGATTGCATTTTTTAAAGATTTTCGAATAACTCGATGAGTATATGTTGAAATTTTAGCAAGCAAATGTATCTACCATTCAAATAAGCAATAACTTTAATTAAACTAGATATATTATTAAATACTACTATTAATTATAGGGTAACTCCTCATTCTTGCTCTCTATGCAGAAACATTATATCAGTATTTAATGAGTAACTTGAGACTCGCCAAATAAAATACAGTAATTATGCCCAAGGAAGATTAAGAATTATCTTCTTTATAACAAGGAAGACATTCGTTATCTTCTCGAATAAAAATAATTAATCTAACAATGTTAAATATTTTTACGGTGCAGTGACCTGAAAAAGTGGGAGTGAAAGATTATATCCATTTATGTCGTTGCAATGGACCTCTTAGCATCATAACATAGTTGATAAAATGAGATACTCATAAAAAATGCGTCAAGTAGGTTTGCTGTATTTCTCACGCAATGTCATCAGTTTAAAAAATAACTAAGAAATTGTTAAACGAATGAGAAACCAGGAATTAAAAGTGAATGGAACAAAATACCATCAATTTTGATAAAAGTAAGGGTTGAAATCATAGCGTTTCCAAACTGATTCCATCTCTGTTGAGAGAAACTATATATGTTGACATTACAGAAGAAACACGATTTTTTCAGTCATGCTAGACAATTATCACTAAGAGAGGTGATTTCAATATTTAAAAGTTTACGTTATTTGCTATTACCTGTTGCTTCATTGTAATATACGCTGATCCTTTCTAATTGTAACTCGCTATCTCCCATATAAACGCCATCGTTGTCTATTCCGTGTTCTGCCGATATAACTTCCCAAAACTGAAATAAAAAATATAGTGAAGTTAATCATTGCCAAACGGTCATTATGCCCATATTATATAATTATTATATTACTCATGTCCTATAATTATAACGATGCAACGAATCATTCGAATTACTTTATAATCTGGGCAGTAGTTAGTAATAAGCAAAAAAATATCTGAACTCCAAATTGGTTTTTTTTGGAGGTATAAATTTTTCTTATATATCTCACAGGTTTCTGATAATTTTATGAGTAAAATTTATTAATTTCTCCAAACGTCATATATGTATTTATTTTAAATGACGCGTCTACAATGCGTACACATATTTTTTCGAACCGGCCAAATGATGATCGCTGATCAACAAATTAAAAATGGACTGACTAGTCCCTAAATAATCTTATATGGATATTAAAACCCTACCGTAAGAAGCTATGTACAACTTTTTACTTTACATATGAAATAATATGTGTATGCTCTCCACAATGCATGAGACCTGCTATAGACATGTATGTTTCGTCTTTAGCCTAGACGCCTGATGAAATAAAATACTAGGGGATCCGTCATAAAATCTTAAATAACTATATTATGTCGATCCAATTAACTCCATTAAATCTACTGTTCCGTACACACTACAGAAAAATATATATATCGCATCATACAGTATTATTTATTGCATGGATGGCAGATAAACGAGATCGTCTCCCCTCGGTGAGAAGTGCTTTCATTTAAGCCTTTCTACCATTAATTTTGAATATATAAATAGACATTTATTTAAGAAATCTAGAGAATCTCTAACCGGTACGTTGAACCTCGCACTGAAATTTGTCCCTTTTTATACTTATATCCCTCGAATAACAGTGACACACACACCAGTCCTCTGAAATCGATTGAAAATTTCATAACAGCGAGGAGTGTCAGTGTCGAATTTGAGGCAATAGAGAACAATTTATGGTGCAAATATCTTCTACTTGAACATGGAGGATGTACCGCTAGGTTCTTATAATAGTTCATGACTGTTATATAATCCAGCTTGAAATGTATCGGTTTTAATCAAGCCTGGTGCATCTAGATTTTTCATAATTTTTTATTCAATCCGACATCATGGGGTGCATTTTTGTTATTTTCACATGAAATTTATAATCTCAGCGAGGCCGAAAACCTAAAATTATCCTCCCTCAACTCTCCTTAGCAACACACTGATGTGATCCTCCGCTCTAAAATTGGACGATGAAGAGTTAAAATTAAATAGTGCAGCAGCCGCTTCTTGTGAGACAGTCCAAAAGTACATAAATACTCGGACACATCAGTGGATGCTACTTACGTTTTACGACAGGTGTAATTTGAGAACTAGACAGGATGAGTGCTTTGTGTCAGACTTATCTAGCGGAGAGATTAGTTTTGATCCAATAATGTTCCTTTGGAAAGGTTTATTAAGTGTATCTTCACAAATACCGGGTTAAAATGAAAGTACTGTCCACACAGCTAGGAATGGAAATATGCAATTTGGTATGCTAGTAGGGTTGAAAATTGTGAATATTTGCAGCATAAAAACAATTCCGGTTTCCCGAGAAGTGCCCCGAATTTGTTTAAACGGGGCACCTTTGACAATAAAATGCACTCGAACGTATCATCATTCAGATGAACTTCACAAAATGTACTTAAATTAAGTTTCATTAGACAGACGCCATGGAGTGACTCACCTTTTAATAAACTACGCTCATTGTGAATTTATCCAATGTAAACGTAGTCGAAAAATGTGTTTAATAAACACAACAGGTTCATACGGCGTTTAACCATTGTTTAATTGTAATGTGACGTCATATCAAACGCAGTTAATCTTCAAATGAAATTATTTAGGATCAGTTTACCTAGGTACCTTATAGAGTGAAAAGCGTAATCAAAACAATGGTATTTATTATGCAACCAGTGGCTTAGATAGCTTTTTGTGATGGGGAGGCGAAATATCACTGATGATGAATGCATTTTTTTATGAAGTTGTATTGTCATGTACGAAAATTGGTCCCATTCTTAGCATTTGTGCTTGTATCATCGAAGGAAAATTGAATATTCATGTTTTTCGTTTACTCATGAGATGAGGAGGGGGGTTGAACCCCTCGGTCCCTACAATCTACGTCACTGTATGCAACAATAAACAATATCGGTTTTGACAGAGATATTTAATATTTGGTGGTTTAGACATAAGAAAAGCGGAACTAATAAACGATCTTTCGGTAAATTACATTACTAAACCATCTTCAGGTTCATGTTTGAGATGTGTCATTCACGTCTAAAACGGGTCTGAGTACATCACTGTCCAGCAATAAGTGTAGAATCTCCTTTTCGCCTCGAGATCAAAGGGTGAAATCGTGTAACTTCCAAAGGCTTTATGAACATTTTCTGAGAAAGAAGTAGGATAAAACCACCGACTTGAAAGTTCATAGACTAACCCATCTATTTAAAGTGCTGAATCCTATCATTCAAAAAGCCTAACAAGTCGTGAGGGGTGCCCATTTGCAGGAGGAACAAGAACTAAAATGATCTCTTGACTCGAGCACCCTTATGTCGGCCGCGTAAAACGAGGCCAGATTCGTGATTAGCAACCCAGATTTACCCAGAAAACAAATTTTTGTCCTTTTTTAAAAAAAAATCCATTCTGATCACCCCCTTCGCATATGCATTTTCTCAGAAAATATTTTATTCACAGAGAACGGAACGTCGTAGCGCGAATCTAATAACACCGTTGGATTCAGAGGAAAATTTTACTTCGGATAGAGTCCAAATGAGAGGTCAAACAGTTTTCCGAAGATGAGAAAGCATAAAATGTTATTCCATTTGTACGATTCCATCCGCTGTTTGGCACGTTAATAACGGAATCGAAATTAAATAAATAAAGTGACATAATGTTATCTGGATTCTTTTCTATCAATAAATTCGAATATTTTCACCTACTCACACGTAAAAAGGGAACTAGATGTTGAAATAAGAACAAACAAATCTGTACTTCTCACGTACAAAACTTCAGCGCTGTCTTGCGTTAGTGTCGCCAATACATTAAATTAAATTTTCACTGCCAGTTACTAGGATTTATGATTAGGATGAAAAGAATCGCCGCAGTGTTGTCAATGAATGAGTCAACAGCGCAAAATCAAAACAATATTCTACTCAACAATTAAAAAATTAAATTAATTGGTCTAGTTCGGTTACTGGACGGTGTATAGCATAAACATTATTTATATGCTTACAGCTACCATAAAAAATTTATTTTGAAGTATTTCTCAACGCCGCCCCTGTTTTAGGATGTCTATTCCCAGCCTTTGAGGGCAATTCCAAATATCCCAAGCAGACGACAAAGTGCACTTGTATATGTCTATATTTATCTAAACCGTTGTAGAAAGTCATGGGGATACCCGCACATCTAACTTGGTATCGTTTAATCCATATACCAGGATGATAATTATGACTATCAATAGCAATACCATAGAGGTCCACTAGAACATTAATAACTGATATGTTAATACTTGAAAGCATGCATTGTACTTATTCTTATCTGCATGGTATTCTACACGCGTATAGCCTTCACGACGAGAACAGGTAAATTAATGTAACTTCTGAAACTTCTCCTGTGATTGCATCTCCGTTTCATTGAATAATTAACCAAATTGCTTCATAATGTAAGGAGGAATAAGAAAAACAAATGACGTCCAATTTTATAGAGGCATATTCTTGGACCTTCGTTTTGAAACCTCTAGAGATTAATAATTTCAAAAAAAAGGGTCTAAGAATCAGTTTTTTGAGGTAGAAAAAAAATAGAACGGGATTGAGAACCTCCATTTTTGAAGACGGTTGAAAAGTCTAATAAACTTAATACTTCTTTGTTATTACTGTATTTATGATTAGTTCATTCGTTGCCAAACAAATATGTACATTTTCGTGTCAGTAACGGTTTTTCTATTAATGCTTTGTTGATAGCATTCATTGAAGATAAGAAATGAATCAGAATATGAAACATTTTCTATAGAAACGCGTTAATTCTCTAGCCAACAATTCCAGCAGCAAAAAATTCAGTAATGTAATGATTAATGTTTTTATGATGACAAACGAAGGTTTCCAGAGTTCGTTCATCAGTACAGTTCAATGCCTCGTGGTTTTTTAACATCGCGTAATTTTAGTTTTTGTTTTAATATTACAGGAGTTGGCAGGCTTCCGTTCAATACTGATGAAACCATTAGGATAAACATTTAACACAGCTGTTAACGATCCGTATTCGATATGTTTGTTATACCAATGAACAAAATTAAACAGACTGGAGTATTGACACAAATATTCCTTTCATTCTTCTTCGCAGCATCTGGTTAATGTGTACTACATAATATTATAAAACGTTTAAACTGTAAGAACCGACTATTTGTGGCGAGGTGCTATGACCGGATGTTGTCTTTACTCTGTAGATATCTTTCTTTTGTTATCAGTTTATAGTCTGTTTCTATATTCAAATAGTGGAGTGAAATGCTTATTCGAAGTATCATCATTTTATAACTAATAATAATAGATTGTATACATATATGATAGATCGGATCCTAGATTTGATAAACCTGATTTTAGCTTCGTATATTAGTTAGCTAGTTGACAAGTAGCTTTTGAAGTCAATCTTGACAGTTTGATGACAATTTCAAGATTACATATTAAACAAATAACGACTTTGTGAATCTTTGTGTTTATATAAAACATTTTATCACAATAATAAAGTAAATTGGAGTAATGTATTTTTTCAAGCGTCGGAGGAAAATGTCATTTTACCAGTGATTGAACCCACGTATGTTTATGAGACAAAATTTACCGACGTTTCAGTTGCCTCTATGATGTCAATGATAATAGAAATGATTAGATTTTGAAAACTGAACTAGCTAATTAAGTGTCGCCAAAACAATAGTGGTAATGGTGGTCTTCGAATTAAAATTCATTACTGTTTTTTATAGCAGTATTAGCAATTTCAAATGTAAATAAATAAAGTAAAAACAACTGAAGGCTCAACCTGTTAGTGGTATGGATTAAAAGTGCCTCAATATTTTATCATCTCATTAATTTGGAAACGAGTATTAAAATGAGAGCATAGAAATAAAGTCTTAATCGCAAATGCTCAAATCACTTGAATACATTGTTGTAAAACAATTTACAGAATACAATCACAATTTTATTTTAGAATTATCGAACAAAACGAGACAAGTTACTCAGACCCTCAAATGTGTCCAATCGACTGGAAAATATGAAACCTGGGCTATGAACCACTTCCCTTAGCATTTGAATTTTGTATCCCCCACGAAAAATTATACAAACATACCCCAACATGAACGAAAACTAAACCAAGTTTGAGGTAAATATATTTTCTCTTATTTATTAATCACTCCGCCACCTTTCATAAAAATAAACAAAATACGTATTCACGTAAAACTGCATCACAAAGCAATCATACTTTGAATGAAGTTATAGGTAGGTATATTCTTAATACTTGTGAGATTCCCGTTTTTTAAATAGGAGTAGGTACCTATTGCAAATATAATCCAATAACATTACCCGACCTCATCAAAATGTGTCAATGAATAGAAGTGATAACACATTAATATTAAATGGATGGGCACAAAAACTAAACGACAAAATCGTGATACCAATTATCGTAAATTCAAATAATAACGAAATGAGAAAAAGACCGTTACTGACCTTGGCTCCAACTTGATTTCCACACTGGCCCGCTTGCAGATGCACAATCTCCCTCATGGTTGACTAGATTTGTGGATGCAATGTGTGAATAGAATGAACAGATCTCTCAACGGCAACTGCTGTATTGGGAATGGCCTGGTGTGTCCTCTGTCTACTGTCTGGGGCTGGTAGACGATAAGAAACGCTCTGTTGGCGACCGTTGAGGTTTCAGTTTTCAGCGCATCTCTTGGATGGAGGAGCAGTGGCGTACCTTTGATTGTCAGGAGTGCCGATGATAATGTAAATGACTAAGGTTGAGATATAAAAAGGAACTTTCGAAAAAATTATTATGGGACAGCAAACTCACCAGTAACGGTTTCACTAGCAAGTAGTTATCTGTAACTAGTTGTAAATATAAAAATGTTACAGGAAAACACATAGTAACTTCAGGGTGATGAAGTACCTAACTGTGTAAATTGTTTCGTCCGTATGGCTATTTAGCAGCGGCCTTTATAGTACTGGCTACTGAAGTTGCAAGTACAGTGAATAATAATGCCAAAGTTTGCAATTCCGAAGCAAAAAACCACAGCCAAATTACATGTAACATGTTTGAGTACAAACTAAAATAAATCACCGTGCTAAGTTTGAGGCAGGATTATTCTTTTAAAAACTCCATTAGTATTTAAGCAAAGCGCTAAAAGGATTTATCCATGAATTTAAAAACGACTATGACCTTAAAAAAAATCCTAGATCCCACACTGACAGGAGGGCAAGTAGCGGAAGCGGATAAGGATATAATGTGGGGTTTCAGTAAAGAAATCTGAGTCGATTTTCGGACATATAACCATGCTATACATGATTAACACGGAAGGAAAAATAATGAAGACATACAAAATTCTTATTGGTTCTTTTATGTTTTTCATGATTGAATTTTATTAACTGAAAGTGTGTGAAATAGTCAATCATCAGTGCTGGTTAGTTCTATCCCGAAAGATCCAGATTCGCTCAAAATAATTACGAAAAGAATTAATGATTGAATCTTGTTCATTGGGCTCATTCGATGGACATAATTTTGTTATTCATATGAAAGGCAACTAGTCATACAAATATGTGCATTACAAGTTAGCTATACCACGAAATTATTGTCACAGACAGGCAACTGACAATACAATTAAACGTTTAGCTAGTTACAGTAGTTCAGTGAGCAAAATAATGTAATGAACGACATCTATGCAGCAGTAACCTAATTATAAGCAGAGTAGTTATGGACATCTATTCAAAAATTGATATGAATTTGTTTTGACTCAATTAATATAACTTTTAACTCCTAGATGTCGCTACGTACCATATTTTTATAAAAAAATGACGAAGGGGAAATCGGTTTACTTCCTTACTTTGACAAATAAATTAAAAAATTATAATAATTTGTCTGTAGAAATAGGAACTATAGGAAGTCAAGTTGAATCAATACATATCACATAGTTGTTCGAATCAGAGAAAAATCGGTTCTGTTACAATAGACAAAACTGGCTGTGAGATCGGTTGTTGGCCTCTCATGTTCCTATTTATTTTTAAGATATTATGAAAAAAGTAAGCGGCTCGAAAAGTATGGAAAAGCCTAATTTGATGCTTATTGAGTTAATGTTTAGATTGTAAATTTGTGGTTCCAATAGGTGACATCTATACAATCATTCTCAATACTATACTAAAATCTTATAGACATCTATCTTTTATTAGATGTTTGTGCTGGAATCTCTCGAAGCCATAATTTTTATAGCTTCTGGCCACTAGATGTCACCACCAATCCTAATTGCAAAAATTTTGTCAAGTAAGGGAAATTCGAAATCTGAAAACATAGGAAAGTGGATTCTCTGGAGTAGGAAAAGGTCATACAAGAGTTAGATTTGAGGAGTACAAAAATTCCCGCACTAAAAGGTAGGTATGCTTATCACTATTGACTCTCAACTCTTTTTTTACAATGCAATTAAAAGGGCCTGAATTATAAAAAAATCGCAATACAGTAAAAACTGTCTCTTGGAATAACGAACATTTAGCAACGCCTATAAGCACTGATACATCTCATGCAAGACAGTTCAGTCGAACATCTGCCCCGATAATATCTATAGAGACGATCAGCCTCCGAGCCTCCCGTCTTCGATGTTTTAGACTGTGGAAGTCCTTCGTAAGGACAGGGGCATCCATCAGACATATTGCTCGTTCATGGATTGGGTCCAGAAGCTTGGGAGTGTTTCCGAGCGCATCCCCATACAAGCGAGCAGTTCTCTAGCGATGGTCTTGTGCAGTAGCCGTTCCGGAGAATGCAATTTTCTGGATCGGATAAGAGAACTGGATCGCCGATCCTGCAAGGCCGCCAACATGATCGTGTCAGGGCATGTGGTGATGATCTAAGCTGGTTTGGTAATAATATTTTTAAATTTGCCAAGATTATAATGTCATAGGCTGTCAAAGGTTCTTGGGAAAATTACACTTTGATTTGAAGATATTCTGATCAGCTAATGCGTGGGAAGTAACAGGAAACAAATCAAAAAACAATGTCAGAAAACAATTATTTCAGTTACCTTTTCCAGTTATAATGTTATGTTGATTTGGATTAGACCATATATTCTGTAAACATGATAGTGACGTTTCGCTAACAAAAATAAAAACGAATGTTTACCCACTTCCAAAATTAACGCTGTATTGATAAATTTTATTAAAAAGTTACATAATTACATTGTTGTTTCTTGTTCGTGTTCTGTTGCCATAGAGACAAACTGCCGAAATAAGTAGCTAACTTATTGACGTTGGAAATTTCCTTATCCTATACTTGAGGAAAAAGTGCGCCATGTTATTGTTATGCTATTTCTAGCAATTTCTGATGGAAACTGTGTTGAAATTGCACCAGCCGTAGTATTATGGCAATTTGATGCAGCGAAACTATACGTTCCACAAACTCTCAAAGAACTGGAAGGTAGATATAAATAGCGAAACGGCATGGCAGGACGGCAGGAGCAAAAGCGGAAACCGTGTCCGTTTTAGAAAAAGGTTAAAAATACGGAAGTAGGTCGGGTCGGTGCAGCGTGTTATGGCCTGCGTAGCGGGCTTTCGGCAAGCCGGACACTAAATTTAGCCCCACACATCGCTATTAATCTACATGGGATTTCGAACGCAGGCACTTCACCCGCTACCATCAGCGTGGACTCAAAAACGTCAGAAAAGAGATTTCAACACCCAGACTGCACTCCAGGATAGAAGCTTCTGATCTAGATTGCTGTCTATGTCTGTGCCACTGGTTGGATAATTTCCTTCATTTGTGGTGGTGGATGGATATGCTTCCGATGTTTTAGCAATTAAAAATTCTTAGTAAGGTAAGGAATCTTTTAGACAACGTGCACAAAATAACAAGAAACATAAACTGAGCTTTTTCAAAGCGAACAAACCGTACTGGGACATCGCGATGGATATATTTCTTATGAAATTTTGCGTAACCAAAACTGACGACACTTTTTAAAATTCTTTAATTGAGCCATATTATCTATATTTTTATTAATATTAAATCACTGGGTTAATATGGAAGATACGAAAAAGTGGAAAGAGGAGTACAAAGGTCCATACAAACGTGTTTAAACTTGAACTTCGACTCATGGAGTGACAAAGTCGAATTTCATAACGATCGTGCCATAATTTCGAAATATGGGAGTATCTTTTTATGTAAGACGAATGTAGATAATCCGATATTTTATCACCGTGCAAGTAATTACTGGTTTCGTTGAGGACCTGTTTGAAGCGGTCAACTTTAGACTTTTATCTGGTATTATGTAAGTCTTTGTCTCGCCCTTCATTCCAATTTAATCCCAGTTCAAGGCAACAAAACCCAGTACCTTTAAGGAGTGCTTCGGAAAGCATCTCCAAACATCGCCTTCAAAACATTAACTTTTTTTTAAATTTTGTAAGGATTCTGAAGATTGAGAAAGTTTGTTATAAGGTCAGGCGCATCAACCAGTGCACTGCTCGTTACTTGATTGTGTCCAGAAGCTTTAGGGAGTGCATCCTCACACATGGGAGCTGTACTCCAGCTATAGTGTGATTTCCTGGGGCGGAAGAGGACCCCCAGCTTCTGGGACGCCTATCTGGCAAGGCCAGTAACATGAACATGTCAGGACATGCTATTTTTGACGTTTATTCCAAGAAGCTTGATGGAAGATGGCTTAGGCCCTCCATCTCCACGGCTGCCGACCAGCATTCGATTTTTTTTTGTCAAAATTGTTGTCAGAGTCCAATTGTAGATCTCCATTGGATGATTCTTTCAATATCCTCAGTGATCTAGACAGCAAAAGAGAGGTCTCTGGGGATAGCAGTGATTTACTTGGTTCTATGCAGAAAATAAGGGAGGTATAATTTGCGAAGCTATAGAGAAGATTAGTTCGTTGTATATTAAGAAAGGCATTGTAGACAGGACAGATCCCTGTTGATGGTAAACATATAGGATGCATATCCATCCAACACCGCAAATAAGAAAACTGTCGAACCATTGGCATAGGCCCGGTTGAAACCCACAGGCAGCAAGCTTGACCAGAAGTTTCTCATCTCATAGCTTGTCGACATCTTTCAATATACAGGGTGATCCATTTACCTTGAGCCAGCCGTATAGCACAGAAAACGGTGAGTTTTTAGATGGAAACGTTCAGATGAAAGTTCTTGGGTGCAATGTGGAAGAGTTATTTTCAACATTGACATCGTTTTCAAAGTTTTTCAAGGTCCACGATATTTTTTTCACAAATTTTTTTTATCCGATTGCAACTCAAGTAGAGAAAAAATAAAACATTTGTCTGTTTCGAAATCTTACCATTACCGCAACGGTCGACAACGCCGTTATCATTACTTTGGAACATTAGTGACTGAATAGTATTTCTCAGTGAGTAAGAAATTGAATGGAATTCAATAGATTTTTTTTCTTTTGTTTGTTATTCTCAGATGAATCTGGTTTTACAAACCATGGTGAAGGGAATCGACATAATATGCACTACTGGAGTGTGGAAAATCCGCGATGGTTGAGAAAAGTGGAACATCAGCGCCCTTCGTTGGTGAATGTATGGTGCAGAATTATTTATGACAGGTTATTCGGTCCATATTTTATTGAAGGGCCATTGGATGGGCAAAAATATCGACTTTCTACAACACCATTCACCAGAGTTAATAGACGATATACCACTTCAACAAAGGGCAAGTATGTGTTTTCAACATGATGGCTGCCCCGCTCATTATGCCAGAATTTTGCGGGAAGTGCTGGATCGGGAATACCCTAATCGATGGATCGGATGAGGTGGTCCCGATGTGGCCTGCTAGTTCACCAGATTTAACCCCTCTAGATATCCGTTTATTGAGCCATCTAGAAGAAGTGGTTTATTCAAAAAGCTCCAACTAGTTTGGAAAATATGATATAACGCTTAGATATACTTGTGGAGCATTGAGTAGGGGAACTTTCCTCGAGTGTCATGTAAACTTTATAAAACGGATTGATAAGTGTATTGAAGTTAGCGGGCATCATTTTGAAAATTTGTTGTAATAAACTTAAAGGTTTCCCATATGATAATTACGTTATTTATTCTTTCGAGAGTTGGAAAACATTCCTGACAAACATACACAAAAATATATTCCCATTGAAAAAACATGGTTGACCTTGAAAAAAAACCTTGAAAATGCTGTCAATGTCGAAAATGGAGTCATCATTAACTCTCCCCCCAATGTACCCAAGAACATTCATCAGAACGTAATCATCTCAAAAACTAACCGTTCTCGCGCTAACGGCGGTACTCAAGTTAAATGGATCACCCGGTATATCAGATGCATATCCATCCACCACCGCCAATAAGAAGCGGACCCTGGGAAAACCATCCGAATATTGACACAGACCTTGTGGCAGCCCATAGGCAGCAAGCTTGATCAGTCCCTAATAATGCTACACCCTATCGACTCTCCATAAGGATCAAGTGCTCTGCTCCATATATGGGTGAGGTAGGCGGCCAGAAGATCTCCCGTGGATCTATCTTCTATCTTCTTGTCCAGAAACTTCAGAAGCTGCAGGTTAATCACAGTCTCCATAACCTGGACATGATACACATCAAAGTCACAGGTCTATAGTTGCTGGGTATATTTTTATGTCCTTCTCAGGTATGGAGTTTCATAATATTCCACGCCTATGAAGTGGGCAGTAAAAATGTCTCTATTGGAGCAGAGATAACATACTACCATCACGCTATTTTTTGATCGTATATGCTGAATATGTTGTTGATTTCATTGAAGTTACATCATCTTACAGCATCATCTGTGCGGTTCCTTGTTTGTTACTATCAGACCCCCCCTAATGTACTTGGCAATGACCCCCAAATTTTCGCTATGTTTTATCGCATTGTATTCTCCTTTTTGTTTCTGGGACAACAATGATATAAATGTACCAAAGATAATGGAACATATTAAAGGGTATAATCAATATTTTCGAATTATAAATTTTAATTAAACTTGGACGTATCTATAATGTCAATAGTTATGTAATGGTGTTCCGAATTAGCATTGCCTTGAGAGAGAGAGAAAATCGTGTCAAGTAGTTTGAATTTGTACTTTTTAAGTATCGCCCTCTATGAAGACGCCCATTGGCAACTTACGAAGTCAAAGGTCCCAAGATGAAACATACATGTCTATAGCAAGTCTGATGCATAGTGGAGAGCATACATTTAATATCAGTTGTCAGCTTCTAATGTGAATGAGTCAAGATATCGGTACATCATAAAAGTGTTTACGAAGAACAAGGTATGTCGTTGTAAATCAGTTCACCGTTGTTGACAGATGTAAGGGAAATCTATTGCCGCTCCAAGGCAGTCCAGGTGTTAGGAGCTTCGACTTCGTAAGTTGCCAATGGGCGGCGACACTTGGAGATGAGTAGATGTTGATACCGACTATATGTTTAGAGGATCTAAACAGACATAGTAATTCTCTGTCCGTGAATTCCTCTAAAGGATTTACCATAGTCCGATTAGTAACAATAATAATCCGTTGGAATTAACCTAAAGAGGTAATGATCGTGATAATCATATCTGAAAACCATAATCACTGTCGCATGATCACCTTTGTTTTCCAGCAATCCAAGATCATCAGTGCAATGAAGTTTATGCAGAATAAGTCAAGCAAAAGTTTATCTCTTGTCGCTTATCGTACTTCGTTATACAATGTAACATGTTATGGCTCATTTCTGATTATGACGTCCAGAAATAATATACTTACAATAAAATTTGCCGTAATAGCTCAGAAAGTTTCACGGTTATCGCCGAAATGACGGGAAAAATTCTTGTTGAACAAAAACCAGGAGCTGATAAAGTAATACAATACATCGATGAAGATCAGTAGCGGCACGTTTTCTTCTTGCTGAAAATCCTGGACAATAAAAAATTCTTGAGAAGGATGAAATCCTTTGTAAAGCCAAGTGCATCCACGCATTGCATGTTTCTGGATTATGTGCAGAAGTTTCCGGGAGTGCTTCGGAGCAGATGCGAGCAGTACTGCTGAAGATATGCGTACGATACGGTAATTCTGGCGGATAGCTTAGAAGGTCTACTATATCGTATGAACAAGGATTTCGAAATAATTAAAACTGGAGCATTCGAAAGACATCATGAGAAACCCTCATGGCTGAAAAATCTGCGGACTTCGTTCTCAACAACTACAACTGTTTTTTTAAGAGCTGGAGTAAATAAAATAACTATATTTCGGATTCGGACCGAATATGCACTTAAAGAAAATAAAAATTGTTCACCGTCAAAGTGAGAAAAGCCCATTACATATTCATTAATTAATGAAATAATATCCCCCCTCCGTTGAAATTATCTTCATCAAGCCGCCTATGGTAATAGAAACAATAATAAATTATAAAAAATATGATAAAGAAGCCAATCAGAATTGGGTCAAGGGCTATCAAAAAGGTAATTAATTTTTAATCACACTTACGTCAAAACCATGAGGTCGTTTCTCTTGACACGTTGTGGTACTGATGGACTTCTGTTGACAGTACTGTTATCACATAATATGACCTTTAGTCATTTTTTTCAACATTTTTTTTTAATATAATCTACATACTTTGCTCGTTGAAAATCTCGCTATACAATGAGGAAGATCAACATAAGGTCTTCAAAATGTGAGGTGCGTGACACAATCGTGCAACGAATCTCATGAAAATTTGTTTGTTACGTTGCTACGCTATCACCAACTAAGATAGGTTATGTTTATTTTTCATTTATTTATACTATTTTTGCGGATACCTCCGAGCTTTTTGACAACAACAGCTGATTAGCCAGTAACACTTTAAAATTTGATATACTCCTAAGCCTACATTTTTGTATTAAGTAATAAAAAAAAATTGGAAGCTCACTGAACGAAAAACTTTTAACTCATCTCAAGTCTCGCACTCCATGGCGCTCATTGGCAACTTCCAAGCCAAAGGTCCCAACATCTGGCCACCCTTGAAGCGGTAACAGAAGCCCCTTACGACATCTGTCAACAAGGGTGAACTGATTTACAGCGACATCTCTTGTTTTTCGTAAACATCTATCCCTATCTCGGCTCATTCTCATCAGACCTGCTATAGAAACATGCATTTTCGTCTTTGGCCTAGACTCGTCAGTATTTCCGTTGTCAATAGTATCTTCAACCTATTTCGATGATGGGGTTCTCAATTCGGTTGTATATTTTTCTCAGCAAAATGCAAGGGCGCATCTCGACCTCAGATTTGGGAGGGAGGGGGTAGGGTGTTTCACATTCTCTTTGAGAATGACGTTTGTTTATGCTTTCACTATTTTTGTAATACCTTCATGGAGCTAGTTGAGACAACAGAAAATGGGATACTCGTATGTCAATAGTAATTATAATAAAGAAGAAGACGCTAACAGCAAGTGAAACAGTGGAGTCTATGGCATTTAAGGAAGACGAAATAGAACCTAGACTGATGCACTAATCAATTTTCTTGAGAACAACCGGCTCAAGGTAAGCTCGCATTTGTACTGAGTCGCCACAATAGAAGCATCATAATGTTTTCTCAAATGAGATAAACATGATGTGTTTCAGCTCATTTAAAACAGGGCAAATAATCGTTTTCGTTCGTCCCATGTCTCCGATAGATGCAAATGCGCGCTCGCCTTAAGCGGACTTTTTGTTCGAGTCGCGCTATGGCATTTCAGAAATCTCACTAGAATTATGCAGTTGATTTAGAGTTATCACAAGTTTTGAGAAATATTATTTTAATTTCAATGATACTAGACTCATATTATTAATTTCTAAAATCAGTGTTGTTCAAACCTACCAAGAAAATGACACTCAATACAAAAACATAGCTAAAATCAAAAAACATCATGCTATTTTTATTTGAAACGCAATGTGAAGGAATATATACCGAATGAACAATACGTTTTCATAAAGATTACGTAACTGAAATATAGATATGAACCATTCATTACCCCTGTTACCCCTCTCTTGTATACTCAATTATTTTTTAGTTTTTTTGCTCATTCCAGGTTGGTTTTATGAAGTCGTTTTTTTTGTTAAACATTTTTATTATTTAGATTGTCGATGCTTTTACTTGGTGGAACTCTTCCAACATGCAGATGAAAAGATTGTGTATCTAACACACAGCTTCACAAATAAAACTCTTTTTCTTTCAGTGACTCGTTTCGATTTATATTTAAATCATCGTCTGACTATCAGAATTGACTTTTTTTAACAGAGGCTACCCAGATTACTTGCCAACTAGCTAACTAGTCATCATGGATACAAAACTAGAGCTCTTAAATATAGCATACTATTCATTTATACTGTTCAGCTATTCTTTTATTAATTAATCTATTTTTTCTTTCTTTTGTCTGTCTTAGGGGAAACCTTTTTTGGCGACTGCATTTGCACTAAGGGAAACCCTTACAACACCTTAACCATCGCCGCCAAAATGTCCTTAAGATATTTCATGTGATGAACTATTTAATTTCTGTTGGAAGTTGTGTCTGTGGAAAGTTATAGTAGCGTATCGATAAAAATTGGGTTTAAAAGATCAGTCTGTTCATTTACTACAACGACCCTTAAAATTTCTTTCATTAGTCTCTGATAAAATCTGTCAGATCTGTGTTCGATTCACGGTCACGAATGTATCGGCTTTTCCAACAATTGGCAACATCGGTGGAGGCTCGCGCGACTAGACGCGAACAAGTGAAAGTGCAAAGCTAACCTCGATTTCACTTTCGTTTAGTAGGACGATGGGAGTCCCACGACGGCCGCCGGGGTTTCGCGAGAGTTCCTGCGTCGTCCGTCCTTGTCGCTCTCTCGGCGCGAAACGGCGCTAGAGAGAGACGAACGGAGCGCCCGCACGGTGCAGAACGGCGTAAAATATTCTAAGCCTAGAAACTGACGTGAACTGGGTCGCGTACTCCTTATAGATTGCATCATAGAGCAGCGGGTATTATGCGACGCTATGAGATTCGCTAGTTTTACCAGTATTTCGACTTCGACGACGCGAAGCTTGGCGAGAAAATTGGAAATGTAAACTTGATCGTGAAGAATGTATGCGCGATAATCGCTGGGAATGATGATGATTTCGTGGTTGATTGTTCGCAGAATGTTTGCTTATTTATTCATGAGCTGTTGTGCAAAATTTGTTTTGCACAACTTAGTAAACGATAGATGAAGAGGTCTTTTATTAAATTTTCCGTCCATAGGAGAGATTATTTTTGGAATCGCTTCGTTTCGGAAAGTAATTAAATGCCCTAAGTTTGAATATATAATTAACCTATTCACATCTTACATATTAACACCTGTAAGAACACCTATTTTTCAACAGCTCATCAATGCTGAGGAGGGAGAGTGGATGAAAATAAAAATTAATGGAAAAGGATAGGCGTGAAACAGATATGAAATAGGAGACGAGTACCGCTGAAATGTTCCTGACGACGATGACGATGTGAAATAAAAGGATTACTTGGAGCGAATAGAAGTGTACTTTGAAAGCAGCGTATATTTTTGGATCAATACTATCATATTGTTAATGCATGTTCTACAATTTTCAAGATTTTTGTCCTATTGATCGAAGTAAACGGGGCTCCGTTGGCAAATATCATAACCTTACTAAAAAAATATTAAATATCTGTTAGAAAAATATTGAAGTTAGTTGTGAAGAATATTCTATTGTTTTGCGGGTGTATTTTTTTAGTAAGAGTATTGAAACTGAAAATATACTTTTCTTGGTTCAAATAAACCATAATTAGGTGAGTATATCTTTGGAAGAATAATATATGTATCGCAATAATTCTTGAATAGAAAATTTATTTTTGTATGTATTGCATAAAATATTTTTATAATTGTATGAATAAAAAAATAACCTCTTTTGTCAAAACCTATTTTCTTGAGATCACCCCCCATCCCACCACCCACAACCCTTATTTTTCACCACTCAAATTTGAAATTTATAGCGGTTGCAATACGTTATGTACTATTGGTAAGGGAAATAGAACTCAAGGTATAACACGTTTTTCGTGACGGACATAAATTGCAATTGCGATCATTACCGCAGTAGAAAAATGAAAATCGAATCATGCACCATGCAATCAATGTAAAGCTCCATCCGCACCTCAAAACTCTTTCGTTTGCACTCCATCACAATAGCGATGCTTCATTATGGTTACAAAAGGAAACGCTAATTATCAAATAAATTAGGAATGAAAAGGGAAAGTAGAGTATTACGGATTTTAGCATAATTAAAAATAATTAATTAAATCATTAACGGTTATACAATTAACTTTGCACTATTAGCATTGAGCTGAATAATCTGCTATAATACTTTTAGTGGCATTAATTGGAGATAACCAACGTTGGAAATGGAAACGTACAAAAATATGGTCGAGATGTTTGTGTTTTATAATTTTGTATCGATTGCAACATATCAATATCTTTATCCTCTCTACTTCGATGAATAGGGCTACTTCAATCAAATGGACAAACTTCTTGAAGATCGTATGAATAGTAAATTCGAAAGAAATTATCTACCAAAATGGTTAGCCACGTGAAAACAAAATTGAATAGTTGTAAAAATCTAGTTACTCTTCCTCAAGAAGGAGTCAAATATCTAACCGAACAATATCAAAATTGTACTGCCCTCCCAAGATTTATAAACCAGGAAAAGCAATGAGTCCAATGGAATCAGCTTATGTATATATGTATATTAACATATGATAGTTCCCAGTTTTTGGTGAATGAGTTTCGAAAGTCTTTCAATCACGGATTCCTATGAATTCATAGATAAAATTGAAGATCAACTCATCTCCAAGTGTTGCCCTCTAAGGGGACGCCCATTGGCATCTTACGAAGTCACAGATCCTAACACTTGTACTGCCTTGAAGCGGCAACAACGACATCTATCAACAAGGGAGAATTGATTTACCGCGACATCCGTTGTTCTTCGTACACACTTTTACGATGTACAGTTATCTTGGCTCATTCAGACCAGAAGCTGACAACTGATATTGAGTGTATGCTCTCTACTATGCATCAGAATTGCTATAGACACGCATGTCTTCAGCCTAGACTCGTCAGTATAGCCTGGCGGTCTAGCTGTAGGAAATAATCGGGTGGTATATACGTAACCCAGGCAAGGTTGTGATAGCAACATCAACTCATCTCCAAAAATCGCGCTCTATGGCGCTGCCCATTCGCAATTTACGTAGTCCAGATGTTAGGATCTTTGACTTTGTAAGTTGCCAATGGGCATCATCATAGAGCGCGACGCTTGGAGATGAGTTAACACTCTCACAAAGCTTTGCATAATCCAAAATATTTTCCAGACAAAGGAGAACAAAGCGGAGTTAGAAAAGTCTAGTCTGGCAGAGTACATGTTCAATAGTGAACATAAGATAGATTTAGGCAATTTAAAATTGGCTTTAGTGTTGTAAACTTCAACAGCCTGTAGAAAATAGCAAATAAAATGAATAATGTAATGAATAAGGACATAGGTCCTATCCCTAATAGCCTGAAGTTTTTGTTAGCTTCTTAGAGAACGTGTCTGCCTGACGTGTCTTTCTGACAGGTAACCAACGTTGAAATATTACGGTTTGCAACACACGACTGTTGTGATATTTTATTGTTAACATTGATTATATTATATTACTCAATGGTTTCAATTCTCCCCTGAAGATGCTAACATGTTTCGTGTCGAATAAAGTAGTTTGTCGACTGGTAAGAATGTGTAGTGTTTGTAGTTGCATGTCGTTAGCCCATATAATGTATATAGTTTGACGAACCTGATTGTTAACAATACCACCGATGATTCCGCGTATTATATTAATTAGGATATTGGTGAAGTGATTATCTGTAAACTCGCAAACTGATAGCCCGAACATTTACCTACCATGATGTATGCAAGCGTATGTGACGAACAACACATCATCACTTGCGATTACGCTGAACGTTTTCAAAACAATGATCAACAGAAACAACAAATGCAGTAAAAAAATATCCAATTAGATTGACTTCTGATCATATGGTTGTCTCTCTGATACATTACATTTTTCGCTGGTCGATGATTGAAAGCAGATGACTGAAATAGTTTCGCTCACGATCGATAATGATCGAATTCGAGTTCAGGGCCCTGGAATACATAATCTGGATCTCTTTTTACGTGTAAGAAGGCAAACACATTCGAATTTCTTGGAAGAGAAGAATCCAAGTTACGTTACGTCTTTTTTTTTAAATATTGCATTTTTGACAGGCGAAACAGCGGATGGTATCGTACTAATGGGATGACATTTTATGATTCCTCAACGTCGCAATTTGTCAAAGGGTTAGTTATTCAAGTTCTGTCGTTGTGTTTTGTATCATTACCTGGTTTTTTCGGCCTAAAAATTCACCCCTTTAATTTTTTTTTCGAACGTCCACTTTTGATACCTATGTTGAGGCGGAAAACTATTTCACCTCCTATTGATGGAGTCTGTCCGATATAAAATGTTCTGCTAAATAGAATGGTGCGCTTAGATTTGCCCTATGACGTTCCGTTCTTCAAAAAAAGACTGTAAAGTGGAAGTGCCGAGGGGCGCCAAAAATTTATTTTTGTCAAACAGGTCATAAACTCGTTTCCTGAGTAATTCTTGGGGGTTAATCACGATTTTGGCCTCCGTTTCTGCGCTGGATATGAGGGGGCCCTAGGAGGTACCAAGGGAGCCAGGCAGGATGAATAATCTCATAAAAAATGTCGAAATTTTCTGATCAATTTCACCCATCATGTGCGATCAATTTGACACCAATAATACATAATATACTCGTTATGTATTAACGAAAATGACTAAATTTTAAAATATGACAACAAGAAGGCTCATCAAATGGTGCCACACCGTCGAATTATGAAACAATAAACTATATTGTGACTTACCAATCAAAGGTCTGAAAGTTATGAATATCAGTAAAAACAGCTACCAATTTTAAATGCATTTTTTTACGCAAAACACCGCATCAACGTAAAAGCAGGTACGTAGGACAGGCTGAAAGTCTTTAGATGCAGAAAAACTACAAGGTTTGAAAAAACATTCTTTTGATAATAATAATAATAATAATAATAATAATAATAATAATAATAATAATAATAATAATAATAATAATAATAATAATAATAATAATAATAATAATAATAATAATACAGCTACCAATTTTAAATGCATTTTTTTTACGCAAAACACCGCATCAACGTAAAAGCAGGTACGTAGGACAGGCTGAAAGTCTTTAGATGCAGAAAAACTACAAGGTTTAAAAAAACATTCTTTTGATAATAATAATAATAATAATAATAATAATAATAATAATAATAATAATAATAATAATAATAATAATAATAATAATAATAATAATGATAATAATAATAATAATAGGCCGTCTGGCCACTAGGAGTACCATCTTCTGCAGCATTGCTGCATCTGATGGTATTCCGGTGTTACAGTAATGTCGTAGACCGTACTGCCAGCGACCGATCAGCTGACCGCTGTCCTTTTACCTAATTCCATCTCTTCCAACTCTAACCCTCTATTTACCTGACTTACCTTTTCCTGTTTACCTATCCTTACTTTCATTCCCGCTCCATGCTTTGGGACGAGGCGTGTAGATCCTGTTAGTCTCCGTGGTGTTTGTGCCGTGCCACGCGACCCGTGTCGTCGGATGAAGGGATCCTGGTGGTTGAGTGGGCGGTGCGTCAGATGTAGTATGTGCCGTTCGCAACACACCACTTTGGCCTGGATTTCGGCTAGACGGGCGGTCGGGGGCTAACCCACTCCCGATCAATCGGCTGTGCTATCCCGTCAGAGAGATGGCAGGGTGAGTCACCGAAACTGACAGAAGGCAGACGGCGATGGCTACTATCCCTGGCGTACGCTGGAGCCAGTTTCGGGGACTATATCGCTGAGGTAGCCCTGGCTCTATGTCCTAGTGGTACACTTCGACATAGCGTCCCAGATGAGGCTCCAAGGAGGGTGGGGAGCCTGAGTGACGAAATTTTAGTAGATCTATGGATGTAACCAAAGACAAAGAGAAGTTGCCCGATCTTCAGAAAACGGGCGGTGGAAGGGGTACATCGGAAAAACCCCAAACAAGCAAGGAGACGGTGGGAAACCTCCCCCGGTTCCTTCTTGTGAAGAAATTGGAGGATGCGAACGAGGAGGGCTTCGACAGAGCCAGTCCGTTCGCGGTCTCTAAGATGATATATGGACTTGTTGGTAAAGTAACGTCAATGAACACAGTAAAAGGTGGTCTGTTAATTGAAACAGTTTCGAACAACCAAGCTAGAAGGCTATTATCAGTCAAAAGATTTTTAGACACAAATGTAGAAGTTATTCCTCATCCAACCTTGAATTCCTCAAAAGGCGTGATATACTACAAAGCATTACTCAATTGCACCATTGATGAAATCAAAGAGGAGTTAAGTGCACAAGGAGTTATAGATGTACGCAGACTCAAAAGTAAAAGAAATGGAACGCTTACTGACACTGCAAATCATGTGCTTACCTGCAGCACTCATGTATTACCTAAAGAAATCGAAATAGGATTTTATACCAAGGTTAAAGTTAAGCCTTACATACCCCCACCTACCAGATGCTTTAAATGTCAGATGTTTGGACATGTCGCTCAGAAATGCAAAAGTGAAAGCATCTGTGCATGTGGGAGGCCTCTGCATGGAGAAGCAGAATGCGAAGATCCAAAAAAATGCGTCAACTGTGGCGAAGAACACTCGTCGGGATACAAGGGATGTCCCAAATTCAAGGAGGAGGAAGCAATACAAAAAATCAGAGTCACTGAAAAAGTTTCATATTTTGAAGCAAGAAAAAGAGTTCATGTAAATACTCCCAAACCCAATCTATCCTACTCTCAAGCTGCCGCTCGAGCAGCCCCTCAGGTTAAACAAATTATAGAAGAAGCAATGCCACAAATCATTGCGGTAATAAAAAATTCAGTCATGGACGCACTGTCAAATCAGAATTATTTTAAGCATCCTGAAAAGCCCTTCACTAGTCTTACCAGGGCTAGAACAGACTCACTGTCAACCAATGTGTCGATTGCCTCTGAAAAAAAGAGAATCAGAAACCCTGAGGAAACTACTTCCGGCGAGGAAAGCTCCCAAAGGGATAGCAGCCGTCCTGTAAAAAAGAAAAAAGGTTGGCAAAAAGGTCAACCTCGGAAGTGGAATTTGAAACACTGAGATACCTTTACGTACTTTACACACGTTATTAATCAATTTTATCGTATATATTACTTATACATAATTTAATTATTTGCTGTTGAGAATTTATTTATGTGCTCGTTGAAATTTTATTTATCTATTTATTTATTTGCTTGTTCAATATATAATAGTTAGCTATTTTACTTGCTCGTCTGTATTTTATAAATACCTCATTATATTTCTCCATTAGCCCATTTACATACTTTTATTCCTGGACAATCCTGAATATATAATTCAGTGGAATATTAATGGCATAGTCTTTCGCTACTGTGAATTAAAAGCTTTTGGAGAAACGTCCCTTCTGCATCTGCATTCAAGAGTCTCACCTACGCTACACTGATAGTTTCTCTTTAAGGGGATACAAAAGTTTCAGAAAAGATGCTGAGTCAGATCTCAGAGCACATGGCGGAGTCATACCTTTTGTTCGTGATTCCATACCAGTCACCCATATAAACTTAAATACGAACCTGCAAGCAGTAGCTGTTAGAGTAGTATGTCCCATGGCATTAACCATATGTAACGTTTACCTACCTGATCAAAATTGGACACAGGACGATATCTACAATCTCATAGACCAACTCCAGACGCCGTACCTCATTGTTGGTGACTTTAATGCCCACAATCCACTATGGGGTTCAGCAACCTTCAGTCCAAAGGGCAGAATCATTGAAGATGTCATTGAAAACCTCGACCTTGTACTATTAAACACTGGTGAAGGTAACAATTTGAACACACGTTCCTGCAATCTGTCAGCTATAGACTTGTCGGTATCCTCTGCTTGTGTAGCTGCTCTGTTCCAGTGGAAGGTCCTTCATGATGAGCAATCGTCAGATCACCTTCCCATACAGATTGCATGTGCTAGCAGGCGCCAATCATACGACTGTCCTAAGAAATGGAAGATCCACCAAGCAAACTGGGAACGTTATGAACAGCAATCGAAGGTGTGTATACCATCAGACCTGCAGGAGCAGAATGTGGATTGTATGTTGTCGTCCATATCAAATGGTATTACACAAGCAGCTGAAGTCTGCATTCCAACAACAAGAGGTGGAAGCAATAGAAATACAGTTCCTTGGTGGAACGAGGAAGTATCAAATGCAATTAGAGACCGAAAAACCAAATTTAATAGATTTAAGCGTAGACCTACTCCTGAAAATCTCGTAGAATTCAAAAAATCTCGTGCTAAGGCTAGGTATACTGTCCTAAAAGCAAAAAAGGAATCTCTCAGAAAATACGTATCCACCTTAAACAGACAAACCCCTGTATCTGAAGTTTGGAGTAGTATACGTTCTATCACGGGAAAAAGGCTTCCTACTACTACTGAAGCACTTTGCATGGATGGAGAGGTCTCAACGAATCCTATAGAAATAGCAGAGGTATTTTCCCTACAGTACGAGAACATAAGTTCTACAAATAATTATCCTGTAGATTTTCTGGCCATCAAATAAACTGAGAGTACATAAATTCGCATTTAGAAATCCGAAAAGAAAGACCCAGTGCAGGATTCGAACCCGCATCTCCCGATGTCATGTCGGGCGCTCTACCAACTGAACCAACTGGGTAGCTGGTCAGTCGTTACAGAGCGCGGATGATATGTTAGGCAGAATCCCCCACAAAGCCATCCTTCCGAATTTCAAATTGCGCGCGTCGTTCGTATCTCGAGGTGCCGCAGCGCCAGTGTTTGGGTTGGTAACTATCTCCGACCGCGATTTCTGACAGCAGACCTCTTGTTTCGAACAGCCATAGTATTCGGAAGGATGGCTTTGTGGGGGATTCTGCCTAACATATCATCCGCGCTCTGTAACGACTGACCAGCTACCCAGTTGGTTCAGTTGGTAGAGCGCCCGACATGACATCGGGAGATGCGGGTTCGAATCCTGCACTGGGTCTTTCTTTTCGGATTTCTAAATGCGAATTTATGTATCAAAAACTCCATCTTGCGGAGAAAAGCAAGTTGTGTATCACGATTACCTCTGCATAGTGAAAGACTATGGCTGTTCGAAACAAGAGGTCTGCTGTCAGAGATCGCGGTCGGAGATAGTTACCAACCCAAACACTGGCGCTGCGGCACCTCGAGATACGAACGACGCGCGCAATTTGAAATTCGGAAGGATGGCTTTGTGGGGGATTCTGCCTAACATATCATCCGCGCTCTGTAACGACTGACCAGCTACCCAGTTGGTTCAGTTGGTAGAGCGCCCGACATGACATCGGGAGATGCGGGTTCGAATCCTGCACTGGGTCTTTCTTTTCGGATTTCTAAATGCGAATTTATGTATCAAAAACTCCATCTTGCGGAGAAAAGCAAGTTGTGTATCACGATTACCTCTGCATAGTGAAAGACTATGGCTGTTCGAAACAAGAGGTCTGCTGTCAGAAATCGCGGTCGGAGATAGTTACCAACCCAAACACTGGCGCTGCGGCACCTCGAGATACGAACGACGCGCGCAATTTGAAATTCGGAAGGATGGCTTTGTGGGGGATTCTGCCTAACATATCATCCGCGCTCTGTAACGACTGACCAGCTACCCAGTTGGTTCAGTTGGTAGAGCGCCCGACATGACATCGGGAGATGCGGGTTCGAATCCTGCACTGGGTCTTTCTTTTCGGATTTCTAAATGCGAATTTATGTATCAAAAACTCCATCTTGCGGAGAAAAGCAAGTTGTGTATCACAAAAACTGAGAGTAATATTGACTGCTACTCATCAACAACCGAGGCATACAATGAACCTTTTACCATAGATGAATTTGAATCCACCATCAGCGAACAGCAATATTCTTCTCCTGGCATAGATAATATCCCCTATGAATTCATTAAACGATTACCGCAAAGTGGTAAACTCACACTGCTTAAAATGTACAATACGATATGGCAAACAGGACGTTATCCCACAGCATGGAAGGAAGCAATTATCATACCCATACCGAAATATGGCACAGATACCAGTCGACCATCGAATTATAGGCCAATTTCACTCACCAGCTGTATGGGTAAGTATCTTGAAAAAATTGTTGCCCGAAGACTCTCATGGCATCTGGAAAAAAACCAGTTACTATCAAACATGCAGTACGGTTTCAGACAACACAGATCCACCTTAGATCAGCTCTCACAATTGGAACACTCTATCCAGCTCAGCTTCGCAGCCAGAAATCATCTAGTTGCTATATTTTTCGACCTTGAGAAAGCATTTGATGTAACTTGGAGGTATAACGTCATAAGAACTCTGTATCAGTGGAATATTAGAGGTAATATGCTATCGTTCATCAAGACTTTCTTAGAAAATAGACGGTTTAGAGTCAGATACAAAAACACCCTCTCGGAGAGACACTCATTGGAAAATGGAATTCCACAAGGCTCCACTCTAAGTGTATTGCTCTTTGCTCTTGCTGTAAACGATTTGTTTACCAGAATAAACCCTCAGGTCGGATGTGCTATGTATGTCGATGACATGGCACTTTTCTATTCCTCCTCATCAATTCAGGACATTGAGGAAACCCTGCAAGAAGCAGTCAATGTTATTACTAGAGAAGCAGGCAATATAGGTTTTAGATTTTCTAGCACAAAAACACACTGTGTGCATTTCTGTCGATTGAGAAAGGAACACTGTGATCCAGTTATAAGCCTGAACGGGATCAATCTAGAATTCCGAAATACTGTTAAACTTCTAGGCGTCATCTATGAGAAAAAGCTGTACTGGAAAGAACATATTCAGCAACTGGTATTGAAGTGTAAAAAAGCGTTAAACCCACTGAAAGCCTTATCGAATATAAACTGGGGAGCAGACCGGGAAATACTTCTCCGATACTATAAAGCGGTTATTCTATCTAAAATTGACTATGCTTGTCAAATATATGGAGCAGCTAGGCCCTCACATCTGAAGGCCCTAGAATCCCTTCAATGCACAGCCCTAAGACTAGCATTAGGAGCTTACAGAACCAGCCCATATCATTCACTTTGCGTTGAAGCTAATGTCCCACCTTTGCATATTAGAAGACAACAACTGCTTTTGAATTACGGACTGAAAATATGGCAGCAACCTAATCATCCCAACCACAGTTTTATATTTGAGAGCGAATATCTTGATCTTTATATATCCAGGCCAACCATAACGAGACCGGTGAATATAAGATTGCAGGAATTAATGAACGTACGAGGAATCTCATTGCCTCCTACTTGCCCAGTGGGTCCGAGCGAGATCCCTCCATGAAAGATCCCTCCACTAAAAATCACTAGAGTGCAAGAATCTTCCAAAGCCGAGACCAACCCATTGGTCGCTAGAGTTGCACTAAATAGCCTATTCGAAAGACATTCCGAATATGAGGTGATATATACTGACGGATCCAAAACAGAAACGGGTACAGGAAGTGCTATTGTTCATAACAACCAAAGCCACTTTTGGACTCTTCCGTCGAAATTAAGTATTTTCTCAGCAGAATTATATGCCTTATGGCAAGCACTTCTCTACATCGATCAAACAAGTAATAGCAAATACCTCATATGCACAGACTCACTCAGCTCGTTGCAAGCTATTCAACATTTATACTCGAAGGACCCTCAAGTTCAACGAATTCAAGCCCTATTAACACACCTGTCAGAAATAGACAAGCATGTCTCATTTATTTGGATACCTAGTCACAGCGGTATAGCCGGCAACGATTTGGCAGACCGTTCAGCCAAATTAGCAACGTCTCAAGGGGAGTGCGCTAACATCTTTTGCCGCCCTGACGATTTGAAGCAGTTCATCAAAAGTGCTGTACGCAATAAATGGCAAGAGGAATGGAATGCGACTAGGGCTACCTTAAAAGAACTGAAGCCAGATATTTGCTACACTCCCATCCCAAAAAGTCTCCTTAGAAGGGACCAGTCTATTCTGGTTCGACTTCGTATCGGCCATACGCGCCTTACACACTCCCATTTAGTCATAGGAGCAGACACACCTCAGTGCCATATATGTGACACAACCCTTACGGTTCAACATATACTTGTTGAGTGCCCGTGGTACGAGATTGAAAGGATAGAGTGCAAACTTCCTCAGGATTTAACCCAGATTCTGTCACCATCAGCAGATTCACTAAAAAACTTATTTCAATGGCTTAGGGTTACAGAAATATATAACAAGTTGTAATCACTGTACAAAAAAAAAATCGTATAGCTATGCGGCTAATAACCATGTTGTTGATGCCGTTGAAACAATATAAAAAAAAATATAAATAATAATAATAATAATAATAATAATACAAATAATAATAATAATAATAATAATAATAATAATAATAATAATAATAATAATAATAATAATAATAATAATAATAATAATAATAATAATAATAATAATAATAATAATAATAATAGCTTTATTACCCAACAGATTCCATTTACAGGGTAATTTTAATAGAAATCCTAAATCAACAAAATACATATGGATACCTCAATACAGCACAGCTAAAGATATATTACAGCTTGATTCATTAGCTCCCTCAAAGTACACATAAAAATATCACAATAATTGCATATCTTGTTGAAATTGTTGTAGATAAAATGGACAGGAGACTTAACTAAAATATTTGTCCTTGGTCTACTGCATCTGAACGTAAAATTTGTCCTACTACAAAATCGAGGTACATTAAAATTGAGCTGGTTTAAAATGATAGAGCACTCTATCGCATTATGTATGATTTTGTATAGAAATGAAAGAGAAGCTATTTTTCTTCTTAGTTGCAATTAATCTAGATCGAACCTGCTACACAAAAATTCGTAATTAATGCCTCGTTCCGGGTAAATACAGTCAACTTTAAAAGCCAAGTTCGAGTATTTCAAAACTTTACGCTTAACTCTTTCTATTGCTTGTATATAACAGCCATATATAGGATTCCAAATCACACAACCATATTCTAGCTTTGGACGAACTAATGAATTGAACAGTTGCTTGATTAACTCGATGTTCGAAAAACTTCTACAATTTCTAACAATGAATCCATACAACCTCAATGCCTCTGACACTCTTTGCTCTACATGTTTCAAAAAGTCAACTATGAATCAAATATTACTCCCAAATCTTTAATAGTGGTTACTTTCTGGAGTTTATTGTTATTAATTTGGTAATTATACTCTACATTTATTTTCCTTCTGCTATATGTGACGACCTTGCATTTTTGAGCATTGAGCCGAAGGTAATTTTTATTGCACCAGTTTCCAATAGTGAGCAAGTTCTTTTGAAGCAAGTCACAGTCATTAATCCCATCAATCCTCGAAAAAATGTTGACATCATCAGCAAAACATAGAACATTACAATCTACTGCTCCAAACAAATCATTCATATATAAAAGAAACAATAGAGGTCCTAGGTTCGAGCCTTGTGGGACACCAGACGTAACTAAAATAGAACTTGAACTATATCCGTGATATGAGACAAATTGAACCCTCTCTGTCAGATATGATCGAAAAAGATTTACAAGTCTATCAGAGAAACCGTCATGGAAAGTTTTGACAGTAGCATTTTATGAGAAACTCTGTCAAACGCCTTGGACAAATCAGTATATATAACATCTATCTGTCCTTGTTCATCCAAGACTTCTGAAATATATTGCATTATTATACTTAAGTTGGTTACAGTAGAGCGCTTATCTATAAATCCGTGCTGATTTGTTGAAATATAATACCTGACAGAAGGCTGAATTCTATTGTAAAGGACAATTTCAAAAACCTTTGAAAAGTTACACAGTATAGACACTGGCCTATAATTTTCTATATCTGTTTTCTCCCCACTTTTTAATATAGGACAAAGCTTTGTCTGTTTCCATACTCGCGGAAATTTACCTGTTTTAAGCGACAAAGTGAAAATTATTAATAGCGGCCCAGCTAATACACCAGAACAGTCTTTGACAAAAAAGGATGGAATATTATCTGGACCAGATGTCATTTGATTTCTCAACCTTTTGATTGCTTTGATTATTTCAGCTTCATTTGAATCAACAATATTGATAGCTGGGAAATCGGCATCCCATCTAACATATCATTTGATTCCAATGAATACACTTGCTCGAAAAATGATTTGAAGGCATTCATAATACTATCAGGGTCAGAAAGTCTCATACCATATGAAGACATTTCCCCAGGAATTCTTGTGTTTCTGTTTTTGGAGCGAATATATGACCAGAACTGCTCTGAGTTATTAGAAATATTCAGTTGAATGCTCTCCATATACTCAGAATATGCAGATCTAATCTGACTCTTGACTAATTCACGTAAAGTATTGAATTCCAATAGGTGATGCATACATCCTGTTCTCTTGTACCTTTTGCGATAGTTAGCTTTCAACTTAATATTTCTAATAATATCTGAGTTAAACCAATTAGGATATTTTCGCTTATATGTCCTGTACAAAGGAACATGTTTGTCTAGCATACTATACAACTTGTCGTAAAATAACTTCGATGCAGTATCTACATCATAGCAGGTTTCTAAAAAATTGCCAATTCTGTTCCAAAAGTTCAGCATATAGAGCAGAATAATTCGCTCTCCTGAAGTTGTACACCTTAGCTGAGGTATGAGGCTGGAAGTTCGCTTCCTTGACATCAATACTTTTAACTGTTATAGAAATAGCCGGATGATGGTTATCTACTTTAAAAATTGGCATCTCATCTTGCTCAACGTGAAAGGTTGCTAATTTCCTGCTCAAATGCAGCGATTGCCTCTTCATCGGTGGAAAAATGGCGACATCGTAACTTTTCTTTGATCTTAGGGAAGAAGAAGAAGTCGCACGGAACTAGGTCCGGAGAATAAGGTGGGTAAGCAACAGTTTGACTTCCTGGTCAGCAAAAAAATCGAGTGTTCTAGTGACGCTGTGGGCGGTGGCGTTGTCATGGTGCTATTGAATACCCCGCAGACCAGTCTTTGGACGGCTCTTGCATAGTTCTTGGAAGACTACAGGAACACATTTGGTTATATAGCATTCAGAAGTAACTGTTCTTTGATTTTCCAAGGCCATCGTTTCGATGTATCCGCTTTTAGAAAAAAAAGATGCGAACATTTTCTTTCCAACACTCTTGGAACAACGAATTTTCGTTGGAGGCTGCTCACTTTCAAAGCACCAAACTAATGACTAATAACCATGTTTCGTCTCCGGTTACGATATTTAAAGTGATTTTACTGTGCCCATTATCAAATTTTTCAAGCAGAAGCTTAGCCCAATCAACTCGAGTTGCTTTTTGCTCACTGGAGAACAAATGTGGCACCCCATCTGGAACACCGATTTCTTAGGCGGTGATCATGAATGATGCCGATCCAATCCCCAGAGAAGCCTCAATCTTGATGTAGATTATATGTTGATCTTTTTTTACCATATTTTGCAGAGCTTCTACAGTTTCCGGAGTAACAGCAGTGGGCGGTCGACTTGTGCGCTGTTCATCATCGAGTGACCCCTTTTAAACTCAGCAAACCAATTGAAAACTGTAGCCCTAGAAAGCGGCAGAGTCTCCAATGCAACTCACTAAACTTTCGTGACATTTCGCTTGTTTCCGTCCCTTTGTATAGTCATACAAAGTCATGGCTTGAAAATCGCGACCACCTGGTTCCATTTTCACGTTAAAATTCGGCCACCAGTTAGATGCATTCGAGACCATGGTAAGGCAACTACTGAACGATTCAAACGCTGCCTTTGCGTGTAATCACTTACAAAGTTACACAAAATAGCTGCGTGATCAAACTTATTTAAACTTGTATAGATGATTAGGAATATCTAAAGACTTTCAGCCTGACCCTCGTACAGGTGTTATTCGACCGTCTTCTCACTACATAAACCTGTTGATGGAAGACAAATCTAACAGGCGGCATGAGCAAACTTCAATATGCCAATCCAAATGACAGATATTTTGAAAACTATAATTTGTAAATGAAAAGCAATAATGGGAAAATCATACTAAACTATAATATAATATCATCGGACCTTGATAAGTCTGCAAAATTTAGAATAGATCTGACGTTTTCAAGTTGATGAAAATTGCGTTCGAAGATTCTGTTATATACGTGAAGCTAATGAAAGGATGTAAAATAGAAAAGGACCCGTTTATTTATAATAATAATCCCAGCATTCGACGACATACCTAATTGGCTAATGGCCAATTCCTTAGACGGGAAAACCGAATGCGGGAAATAGCGTTCAGGGTTTCACAAGTAATGAATTAGCACCGATCTGACAGGAAGGAAATGACCAGGCATTCGAATGTAAATGCAATTAGCAGGCGAATATATTAGTGGAAACGGTTTTTAAGCTAACTATAAGTATGTACTGGATTCGATGAGAAGGTTAAGTTTCTTGCGCTGTTGCTGTGGGTAAAACAAGAGAACGGCGTTTAATTTTACTTACCACGCCGACAAGCGGTGGAAGTATTATAATCGCGGAAAAATTCGGTTCCAGATATTGTGTTTCCTCGACGTTTGATGCTTTTTAAAACATAAAATATGAATGTAAGAGTTTAAAACCAAGCTTTGAACATTTCACAAAACTCGAAGAAATCGATAAATTTTGACTGATTTGGATTTTCAGGGCCAACAATACGGGAGGGGCGGCTGAAGGGGGCCCATAAATGATCAACTTATGACGTATCAGTTTTTCAGGTCTTCAATAAGGGATGCCTTTTTGCTCTTCAGTTCCCGGATTTTCTATCGACGAGCTAGCCTAAGAATCACATAACCATGAAAAGATGCCCCAATTTGGATTATCCGGAAGAAACACCTTTCCCACATAATAGTTTATAAAATTCATTTTAGATAAGTTCAACACTATAAATTTTGTTTGATCAAGATAATGATTCCGGTAAACATCGTGAAGGTCTATGAATGTATGCTTTACTTTGTACAAGGATTTATAGGCATATTTTATCATTAACAATATCATAAACGTGGAATAATACTTTTTTTTTGTTAACTCAAACCCGGGTGTACTTATCAAACCAGATTTGTCTGGCCGATAAACAAAACGAAACAGATTTCCTTTGCCGTCTTTTCGAAACACAAAATCAACTATCAGCCAAACTGTAATGGAATCAGACAACTTGTTTCAACTTGCTGATAGTTAAGTGTATGCTCTCCACTATGCATCAGACCTGCTATAGACATGCATGTTCGTCTTCAGCCTAGACTCGTGAGTATAGCCTGGCGGTCTAACTGTAAGGAGCAATCGGTTGGTATATACGTAACCCAGTCAAGGGTGTGATAGCAACATCAACTCATCTCCAAGTGTCGCCCTCTATGGGGAGGCCCAATGGCAACTAACCAAGTCAAAGGTCCTGACACCTGGACTGCCTTGAAACGGCAACAGATGTGTAGTGGCTAGAATATCCGGCTTCCATCCAGGAGGACATTTTTTACGCTTTATATTGGAAGTAAAAAGTAAAAAATAATTTTTAATATAACAATAAGATGATTAAGAGGAGACTCTACCTAGGATAAAAGCCGTTTCGCATGTCTATATAGTTTTGTGTGTCACGACGTTTCTAGATCTTCACCTCATCATTATTCATTTTCAATCGTCTTACTTCACCGGAAGACGATTGAAGATAGTAAATTTCGAAACGTCGTGACACTCAAAATTATATAGACAATGAAAGTACGAAACACAACCAATGAAGTTTTCCAAACATTCTCTATAGAAGCCACTTTGGTATTTGGGCTTTGCCTTTGTGACCGCTGGAGTTTGAAAAAATCTGATATGAAATATGAATACTCGATTATAGAGAGATATCTTAATAAAACTAATTCTATCTAATCAGTTTTTAGAAATTTGCCACACCTTTGCGAATTGGTAATTCACTATTCGGTAGATAATGCATGAATAGCTACATGTTATTATAAATACATAGAAATAAATTACGTGACAAGTAAATTGTCTCTGCATTTGTCATACATTCAAGTGAGTAAATTATCAGAATATATAGTATAACGAGAACTTTAAAAAAGAGTCGACTATGTAAAAAACGGCGCTAAGTAGAATAACGCTATGATATCAGTTTATATTTAGACCGTTTAGAATAAAATTTGACAATTATTTAAAAATATTGGACAGTATCAATACTTTTTAATTTTTAAAAATGTCAAAATGTTCCGAAAATTATCATGATTCCTCATATTTCAAAAATACGCTGGATCGACAGCAGTCCATCACTGATACCTTCTCACGCCGCCGCCGTAATTCAGCCTAGACCTCGAACGTACTGTAGTCTGCGTCGTTCCTACTCGCACGCCCTTCTAAATTTGCCTGTTGGAATAAAACTAAATGATTACCTAAAACCAAGAGTACGATTTTGAAAGCTTCATGTATCTTCATGTGACGTATCGGAAAGACCATTAAAAAGAAATCACTTTACGTAAATAAAAGAAACAGAAAGTCAGCGGTATATTATACAAAAAGGAAAGTGATCAGACAGATATATCTTCAAAAGTTGTACGAATTGAAAAAGTAGGTCGGCTCCATCAAAAACTGAAAGTAACCTAAATATTAAATGGGTTTCCACTTCACCTAATGAATAAAAAATTGAATTCGGAATCATTGTTTGTTACCCATGGAGAAAACATTTGTTACATAATATTCTACAGACGTTGAACCATCTGGTATTGAATTTCAGTAAGCAATTCGAAGTAAGCCTTTGCCTGGATTTCATCATTTGCCTTAAAGATCTCCCCGCCCCTTTATCACGTCAGGTTTGTATTCCATTTTATTCACACCCCCTTCCCCCAGCTGATTCCGAAATAAATCTTTGTCAAGGTCAGAACCATGTTTTTGATATATTCGCCCCAAAAACTATTACAATCACAACCAAGTTGAGAATATAAGCTTTGCAATCTGAGCCCAAGTCAAAGCAAGTCACTAGATCGTGAAAACAACTATAGACAGATTAATAGATATGGCCACATTTGTTATCACATATTCGTAAATAACATTTCTAGACGCAATTTTCATTTTAGAGCCATTCACTCGTCCTCAAACAAAGGTTAAAGACAAATATTTTTTTCTCGTCTGGATGCATTTTAATTACGCCTCAGATAATGTGTAATGAGGATTATCTCCAATAAACTTGTAGACACAATAAACAATGAGGTGTATATATTTCCGTATATTGTTTCTATTTCGAGGAATATAAAAAATTAAAAAAAAATCTTATCAGCAGGCACGTCGACGCATATATTTATATCGTTTGGTTATATCATGAAGACGCTTTTGCTCTTATCATGACTGATAGTTCTTGGAATCACCTTTTGCTCTTTGATACCGATATCCGCATTTTTTGTAGTTTTTTCTGATGTGATCCATTGACATTCAGAATATGTCGTGAAGATTATTTAAACTGACTGATTTTTACATGATTTCCTTGAAAAAATATCATGTAGAGTAAACGTGTTTCTTTTATTTTATTTTTACTTAACCACAATTAAGTTCGAGGTACATGATCTTCAAACAGGTTTAATATAACTTAGTCCGCGTTTAGTAAATGAAAGGTAAGTGTACATATCTGTAACATACTTCTCAATATGCATCAATGAAAAAAAATTAAATCAATTCAACTAAACGCACCCATTTTACGTCTATATAATGATTATTGCTGTTTTTTAAAGCCTACAGTGTGAATAAAATCGATAAATATGTTAATCTCAAGAGCATTACATAATTATTATTACTTTTATTTAGATAGTAGCATTGCAAGCAATAAGCGATACTTGGATGTCGGTCGAATGATGGAGCGTTTATGTTTTTTGCAGTAAAAAACATATCATGCTTAAATGACATGGATACTAAAAAAGGGTGTCAAGCAGATTGACTTAGTACCAACATAAAAATACATGCTCAATTCCATAATAGATATTATTGTGAAGAGATACGACAAAAAATTATTTTCTTGCTCTACGAAAATTATGGTTTATTTCAACCAAGAAAGGAAAATTAACGATTACAATACACATGCTAAAAAAGATACTTCAAAGAAAAATATAATTTTCTTCACAACTAAGATTTCACTGCTTTCTACGTGTAACAAGTATTCCATATCATTAGTGATATCATCATTTTTCTAACAGAGCCCAGTTTATTCGATCAAGAATACAAATACCTCAGCTACTCCCAAGGTAAACTTCTATTCGCTACAAATAATTCATTTATTTCACATCACCATCTTAGTCAACGGCATTGCAGCAGTACGCGTCTCCTATTTTATGACTCCTTCCACGTCTATTATATTCCATTTATCTTAATATTTTTCAACCCCCCTTAGGATGAATGTGCTGTTGAAAAATTGGGGTTGTAACTGTTGTGAGGTTCTCATATAGTGTATTCAGTACATCTATATTCTATCATTATATGTTCAATATTTGGATTAGGAATAATATTGTATGACGCAGAGAAAGGTAAGAAACAAGTCAGATTGGTGAAGTTTGGACACTTGTTCTTCTTTTTAATGTTAAAGACATAACAGAGGTCTTGATAACAGCTCATCGGAATTACCAAATGCTTATGCTGATAAGCTTAGATTCTTTCCCCACAAATAAAAGTTTATAATGAAGTTGACTTATATGCGCCAAGATTATGAAATGCTTCAGTCAACAAGTCAACAAGTGCGCTCGTATGAGCGGTAAAAATATGTTCATGTACGGTTCCATAAAAATCGTTTCTGAATATTTAAAAAAATATTTTTCATGCAGATAATAGAGAAAGGGTTCTCACAGAAAAATGTGTGTCGTTATGGCATAGAAAGTACTGAGTCAAGCTACTAGCTACCTAACATTATTTTCCACGGAATTATATCCTCTTGCAGGGGTAATAAAAAACCAGTTTTCAGAGCTGCAATGAAAGGAATCTAAGTCACGATCGAATATTGGAATGGTTATCGCTATACAATTTTAGGTGAATCACGCTACTCACAACCATAAACCAATACACTTCAATGATAGTCTTTTATCTCGTTGACAAAATAATACGGCGTCGTACAGCAAATATTTATATCCTTAAAGATAAGCGATTTACGTCGCCTAATTATTTGGGAACGAAAATCCCTCAAGGATACGCGTACTCCAAAAGTGCTATCAACAGTCATCTCCAATCGTCGCGCACTATGGCTCTGCCCATTGGCAACTTATGGAGTCAAAAGGTCCTGAAACCTGGACTGCGTTGAAGAGGCCACAGATGTCGCCAAGGTATATTGCTTACTGGCCGACGGATAAATACTATCTGCTATGGGGACGATACAGGAATTGTGACAGATAGGTCTACAATATCTTATGATGAATAAATGAAGTCAGAAATCGGGATGGTTTCGTACTCAACATCGCTGAGAGTAACTTTTTTGAATAATCAACGTGGAATTTATTTCGAAGGAAATCTCACAAGGATAGATTCTCTATAAATGGACTCAACGAATGACATAAATAAGATTATAATTGGCGTTTCGTATAGATATTAATATCGAATTATAGCTTACTTATGCAGAATATTAATTTATATGATAAATTCCTATCAAGGAACCTAGAAAGCAGATCTTTATTATCATAGCATTTCGCGTTGATGACGTCTCTCACCAACACTGGCAATAACTGAACTTCATCTACAACTCATGGGTTCACGTTAGCGATCAATCTCACCTTGAACGACGATATGAGAAAATAAATATTGAAAAATAAGGACCAATTTGCCTCCCCTCATCAAAAAATTGTGTCGGCTACGCCTATGATTGCGTGTCGGCAAAAAGCAATTGGTAATTTGTAATTAACCATTACCAATGCCGTAATTTACCATAATTTGATAAAATTAGATTTTATCCATATTTTCCTCAGAATAGTGATATTAAACAAGTGATGACGATAAGATGGAGACTGTTCTTAATCTCTTCAGATGCTCCTAGCAACACTGAATCCAGTCGAAAATGAACGTCGCAGAACATGACGAGTTAAATGCTAAATCCACGATCAATTACGGCGGCCCATGTTTTACATAACTAACAACAGCAGCGACTACTGGTAAGTAGAGCGTGTTCTTCCATTCTACCGTGAAACGTCGAACAATACCCAAATGCACACGAGGAAAAAATCAATTTGTCTACCGGCTCACTAGATTCGGTTTTTACTCGCTGGCTGTGCCCCATTTTCTTGCCCGCGAAGTGGGGTTACGTTGGGCAACCACCAACCGAATACCGCGGACCGAATTTTTTTAACTTTAAATTAGCTATCTTCTCGTCGAATGGCTGTAATTTGTGTTTGGTATATGTTACGTCACATTGCTGTTTGAAAAAACGTGAAAGGTACATGAATATGGCATTGTTTCAAGACATGATATACCACAGATCATCAAAATTTGTATACTTACTTTGATAGTCACCAACCATCAACTATCTGGATTACTCAATCCATTCATGATTTATTTGCCACTGTTGACAGGAAGCCAATTCACGCACAATATAAACATAATATTTGTATGGAAATATTTAGTTCATATTCTTCATCTTCATTGAGATTTCGTAGCGAGGCGTTCTGATGGTTCTCTTTCTGTATGGGAAGCACACAGAACTAGAAATTTAATTCTAGAAATCGCCTGACGTAATTATCGAAAGAAAGAAGAACATAGACAACTTTTCTCACACAAAAATGATTCGTATGCCCTCACATCCCCGATGTATTTGGATTGCAATGTTGTCACGTTTATTCTAAAATCAGTTTATTCTGATAAAATATTCTAGGTATAAGGATAAATAATTGCAAGTGATATTTTATCCATATATATAGTTGGCTATTTGCCAAGTGATAGGATTTTCTGGAAAGTACATCGTAAACCTACTTCACGGCATTTGTTTATATTATACAAAAGATTCCGATATACACATTTTATTCAAAATTGATTATGTGCATCAAATATGAGTTAGGATACTGCACACACTGCGTCAAGCTTCGCTTTCTCATCAAAAATTGCCATAGTACCCATAATGTCCAATTCTTCTCCGCTGTCTCAAAGTATGCGTTAAAAACAACGCCAAGAAGATGGCAACGATATTGAAGACAACAGCTACGAACTTACCAACTGCAACGCCTACTGTAAACGCAAAGCTATATGATTTAATAGCATCTGAACACCCTCGAGAATACACTTTCTTATCATCGTCCCTACACGAGTACGGAATAGTCATGTTCTTTTCAGTCCAATAGTCTGGACCATCAATACCACAACATTCGAAACTTTCCTGGATCCAATCGACCATCTTCCTGTCTCCTTTGTTGTCAGCATAATTATCAAACATTTGGTCTGAGAAGGTTCTTACGGATTTTTCGAACACATTTCTTCCCTCCACTACGAATATGATGCCTATGATGAATTCTAATAACACTACCAGAGAAAGGGTAATTGCGTAAATGTGCAGCACGGTAATTTTTCTGAAAACAGTTCCGAAGATTCCTACTGGGGCAACAAATAGCTTAATAATTCCAGAACATATCACTGTTACTCTTTCTGCGGTGTTTTTCAGTCCGTACGCTCCCAAGGAACCACTTGCTATATCGCCTATTCCGCCCAAAATTATTAAAACATTCATGGCTATTAGCAGAACGCTTGTACAGATTACGCCACACATGTCGGTTTGATTTCCTTCAGGTTAAAACCATACAGCTTTTGCTGTAAACAGCGTTATGCAGTCACATTACAGCGTTTTTATTCTGTAGCAAAAATGACATCTACTCGATAACCTCAAAATCTCGCTGTATAATTCTGACAGATTTTTTTCAAGATAAATGCTACTAGTCAGCTATGTAGCTATTAGCTATCTATCTAGGCATTTGGTGGTTTTACCATGAACAGTTTTGAAAATTGGTGATTTTATACGAAAACATCAAAATTTGAGCTACCCGAGCCGAACAGAAAGGCAAGCATCGGGTTTGCATGATTGCCAAGCCAGAACAGCTTTGGCTCAAGACCCCCTTTTTAAAACAGTAAGGCCCACCACTCTCTCCTTGCCTCACATTCTTCTTCTTTCCTCATGCCCAGAGTCAAACAGTGTTGTCAGATATAATTACTGTAAAATTTGCGCGTACAGCCTCATCGGCAAATATCCCCTCTTTGTAATCTTCACAACTCTCTCTGTCTATCACCTTTCGTCTATCTCTCACTCTCTCGAATTGTTCCCACCTTGTACCACAATATGAAAAGATATTGCTGATGTTTGAATCAGGTACTTTTTTGATTTTGTATTCTGGAAGATCATACAAACTATTCTGATACACATTTCATTCATACATTGTTAAAGTTACTGAAGTGCAGATGACTTAAAAATTCTGCACTAGACTTGTTTTCATCCCCCTAAACAGTTTACTTCTCCAGGAATTTTCGTAACTTGTTTAAGGCTCGGCGGGTAGGTAGATCCTCGTTGGCTGATCCAAGGTGTATAAATGTTGAAAAGAAAGACAACTGCAGATAATTTGTACTGCGATAGATGACGAAATACAGCCCGCGATGATCCATGAAAATTGAAGGTCGGAAGATCTGATGGACGCTGGGCACCCTTTTGAATACACCACTTTTTCTTTTCGGTTGTTGCATGAGCTGGGGATCGGATTTTTCTTGTTAGTCCAATATTCTGGCCCATCCAAGCCGCAGCACTTGAAACCTTCTTGGATCCAGTCGACTTGTTTTCTATCATCGTCGTTCTTGTGATAATTTTCGAAAGTATCCTCCATATTCTCTTTTATAAAATCAACATCTCTATGTATCACGTCTACGAGAAGTATGATCGAAAAAATTATTTCCAACGCCACCAGCACACAAAGCAAAATGGCATAACCGCGCAGCACGGCAAATTTCTTTGTAACAGTGGCATAGATTCCTATCGGAGCGATCAGTATCTCCATGCTTCCACATATAATGAGTATCATGATTTCTTTGACGGATCTTAGATACCCCGAGCCAATACCACCCAATGTGAGGTAGAAAATTCCTTCTAGTATTATGAAAGCGTTCAAAATCACCAGTAGACAAGTCGTGACACCTTCCCCGCACATTTTAATTGAATATGCTCCAAATTCTAGCTCTGCAGGTCATGCCTTCCTGGGCTCATTTTACTTATATCATTTCATTTTCGTTATGTCGCAAATGTGACTTTAACCATAAAAACACAAAATGTCACTGTCAACGCGCCATCAATATTTTATAGCAGGTTAGCCAACGTTTAGAAAATAGAAATAGAAAATAACAATAAGAAATTATTAAACCTATGAATCAGACAAGCTAAAATATGTCTATGTATCTAATATATCGGTTGGTGGAAAAACATTTTCAAATAAATTGTAATTGTCAACTATCTAATTGTAGTAGGAATTGTGAATATTTAAAACTAAAATGGCTGGTAGTTCTGTAATTGGCATGAGTGCAATATTTTCGTTTTACGGAGAAAGTAAACTCATACAAGGTGAAAACTCAGTATCATCTGGATTTGTCAACAAAATGCAGTACGATACTGATCTTTCTGTGGTCAGAGGAGAAGTGAAGGCTAGCATGATGAATCGAACATACAAGGTTGAGTTGAGTTTGGAATTTTTATGTTGTATACCTATTTGGAAACCGAGATTTTACAAATTTTTCCTAAATAAATTGCATCTTTTCATCGCTCTGTCTCTGTAGCAATGCTACTCTCTCTAGGGCTAGCTCATACTAGGTTAGAATATCTATGGTTGCCTGAACAAGTTTGACGTTTATTTTATTCTGCGCATGCTTGATACAATTCAAATATATGCCCTGAATAATAATTCTTTAATATAATAAGTTTACAATATTGTTTATGTGTATGCATGAGCATTACTTAACAATTTAACTATACAAATTCAGCATTTCTGCTGAGGTCTTAAATATGCCTCTAAAGTCAAGGAGGAAATAAAAATTGAATCTATTTTTGTAGACCGTAATCACCGTATGCATAAGATCGACCATATAACAGGTATTTAATGCCGGGTTTTCTTATAGCAGTGAGCATTGTTGCCAGCTCTTACATGTGACGTCACACTAAACGGGTCCATTGGCGAGTAATTCCATAATTTCGCTCTATAACTTATAAACCGTAATCTCAGTAGGTCTCCGCATTTGTTGAACATGAACGTTAGTTCACATATTTACTTTCAAAATTGAAATGTGCTTTGAATGGATGTGGAATTACCTTAGACTATTCAACAGATGTAGACAACACATTCCATTGATAAATACTTTAATAATACAATCCGTGATCATGTAGATTGTAGATGCTCTTACTTGGTCGAACTTTTCCATAATGCGAATAAAATAATAGTGTATTTAATACACAGTTTTACAAACAAAACTCTGTTGCAGCGACATGTAAATCATCGTCGAACTACCGAAAATCAATCGTACGGAAACGGTCTAACGCGGATTTGTGAATCGCAAATTGCAAACCTCGGAATCGAATCATTTATTGACTCGTATTGCTGTATCGTTCCTATGGAATGAATTGTTCAGATACGCTTCAGATTTACTCAACACTGCATCAAAGCTAACCTCACAGTTCGACAGCTGCCATTTTTTGACAATCGAATAACAGGGGTAGATAATAAAAAAGATCCGAATCGAGACATTTTATTTATTGACGATTATACTGAACAAATTAGAGTCAAACTCGGAGGTATTTGTCGTCTATCTGCGAAGCTTTTGTTTTGAAAATTATGATTGTTATCCTGTTGCATCTCCCCTTTCGCGGATGAACCTCTTCATTAATATCACAGCCAAAACGATGGCAGCTATCATGAATCCGGCCGCGACGAAGCAACTGACTGCTATATTTGTCGATAATGCAAAGCTCTTTGATTTGATAACATCTAAGCATCCCTTTGAATAAACTTTATCATTTGCGTCTCTGCATGAGAATGGAATCGACATGTTCTTTTTAGTCCAATAGTCTGAGCCATCAAGTCCGCAACATTCGAAATCCCCCTGAATCCAGTCAACTGTTTTTTTATCATCCTTGTTCTCAGCATAATTATCAAAAATCTTCTCTGATTCGGCTTTTACTGCTGACTCAATACTTCCATCTACTGTGAACACGACTCCTAAGCTGATATTCAATATCACCACCAGAGAAAGTAGGATGGCATAGATGCGAAGCACGGTTATCTTTTTGGCGACAGCTGCCCATATTCCCAGTGATGCAATAGTTAATTGGAAGAGTCCACTAATGATCAGCATTGCAACTTTGGCAATATTTTTGCTTACAATACCACTAATAAAATCACTAAGTCCACCCAATATTATGAAAACGTTGATCGTTATCAGCCAACATTTGACTGAGCATATGCACATCTTGTTTCGATTTTGTATTAACGTCTCACAGAAATTGCAGCACCCGTCTAGACCCGGTTACATTACAGATAGCAAAAGTGACATCAGCTCAATAATTTTGAAGAAATATTTGTGACTTTGACGGATGCTGGAATTTCTGTCGTACTACTGGCAATTGAAGTTCGATCGTGATGGCGCTGCTTTCCTTCCCAAAATGGCAGTGAGATTCAGATTTGGAAGTGCGATACGTGTTCAGTGAAAGACTTCAAGCTGCATCTTGGAAACCAGACAGAGCATAAAATAGTGGCAATACAGCGTGAAGAGTACCAAGTCAACCTATCCATAAGATCAAAGATATCCACATTTTATTCATACATGTTTAAGTTCACATCAGCGATCCTTTCTTCTTACAAAGTCACTCTTCAGAATTCGTCATAGCGCCTGTGACGTTCTGCAGAATCCTCGTGTTGCTTAAAAGTAAACGATAGATACAAGGCAAGGAAAATGGCGATCATCTGAACAACAACGGCCAACACTAATCCACCTGCAATACCCAACGAAAATTCCATGTTGTTCGATTTGATAGAGTCTGAACACCCTTTAGTATATATTTTTTTATCACAGTCTTGACACGAGAGCGGAATAGCTAGTCTTTTTTCAATCCAATATTCTGGACCGTCGATGCCACAACATTTGAAACGTTCCTGAATCCAGTCGACATGTTTCGTATCTTCCTTTTTCGTTCCGTAATTATTGAAACTATCTTCTAATCTAGTTCTTACAGAGTATCCTTCGGTGTTTATCCCTTCTGCTAGAAGCATAATCGCTAAAACGACCTCTAATACCACCACCAGGGAAAGTATAATGGCAAACGCATGAAGCAACAGTTTTTTCTTGAACAGAACCGCGCAGATTCCCATCATGCCTACAAATAGCTCCATGACTCCAGTCAAGACCAAAATCACACGTTCCGCAGATGTTCTTAGTTCATATGATGTCATTATACCGATTATAATATCGGCAACTCCTCCAGCTATAATTAGAGCATTCAACGCTACCAGTAAACCTTTGCACATTCTGGATAGAGTTACTTCTTGTTTCTGATGTGTTCTACATCGTTTACACGCATCACTAAGTTCTCATTCTGTTACAAACGCGACGTCAACTAGATAACCGCAAAACGTCACTGTTAAGTTGACGTTCACTTCTTCTTCTTCTTTGATCGTTCTTGATATGGAGGGTAGAGAGTAAGGGAGAACCGTCTCTGTGTATCCACGTGTCCGGTGGAAATTATGGTGGCGCTGGTGTAGCACGTGGGTAAAGTTTGAAAGAAGCGCCGGAAGATACTAATGTAGGATAGAAGTGATCAAGGGAAGAATAACTTCTGCTTTGTTATAGCGCACTTCACCCCGTCTACAACTGGTAACTTCATTTCATACTCCTTTGCTACTCTAGCGCTATTAGGAAGGATTCAGAACTATTATTCACTGCTTAGTGCTGGACACTTTTTCAACAGATCTCTTATATGAGCCCTCCATAGTTCGTGGCTTTTGCCCTTGCCAACTCAATATGGTGCTTGGTACTGGCATGTTAAACATGCAGTCAGTCGGGCGAGGGTCCTACAGCTTGTGCCGCATCCCGCATTTAGATCGCCATTTATTTTTATCCTTCCGTCATCTTCTTCGATGGCTCGACCTCTCATGGTTTTCCTAATTCCTTCTATCCATTGTGTTGTCGGACTTCCTCTCCTTCTCCTGTTATGTGGTGTGTACTTCAATGCTTTCTTTGGCCATCTTGTCTTCTCCATTCACATTACATGTCCGTACCATAATAATTGCTCTGACTCTACTCTCTCTGCTGTTGTTACTTGTCTTCCTTCGTATCTCTTCGTTTGTGACGTGTTGTAGTTTAGAAATATTGCATGATCTCATCAAGATATCCAGTTCTACCGTTTCTATAATATTTTTTCCGTTCTCTGTGAATTGCCAGCATTCACAACCATAAGTTAAAATAGGCTCTAGAATAGTTTTGTATATTGTCATTTTTGTTTGGCGTTTCATTTTGTTTGACCAGAGATAAGTTTAATAATCGGATCGCCCTTTTTCCTTGTTGTGTCCTATTTTCAACATCTTTTCTCGAAATAACGATTCCCAGGTATTTGAAATAATTACATTTTTTCAGTTTGTGTAAGTATAGATCTGGGTCTCCTACTTGTTAGTCTCTTAAGCTCATTTGTTGTACAGAGGGTTTCTGAACGGGAATTCCCATTCGCGCCAAGCTCTTCGCATCCACTGTTCTTAATATCATATGGCTTATCCACTTATCAATCAATCTATATACTAAAAATGTTCATGAATGAATGTGGAAGTTTGATTCTTTTGACGTTTATTCCTAGGAGTCTCACTTGCATGGATAGGGGGGTTTCAGCTCCCTTTACATGAAAACAAACTCATAGACCACTGACATCGAAGACCATAGACACACTTATGTATTTGAGGGCGCTGAAACTAAATATGTTCATGAAGGCCTGTGATGTGTCGTGGAGTGCCCATTCGCAGGCAGTCCAAGCAATAAAATGGTCTTCCTGGCTCCTCCGGTGCTTCTCATTCCGCCTCAAATTCAGTGCAGGTCAGATTCGTGATTGACAACCAAAAATTAACCAGAAAATGAATTTTGTACCCCTCTTCGCATATTCATTTACTCAGAAAATACTTCTACCCAGAGAACGAAACGCCGTAGCGCCGATCTGACAACACCGTTGGATTTAGCAGAAAATTTTAAAGGGGATACCTTGGAGAAATTTGAGGTCGAATAATCAAATTTGTTCAAACAAGACGGAAAATCGTTTCCTGGGTAATTGAGAGTCACTGATCACGAATCCGGTCTCAATTTGAGGCCCTGAATCAAAGGAGAAACTCTGGCGAGCATCTGAGCGCTCAACTGACCTCCACTCTTCCAACTCTTCACGGTAGGCCGTCAAGCCCCCGTCACGTCCGGCGCGTTCAGATTCGTGATCAGCAAACCCCAGGATTACCAATAAAACGGATTTTCGTTTCTATTTAAGAAAAATCTATTTTGGAGCCATTAATAAAATCAATCTTATCTAACACACTACAGCTTCTTTAAATCCAAATCAAACGTTAATTTGACTAAAATGACATAATTGTCAGCAGATACAATGCGGCGAAATTTTGAGGTTAGGTACCTCATGTCACTTTTGTGACAGTACGAAAACGCTGCGATGTAAGTCAACCAACCTGAGCAGAGCAGAAACTGAAGAAGAAAATGTACAACCGAAATGTGCGGAGAGGGCTGCGCCAGTTTTTCTCTGATAGTGATGAATATTGCGATCATAGTTGGCGGAGTCTCCGACGTCACGTACGGTTCCTTATCGGAACTAAAAAGCACTGCGGAAAGAGTGATATTGATCGTTTCTGGACTTATCAAGATAATTGTATGTGCCCCGCTGGGAATATACGCAACTGGGTTTAAAAAAAGCACAATGCTTCGCGCGTATTCCACAATACTTGCCTTGGTAGTGGTATTAGAAATAATCTTTGCAACTATACTCATAATGCAAGGGAAAGGTAAGATACCTAAGGCTATAAGAACCAACGAGGAAGAGAGGTTTGATAATTATGCTGATAATAAAGAAGATAAAGAACATGTCGATTGGATCCAGGAGCATTACAAATGCTGCGGCACAGATGGTCCGGAGTTCTGGACTAAAAAGAACATGTCAATTCCGGATTCTTGCTTAGACGACAATAAAAAAGTGTATTCAGAAGGCTGCACGGATTCAGTTAAGTCGTACAGCGTGGAATTTTCTCTGGGAGTTGCGGGAAGTACAGCGATAACTGCCGCTTTCAAGGTGGTCGCCATCTTATTAGCCCTGTATTTATCATACACTTTGAAGCAGGTAGGAGAATATGGAATCTAAACCGGTTACTGAAGCTAAAGCTATCTGTAAAGCACCAACATTATGTATGAATAAACTGTATCTATATCAACCTTTTGTATCTCTTCTAATAGTCCTGGAAATGGATGGATTTCTGTTCTTTTTTTCATAGATAGCTTCATGCAAAGGAATAAAGCTTATCGCGCTTCATAAGCTGCGTAACTACATTGCTATGTCATCGGCGTACGCAATGACTTGGTGCCTGCAATGATATATCATACCTTTTCTGTGTATATTAGCTTTCCTTAAGATAACTTCCAGGACCAGATTGAATAAAACAGTAGATAACGGATCTCCTTGTTTTAAACCCTTTTTTGTAGTGAACATTTTTGAGTGTCTTCCTTCTACGCATACTTTGCTGTATGTCTTGTTCAAAGTAAGTTTCACAAGTTCTATTAACTTTTTTGGGATTCTTAGCTCAATCATAGCTACTGATCAGGTTGCATATCCTTTTTTGTAACTTCTCCCCCCCCCTTGTTTCAATATTTCTGGAGTTATTCCATTCTCCCCTCCGCTTCTATTATTTTTCATTTTCATCATTTCAGTTATTATTTCTTCCTCCGCTGGCAGATCCACTGGCGTATCATATGCACGTTCCAAGTTATCCTCTTCGTGGACTTCCACCTGACCAGAAGCATCATTCAGCACTTCATGAAAGTATTCTGCCCATCTCTCAAGTCGGTCCTGCTGATTGTTCAGTAGTTGTCCTTCCCTGTCTCTGCAATAATTTGGGACCCTCCCTACGTATTCCTTCGATTTTTTTGCCTCCCGATAGAAGTTTCTGATTTCCTTATTAGCGTAATGATCTTCGATAGTCTGCAGTTGGTTGTACAAGTATTTTATTTTTTCCCGTCTACATATTCTTTATGCTTCTTTTCTTTTTTCTCTATAAGTACTCCAGACGTTCACATTTTTATGCTCCAGACATTTGAGTCGTGCAATATTTCTTTCTTCTACAGCTCTGCTACATTGATTGTTGAACCAATCCTGGTTACTGTTTCTATTGGATACCTTTCCTTAACACTCATTCATGCTTTCTGTAATGGCGTAATGTATATGCTTCCACTCCTCCTCTATATTTGCTTTATCCTGCTCTTTTTCTAGCCTCATAGTTATGTTTTCTTGTAAGGCTTTCACCACCGACCCTTCTTGTAAAGGGTCCATGTTAAATCTTATTCTTGCCTTATTTCTTGATTTCTCAAAAAATGGGACTTCTTAATGCAGCCTCGCTATGACAAGGAAGTGGTCTGTATCAGAGTCTGCTCCTCGGAAACTTCTAACATCTTTCACGTCCTTCTCATGGATCTTCTCTATAAGAACATGATCTATTTGATTTTTTGTGCGTCCATCAGGCGAAATCCAGGTCTCCTTATGAATACTTTTATGTTCAAAACTTGTACTTTTCACTCTCATATTGTTTTCCTCTGCAACATTAATCACGATTTCTCCATTTCCATTAGTTGTTTCGTGCTTACTTTTACCCCCCGTAATGTGATTGTATCTTTCTTCTCTTCCTATCATGACATTCATATCTCCCACTAACATTTTGACATCAAATCTTGGTATTCTTCCCAATATTAGATTGACTTCTTCATAAAATTCATTTTTAACTGCCATTTCTTTATTTTCTGTTGGAGCATGGATATTTATTATAAAAATTTTCCTGTGTTTCCCCTGAAACCTTATTCCACATATTCTGTCCGATACTGCTTCAAAATTCACAACGAAAGGACTCAGATCTTTGCTTATAATGAATCCCGTTCCAAAATATCTATTTTGACCTCCACTGTTCAGAAACATATATCCGTCTACCAGCATTTGTTCCTTTCCTTTCTGCTTTGTTTCCTGCAAGGCCAATATATCTATCTAGTATCTTTTCATGATTTGAACTAGGTTTTTCAACGCCCCCTCCTCATATGTGCCCCTAACATTCCATGTTCCAATTTTGATTCCATTCTTCTTATATTTTTTCTTTTGCATCTTTGCCACTTTTGTTATGTAAGTGTTAACTTTTACCATTTCCATCGCCCAGTCCTGGGGTATACAACTGCCATCCTTGCATATCGCCGGTTCTGAAGTTTTTTGCATCAGTACTCCTGCCTACCATACATAATTTTTCTTCTTGGTTACTCCATCTCCATTCCTCCTTTCCAATGAACAGCTTCCTGTAACCAATTTTTACCATTTTTCCTTTGGCTCTTTCTTCATTTGCCTGAACACGAATCTGTCTTTGAACTTCTCGATCTTTTTTAGAGAGATCATCTTGTATGTATATTTCCTCAGCTTGTCTTCTCAGTTTCATTTTGTTTTGCATTATTTTCATTTTTTCTACTTGGTTTGTCAATTTTAATAGGCATGTTTTGTCCCCTAGCTTGATTGCTCTTTCTATCTGCACTTTTATTTCCGATTTTCTTTCAATAAAGTCAGACATATAGGCTTTTAATTGCCCTGGGTCGTTAATACCTATCTGTAGACCTTGAACTACGACATTATCTCTCCTCTTCTCATTCTCTAGGCGTTCTAGTCTCTCATCCAAGCCTGTTATAATTTTGCTCATTTTGCTGTTTATTAACCAGATTATGCAAATAGAAAATTTTGCATCGGATCCGGATTGAAAAAGGATCGGGATCTGTTGTGCAGCACTAATACATACATACAATCAATATAATAAAAGCATGTTAAACAAATTGATGACTTTTAGAAAGTAGCCATCCCCTTCTACATACATGGCAGAGATTTATTTCGTGAACCTCCCATAGCGTATTTGCCGTTCTGTCTGACGAGTTCGTCATGGCCCAACGTTGAAGCGCCTGCCTAGAGTGTAGGAGGTTGCGGGTTATCCAAAGGCATCGTTACAAAAATCTAAATAAAAACACAAGATCACGTTTTGGCTACAATCTTAGATAGGCGTCTGGCCATATATTTGATCAGATATCATTCTGCGTATTTTGCGGGTTATCGCGCTCCGTCCTCGAATAAAGTTCATTCGAAGGCATGATTTATGCAGAAAGTGGAGTTACATCACTCTGGATAAGAACCCCTTGCTAGTTTCCACCAATAAGCGAGAATTAATTCGTTAAATTCGTATACAATAACGAGGACAAGAAAAATATTCTACAACTGAAGAGCTGTGGCTGCTATTACGTCATGTCCAGGTTATGGAAACTACCAAAAAATAAATGAATAAAAAAGGTCTAAAAACGTAAAAAAGGAAATCACACGAATTACAAACAACTAAAATTTCAAATGTGCAGGTCGCTGTGCAACCGCCCTTCTTTCTGGAAGGCGTTGATCAAAACAATATAGGCAATTTGCTCATGGTATCTTCACCTTATTGACCACCTATACAATCGGCGGTTGCGCGATCCGACAACAGCACATAATATATACTTTTTTTCAAACAAAATCAAAGCATAGAAAAGATAAAACCGAATCTAACTTACGCCGCCTAACAGGCGTTCGACCTGATTTAGCGAAAAACTGGAATATTATCGATAATTATGTCACATCGCACAGCGAAACCCGAAAAAAGCCGATCTTTATCTGTGTCAACATTTTTTTATTATCACACTAATTAGTGTTTAATTAAATTATTTACTTTACGGCGCACTTTCATTTTTAGGTTTACCAGAACGACCGACGTCGAACTACAACCGGAACGAATACCTCGAATTCGGGGTGTTATGTAACGTAGCTCTTTATTTTTTTCAGCTCACTGAGGCTTTACGCAACTTTCCTACGATTTTGTCTTGCGCGTTTCGACATTGCGCCGAGAAAAACTCCTCGTGATATACGCGATTTCGGCTAGATTTGATGTTCGATAAAAGAAACGGTGCTCGTTGAACGCGTGCCGCGTTTTCACTCGTTTTTAGTTCTAATAAAAATTATGCAGCTCGCTGTACGTGACTGGATAAACAAAAAACGGCGCTGTACTTCCCACGGCATGGTTTCACTTTTGAAATGAACATTTGAATCGATTTTAGAACTGTTGATAATTGGAAATAACCAAACATTTGCGAAGTCAATGAGCTGCTATAAAATCCAATCAAAATCGTTAATAAACTAATACAGAGTCAACCTACTTGATGCCATTTGATAAAAAACTAAATGTATTTGCTTCGTTATTCACAATCCCTATGGAGCAATCTGTAGTTAGAGTAGCTAAAACAGAAACGGGAAAAATAAGCCGCCTTCAGAAAAAGAACAACTAAGTATCTCTAACTCTGTCAGAATGTGTTGGAAATTTAATTACTTGTGAACTGATAGACCCTTGATGATGATGATAGGGTCGCATTTGGAAAAACGTCTTTGAGGACCTTACATATTCAACCGCAACCGAGCGATAGATGGTACCCAGTGATTCAACTCACTCAGATTAATGAGAATCATGGTCAAAGACCACGACACGCACACAGAATGTTCAAGGCGTCGTTAGTGTTGAACGTATAATAAACGAATGCGAGGAGTCACCAAATGTAGGCAAGTAACCCCTAGGGTCGCAAGCTTCGGTGTTTGTGACAATGAAGAGATGGCTCAAGCTGTGGCTGTACGAAGTTCGGAACATTCGTGTATAGGATGAATCTTAACTGGGTTATTTTCACACAGAAACATAAAAACAATATGCTAACAGTAATAAGAATTTTGTATCCATTTACGGTATAAATACGGTAGATAGTATTGAAAAACTTTTACAAAACCCATACATCGTACAAATCATGGGTGAATAGCACCGTTATTAATGATGAACTCACGATTTGAATGAAAATGACTTCCAGAGATAATTTGAATGTGGTGGGCGTCCATTGTTACCAGAACCACCAACATTGCCATTCTAAATCTTCTTTGGGAGATCGTCTAAGGACTGGTGACCTTGCAGAAAATCCAAATGCGGGCATTAGAAAGACACCAGTTACATCAGACTCGGTGTGTCGGGAACTGCAAGTGGGCACAATTCAATTAAAAAACGTCAAAAAGAAGCACCTCACCCAGTGATTATACCTATTGAAATAAACACCATCCTGCCTCCAAATATGGTTTTGCATATATTCCTTAAAATATTTTAATCATCGATATACTTTGAAGTTTGATAAATAGGGGTTTATAAATTTTAAAATAAATGGAAACGGTCGATTATTGGATAAAAGTAATCGAATAAAATTTTGTAGTTTTAGGCACAATTGGCATTTTGAAATCAGGAAAAAATGGCCCAGTACAGGATTCGAACCACACACTTTCCGATTGCCGGTCGGACGCTCTGCCAACTGAACTAACTGGGCACCTGCCTACTCTTTCCATAGCGCGGATGATGTTAAGCGGAATCCCCAAAGCCATTCTTCCGAATTTCAAATGCTGGGATTTGGATCTTGTATTGGTGGTAGTGCAAAGCTAAATGCAGAATCTTAGTAAGCTTTTTTCAGAAATCTGAAGTGCCATTGAATGTCCCAGTGCTGAACGCTGCGGACTTCTTTGAATAGCTTGTCAGACAGCGTCGAATACTTCGGGAGTTCTTCCTGTTCGTACACCACGTCTACGAGGCGCAAAAGGGCCTGGCGGTCGCCTATGCACCGATGGTCCACATTCCTCATTCACACCACGTCTTATCCACCTCTATATTTTCAATTCGAAAATTAAACTGCCTTTGCTCAATGATTAATTAAATTGATTGACGGACATAAAACTGACAGTAGAACTGTCACCAGCGAAATATTCTGTCCATGGCCTACTCAAAATAGGTCCTACCTCTTGCAATGCTTCTGGAGCGTGAGGAATTATCTATAAAATCAAAAATGAAGGTGTGCACATTTCAATTAAGGTGGTAGGTAGTAGAAAATCTGAAAGCTGAAATGAGATATTTGCTCTGATCTGCTTATTGATTATCTAAATCTCATATTGAATTGTTACAGGTGTGGCGGAATTAATGTTTTCGCCTCAAGAATAAGGGGTTAACCAAAGTACTTGCAGTATGAAATATCGATAGATCTATTCGTGAACGCTTGAAGTAGTTATAATTTGTATAACCGAGCAAATGCAGTCACGCCTCAGAGCTCCGCAAATCAGATAGTGTCTGTAACATTTTTCTATTTTTTGCTGCTGAATAGGTATCAGGCTTTTAATTTTTTCATTTGTGTGTTACTTGAAAAAACGAAAGTATTAGGAAATGCATGTCCACAAGTCTATAACACCAATCAATGTTAATAATAGGTTACGGTATAATCTTGAGGTGAACGTTTGCGGATATAGTGTAGATTTATATAGATGGCGCTAGCAAATAATATATGCCATCGACTATTAACACTGTTTAAAATAGTTAATTTGATATAAGGCTACATTTTTATATTGAAAATGAACAAAATTTCTATGCTAACTAAACGAACATCTGGGATCTGCTATCGTTTTCAATACTATTTTTGTTAAAAAATGAACTAATAACATACTGTCTAATTAGCTGATGTTGTCAAAAAGGTCCAAAGCTTCTACGAAAATAATAGTTGATGCTTTAGGTGAAAACAACAACACAACTACAGGAGAAAGAGACCAAATGGCCGAAATAGTAATAATAATGATCAATATATAAAATATTGAGAGGTTGTAAAAACACGATTTTTACAGACATAACGTAAATGGTAGCTCGTAAATCGTAACCCGTAACTCGTACCTCGTAACTGGTAACTGGTAATTCAAACCAGTAACTCGCAACCCCTTAACTGGTAACTCGTACTTGATAACTGGTAACTTTTAACTAGTAACGTAATTATACAATTTGCACAGTTATCATGTACCGATGACAATAGAATATGTAGTTTAATAACTGTGTCCCATTATTACTTTTCATTCCTATTAAATTCTTTTATTATCGCAAGCCGGGTGTAAGGTGTAACTGATGACTCAAGTAATGTACTTCCCTTTATTTTCAAGGCTGGCACCTCAGCGTGTGATTTTCAGTCTGCTCTGCTGCTTAGAATACGAAACCAGTTGCATAAATGCGTTACACTTCGCCATAATAACTCTGACCGACCGCGTAATTTTCTCTGCCTATCAGGAGGCATCTTGGACAGGGCAGAAAAACAATCATCACATGTGTGTACTTCTAACGACCAATTGATTTATTACAAAATCTTTCGATACGTTTCGCCGGTAAATTTCCCAATGCACAACGCAGCCAGTCAATAAAAAAAACTAAACTATTTTGCGTTTTTTTGCAGGATAATCGATTATGATCGGTTGGTACAGCATCGAGAACAGACTTCAACCAATCAGGTTGTTATTCAGAACGAGATGCGAGCATTGACAGACCTCAATAACCCGCAGACTATCCTTTCGCGTTTATGTAACATTAAAGTGACTGAAGATGATCTAAGAGCGATAGAAGTAATCGCAGATTTGCCGGCGCAATAATGGACCTTGTCGTAGTTGGCGATGTTTCTTTGCTGTTTTGCAAATTCATCAACTTCAAATGTGTTTCATTTAAGTTTTCTATTATCAATATGATAGTCTTAGTTCGAAAATCTACTCTGATTTCCAAGTATACCTCTATTCACTCGAAGTAATTCATTTATTCCACATCGCCATCTACGACGGCTCATTTCAGCGGTACGTGAATTCGATTTCATGTCTGTTTTCGCGTTTATTATTTTCCATTGCTTTTCACTTGTATTGCGGCGACTCTTGGGGTATATTATGCAGAGACAGTCCGGACGAACATTTGCTATATCTAATAGTATCCATATAATAGGGAGAGATCAGCCACCTTTCGTCAATGTTTCAGACTGTGGATGTCCTTTATTTTCTGGATTATGTCCAGAACAGGATTCTCGTAAGGCTACTCTCAAATTGCAGTAAAATTGATGGGAAAGTGGAAGCTAAATGTTGAAATTGGTGGATACATTGAATTTAAAACATTCCTGAGTGTAGATTCAAATATTCAGAAATTTGTCATTGTCAACATTAACATGAGAAATGTACCAGCGTACTAAATGAGATGTGATTGTACTAACAATGACAACACTGGTTTAGAAGCTTTAGGTAGTGGAGTAGCAGCAGCTGTTTCGAGGAATACAATTTCCAGGAGCGGAGGAGAACCATCAGCTTATAGAACGCCGACTTGATTCTGCGAGGACGAGTTCATTTCTAGAAGCTTAAAACCTAGTATTTACTGCGCATGTCTTATTAAACTACGCTAACCCCCTTAGTGTCATATTCGTATAAATGAAACGGCGCTGGTTATTTTCTGACAACTCGGTGATATAAATAGACACCTTTAACGAACTGCAGATTTCGGGTTCAAGGCCTCCATTATCAGCATTCTGCGAATCGTAATCGCGATTGCAGGTATTCCGAAATCTTCCGTACACACTTACATTACTCTCGCATGTTCATATGAAAACAAACGACGAAATCTATATTAGCACAGACTCTCAAGCAGGCTCTGGCGAAACATTCGCAATGATTCGCAAAAGGGATGACGTCACGCGTCACTGGCCCGCTCCAAAACTGGATGGCAGCCAAACGAGTTCGCAAAAAATTGCGAAACTGCCCTATCCCAACGTTGGCGCCAGTGTTGAGGTCGCGTATGGAATGTACACAACGCGTATGTGTGGATTTGTTTTGGTACAGGTGATGAAATGGAGAAAGATCAGTGGCGGGTGAGCTAATTACATCCGGACGACATCATACAGGGTGGTGGCGGCTCTGATTCCTTACCTCGGACCACAGCCACCTCTAACTTAGTTAGCAATTCATCATTAAACGGTGGTTCCCAGGTGTACAGGTAAGCTGCACAAACATTAAGTACGACGCTGGATTGATATAGATACATTTGATTTTTAGATTCATGGTTCAATACGAACAAGAAATGATTATAACAACATTGCTTGAACTTCTCGAGTCTGACGTGCTACGATTATTCAATGGTTTTGAAGTTAACATTGATGTTTTGCTATCCAGTGTTGACTAGTACCTAGAATAAAAGACTTTTTGCATGGGTTTCCAATATTTAGTTTCCAGCGGTCATTTTTCAAGATAAGGGAACGATTTTATTTGCAAATGATAGACAAAGGCTGGTTAGATGCTCGAGCGAGGCCCTTTTTGCAATTTTTGAGGTATTGTTACATGAATATTGACACTTTTAGATTCACTTCGAATGTTTTTCAAAGTGTTGGTAACCCGAATTTCAAGAAAAGGGCTGCGCACGGGTATATTGCCTTCCTTTCTCTATGATCTGTATGATAAATGTTTTCATTATTTTCAAAATCAAGCGCTCCTAATTAAATATTGTGGCATCGTAGATGAACATAACTTATAAAACTTATAAATATAGGTCGCCCAGTACAACTTTTGCAAGAAATTAGCTCTTCTGGGTCCACATTTATCGTTTCATTAATTCATATTCACATCATTCCACCATGAATATTAAAATGTCATGTAAAACTAGACATTAAGAGATATTTGCGTATTAAACGTAACACTATATGGTAGGCTACTGAAGAGTGGCGTTCTTAGCTTTTAACAGTGTTGCCTTTATGGTCCGCCGCTGTAAGGGAGACAATAGACCGTCTCCGTTGCACGCATTACGTTTTTTCAAAAAATCATGGATTGTGTTCTTGAAGTATTTATGACTCAAATTATTTGTCTACCCCTGTGGAATAGTCTCAAGTTCCTTACATCTTCATAGTGGCTGCTCGTGGAAGTATTACATGGTGTTATAATAAATCAAAACCTGATCACACCCCCTCCCTCCCTCCGCCAATGTATTATAGGTCAGTTTACGATTGTTTTCTTATTAAAAAGATCTTCTAATCTTATGAATATCATGGACCATGCGCGAATATAATTTTTGTTGTTATTTTCTTGCGATTGTAAAGTTTCTCCTGCTTGGCGTGGGAAGTAAAAAGCATATATAGTCTTTATTCAATACCGATTAATATACCTATTATAAACATCTGGAGACTCCACATCAGCGTTTATGATTTCAAAGTCACGTGCCGGGAAATATGGACTTTAAAATGCTTATCATATCATTATCAATATCAATATCGATATCAGGACACTCGGTAACTATTTATAACTATCGCTTTTTAAACAACTGAAAAATATGTGTTAGTATGTAATCTACCGACACATTTATGATTTATGTGAGCATATTATTTTCGTTTCATCAAGCTATGCTCGATTAGAACCTGCGGTAAGAGTGAAAAATCTGCGAATGCATACCGGAAAATAACAAGAAATGCAGAACAACGCTCGGCCTTGAAATTAGCTTCTACAGACGCAGAAAGCCATTCGCAATACGAGGGCCACATTCTAGGTTTTCATGGAACATAAGAATAAAGTGGTAAAAGGTCTTTATTGGTTCATTGCAGTTTATGAAAATTCACATTAGAAACACACACCTTCTGATAGCCGGTTAGACGCTCTGGCAAACTGAGCTATTATGTTGAAGATCGAAAATATTATTTTTTTGGTTTATAAATGAGCAGCGTGTCTAGGTTAGTCTTCAAACGTCGTGGTTTTGGAGAACCTCGGCGTTGTGGAATGAGCTGCCAGAGAGTTTGTTTCCCGATTTCCCATTTATCCTCTCGCAGCACTTCTGAAGTGCGATGGGTTTTTTATTATATATAATAAAACACTCTCCTTTTCAATCACGTTCCTTAAGTTATTGAACTCATACTAATTAAACAATAAGGTTGCATTGTTAAGATCTACGTGAATATTGAAGATGACTCCAACTTGTATTCTGTAACTGCTTGGACCCTCGTATTACAAAGTGAATATAACTAGTCCAAGTAGAAAATGTAATACTTGAATGATACTTGTAATATGTTTTTGAGGAGGATCACAGTGCCAGTGATTTAATTATATTATGCAACCCAACACAGTTTCTGTTTTAGAAATTCGAAGCTACTAGTTGGACAGCTGTCATTGTTTTGACTATCTGATTTGTTATGCATAACTGAACGCAAATACAGGATGTTTCGGAACGAAGGTTAAATGACTCAGAGAGCTAGATGTAATTGGCGCCAATTTTTGTTTAGAACTTATAATTAATTTTTAGAATTATTTATCGAAATAACCTGAAATAATTAAGAGGGAACTCTACCTAGAATAAAAGTTGGTTTGCATAAGTTTCCAAAATTCCGATTCGAGCGTTAATTTTTCAAGATTATAAACGATTTTCTCAGGTTTGAAAACGCCTTTTACTCTAGGCCCCCTCTTAACATAATTCATTGAGACTTTCAATGCACATTTCCTGGAATATCTAGAAGGAAATTACATTATTAATATAGTGAAATATTCCAGCACAAACCATCCCAAGACTTTCTGTGTCCTTCCTTCTCTGTTTTCCTTGAAATCTAAAATAAGGAATTATTCGGTAACTTGTTAACATTAAGCTATTTAAACTAAAAATATATATTGATATCATAACGTCTTCTTACCTAAAAAATTAAAGAATTAAACTTATTTTTATTCGTGCGAAACTTTTTATGGTATCTAACATTGACGGCGGCTCTTTTTGCAATTGAGGGAAGTTGTCTTTGTTTAAATGTATGAAATTAAGCGTATTTAGTGAATATTCAGCAGCAAAAATGGGTTAAGCATTATGTAAATCCAATTTTGAAGTAGAATAACAATTTTCTTCTATTCTAATATTTATCATAAAAAAATAATGAGACGTTTATTATGAACGCCACTGACTGATCACAAATCAATAAAACCTTGAGTTTACTTACCTATGAAACGATAAATGCGTATGAATAGCTGACTTCTTGAAAAGACTGGTGTCCGACATCAAAAGATTATGACTTACGATTATTGTTTATCACTAAAACTGCACTGAAAATTCCTGAATACTCATACATATAGCATCTATAAGGTTAGCGAATGCTTGTGAAAAATCATCGAGGATATGAACCATAACCATCAATTAAGTGTAGGCATTCGCAGTTTACTTATTCGTCTTTGTTCTTGTACTCAATATGGCACATATACGGACATCATCTTGCGTAACGTGAGAACGGATCTCGTAGTCTATTACTAAGTATCTTTGAGTGTTACCAGGATTCGTGAATCATAATTTGAAATTCATATTATCATTTCGCTGAAGTTTGTATCACTCGGAAGCTTGTGAGACTCAGTTCTTCAGATAGTTTGATCGTATGAATGTTCGACTTTGCTTTTAATTCCCACGAACTAGCGTTGTAGTTAGGAACTATGACGCCCAGGGCGAAATTCCGTGATTTGAGCTCATTTCGTCATTCATCTCCCTGAAAAACTTCCATTTCCCACCTTTTGAGCCTACGATTTTGCAACCCATGCGACCTGTGCCCTGGACCTGTCCAACTACTTAAGTTTCCCACCACTTAAAAGGAGACACAAAAGTTGTACACCACTTGAATTACCCTTAACTTAAGTTCATTATGCATTCAAATGACCTACCACATAAGCTTTGGGGCATTCTTGATGTTAGAACATGCTTTAAGTTTTAGAACACGGAACACACTTAAAATCATCATTTTTAAGTTATGAAGCATACTTGGTATGTGGAATGCCCGCATGGTACTTAGAACCTAATCTGTGGCATTTTTAGCTGTGACTTGGCTATCAAGCCATGAGGACCTCTTCAGGTTGTCACACACATATAATATAAGATCTTTCTAAATTAATTCATTTTTGTCTACAAAGGAGCGATCATCTTTAGATAATACTTTTTATATAAATAGTAGTTCACCAAGCGTCGCGCACTATGACGCAGCCCATTGGCAACTTTCGAAGTCAAGTCAAAGGCCTTAACACTTGGACTGATTTATTATAATTTTGAAATGTGTAATTAATGCTCTGCAAACCTACAAATAGACCAATTTTTTCTTCTTGGATCCTAAATGCGAGAAAAATGTATTGCTGGCTTGTGTTTCGTTTTGTCACATAAGATAAGTGGCTGTGTATTATGTTCCACGTTTTGGATTTATCAACAGTGCAAATACATTGTCTGTATTCTTTCAGCCTTTCATATTGGACCATTCTAAGGTGATATTTGAAAACAAAACTGTACTCAATGTATTCAAAAATGTCAGTGTCATTATAAATTACAAAGTTTATTTTTCATATTTTGTACTTTGATAAAGACTTCCGAGGAATCCTAAAGCTTAGTGAAGATATTTGATTAGTGAGCAGTATAAAATAGAATGAACTTGATCACCGTTCGTATCCTAGAATTATATATTTATTACATCGAGTCATCGGGAGCTAAAAATGATAAATAAACTCATTTTTAACCAGTCTAATTATGGCAGAAACATTCATGGAATGTCCCACTTATACGAATAAAAATTATACAGGTGAAGCAGATTATTTACATTCATATATGTAACTATAAAACCTTGGAAAGTGATATTTTTAAAATCTCTATTTTTTAAACGTAAATATCTTCACTCGGATCTATTTGCGTTCTTCAAGGTAAAGTTTGTTTTGGGATACAGTTGTCAAACTAAGATGTTGTATAATTTCACTACTGAGGCCTTCAAACATTTAAGGGAAGAGGTTCATTTCATATACTTACTATATAATAAAATTTTAGTATCAATACAGGGTCACCAGTCTGTGAAGGTATAGCTAATTGAACGGTAGACAGTGATGTCAGGTAACGATACTTTTCCCTAGTTCTAGAGTTTTTTTTGCCAGAGAAAGAGAAAAATGTAAAAGTTAGGTTGATAATGTATTTTAGCGTGGGGGAAAGGGGCAGAAGAGGTTTTAACAAAAAGTTGAAGCCGATAGAAAATAATAGGCGCGGAAAAATTCATGATATAGGAGACGCATACCGCTGAAATTCCGTTGACAAATATGGCGATGTCAAATCAATTAATTACTTGGAGCGGTACTTGACAAGCAGCCAAGACATATTTATAATGGGGGTTCTACAATTTCCAGGATGTTTGTATTTTTGACGGAAGAAAGAAGATTCCGTTGGAAAATATGATAACCTTACTAAAGAATATGATATACCTACTTGTTAAAAAACATTGAAATGTTAGTTTTGAGGAAAATTGCATTTTTCTTAGAATAAATTTCTTGAGAATGCGACTATAAATATGATCCTTGCCCACATATATTACCTTATGCCTTGAAATCTAGTCTTCCAATGCAATATTATTATTTGAAACAGCAGCAATCCGACACCGCTCAATAAAAATAGAACCTTGTTGAAAATAAGTTCGGGTCGTAAAGCGGGCTCCAAAAAAGCTGCGAAGCCGGGAGACAAAAGTTTTGTTTGGATGCATAGTTACCATGGCTAATTAAAAGTCCAAACAGTATTCAGCCTGAGCCTTTGTATTCAAATGGACTGCGCTAGTTGTATGAGAATGTCTATGTTTTCGCTTTCATTCGCTGACCTAGTTTCTGTTACATCTAGAAAGTGTACAATGTACGCGAGCTCCATCAGAGTGTGCCATGCTACGCGAAAGGACGATTGTCAACTGCTCTAGCCATTTATAGGCTCTCGGTTACCATCGCTTTTCATAAGTGTAGATGTTGAATTCGCGGAAGAAGTTGAAATAACAATTCTGTGAGGTGTTTTTCCTGCAGAAATTGATTTGATCAAGTCCTATAATGGTTTTAGGTACCAGATGAAATAGTATTGTTTTTATATGACAAGTATTTATTTAGCAAAACATGCATTTTAAAAGTGGAGTAGGTTATACAACAGTCAGATAAACATAAATTATTTATTCCAAACTATTCTATGAAAGAAATAAATGATTTAGCTGATTTTATTAAAACAAAAAGGTAATTTTTGATGTTTGGATTTTTTTAGATATTCGGATGTCCACTTTTGAACCTGCGTCGAATCGGAAAACGGTTCTCCCTCTTGTTTTTGAATCGTAAAAGCTTTGAAATTTTACGCTCCGCTCCGGAAAAAAGGATTTTCTGAGACAATGCATATGCGAAGGGGGTTCAAATATCGATTTTTTCAAATAGGATAAAATTAGCTTTCCGGGTAATTTTGGGTTGCTTATGACGAATCTGGCCACTTTTTACGTGAGAGACCTCCATAGGCTGCCGGGGAAATAGGAACACCATTCAGCATAATTATAATAAATGCTCACACTTTATCATAATAATAATGTTTACATGTGTGTTTGTTTGGAGGAGGTTTACGCCAGGGACTCTCCCTCTAGTCAGAGCCCCGAATGGAAGTTGTATTCGTGATCAGTGCCCCTCAATTACCCAGAAAACGATTTTACGTCTTGTTTAAAAAAATCGATTTTTCGACCCAGATTTTTTGTGATTTTTGAACGTCCACTTTTGATACCCACGTCGAAAACGCTTTCTCCTCTCATTTTCGGACTCTATCTCATGTAGAATTTTCCGCTGAATCTAGCGGTATTATCAGATTTGCACAGAGACGTTCCGTTCTCCGAAAAAAAAGTCTTTTCTGACAAAATTTATATGCAAAGGGGACGGCTCAAAACCAATTCGAATAAGACAAAAAATCGCTTTCTGAGTGATTGCTTATTACGAATCTTGTCTCCTTCTTTGCGCCGGACGTGAGAGGACTTAAGAAGCTACCTGGGTAGCGTATTTTACCGGCTTTATTAACATAAGAAATTTCCACAGGAAAAAAACTATAAATTGATATGGCGGAGTCTAGCTTCAAGCTATTCTACTCAACCATAAGAAAAAAAAAGTTTTTGTAAAATAAGATGGAGTAGCATATAACAAATTTCGTATTAATATCAATAACAAACTATAAACCATTTTGTCCTTATCTCACTCTGAAAAGCTGAAAGCCATGGTCACACGTGACTCAATGAACCTAAGGGGTAGCAATCTGTTGCCCGTCCCTCACGACGAGGACGTTTGGGTTGGATTTTGAGCGAGGAAGTTTACTCAGTTTCATTCCAACACTCGACTAATCTATTGATTAAGCGATTTTATTTAGTTCATTGTAGTAGGCACTTTCATTCACTGTTTATTAGGCAATGTTTTGATTATGATAACGATTTTTATTACACTATCAAATGCCGAAAAAGATAAGCTTTCGACTGATGCCAATTTTAATTAGCAGTGCTGTTTGAAAAAAATAAGTTTGGCACTGCTTCTCCAAAAATACGACAGATCAAATATTGAAACTTCAGTATCAACAACTGTTACTCACACTTCCAAATTTCATATTGATCCGATAAATCCTTGAGGAGATATTGAGTATGTTCCATACACGATGTATTTTGGGGCAGTAAACCCTAATCCTAGAACTATGAAGGCATCAAAGAACATTGACATTAGCCTAGTTTCTCTATTAACCTGGAGGAATTTACTCTCGTCCGCATTTATTATTTATTCCAGCAAAGTTTTTCCGAACACCGTATTTCCGCATGTCATTGTGCGTCTTCAAAGACGATTTCGGCTATTCATAGAAAAAGTAAGATAATCGTGTTTATTTACAAACCCGTAATCTTGAGAAGCAACTGCATATTCACTTATCTGTGAACGTATGAACTGTTAACATCGATTCTTGTGCAGTTGTCCGTTTTAAAGACATCTGTATGTAGAGTATGTCGTACGCACAGACGTTGCGTATGGATAAGTTTAATGATGAATTTGTGCTGTTCACTTTTCCTTTTTTAATTCCACTTTTACTTTTTAGCTATTATTGTCTAGCGCACGTTTGGTATTGCTTTATCCGTGATGATTTTTTTATGTTATCGCTGGAGTTGGAGTTAGCAGATGCACACGTAAAAATAAATAAATTCTCAGATGAAGAATACGTGGTTTCGATCAAGTATAATAAACATATCTAACTATATAGATGAGCATAGAATATAATAAATATGTATCAGTATTTAATTCAGAAGATATACGTCAATACACATAAAAAGCAATTCTCAATTCAAGAATTGGGATATTATTATAAAGATATAAATACTCACGACAAGAACAACTGATCTCGCTCTAAGACAATTTTTACTTTATAAGAAAATTATTATTAATTTGAACCGAGAAAAGTATATATTCGAATTCAATTACATTCTAAAAAAATATACTCTAAGGAAAAATATAATTTTCTTCACAGCTGGGATTTCAATGCTTTCTAACAAGTACTCGATGTTTTTTGTAAGGATATCATACTTTCCAACATAGCCCCGTTTACTTCAATCAACAATACGAACATTTCGCGATTCGCTCCAAGTAATTCATTTACTTGTTTCGCGTCGCCATCTTCCCCAACGGCATTTCAGCGATACGAGTGCGTTTGCTTCCGCGCCCGTTACTTTCCATTAGATTTAATTTTTATCAACCACCTCTCAGAATGAATTTCATTTTAATAAGTTGGAGTTGTGACTGTTTTGAGGATATCATTCAAGTGTACAGGTGTTGATGTGATGTGTGTGATATGTAAGTTGTGAATGAGCTCTATCATCAATGGTTGATGTATATATTCTCACTTGAGTATAGGTACATATTTTTTATATTCTGTTTATCTGTACAATACTTTTCAAACTTGAGTTAGAAAAAAACAATATGACACAAATAAAGGAAAGAAAGGAGTCACATTGGTACAGTTTTAACACTTTTTTTCAAGGAACCACCATAGCTTCCATAACCACTCATCGAAAATGCCGAATAATCATACTAATAACAACACTTTTCCAGGTTTTATTCGAAAATATTTACTTAGATTAAGAGATTAAGAGATATGATGATTCCTACTTTAAGATTCTTCTAGCTTTGCGCATACAGGAAGATGAAGTATACTTGAATTAAAGCACATATTCTTGGTCTGACAATTTATTTTCATGTACACCATTAAGAATGGAGCCTATTCACAACCTGTATGAGATGCTCACAACAGTCACAACCCCAACCTCTCAACAGCTCATTCATCCTGACAGGGGGTTGAGGAAAATAAAAACCAATGGATTTTTATAGGACATGAAATAGGAGAAGCGTCCCGTCAAAAGGCGGGTAAGACTCACGACGTCACAGCGTTCGTGCGAAATTTTATGTTTGAACTTTTTGCAACTTTTTGTTCGTATAAATAGGAAAAAATGCTCAATATAAACTTTTTAGAGGCAGAACAGCAATATTCCGTTAATTTTTTTTTTGGAAAATACCCCATCGTATATTTTACTAACAACTGCAAAACTAGTCAAGTTGCTATGGGCTCCCTTGATGGATATATGATAGTAGCGCAAGGCTGTTATACTTTTAGTCTTACATTTATGAGCATTAATAAACAAATTGTGCTAAAACGTTGATGCAACACTTTCCTGAACGACGCTTTCTTTGGCGACGTAAGCGATTATTTGTTTTATTTAACTTTTGTTGTGCACATTCATATTTATAGGAATAGGGTACGTCATTTGTGAAAATTGTGATTATATGCGCAAACAAGTTTCACGGGTAAATGAAAACAATTCTGATTCTTGCAACTGAAGGAAATCTCCCGCACGTGGTTGGCCGAGCGCAAAACGGACATTCATGAAAAACGGCGTCGAGTAGGTTGACTCTGTACTTCGCAACGGTATCAGTTTAGAAGCGTAGGACGAAGATTGGATTTTGTTAGTGGTGGTGTTTTGGAATTGAATTTAAGTAATATTTATTTTTACTTCCTACATAACACAGGTGGGTATAGATAGTTTCAGAAAAAGTATTGATATAGTTCGGAACGTGAGTATAAGCACCACCACATTAGTATCAAATATATTCAACTTTGAAGATTTGTGTGAAAGTATTTAATATAATTTTACACAAAGATATTAAGCTTGTAAGCTTTATCCCGCTAGATACCCACACACATAAAAATAAATTCTCAGACCAAGAATATGCGTTTTCATTCAAGTATACCATATCTTCCTATATGCGTAAAGCTATAATAATCTTAAACTAGTAATTCTGTATTTTTGATCATATATAGTTGATTTACGCAACGTTTATACCAATAATAAATTATATAATGAAGTTGAACTATTTGTGCCAACATCACGAAATCCTTCAGTCAACACTTCAGTATCCTTCTTGGTCTGAGAGTGTGTACTTTATTGGTTCAAATTAATAATAATTTTATTATCAAATAAATTGTCGTGAGTATATGTTTACAAGAATATCACAATTCTTGAATTAAGAATTTCTTTTTAACATACATTCTCTGCTCACTGTATACATGGGACCCCAAAAAAACGGTACAATTAAATATGTCCACTCTTTTCCAAACAAAACACCCATGAAACCGAAAACGAACGGCACTTAAACAAAGGAAGAGGAAACTCCTATTGGTACAAGAAAATAGAAATCTAGTTGTCCTTGGTCTTACATTCTCTTGAAACGAGCAGCGACGCGGTCTCAGCGTTAACGAGGACTGCTTCGAGTCCCGATACACAATGATCCGCGGACCATCTTCGTTGCAGTTGTTTAAATCGATCAAATGATGAAATATTATTTTTTATACTACAAGCAGATTACAAGAGGGATTTTCTTTCAAATGTTTGTAAAGGTGCAGATTGATAAAACAGAATATAAACAGAACTGTAAAATGTTTTCAATAATCCAATATAAATTCTGAACACATTTTGTCATTGTTACGTGTAATTGCACAGCGTGACGACGAAGAGAAGGCCCTCTACGCATCCTCTCGATCTCATGTTTGAAGCTTATTCAGCTCTTTCATCGGTTTGGCGCTCATTTACTTTTTCTCGGTCAAAAGGGTGCAGGAACAATTGCTATAGCTTCCAGTCGCTTTAACACTGTATTCTCCTCAAAACGATGTAAGTCGTTATCGTCGGGGAAGATGCTCGTTTGAGTTGTTGGAAATTCGACTAGGTGAGGATGCCAACACTTGGTGTTAGTATGCGAGACAGCTCGCTCGCACATTTGCTATGATAGTATCTGTAGAATAGGGACATATATCATCCCACTCTCGAGCTGCCGCTCCTCCTGACTCCTTTTGAAGATACGCCTTCGCCAGCTTTTTTATATCTCCAAAACCATACCAAACACGGAGCAAAATGTCTTCCTCTTGATGAATAACGTTTCTTGTGCAACGCTTGCTGCGACCTTTATTGCAGAATTTGTAAATATTCCTTTGGGCAGATTTTGTTGTGTTTAATTTATGTACGTCAAGTGATGGGTTGGGCGACAACTGATGGGCATCGCGGTATACCGAGTCATTCATTGTTTAAATCTGTAAAAAATCTCATGGGTAATAAAGGCATACTTTCTATAGCTTTACAGACATTTATTTATGATATGACAAAATAAACGGTATGATTTTTTCTAACTCAAAACGTTCAAGTTCACATTTCGAATAATACAGAAAATGATCTTTTCTAATCTAAACGAAGGTAAGAAGTTATAGGAACTTGTAATGTGAATGTAGAAGATATGCATAATACAAAAGGAATCAAGGCGTCAAATGGGGTGACTCAATCGATTAAGTAGAATGACTCAGAAGAGCGACTGAGTCGGTCAAGTACAGCGACCCAGTAGAGTTACTCCATGACCAAGTAGAGTGAATCAACAGAACTCAAACACAAATGCAATTATTTACCTTTCTGTGCATTCTTCTGAGTAGACTTTAATGAAGTCGCATTTTTTGTCATTTTTATTATTAATTCTTAATGTGGTTTTTCTCCTTAAAATGTTTCATTGCAGTGTTCTGGTGCCTAGATTGTAGTATCATCATCATCTCAAATTCCAAATCAACAATCCTCAAAACAGTAGTTAACCCTTTTTCATCTAATTTAAACGATTTTTTGTAAAACACCGCCATTTTTGATCCGCCATTTTGTGTATCACGTAACCAAATTCGTAATTAGCTACCCTCAGAACCCTGGTGCAGCGATTTTCATAGATTTTTTGTTTGTTTATTTAACGCGACCGGCATTTTGCTCCATAAAATAAAATCGTAAATAGTGATTCCAAAAACTATCAAAGAACTATTTTTTCGAAATAGCAGTCGAATTTCATATCTTTTCTAGAATTTTAAAATTTTCAACCACTGTGGGGCCCTGCCTCTAATATAAAACCTATAGGCTTATAGCTAGGGCAGAGTAACTGGGTCTCAAAACAGGTACGCAAAATCTTGGGCTCGAAGGGAGGTTTTTTAGCTCTTCAAGTTTTTCTGAAAAGGTGAATGGGAATATCTTTACTATTATTTTGAGATTTTCAACCACTGTGGGGCCCTGCCTCAAATCTAAAACCTATAGGGTTATAGCTAGGGTAGAGAAACCGGGGCTCACGCCAGGTATGCAAAATCGTGGGCTCAAAGGGAGGTTTTTTTGGCTCTTCAAGTTTTTCTGAAAAGATTAATGGGAATATCTTTACTATAATTTTACGATTTTCAACCACTGTGGGACCCTGCCTCTAATCTTAAACCTATAGGGTTATAGCTAGGGTAGAGAAACCGGGGCTCACGCCAGGTATGCAAAATCATGGGCTGGAAGTGAGGTTTTTTGGCTCTTCAAGTTCTTCTGAAGAGGTGAACGTCCAAAAGGTCGTACATTACGGAATTTTCCTGAAAATCTATGCCGATGGATCACTCTGTAAGGAAGAGTAATTAGTAACTTGTCGACCACTTGTGTTTTTAATAGACACACAGCGTAGGTAGGTGTCAGTTCCTCTCCAACCTTTTTTCATTCAAAAAGGATTTATGCACTATAAAGCATTAATATTCAAGCAAGAGACTCTGTTGGGAGGATGGGGGTGTTAGCGTTTTGCAACTGCTTTGTCTCAACCAAGGATACATTCGAATTGTCCGGTAATTAATTTGTTACTATTAGAAAACATAAACGGCGCTTCCATTGAAGTGTCTCTTTTAAAGAGCTGACAATTTTTCTTAACGGGTTGGCGATGCAAATTGTTTCTTTATAGTGATTGATTAATCGAGTGTAATTATATTGTTAACTGTACCATGAAATATTGTTATTTATAGATGCGTTGGAGATTGTAAGCTAAAGCGTTATTGTAATGGGAATATACGTACTAGTTATTATTTTGTTAATCATTGTTATTGTTTTGTGAGATATAATGATTGAGGTTACTTTTTAGACGTTTTATTTTCGGTGCACCAACAAAAAACCATCGCTTTTAGAGTGACAATGATGATTGCCAACCTTTGACTCGGAGATGACAATTGAAGAAGAAAAATAATTAGTTCAAATATTCCATAACCTGAACTAATCCCCCGACTTGAGGGTTATTGAACTACGCACAGTGCACTATACAAAAACCGTATCAAGTTTCGTAGGTAGACCCATTATTATCAAACGGGCTTTCCTCGGGTATCGTTTTCCTGCAGCGGCAACCATAACCATAACAGGAAAAATTGTCCCGAAAGCATTCGGCTTCCTCGAAGCAGGGGCCATAATTCTGTCCGAAATTTATATGTCTAACAGTGTCCACGTCAGGAGGTCCCGTTACTTTATCGCGTATGCGAGTGTTCTGAAGCTAAAGCATTCCTAAACATGCTACATTTTTATCTGACTGTGTAGGCATTCGGTGAAGTTATGAAGACGATTTGACAACGGCCGCTTGAAAATCAGCTCTAACTCGTTGAGGTAGATAAGAGAACAGACGGTAGCGTAGGAATAGATTTGTGAGGCATAAAATGGAATCACGTCTAAAACAGTGCTAGATCGGGATCCTTTTTCTATCCGGATCGGATCCAAAAGCTTCAATTTGCACAATCCGGATATAATAGTCGTATCTGAGATCCGGATCTAAGATCCGAGATCCGGATACGATATCCTGTTACTATGCCTCCTTAGTTTGAAAAAGCTACTTAGCATGAGAATATGTTCAATGTGTCGATGGCAAAATCTCTTATAGCATCTTTATTGACAAATTTCTTAGTTAAAGGTGAAGTCGATTTACTATGCGAACATGTACATCTCTTGAAAACTGCTGTAACTGAAGGAATGAGTTCAAAACGCCTGTCGTAGAAGATCCAAATTTAAAAATTCATGACATATCGTCAATCCTTGATCCTCGGTTTGCCTAGGAATGTAACAATAATCGCAATTAAATCCCTGGAACAGACATTAGAAGGATTTGACAGTCCGCGAGAAGAAAGCTCGAATGTATTGGATTTTCTGTTGCCGAAACCATCAGGCACTAAGGAGTTGAATGAAGTTGAAAGTTATATTCAACAGGAAGATATCGTCAAAAAACCACTAAAATGGTGGGAAGCAAAAGAAAAAAATCAAACATTATCAAACCTAGCGAGAAAAATCCTCTGTATTCCTGCGACTTCCACACCTTTTGAAAGAGTGTTTTCAACAACAGGAAATATCATATTATATCTGACGATCCGTGCTGACACCCTAATGGTCATATTCATAGACAAATAAAAGTAAATTCTAAAACACTAAAACAAAGAATATGTGCTCTCATTCTATACCTTATCTTTCTACATGAGCACTGCTAAAATATTCTTAAAGTAGGAATACTCTATTCATAATCAGAATAGGGTTAAACCCCTACAAAACCTTAACCATCGCTGTCAAAATGTTATTTCATATGATAAACAACTATATTTCGTAAGATATTTCAGGTTTTTTGATATTTTATTCCTTAGGCTATTTTAAGAGTAAGTTAACATACAATAGATGGACATTTATAGTAGTGTATCGATAAAAATTGAGTTTAAAAGATCAGCCTGTTCATTTACTACAATGAAATCAGGATTTCGCAGATGAATCTCTAATGTAGTAAATGAGACTGATCATTTAATCTTTATCGATACACTACTAAAGTTTCATTCCTTGAAATATCTCATAGAGTGTATTAAAAAGCATGAAATCGCTTAAGGAATAAAATATCTAAAAACGTAAAATATCTTAAGAAATAAAATAGTTTATCACATGAAATATCTTAAGGATATTTTGACAGCGATGGTTAAAGTTTTGAAGGTGTTTCCTTTAAGACTAGTGCAAATGCGGCCGCCAAAAAAGATTTCCCCCAAGACAGACAAAAGAAGGTAGAAATAATTTGATATAAAAATAGCTAGACAGGATAAATAGTATGCTAGATTTGAGAGCTCTAGTTTTGTATCCATGATAGGCTCTAGTTAGCTAGTTGGGAAGTAATCTGGGTAGCCTTTGTTAAATTCAAGTCTGAAAGCCTGACGATGATTTGAATATAAATCGAAACGCGTCACTGGAAGAAAAAGCGTTTTCTGTGAAACTGTGTGTTAAATACACGATCCTCCTATCTGCATATTTAAGGTCATTGATTATTTTTAATTGCAATTGGTAAATTCGGAATCGGGTTCAATTCTATATTTCCAAACCGATACTATTGCACAGCGGCAACCTACTTGACGCCAGTTTTTTATAAATAAAGTATCAATGTGCTAAAAAATAGATAATTCATATAAACGCGTTGTAGTCCAACGAATGAATTTGCTGTTTATTAGCAATGGGTGATAATATTTTCTTTAGGGCATCTGAAAATCCTCGTGAAAAAGGCCTAGTCTGGAGGTCATTCACCGGCAAAGCGGTAGAGAGCAAGGTGAAGATTTGAAAAAGTAGAAGAGAGCGATGCACTCTACGTTTGTTGGCTTGGTCCGGTGGCGGCGACGGCGGCGGCGGCGGCGGTGCGGTGGCCGCACGGATTTTGAACAACATGTGAACTTTTCACCGAGTTACTTGTCTTCTTCTTCTTCCGTTGACTCCGGTATTTCTCTGTCTTGCCTGCCGGTTAGCCGAAGAAATTTCGGGAACACCGCGTTGCACTGAACTGGTGACCGAACTATACGGTGCCAAAGACCTGACATATCTCGATGCATCTCTATATACGGGGTATTTTGAAACATAAAAACGGCGTCAAATAGGTTAATATTGTACATGATCTGATTCTTCTTCTTCAAGTGCCATCTCCGTGTCGAAAGTCGGCAACCTTCATAGTTTTTTTTTACTTTGGAAGCAGCCGCTTTAAAAAGTTGGTTTAAAGTTCATCTGAATCACTCTCTCAAGTTCCACAACCATGAGATTCTTCTTTGTCTAAGTATTTAATTAGAACATACATTGAAAAGTGTAGGCGACAGAACGCTGATGTGCTGGAAGTGGGAAATGTGTAATAATCGCATCGCTGTCAATTCACCTTTGCGTAACTCAAATTTATAAGCAATTTTTGTAATAGGCTCGACACAATTAAATAATAACCAACTAACTATAAAATACAAATAACGTGCAATTTTCTATCAATCAATTTAGTCACTTCATATACGTTCATAGCAGAATATAATTGAGTGGAATGGATTCCTTTAAAGGCTCCATATTGTGAATTATAGAACGAATTACCACGGTATTCGAGCTAATTATCAATAATTAACACATTTAACGTAAAAAAATCAACGCTAGAGGAAGTGACATTGCGTTATCGAATATTTTCATCGAATCTACACTCAGAATATTAATAGTATGACAGCCGCAAGGTGTTTGAACTTATTTTCATGGAGAACACAATTACCGGGTCGGTAAGCAGAAATGTTAATTCTTTCCTCTACTCAAAAGGTTGGGTTTGACTCGAAAAAAATTAGTGCTAGTGAGGGTTGCCGATCGGCTCGTATTTGTATTGTAGGTTAACTTACTGCTGAAATATATAATTAGTTATGGAATGTATTAAGAAGAATAAAATATCTTAAAACGTGAAATATCTTAAGAAATAAAATTGTTTATCACATGAAATATCATAAGGAGATTTTGACGGCGATGGTTAAGGTTTTGAAAGGGTTTCCCTTAACACTAGTGTAAATGCAGTCGTCAAAAAATATGTCCCCTAAGAAAGACGCAACAAATGTAATCATAATTTAAGAGAAAAATAACTAGACAGGATAGATAGTCTGCTAGTTTTGAGAGCTCTAGTTTTGTATCCATGATAGGACTAGCTAGTTATTTGGCAAGTAATCTGGGTAGCCTTGTTAGCAGTCAACTCTGACAGTCCGACGATGATTTTAATAAAAATCGAAACGCGTCACTAAAATAAAGAGTTTTATTTGTGAAACTGTGTAATAACTACACAACTTTTTATCTACATGATGGAAGAGTTTCACCAAGTAAGAGCATCTACAATCTACATAATTAACCATACATACAGTGAACTTCCTAAATTTTTGTCTTCACTTCTGCTAGCCATCGATATGTGGCAACGCCTGCTGTCATAGTCACAAAGATATTTTAAGGTTATTCGGTGGATGTAATTTTCGTCACAAAATGAAAATATCGTGATGTAATCAGACCAAGCCGGGCAAATGACGTACGACTTTCATCCAAAATTTGAACAGAATGTGCTGGATAGGCTGTGTAGGTTGTTTGCTGGTGACGATGAACATGTTCATAATAATTGGCGGAATTGCAGAGTCGTTTCTCCCTTAGCGCGTCTGGATTAAAAAAATACCGCTGAAAAAGTTACAGTGATCATTTCTGAATGCAGCCATACTTTCTGTGGTGGTGATATTAGAAATAATCTTAGCCATCGTGTTTATAGTGGAAGTCAGAGCTATGTGTGGGAAGTCTGTGAAAACCACTTCAGACCAAATGGTTGACAACTATGCCGAGGACAAGGATTATAGAAACAGTTGACTGGATTCAGGAGGAATTTAAATGCTGTGGCAGATATTCGTCATCTTTTTGGCTCTGTATTTAGTGTACAATTTGACCCAAGAAAGGAGCCATGGATATTATGGGTATGATCGTGGTTTTTGGAGCAAAACCGTTATGAGTAGGGAACAAATACACCAAGTTCAGTGTTCTGAATTCGGCTCTAAACTGTTAAACATAACCATGTATAAATGAAATGTCTCAGTCCACATCTATTCTGTTAAGATGGTTGTCAGAAACGTCGCATTTACTGAATCAACAAAGTTTGAGGTTAGGTTTGCTGTGGCTTGGCTTTTTTCACAACCCATGAGCTGTCAGATTGGCACATAACATAGTCGGAAAGTAACGCAGATTGATATTTCACCAAATATTTAGTTTTTTTACTGTTTTTTTTTTAATTCAATCCCATTAATAGTTAATACTAGACGCTAGTTTAAAAATTTTTAAAACCATCTGGTTGGGTATTTGGGTTTGAGAAGGGCTTTGACCCTCTCACCCGCCACTTTGCGGTGCTTAAGACTCCTAGACGTTAACTCGTACAGCAAATTTCTCTCGAGCTTATGAAAGATGGATCTCCAACAATTTTTAATAATAATTGAATCTTCCACCTGTTCCAACAAGGGTCTTCACCTATATAGCAATCTTATCTCTGCGGTGAATGACCTGAAGGCTTGCGTCTCTGCGTTTTCTTATACCCAAGGAATTTTACGTGAATCATTATAAAACTGAATCATATGACATGTAAACATCCGGCGAAAAGATGCTTTCACGATCTATTATAAATAAATTGGGGTCGCTTTTGGTGACACGAAAAGCTAGACGATTATTCCTTCGGATGCATTTTTCGGTAAATAGTTATCGATTAGTAATCGAATTATTGATAAAACTTTTCAACAGAAATATTTCTCCAAATAACCAAATGAATAAATGAGAATTAGTCAATTTTTTTTGTTTATCTCTATATTTGCGAACTCTCTTCTACCAGTGGAAGCCGCGGAATTTTATTGAATAATTATTTTTGACCGGCAACGGTTCTACAATTTCTCTCATAATCCTACATGTTTGACCAAAGAGCGAAATATTTATCGATGGATCCGTTTGCATGAGGTGATTACGGTCTACAAAATACTGAAATTACATACATTTAAATCATTTCATCCCGCACTTTAGAGGCATATTTTATAAGACCTCAAAGTGCTGAATCTATATAGTTAAATTTCCTAACGAACGATTCAAAGGCTGCCTTTGCGTGCAAGCATGCACAACTTCCGACAAAATAGCTACGTGCTCAAACTTGTTTAAACTTGTATAGATTAGGAATATCTACCTAAAGACTTTCAGCGTGATCCTCGTAGGTATGTTCAATTACGATTTATTTAAAAATTGTTTGCCATCCACCGATATTTTATACATAGAAATATTTTGAGATGTCTTATTTATATGATTAAATAGGTATTTATTGTTGAATGACTCAAATATCCGAGAAATTAATTTTGAGGAAACTCTCACACACCAATATTTTTTATTCTAATGGGGAGGGGAAATAAGTCTCAAAGCAGAACAAACAATAAATCAACAAGTTCTTTAAGACAGTGCGCGGTGTTGTCATATATTCTTTGTGACGTTACCACAAAACGAGTCCATTAGGAAGGAAATACAATAGTAAAATTATCTAGAGTTATCTAGGTTAATTCTGCTCTGTCAGCTAATGATTCTTCTCAGATAGCAAAAAAATCGTATAATTCATTCATGTCTCTAACATGTGTTCTATTTTCAAGCCCAGCGCTTATTTAAAGCAGATGTCGGAACATCAAAAACTAATCGTTCTCTTCAGATAGAATTAGTACACATGAAATTTGGACGTTTGGTTGGTTTCTAGGATTATTAAAGAAATAATATTACAAATACTAATCATGTATATGAACATCAAGAGCAGATGCTTTGTTGTAAGGAACATGATATTAATTATTAATCTTTTCATATTTTGAGGGGTTTAGACTAGCTTATCATAGTATGTTGTTTGGACGCCTTTAGTAATACGATCAATTAAGGGTTTATTGATTTGAATGTTATAATTAATACTTTTGCAAATATTGAAAATAACTGATTCATTCCCGAAAAAGTACCTAAATTTTGAAGCTTCCACAGAATCCATCAACTTGACTCAGTTTCAGTTTTGAATATAAAAATACGATTTCAGTATAGTAAGATTTCAGATCCATCATTCATAGTTTTACGGGACTCTTTATCAGCTCGAATCCGAGAGGCACTTATTCATATCTATCACTAACGATAATATCCATTTCTTTAGAATCCCATTGAATTCTTTATCATTCTAACTAAAATATTTGCTCCCTAATCTGAGCATATCTATTTTTGAACTCATGAACTGCTACTTCACCTTGTTATCGGTTTTTCAGTCGGACTAACTTCAGTTCTATTAAAACTGCCTCTTATTCTTTGACATAAATACATATATAAATTGAACCGGTATTGATGGTATTTGAGAAACAACAATTTTAATAATAACCTTGTTTTGGGCTTATCGAGGTAGAGATTGTTTATTTCTGGATGGTAGAGATATCATTTTTGTATACGAGTACTGTTATAGTGTTAACATGTATTTATAGTTACAAGTGGTTTGATAGTTTTGTAATATTTTTTTTTATTATATAAATAAAAATACAAACTTTTTGGCTCCAGATTTTTTTCGTATCGCTTATTTTTTGATAAAAAATAAAAGCCACTTATTTGCACATTCCTGGACCATACGAGATACATGGGACTGTACCTCGCAAATGAAGAATTTGCCGATCCATATTTATATGAACATTTTAACCTGCAACCACTTGAATAATCGTTTATTAAATTTATTGCACCTACTTAATTAACATCCTGTACAAGACTTTTTTCCGAGTAAAGCCTTTTATCGTACCTACTCTGAACCAGTAATAATTAATAATCAGAATAAAAAATAGTGGCTCATCCTTATAGTATTAGAGCCAATGACATTCGACCCTACGCCATCGCGGATTTGAAGAAAAATTACACACGCGTTAAGTATGCGTATAGGGCATGTTAAATATCAGAATTTTTTGATTTTTCAATAATTAATTAATGCACTTTAGCTCAGGATTTTCCTGGCAGACTTGGGGGTTCCATAATCCCCTATACGCATATTAAACGCGTGTGTAATTCTTATTCAAATCCGCAATGACGTAGGGTCGAGTGTCACTGGCTCTTACACCATTACTGAATATCCGAAAACAGATCCTAATAGATGCTACAAGGTTCAAGAACCGGGATTTATCACAATTTATCCAGAAAAATTGTAAACAAAATTAATTGAAATCTCATTTAGAGTTCAGCGACAAGGCAAGATTACAATGTTGCTGGCATGGAAAATTAAATGGAAGCACGTTAGTCCAAAGTCTACTGATTTCTCGCATTTGTGCATCCGTGTATGTTTTGACTAGCTGCCTCGGGTGAATCTATGTCATTTCTGGAGGATAAAATTTTCCTATGCGTGCACTGTACTCAATTATTTTCATCTATAACGGAAATAAAGTTTCAAATTCATCTTATATTTGTACTGATCTCTATCTAAAACCATATGGAATTTACGAAATAACTATACTAACGTTACGGCCGATTTGGTAGCCTCTATCAGAGTGCAAAAAGCTAAAAATTTAGTAAGTATACACACATAAAAAGAAATTCTCAATTCAATAGTCCTGTGAAGATGTAATCACGACAAGAATATCTGACTTCACTCTAAGACGATTTACTTGATAAGAAAATTATTATTAATTTGAACCAAGAACGCATATTTTCCATTGCAATACTCATTCTAAACAAATATACTCTAAGGAAAAATATAATTTACTCAACAACAAAGATTTCAATACTTCTCTAATAAGTATTCCATTTTTTTGTATGGTTATCATATTTTACAATGCAGCCTAACTTATTTCAATAAAAAATACTAACATCTTGCGATTACCTCCAAGTAATTTATTTACTTATTTCTCATCGTCATCTTTGTCAACGACATTTCAGCGGTACGCGCGTGTGTCTATTTCTGATCCCATTATTTTCCATTGGATTTAAGCCTTATCAACCCCCTCTCAGGATCGATGAGCAGCTAAAAAGTTGGGCTTGTGACTGCTGTGAGGATCTCATACAAGTGAAGAGGTGTTGATGTGATTGATATGTGTGATTTGTAACTTGTGGATAAGGTCTATTACCAATGGTGGACGTAGATCTTCTGTACAATACTTTTCATTCTTGAATTCAGAAAAATAATATATGCCACAAAGGAGAGAAAAAAGTCACATTGGTACAGTTTTGACACTTTTTCGGTTTCTCTTCTTGAGGTTAAGGAACCAACAGTAGTTTTGATAACAATTCATCAAAATTACAGAATAGTTATACTAATAATAAAATGTATAAGTTGAACTATTGCACCAAGATTATGTAATGCTCAATTTGAAATTTTAGTTTTCTCACGTCCAAGACTTTCCCAGGTATATGAACAAAAATACTATATAGCTTTGCGCATATAAGAAGATATGGTATAGTTGAATAAAGGTACATATTCTTGCTCTGAGAATTTATTATTATTCGTGTATTATGACAGTCTAGAACATACTGCCTTATAAGGAAGAAAAAAGCAACATACATCAGAGTAACTACAAGACAACAATACAAGATCCCTCAATAACCCTGATTTACCCTAAACCCGTTTTGCTTTTCTCTGAGTCCTTGATTTTCAAGAAATTGGACACCTTGAATCGATGTTCATACATTTTTTAATATTACCCCTCTTCACCCTCTCCCAAAGAAAAACATATCGACATTCTTGAAAGTGTGAACCAGGGTTGCCGATCTACGAGTTCCGTAGTGTTCCAAAATTAGTATAGAAATGATCTGAAAAACGCAAACAAGAAAAATCTAGATACCCAAGCGTATCTTTTGTCGATTTCCGTAAGAATGTGATCGTTGTCAAAGAATCGCGTCTCGAATCGCGGCAGGCGCTGAATGGATATCGCGGCATCGTCGCCATGCGTCGCTCCGTCGTCAGCTTCAGAGAGTAGAGGAAGGAGCATTTCGACACGTGGATAACCTAGAATAGAGTGAAAGTGGCCCATCGACTGGCGCACTGCACCAACTGCTTTGACGCTAGCTGCGCACTAGGAACACTATATACACTGTACTGCTGCTATATACGAGGAACCCAACAAACAAATCCAATTCTTTGAAAAAAATTACCTGTTGTGGAAATAGGTTACCAATTTTAGCTTATAAAATATTTTGACAGTGAAAATGCCCACTAAGGATTTTTGTTTTCACAAAGTCATGAATTTATTACCCAAATATCGTCTTTGGAGGTAATGACCCTCAAAAATATGAGGTTTGTTCAAATGTTTTTAATTCTAACCTAATTTGCGCTTTTATATGGTAGAAGAATATTTGGTGAACAGCTCTTCTTCTTGGATTCTATCTACAACTTCGTAGATGATAGCACACTGTATTTCCTGCATGGAACCGGACAAACCGCTACCATTCCGAGAGACTTTCAAGAGGGGGGAAGAGGAATTACCACCAATTATAACATGTCGTGACACGACCGTTTTGTTGGACTTGCTAGGCCGGCGTCTCAGAAGCTGGAGGTTAACTTTCGCTGTAGATACTGGAACAGCTACTGCTACTCTACAAAGCTCAGGTCAGACCATCGCTGGATTAGTGCTTGCATGTATGAAGATGCATTCCGAATCACTCCTTGAAGTTTCTGGACACAATCCAGAAACAAGCAATACGTCATGTGGATGCGCCTGGCCTTACAAACGACCTCCACACCTAGAACATCAAAGTAGGTGGCTGATCTGTCATTATTCTACAGATACCTTCATGGCAAATGTTAGACCGAGCTGAATAGAATTCCAGAGCCTACCATGATACAATGCGGAGCATTCGACGATCTTGCGATATGCGACTATTTGTTCAACAATTGTTATTTTTCGTATCGCTTCAGGGGAGATGGTAACACGTGTTTTCAACAAATTCGATAATAAAAAGAATCCTATCATCTCTCAGTACAAACATGTTGAACGTTATCGCACTTTTCTCGTTAAAAAGTGTAAAAACAGGGGTACAGGCAGTGACGTTCGCGAACGTCATCGAGGTCAAAACTTTCTTAAGCTATCGTCTTTTATTTTTCATAGATTCAGTGACAATCACAATATAAACATGGAGATTAATCAGATCAATACTTGTTACTCACCATTATTCTCAGTCCTAGTTTCGAGTGGATAGATACTTGATTATAAGGGACTACATAATATACTTTATGGGGTGACAGTGAAAGTGGTATCCACGGCGGCATTTCAATCCGGCTATCAGAGATCAGAATATGCAATTTGGTTCGTAGGTAGGGCTGATAATTGTGAACAGATCTTGCATAAAAACAATTGAATATCGTTTCCGCTTTCATCGGGAAATTTTGGTGGAATTCGCGCCACTATTCTTGGTGTAAGAGAAGGGTGCGCATTGTCGCCACTACTGTTTGATTTGTACTCTTAGAAGATCATTCAGAAAGCTTTTGGCGCCACAAAACTTTGAGCTCCACTTTACCACCCCCAATCCGAAAAATCTCTGGGCCAAGGAGGCTTTGGTGAAGCATGCACCAGAATATTTTTGTGCGTACGACAGTGTTGGAACATCATAAAACTTCTAGAAACATGTCTTGGATACAATGTATCTAACGTAGACTGGCATTTGTAATAAATAGTATTTTCTGCTATCAAAATGCGAATCGGTCCAGAAATACATTTTGCATGAGCCTAGCAATAATTAATAAAGCATTTTTTGCTGCAAAGGCGAGGGTCAACGTCATTTTGATAACAGTACGTAATGATGAGTTCACCTTCAAGCCAAAACAGAGGTCATATATGCAAATTTCATTCATAACATGACGTATTTTTCAGGCAAGTTTTCTACCTACCTTAAAGTTTTATTTATTATACAGTGTTTCGTTGTAAATGTATCCATCGTTACTATTTTCTCATGAAAAATATTTTGCTGGACATAAATATTCTAACTTTGACATGTTTGTAATTTTTAGCTAACGACCATTTTCGGTAATATCAGCCATGTTGGCTTCCCCACTTGCATTGTTGTGACCAGGGAAGGAAATAAGTTATGTATGAATTGAGTAGCCTTATTAAAGAAATTAATGTTGATCGCCCTGAATTTGTGAAAGCTACCCTATGGCTAGTAATCAAAACTGCATACGATTTACTGAATATCTTTGAAATTTCAAAATTTGATAATAAATATTGGCACTGACGCAAGACAGAGCGAAGTATTGTGATTGACAATGCCTATTTTACGAAGTCAAAGATCCTAACACCAGAACTGCCTTGAAGCGCCGACATATGTCCCTCATGAGCTCTGTCAACAAGGATGAACTGATTTACAGGGACATATGTCGCCGTTTCGATGCATTACAGGTGTTAGGACCTTTGACTCCGTAAGATGTCGAAGAGCAGCGCCATAGTGCAGACGCTTGGAAATGAGTGTCTATGTTGATATCACACCCTTGACTGGGTTACGTATATACCACCCAATTACTCTCTACAGTTTGACCGCCAGGCTATACTGACGAGTCTAGGCTAAACGCGAAACATGCATGTCTATCACAGGTCTGATGCATAGTGAGAGCTGTACTTAATGCTTATTTTGATATATTGTTTTACGTCACTCTCATATTTTCATTCGTTTGTGAAAATAACAGAGGTGTTCATTGACCTTTTCACTCAAAATGGTGAGATGGCAAAATGACTATCGAATGAATATTTCATCCTTGTCATTGTTGAAGCCCTGTTTTCGACAATGGTAGCACAACTGCGTGAAATAAATAAACTTGAATGGGTGGCAAGTAATTACTCTCCTCAAAGTAAGTCTGCTAGGTACCTATATCATTGCATGAACATCAATTATAAGTAATAGTAATAGTATCACTGGAAGACCCCACCACATTGAATTACTTCAAAATACTTCAATTTACTTCCACGTAGTTGCAGATCAAAATACTCAATCGGAGTTGTTGACTGAGACTAAAGCTCTGGACTTAATATACTAGTACCAGTTGTTTCAACCAAAACAAAAAAATTAGTTTAGGCATATTCTTACAAATTTTCAAGGTAACCGCTGACGTATATAGCGACATAGAAACCACAACTCGCAAGCCCGGCTAGCTCAGTCGGTAGAGCATGAGACTCTTAATCTCAGGGTCGTGGGTTCGAGCCCCACGTTGGGCGACATTTTTTTAAGTTTAGTACTTTGTAGCAACAGATTAATCACAGTATATTTATATTCAAACTTATTAAATGAAAAATATTTATAACAACTAGAAAAAACACATTGATGGATGTGAGATATAATTGGGAGAACGAACATTTATAAAATATATAAAAAAATTATGTTATTTAGACAGTGACAAATATGAAAATCGGTTTTTGAAAATAAATTCAAATAGTAATCATACCTATAATATGCATATTAATTACTGTAACCTAAGGTCATTCTATAGTCTATAACTGTTGGTGTATTAATTGAATCTGCGTAGATAACCTACCTAACTACCTTTTATTTACTGCAAGATAAACGTTTTCATTTATTTGCAGGTAATTGTCCAGCAGAACAAGGAAATACTTTCAGAAGTATTAATAAACGTTGCATTTTTTCTGTTAATATGTAATTGTATACCGTGAGAATATGAATGGGAACATGATTCATCAAATGAGTACATACATGATTATATTATACTCAAAAATAATGAATGTGCAGTACTCAAACATGTAGTAAGATGGCAATATAAAAATTGAAGGTGTACGGAATGGTATCGGTTTTGGAATAAACATTTGGATCCAATTTTGGGACTGTGCACTTTCTGGATTTGAGTTTGAATATATTTTAAAATTTAAAAACTGTATTTCAAAATCCATTCACAATCTTCCATAAAATATCACACAACCCGTGGAACAAAGTGAATCGATTATACGCACTTTCTAGAATAAATTATGATCGCCATTCGGTTGAATACAGTACCTAATCTGCAATAGTATCAGTTGCTAAAACAGAAGCGGAAAATACTGTTCTTTAGAAATAGGTTCACCACGCCGGTAACTTAACCGTAAACAAATTAAATAGTTTGAATTTGTTTAATATACTTGAAGTGCATAGAATATTTGTGTAGAAGTTTGATGTATCGTAAAATAAGAAATAAAATTGCTAAAAAGTTTACTCTACCACAGCCTGATCAGAAACCTGTGAAAAATGATATTTTGGCACTTTTGGGTCCGAAAAACAAAATTTGGATAAGAACGTATTTTTCATAATTAATTCGCATTCAATCCAGCGATTAAGAAGGCGAAGTCTGAAAAGTAGGCTACCTATGGCAGTTACTACCGAACCCGAGAACCAACACTAAAACTAACATGACCATGTCTCAGTATCGAACCTATCAGACCTTTTCAGAAAGCACTTCTGGCAGACAAGGTCTTTTTACACTCCTATGAGTGAATGACAGGCATCTGTCCAACCTACAATGGTTCATGAGGATCCCTAACAACAGGTTGAGTGATTCCCTATTTCTTTGTCAGGGCCTGCTATGAACCTTTTAGCACGCTTACAGTAATCTCTCTCCAGCCATGGTTTCCAGCGCTTTGCTTTCCTCCACACCTCTTCCTTCCAGGCACCTTCCCGTACCACTGGATCTCGTCTCTTTTGATCGAGCTCCGTTGATGAAGCATGGGGCGAAAATATTATCTCACCTACCACCCACTCTTCCATAGCGAGTGAGAATCTTCTGTTTGAGCGTATGCCCTATTCCACCATCAGTGAGGATATTGGGAGATTGCTCTCTATTGCCTCCCCAAACCTCGCAGGCCTGGCCTATAAAGCCTTTCGTACACCATAGGGGTGAATGAACATCGTTTCCCGCCCACCGTTCGGGAGTCTCCGGGTCGGTACGAAAACGGACGAGCGACGACGAGTTGGAAAGAAAAGAAAGGATAGTAGTGACTGAACTACCTTGGCACACATTCAGCCTCCACAAACGGTTTGATTATGTGTAATCTTGCCCGATTATATAAGAGTTTTCTATTATTTTCACTTTTTAAGCGCGCCGCGCTCGAAGAACGCTCGTTTCTTAACGACCGACAGAGTTCTTGCTTTGGTGATGCTGATGATCAGTTTGATAACGGACGGTTGTTGTTTTTCCTGAGAGGCTTGCGACAAACAAAAACACTCCTTATAAACTTCATAAAAATGACGTACAAGTCATATAAAAATCAGCATCCGGTGAACGTCTGGGAAACGGGTGTTACCTAAACTTCAAGTAGATATATAGATAGAAAAATATACCCAGCAGCCTGTGATTCTGCTATGCATCATGTCCATGGTTATGGAGACTGTCATTAAAGTGTAGCTTGCTATAAACCTCTTAATCATATAAATGCATTGTTTAATCGAAACCTTTTCGAAATTCCTCAGTTTCACGTTACTTTTAAATCAACGATAAACCGACTTCAAAGATCATTGACACACCTACGAGTATGTATTTGAGGGCACTGGATCCGAATATGATCATTAAGAGAGCCTAACGTGTCGAGAGGTGTTCATTTGCAGTCGGAACAAGCATTAAAATGGCTTACACGGTAGCATTTCAAGTCGGTAAAGGAGGCCAGATTCGTGATTAGCAACCCAGAATTACCCAGCAAACGAATTTTTGTCCCATTCTAAGAAATCGATGTTGTACCCCCTCTTCGCATATGCATTTTCCCGGAGAACGACACGTCATAATGCAAATATGACAGCAGCACTGGATTCAGCCGGAAATTTTACATCGGATAGAGTCCAGAAATAAGAAGGCAAACCATTTTTCGAGTCGACGTATGTATCAAAAGTGGATGTTACAAAATCGTAAAAAATCTAAAGGGGATACCTTGAGAAATTTTAGGTCGAAAAATCGAGTTTGTTTAAATAAGACGAAAAATCGTTTCCTGAGTAATCAAGTGGCATCATTTTGGGACCCTGACTTAAGGGAAAGCTCTTGGCGAGCTTTTAGGCGCTTATCCGACTACTTGCGCTTTTCTAATCATCATAGTTGAAAGTCGTCGTCGGAAAATCGTAAGAAATCGATCGGCAGAAGAAGAAAATTATCAAATTTTTTCGAACAAAATGAATAATCGTTCCCTAGGTAATTTAGACTTATGACTCTTTAAATGGGCCCTTCGGTCCTTTACTCAGTTCTAATGGTCATATTCACGCCCCCAAATAAATGATTATAAGGGACCGAGGCAGCCGAAATCTCAATAGCTTCCGTGCAGTATTCAGATGTGGTTTTATCGACGACCAAGACCAGTGAAATCAGTCTTATCTCGCTTATTATATGATAGGGGTGGAGCATCCTCTTCGTTACGAGGTAAAAGGTCCTTCCCTGGCATGTTGGTTCCGACTACAAGGAAGTGGGAGTCGTAGAAAAGGTCGACGGCCCCTCAATCCAGCTAACAGTAAACGGGCATAGAGCGAACACTAAGGACGGAGAACCAGTACCATCGAAAAACGCGCCGTAATTGGTCGTTCGTCACTGCATAGACCGAATCAGCTTATCTCAAAGATTAAACAAACGCTCAATCAAAGGAGCACGATTGTCGCCATTGCAATTCCCTAAGACAAATGATATACGTCTTTGTTTATCTCTATCAACACGCCAACGTTGTAATTCGTAGTAGTACAATGTTGCTATACTACAAAAAAGCTTATGAACTCACTTGGATGATTCGAAATTTATATATATTTTCACCACTGTGCATCAGACTTGCTATAGACATGCACGTTTCGTCTTTAGCCTCGACTCATCAGTATATAGCCTGGCGGTCTAACTGAGAGCAATCGGGTGGTATATAGGTAACCCAGTCAAGAATGTAATATCAATATCAACTGATCTCCCAGTCTCACCCTCTTTGGGGATACCCTGTGCCAACTAACGGAGCCAAATCACTTGAGTTTTACCAATCATGTCCTCATAAACAATTCATAGTACCATTTGAGTTCATTCATTTATTTTCAAGGGAGGCACGCTTAGTCGGCTGTGGTTTTGTCATAGTACCTATGCTGTAAAAGATACGTACGTTATAGTCATCGGTAAACACAAGAAGTGACGTAACTCATTTTTTCTAAATATTCAGGAGAGCATTTCAAAGATTTATAAATAGTTCCAAATCTTCTAAGAATTTTAAATTGAGCAAATCACAATCTTGGTACAAAACAAAAAATATCTCACCTATAAGAATACTATAATGTTTATGAAGCATTTCATATTCTTGGTTCAAATTGTTCAACTTCATTATAAAATTTAGTTCTTCTTGGAGGATGAATCTAAGAGTATTGGTAAGAGCAATAACATAATAGGTGCGGAAACCGACATGAAATAGGAGACGCATACCGCTGGAATACCCTTGACCAAGATGGCAATGTGAAATAAATTAATTACTTGGAGCGAAAAGCAGCTTATACTTTTAATTAAGATTTATTTGTAATTTTCAACATGTTTCCCTTCTTGATCGAAGTAACAGGGCTCTGTTGGAAAATATGTTAACCTTACTAAAAAATATGGAATACTCGGCAGTTATGAGTTATATTTTTCTAAGAATATATTTTGTAAGAATGAATATTTAAATCGAAAATATACTTTTCTTGATTCAAACAAACCATAATTTTCTCATCAAGCAAATTGTCTTAGAGTGTGGAAAGATGTTAGTAGTCTTTCTGAAAATATCACAATTCATGAATCGAGAATTCTTTCATGTGTCCTGGTCCCGGATTTTCTCCTGACGGCGCTAGATTGGAATACAACATGTTTTAAACATTTTTATATACTGACATCAAGTGAATTCAGCAAACATTTTAAGGAATTGTTCGCTGAAGAAAGTATTTTTTATGTGCATGTAGTAAATACCGAGCAAACATAATTTCAGTGCAAACGAACTAATAAATCGAACAGTCTATAAATAGATATCGAACTACATACTACATACAGCACACGATTCCGTTTCCACGTAAAAAGACTCCATTCATTCATTTTATAGTGAATTAATTCTGTAAATGTGTGTTATAAATATTTTTGCTGCTTCCGCGTTATATTCCTTTCACAGTTGTAGCATGATGATGGCTAGAACATGTGTACTGACAGATTTTTATGTTCCAGATCCTGTTACTGTGGCCCTCCTACGTAGACGAAGTTGACGCATCAAAAAGCTGTCATGGTTGCCAACAGTGAAGAATGAACCTCTAGTAAGTTAGAACCATCACTTCCACATCTGATATAGGCGATCCATTTGTCACTTTTTGACTTTAATTTGTCGTGTAAAAAAATTTAACTCCTTGATTTTTTCAAATAACTTACAACAGTTAATGCTGATTTGATATTAACTTAGCATTGCCACTTCTCGATACGGGCTTTCTCAACCACTAAATGACTTTTGATATGTTTTGTTATAGATAGCTTCAGGCAAAGGCCTATCGAGCTTCATGAGCGCTGCACGAAGATAGATGTCTATTCATATTGAACTTGGAACGCTGTGAATTGTAACCATCGAGGAACAAAGTCCTCAATAGGTCATTCCACAACTCCGAGGTTCTCCAGAAGAACGACTTCTGGTAAGCTTGACCTGGTGAAGATGCGCCTGTTAGACACCTCTAGTGTTTTCTGTACTGGCGATTCTTGGTATTATTATGCGAGTTAGCTCGGTGGAACATCTGCCATATTATCTTCAGAATAGATTCAGATCAGCCACCCATCTTAGATGTTTTAGACTGTGGCGGTCCTTTACGAGGTCCAAGTTATTCCATGTATGTACCGACGATATGAAAGTGTATTATCGACAGCTTCAAACATGTTTTTAACAAAACCAGTAATAACTTGCCCAATGATAAAAAACGACTTATCTACATTCGTCTTACATAAAAAGATAATCCCAGATTTCGTAATGATGGTACAATCGTTATGAAATTCGAACTTGTCACCCAAAGTTCAAGTTTAAACACGTTTGTATGGACCTTTGGACTTCTATTTCCACTTTTTGGTATCTTTCATATTGTCGCTGTGATATAATTTTTGTAAAAATATAGATAAAATGTACCTTGATTAAAGAATTTAAAAAAGTGGCGTCAGTTTTAGTTACGTAAAATTTTATAAGAAATATATTCATCGGAATGGTTTTAGGAAGGATTTAGATACTCTACAATTCTAAGAGACGGAGAGATACCAAGAAGAAAAGCAGAATGCTATCACAAAGAAAAGCCTTGGACAGTGTCCAATGTCGGTGCATGAGACAAATTTCAAGGGAAATGTTTCTGATTATTTTAAAACACGGTTAAACGAATTTTGAAGAGTTGACACCGGAAGGTAGGCACCGAAACTCCGTAATATATGAATATTTATCCACGTATCGGAACAAACGTTTTTTTTGAGTTGTGACACTTTTCTTATGGACAGATGATATTTCAATTTGGTTTTGGTATCCACATCGTGAAATGTGAGTTGCGTAATTAGCGATTTGCCAGTGATGTCAATAAATGTGAATCTTGTTTGGTACGTTCAACTTTGCCTAGATACCAAGCCTCAAAAATAGTATATTTACGTTTTTATCATCGATAGAAATGTATAGATTAACCCAGTGACGACACTATATGTAAGACCTGACGCAGGATTTCTTTGATTGATAACAATAATATTGATAAAATTGCATTGTAAATATAAACGTCTTTCTCAAATTCCGACCAAAATAGCTTATGCGTGTTGACAAGTGATTGTTTTCGCGTACTCCATTGGTTCTTCGGGTAATCGCATGTTTTCAGATGAAAACAAAAACCTATCAGTGTTTGTTCTTTATATTAACGTTATATCAAGGATATATCCAATAAATTATAAGATGACGTAGGTTTTTTTATTCGGAAAACATTTTTTTGGCATAGTGGTTAATGGTCTTGCATGCGTAAATTGGTAAGGGATAAACAAATGACTGCGCAAGAATTTTTGTCTAAGATTTCAAGACTGCGTTTTAAAATGAGAATAAAATTGTTACAGGTAGATTTGCTTGGTATTTCTCATGGTGTCATGTCAGCAAAAGTATCCAAAGGCCTCGCCTTTCTACCCCCACTACTCTCACGATGTAATGATACATTTCCCCCTTGGAGGTCCTCCCGTATATTCTTGAATCAAAAGTGCACGCATTTTTGCAGAACCAGACTCAGATAGCAACTCTTAAAATAAAATATATGCTGGTCTTAATTCCTACAATATTGAATGCTAATATTTTGAGTCGCAAATAATAATGACGCAGATCACTCCGCCACAGCAAAGCATCGTCGTTGCTCCGCCAAGTTCAAAATTTAGGGCGCATTAAACGGAATATCACCGACAGTCCGTCAGCGCTGTGTTTGACTGGCAGACGCTGGTTTAGTGGATTGCTGCCCGTGATGCCAAGTCGTGCGTAATTGCGGAAAGGTACCAAATAAATATAATAGGCTAACTTGTTTCACTTGTCAAGAATGTTAACAAGAATCATAAATGGTAATGAAATTGCGTTTTAGCCTCTTGTAAGGATGCAATTAAGTCGATTGACTCAGTTTTTTGAACAACATGTTTTTAAAATATTTTCGAAAACTTGTTAAATTTTTTTAACTGGAAAAGGACTAATGTTTCCCAATATTCGTAACATTTTTTTAATTTGATTCAATTATTAGGTTTTATTCTGATATAATTGGCGTTATTCTAATTGACGCCATTTTTTTGTTTGTATGACGTTGAAAACTATTGGCCAATGACTTGATAGCAATTATGCGTGATTCTATATGTAAATAAAGCAGATCTGGCTGAATATGGAACTTTTTCCAGACAATATCTTACAGGTCTTTATCATCGAAATAACCATTCATCTTGACCCGTTCTTTAATCAACATTTTAATTATAGATCAATGGAAAAAATACAACCGTACAAATAAATCACTATATCGGTCTTAACTCACGACTTATCTCAAACAAAATATTTGGTTGATTATAAGAGCGCCAGCGTATCTTTGGGACAACTTTTCCATAAAGTTTATTTGTTCACTAACATTCTAGGGAGCTGGAACGCACATACGCTTGTTATTTGATCAAGATAACCCTAATATAGAGTCACGGTTGATGGAGGTAAATACCAAGATGGTAATTAGGTTTTTAGATTAAACGTTATGTGATCGCTACTCTAACCTACAAAACGGGAACCTGGTTCTCGAAAGGAAAATTTTACGTTACATTCAATGTTTTATGAATAAAATAGGGTCTAGCATGAAAAGGGAGCGTAAAGACACAATTTTGGAGTGGAAAAAAATATGGAAGAATTCTGATACGCACGAAACTCGAACCTGTGTCTGCGGAACTGACGTTTATGTAATATTGTGTATGTATGGTTTAGGTTTAGTATGTTAAATAAAGCTCAAATGTGTATATTTATATAAATTTGCTGATTCATTTGGATTATAATCCAAAATGAAACTAGTGATATTTATTCAGGCTTGCTTCAAAATAATTTGTTCGAGATACGAGTACGATACTAATCTTCCTATTATACTTGTATTTCCATTTTGCATTTCTAGAATCCTTGTTCATTCGTCAGTAGAAGAAATGAAAACATCTGGATGGAGCTTGGACTAGTTGCATATATACTAAGGTTTTTTCTATATAGATAACTTCTCAAAAGACAGAATGCTCCAAAAGGGCTGTGAGAGCATATATGCAATGCTGTAAATTGTAGACAATTGGGAATTAGCTCCCCGGCAGTTCTTGCTGTTATTATGCAAGATCACGTGGTCGCATATTTGCCATTATACAGGGTTCGGCAGGGAGGTATGGTGTTTTTGAACAGGCTGTTATGCGCGGCAGTGTCGAGCGATTTTTTTTCAGAATGGTTGATATCTACTGATACCTGCATGCCATTTCAGTAGCTATGGAGCCATGGACTGTAGCACATCGCGTATTCATTTACAACACTTTTATTGAGACTGGTCGTTCTGTGCTGCTCACACAGCGACGATTTCGAAATCATTTCCACCTTGGTCGGCACGGTCGCGATCCAAAACGCGATACCATTATGAATTGGGTGAACAAATTTCAAACAATGGGATCGTTGAGACCTGGGACTGCACGGGGAGGAGAACGGAATGTACGAACACCGGAAAACAGTGAAAGGGTGCAACAAGTGGTGGAAAACAGCTCTCACCGTTCAGTGGTACGTCACGCTTGCACTCTTAGAATATCAGACAGGTTAGTTCGCAGAATCTTACACTTGGCCCTTCATTTTCATCCATATAAGATTGATTGTCCAAAAATTGCTACAAAATGACTTTGTGAGGCGGCAAAGATTCGAAAAAAGGATGTTGGATTTGCTGGACGACAACATCGTTTTGTTCACGAGTGATGAGGCTCATTTTCATTTATAGGGGATGGTAAATAAAAAGAACTTTCGATACTGAGCATCCGAAAAGCCACGAGAACTGCACGAACAACCCCTGCACTCCGAAAGAGTAACTGTTTCTCGAACTTGCATTATTGGGTCATATTTTTTTGGTGAAAACAGACGAACAGTATCTGTGAACACAGATCGCTACCTCGCCATGTTGCGTGATTATTTTTTGTCAGAACTAAGAAGACGACACATTAACCTAAGCACATTTTGATTCCAACAAGATGGGGCGCCTTGCCATACATCAAAAGCAACAATGAACTTCTTACCCGGGCGCCAGATTTCGTTGCGTGGAAATATCTAATGTCCACCTCGGTTACCAGACCTTTTTTCCTTTGTGACTACTTTTTATGGGACTACTTGAAATCGAAAGCTTACATAGACAAACCGCGAAGTCTAGTCTAGTCTAGTCACCTAACTGATGTGATATTTCGCACTTGACTATATTATGTATTCTTTAATGGCAATATACCACTAATTTACAAACCCAATATATATTTTGACATTCGTTCAAAAAGAGTGTGACATTTTTTTTTAAACACCACACCTCCCTGCCGGACCCTGTACTACATATCTAAAGAATAGGGACATATCAGCCACCCTTTTTCGATGTTATAGACTATAAAGGCCCTTTGTAAGGTCAAGCGCATCCACTGGACGTATTTGTTGTTTCTGGATTATGTCCAGAAACAGTACTCCAGTTATCTGGGCCTTGTGGAGCACCAGTAGCTATTCCAGAGAATACAACTTCCTGAAGTAAAAGATAACTCCCATCTCCACGTGTGTGTGATAAAGTAGTGAACATTATTATTTCGTCTCTGACGTTTTGCGTTCGAGACGGTTGCTCCTTCTTCCCGCCCCCTATAGCTACGCCACTGACGCTATGTGTGTGCACATCACCTAATAATTTTTATTTTGTTTGTTGAGCTAACATCGCGTTCTAAGATTGTAACGCGTTCCATTTAATAAAACCCTCGAAAAGACTCCAAACTATATCAGAACCGGCAATCAACTTGACATCAAAATATTTGAAAAACTACACGCCACGCTATCTTATCGCTTTAAAATTTTTTTAATACGGTGTAGATAGTGCCTAAAAAAACCCGTACGTTATCTTAGCAACATACTTGAGATAAGGTTCGTCTACGAAAACACCTAAAAATCAAAATTGCGTCGAACGCACCGTCAAGTACTAGGGAATTACGTCTACTGTCTGTCTGTCTATCTGTACGTGGAGATCCTTACGCATCAACCGCGGGAGTTTTTATCGTTTCTAATTCAGTCATCTCGCGCAGAAAACCAAGGCGATGACGTACAGTGATGTCAGGTCTCATGCTTTCGGATAAGATCTCGTTTAAGAAGCAACTCTCACGGTCGCATGGTTTTCTGATGAAATCTCATGCATTTTGTATTGCGTTGAAGTACAAAGATATTTGATATTTTTTCTAAGCGAGTCGTCTAATTTTTTCTGCTTCTATTTTAGCAACAACTATCTACTACAGATGACTGCAATTTTAATGAATTAAGATTATAAATAATTACGGAAGTGCTATTTAGCCTTTTGTTAGATAGCGTCAAGTAAGTTGACTCTATTACTTTGTAAGTAATTGTTGATCCACTGGAAGCAATTGTATGAAATGCGTGCCGTGCTTGATATAAAGTCGTTCTTTCGGAAAACCTCGGCACTGTGGAATGAGCTTTGTTCCCTGACAGTTACAATCTACAACGTTTTAATTTCAATGTGAATAGTAGTTTAATTTTAGGCCTTTGCGGAAGGATATCTTTAAAGAAACTTTTCCTTTGAAGTTTGCTTACACTCTAGGATGATACCAACATATTTTATTGTAGGAGAAGCCTGATCTTGATGCGCGATGCATGTTTTTCATACAATTGATTTCCAACAAAGCTGAAGCGTAAACAAAAAAATATACAAATGAGCCAAATATATCAGAAAATTTGATTTTTCAATTTCTTGGAATTGTCCGGACATGCATAAATACGTAGTATATCTTATAACATGACGCAACATCGGAATAAAGAACGTAAAGATACGCTTTACATTCATAATTTTATTATATCAGTATAAATGCTACTCGGATTTTCATTTACAGATATAACGCAGTTTATCATTGATCTCAGAACTTTGACTTCCGGATCAAACAAGGCATCATTCAAATGTCCAGTCAAAGGTGTGATTTATCGTGAATTGACTGCCGTCTGCCTCTCACAAGCTCGCCGAAAAGGCGGTTCAGCGTCGCTTTTTTTATTCCTATACAAATCACAATGCGATTCTGAGTATAGTTTGTAGTTACATATAAAAGAACTGTCAATGGAAACATTCACATGCATGTGTCGCGCACAGTAGCGTCGTACGTCAACATCATTAAGTCAAGTTCCTAACAACTTGGAATTTAAACTAAAAAAAAAGTGGACATTGGGCAGCGCCACTACGCGGGACACACTGAAATGAAGGTTACTATCACACCCTCGGTTAGGTATATACAATCTTATTACTATTCACAGTCAGCCGCCAAGCTTTATAATTGGAAGTAATTGAGCTCGTCAGATTTAGGTATGATTGATTAATTACGTGTTAAAAGGTCTTCAATAATAATAATAATCAAACAAAGTCAATCTTTTTGATTTGAGCTATGTTGATACTGTTGGTAACACCAGGTGACCTGATGAACGAACAGCAAGATGACCTTTTATAAGGTCTGTTTCTTTCGAATTTTCATTCGTACCCTGCCCTTCAATCGTCATTAGTGCTAATTAACTAATGAATAATAATTATTATTTATCTGTTTCCTGATACGAAAATAAATGAGACTTTTTTCAAATTGAGCTCTGCTTCTTGCGAGTGCGAACAACAAACACGGAAGTCTGTATCCCACTCTATTCATCGAAATGCGAGTTTGGTGTCCGTGTGACGAAGCTGAAAGGAGCGGCACTAGGCATAGTGATGAGCGAAATCGAATAACGAATATAAGCCACCTTTTTTCCTTTCCCTAACCTGACAAATAATAGATAATCAATTTTACTATTTTTATAGATATTTTGGGGTATATGTACTATACGATGCATGCTTCAATGAAGACTATTATTATTATTATTATTATTATTATTATTATTATTATTATTATTATTATTATTATTATTATTATTATTATTATTATTATTATTATTATTATTATTATTATTATTATTATTATTATTATTATTATTATTATTATAAGCGCTGCGACCGGATAAATAAATATTATGCGAAACAGCTAGGTCGAAAATCTGCCATGATGAAGTCGAAAAGTGACTCAAACGACGAGTACAGGACTACCACAGAAGAAAGGAACGAACGATGAAAAATAAATATAAAGTGAGGTTAGGCATTAAATGGTTGATGTCTTCATCTACGCTTCCTTAATGTTTCGGTTGAACGTTTCTCGAGACAGGTTCCTACAGCGCTCCGCCATGGTCTTGAAAACGTTTCAAAACCGCAAATTAGAAACGTTGATATGTAACACAGGAGACATGTTTCAGGAATATAAATACAAAGTGCTCAAAAAATCTCATTTAGCTGACAAAATTATATGTTTCGACATGTTCATGTGTACTGGGAAGAGACTGTCGTAGAATTGTAGTTGATGCAAAAGAGCTGAGTATTCGATAGTATGATAGAAGAAGCGTGCGCTAATGCCCATCACTATCGAACAGCATACACATACGCACTGATCAAGCCAGCAGCAGCAGCAGGATAGGATAGCAGCCAGCGTGGAGTGACGAAAATAGCGAAGGCCATCGACTGACATTGAGCGCCACCGACAGCAACATCGATAGCGACAGCACAACGAGGCACAACAACGCTGCAGCTCAGCGATATATTCTACTCTTTTGGCATTGTTGCCGACAGTTAGAAAAGCTGAACCGTCATCAAAGGAAATTTATAACAGTCAGAGAATTCAGAAGACTCTAAGAGCAAAAAAATTAAAAAGTAACACTCTGAATATCTGAAAAAAAGAAGTGACGATTCACAAGGGTGTAATTAACATCCAGACATACGAATATGAGGATAATGAGGGGGTTATTTGTGGTGTATGAGACATGCCTTACTGACTCTCAAGTTTCACAAATTAACAACAAGGCTGGCATCTTCATCGGTCTTCAAGTGAAAAGACTTTTCAAGATTCCCACAATTGCTCTTCTGGTTACGCAATTGGTTTGCCGACTAGACGGTATAGCGAAAATTCTGCCGAACTGGCAACAGCGCAGCATGTGGTTCTACTATTTCCGGAGTTACAGAGCTTGCATCGACGCTCTGCCATCGCTAGCGCACTGGGTCACTGGGATACGGTGGGATGGGAGCGGGAACAGGCGCAGCCGGCACCGTGTCCAGCGAACTCCCGTTTGCTTCTTTGCATGTGATCGCGGGGTGCAATGTCTCCGTAATGACCATGGTACAGTCAAATTTAAGATGCTGCATATACCTATCGATATTTGAAGATTTTCGCTCGGTGCAACAGGCACCATTTTCCTACTGTGGAGGATCTCGATTGTATTAAATTTGTAAATAATAATTTGATTCAATGAAATTAACAACACATCTATAATGGACCAACATTTTATCAGAGAAAAACCCACAAATCCATACTTTCCAATGATTTTGAAAAATGTTCCACCGAGTACCGCAAAAATACTTAGTTCTTCAGAAAGACTAGGTTTTCCCCCATAATACAATTTTTATATCAATTTTACATTATTATATGCGTGTAATACATATTTTAAGAATAATGTCTAGAAAAATTATTGTATGCCTGTAATATTCTGATTTTGTAATAAAAAAGTGAGACACTATTACGTGTTGTTTTTCTAAACATTTCGTTAACGATAATAAAAATTGATACCATTTAATACATCTACTTTCTATATTTATTTTAGTGATTCTCTTCAAAAATTTCTTTGAATTACTTATAATATCGGATTATAAAATTATATTATAATTTTTAGTCAAAAATAGTCATAAACCACCTTAGGAACATCATACATTACGCGCCATATTGTTTTCTTGAATTTTTACTTCGTACAGCGATCTCGAAAGCCCCATATCGCATATTTTTGTGGAAATTTGCGAATTGTTTGATATTTTTACCACTTTCTTTTTTTGACCACTGTCAAATTAAGACTATCTGCATTTTTTAACTGCGCGGTGACTTCATCGGAAAAACTGTGAGAGCACACTGGCCTACTAGATTTACATATAGCCACCTATTAATAGCAGATCATTATCTGTCGCGATATTTTGAGTCCAGCATTTTTAACGAGTGTCCATACACTACTTCCTTATGATCAGTTCTTTTAATTGCTGCAAACATCATCTCTGAGATGCAAATGAACCACCTAAAGAATGGAACGGAGTAGGTGGAAGGAAGGACTGAATGTTGTGATAAATATACAGATTGACAAAGACGTTGGAGTTTGGAAACTAGACACCAAATATATACAGGGTGTCAATGTAATTTGTAATTAATCGATCCCTGGCAGAAAAAAAAATCAATTACAAAAGTTGTTTGGTTGTTTCAGTCGCATATCTTAAGAATCTTGTGGAATATACAGGGGTTGCAGAAAAGCGAGGTGGATAGTCAATTTCTTTTTTTTATATACGGAAGGCTTATCTTTTTTTCTCTGGTTCAGTTGACGTCGTTGCTGTCTGTTTAATCCCAAGATATTTCTACCATCGGTTGCGACGTTGCCAAATTATAATTTATTTTTAGTAAATTTCTTAATTAGTTTGTTGATAAAATCTACGTTACTGTTAATGTATCCCTATGAATTTTCTCATTATTCTTATGCAGATAGTTACTTAAATGTCTATACAATTTCAGTCGTTACGATTCATTCACATCGAAAGGTTGTTTTCAGATGAAATTTAAATTATGATAATATCAAATCAACTTTACTTTGTGTTTGGAACGTAACACTATACCACTATATGTTTTATTTGAAATCTAGGTCCATATTTTTTTTCCAGTTTGCAGCATTTCCAAGTTATAATTTATTTTGTAAAATAATTAAAAAGTTTTGACGTGAGTACATCTTTACAAGAACATCACAATTCTTGAATTGTGAATTTCTTATTATACTTGTGAGTTGCAGCTTGACCTAAATCATGTGTGTGTGTGTGTTCCACGTTTTCTTTTATTGCTATTAATAGAACTATTCGACTTTTTTCATTCACGTGCGAGCCTTAAAAATTCAAAACGCGCGGTGACTAACAGCTGTAACACAAAACACAACAGAGCTGGTGGGTTTTTATTATTAATATTCACTATGGTAAGCCTATTAGAAAGTGAAATGTGTATGTGCCGAACGGCATATCCACTCATTATGTAAACAATAGATAGAATAATATTTGTTGTTGAACATAATCGATGTACATGTGTGGGTCACAAAGACATACTTCAAGTCCCGCAAGAAACAATGAGGCTTAGCTCACATACATATAACGTTTGTAGACAGCGTAGATGTTTTGGACTTCCATTATCTATATAATTTTTAGTGTCACAGTATTTCCTAGCGTTACAGATTCATCAAAATCCGAAAAATACTTTTCAAGTTATAGAAGAGTGAAGAGTTACTGCATAGAGTACAAACTAATATATAGACAGATGGACGCAAATCAGTGCTTTTGGAAATGCAATACTTCCTCACCAAATGACCAGGGAAATGAATACACTAAAATAACCTCAATGTCTAAACTAAGTACCCTTCCAATTGTTGACATATTAGTTCAAGGTTATGTACGTCTACAAATTGCCAAACGCATTTCAAATTGAAAGTAGTACATTTTCCGTCATACGATTAGATTCAGCAAAATTCTCAATAAATCTCCTCCACAATGGACGAGGACGCACCATCAGATTTCACCGGAGATGAACAGGATCAGGAGGCAGCAGTGAGACGGAGGATCACCAAAGACACCAGACGAGGCCAGAAATCCAAAGCGAAATGCAGAACGCGAATAGACTTCTTAGCTACCCCGAACAGAAGGCTTATCTTGGCGTTGTACCAAAACCACGCCTACCATTTTCCCAAAGACAAAGTAGAGAAGATCAAAGACAACCTTCAACAGCTGTACGCAATGACGCCCGAAGAGACTGAGAAATATTTCGCAGAGTTGGAAGCTGTGGCCGCCAGAATGATGCTTAGGAGGCGTATCAAGGACATGATGAGGAAGAGGTTGCGCAAGTTGAAGAAGCAGGAACAACAGGTCAGTAAATGTGAAGAGATCGTCTCTAAAGTTAGTAGAACAATTTTTGTATAAAGAGAGAGGATAAATGCCTATTGACAGTAACTCCCCGGCAGCTCGATCCACAAGGCCAAGGATCTCCAAAAGAAGGACTTTTGTAGTATTGGCTGTACTGGCGACTCTTGGTGTCATTATGCGAGACAGCTCGGTCGACTACATCTTCCATGATGATATCTACAGATCGGCCACTCTCCATCGATGTCTAGACGTATTACATGTTTCTGGATTGTGTTCAGAAGCTTTAGGGAGTCCTTTCGAACTTTTCCCCATACTCCAGATATGGTCTCATCTAGGCTATATATAACAGCTGTTCCGGAGAATACAATTTCCTGGAGCGGAGGAGAACCTCCAGCTTTTAAGACGTCTACCTAACGAGACCCGCAATATGATCAGAAGAAAAAATGGAAGCTGAATCTAATTATATATTTTTTATAGACCAAAGCGATGGCGTTCGTTCAAAGACTGATAAAGAAAGGCATGCTGTTCGCGTTCAACAACCCAGTGCCCCCTCTGGTATCAATAAGACTGCGCAACCTCTCCGACATAGTTCTGGAGCAAATCTGTGACTTGAGAAACACGGACATTCCAGACCGCGAAGATCCCGACCAAATAGGACTCTTCCTGATAGCTGTATCTGATTGGATAGCAATCTTCATCGAACACGTTTACTACATGGTGCAGCTGAGGAAGAACAAGGAACTGGAAGAGTTGGAGAAGAAAAGGGCTGAAAGTGTGAAAGAGTCATCGCCTGGCTCTCCAATGAAGACTGACACTGTGGTCATTAACGAACTTGGGGAGGAAGAAGATGAGATGTCTCCAGATGAAGTTCCTATTGAAATAGCTGATTTAGACCAGGATGTAGAGTAGTAGTCGTCTCTGTGCTATGTTCATGTCACAGTTAGACTCAAAACAAAGAGAAAAAATATAATTTCATGTTATTTTGTAACTGTTTCATATGTATAAGCTATATCACTCATATAGTCCAAAAGATTGTTGCAATTCATTATCAAATAATTATGTGTTCAACTGAGCATTAGAATCATGGGCATATACATCTATAAACTACTATCAAAAAGTTGACGAATGCATGAGAAACATTAGAATCATAAGGAAGCGAAATATCGTTAGATCAATACAAGAATGTCTGAAAAATTACATGTGATTTTCTGGAAGCCATTACATTCACACATTACATTAATCTACCATCAGAAACTTCTTCCATACGTCTGCTAGGACCAACTGCATAGAGGTAATAGTTTATTCCAGAGCTTTCTTCCGTAACATGAGTTCAAGAAACTATAGTAGTAATCTATTTGCTTTCCTGTTATTATTTTTTTAAATGAAAATCTTGATTAAATGTTGCTGCTGTTAGACGAAATCAGACGAGAGATGAAAGGAAGACGTTAAACTGAAAATCATTTAAATTAGTTATTACAAAAAGAATCTTTAGAATAAAACATAAAATATTTCAATCTGGTAATCACGTAGATGCATATGCACAGTGCACAGTACAATCGGAGCACATGAATACATGTCGTCATAAAAAGATTACATAGAGGTTGAAATTCTACGGAAATCATACATACGCCGCCATCGATCAGAAACCGTGTTAGGAAGAAACTTGCCAATTGATTTAAACAAGAACCTATTCTCACTTCATTGTCTGGAAGATATTCAGACCAATATCTTCTACAGACGCAATAGATTTACTTCCAACAACAGCTATTCCAATGTCATGCTGGTTTTCTATTTCCTCCTTTGTCTCTGACCTTCTGTATACCATAATTCCGATTTTTTATTGCTGATTTACTACCTATGTATATCTTGAGCTTTGCATTAAAATGCTTTTGCGGCGAATGGTTCTTGTTTGATATATCGTTCCAATTTGTCATCCTTTATACATACTGAAAGGCAAATAACCCGATATGTTCATGGAATTGTTTGCTGGTATACACTGATAGCAAAATCTGACCGAATACCCAGATATTTAGATAGATAATAAGTCGGGGTACGATACATAATTTTGTCGATACGATACTGTTACCGCACTGATTTCGAATATCAATATTAACTATAAACCAACTTGCCGACAATTTTCTGTCCCGGTTCATTCCTGCAGTTTTCAGAGGTTAAAAGGAAAGGAAAAAGGGACACTACTGTCACTAATACTACACTCTCACTATCACCCTCAATCTCATCGTTGTAAAACAAGTAATTTCAACAAAAACTCGTTACCAAATTCGGTATGTCGACCGTTATCATCGTAATTCCACCATTTCTTTTTATATTTCTGTGGCGCACTTTACCTCACACAATGATGGACACTACATGATCGTTGCTGTTTTTACTATACACAAAATTCCGGAGCTTCTCCTTCTTTAATCAAGCTATCACAAGTAGTATTCCAGATACCCGTGAAAATATTGTCTAGATCTTTCTGTGGCTTAGGCTCTACAGACACATTATTCATGTTCGTATTTGAAATTTTAGAGATCAACGTACGCAATTTGTCGCGCGGATCTAGTCTCGTTGCTAAAATAAATGGTTCCAAAATCTAAATGGCGAAATCTGTCATTGTTTCTAGTTATCGAATTTCCCATATAATGGGCTATTGGCTATGGTCTTCCTGGTAGTTTTTTTACGATTTTCGATCGTCCACTTTTCATACCTACGTCGAGTCGGAGAATGCTTTCCCCTTTCATTTTAAGACTCCGCTGAACCGGTATATGAAGTCCCGTTCTCTGGGAAAAAAGTATTTTCTGAGAACATGCATATGCGAAGAGGAGGTTCAAAACCGCCCGTTTACTGTTAGCTGAATTGAGGGACCGTCAACCTTTTCTACGACTCCCACTTCCTTGTAGCCGGAACCAACATGCCAGGCAAGGGCCTTTTACCTCGGAACGAAGAGGATTCTTCACCCCTATCATATAATAAACGAGATAAAACTGATTTTACTGGTCTTGGTCGTCGATGAAAACAACATCTGAATACTGCACTGATGTTATTGAGATTTCGGCTGCCTCGGTCTCTTATAATCATTCATTTGGGGGCGTGAATATGACCATTAGAAAAATGTAAAGGACCGAAGGGCCTGTTTAAAGAGTCATAAGTCTAAATTACCTAGGGAACGATTATTCATCTTGTTCGAAAAATTTTTGATAATTTTCTTCTTCTGCCTATCCATTTCTTACGATTTTCCAACGATGACTTTCGACTGTGATGATTAGAAAAGCGCAAGTTGTCAAATAAGCATTCAAAGGCTCATCAGGAGCTTTTCCTTGAGTCAGGATTCGTGATCAGCGCCATTTGATGACCCAGGTAACGATTTTTCGTTTTGATTGAACAAACTCGATTTTTCGACCTAAAATTTCTCAAGGCATCCCTTTTAGATTTTTTAAAATTTTTGAACATCCACTTTTGATACCTACGTCGAGTCGAAAAATGTTTTGCCTTCTTATCTTTGGAATCTTTCCGATGTAAAATTTTCCGCTGAATCCAACGGTGTTGTCAGATTTGCGCTATGACTTTTCGTTCTCCGTGAAACAAGTATTTTCTGAGAAAATGTATATATGGGGGTCAAAATCGATTTTTTCAAATAGAACAAAAATTCGTTTTCTGGATAATTCTGGGTTGCTTATCACGAATCTATCTTCCTTTTACGCCCCGGACGTGAGGGGGGCTGGACAGGCTATCGGGGGGGGGACTCTATTCAGCATAATTATAATGGATGCTAACACTCATTATCAGAATGATAATTTCGATAAGGTAGTTTGTCGTGAGGAGACGTATGTATTCAATAGTCTTGATATGACTATTACAAAGACGTAAGTAGCCAGATAAGTGCTCAGATACTCGCCAGGGGCTCTCCCTTGAATCTGGGCCCCAAATCGAGGCCGGATTCGTATTCAGCGCCCTTCAATGACCCAGGAAACGATTTTTCTTTCTTATTTGAAAAAAATTGTTTTTCATTCAATAGAAAAAAATACTAGAATTTTTACGAATTTCTAACGTCCACTTTTGATACCTACGTCGAGTGGGAAAACGGTTTTCCCTCTTACTTTTGAACTCTATCCGATATGAAATTTTCCGCTGAATCCAACGGTGTTGTCAGATTTGCCTAGAGACGTTCCTTTCTATAGGAAAAAAGTATTTCTGAGAAAATGCATATTTGAAGAGTGGTTCAAAATTGATTTTTGTTCAAATGGGACAAAAATTCGTTTCCTGCGTAATTCTGGGTTGCTTATCACGAATCTAGAATCCTTTATCGCGCCGGACGTCAAGGGGCTTGAGAAGCTACTGGGGTTTGCGTTTTTTAATTACTTTTGTTTTTGTGCATACATTAGTAACCTAGACATATCTATTTTCTCTTTTCCTGATATAGTATACTTCAGTATTAATTGTTAAGAGAGAGGAAACGTTACGTGTACGTCGTCGTTTCGAGCGCTCTTGGGACTGTGTGATATCGGTTTGTATCATAATCGTCGATACCAATATATCGGTATCGGAATCGTTACATCCCTAATAATGGGGAACATTTTAGCAACCCTTAAGGATTCCTTGATAGTGCAAAACATGGTGTCATGTATGTTGACGGAATTTTATCAGATTAGAAATAGGTGTTTGGTTAGAATTTTACAACTAACTATTCATAGTTGGAATTGAATTTAAAATATGGAAAAACTAAATCTGATGCCAAAGCTTTCGATATATCGAGCCCCGTGGATCTATGTTTGCGGACACCATTTAGGCGATCGTTGATGATGTTATTTATTTTTGTCCAGGAACAGATGACAATCTCCATAACCTTGTACGTGATGCAGAGCGGTATTACAGGTCTATAGTTGCTGGATATATATGTTTCCTCTCTTCTTAGGTATGTGCAGGGACGGATTAATCATTAGGCAGAGTAGGCAACTGCCTAGGGGCCCAGCATCGTCTAGGGGCCAGTGGACGCACCAAGAAAAAAAACGTTTCATCGAATGGAATTTTTTTTTGAAAATTTTTATGAAATTTTTCTAAAACAGTATTATTTTATTGCGATGCATGACAATTGATGAAATACTCCATACATACAGAACCATCAAGATTAAATTTAAAACAATTGTGTCGGGTCTCATTTCTCTTTCCTGTCCCATCACGAGACCTGAAGTAACCATGTTTTTGTAATATCACATAAGACATTGGAATAACGGAATACCTGGAGTCGATCATCTGGAAGTTACTCACATCCCTTCATCAACTTAAAAAGATGCCTAGGAGCAGTGACAAGATTGTTGCCTAGGGGCCCAGACAGGGTTAATCCGACCCTGGGTATGTGTTGCACTCGACCGATCTTTCATACAGTGGGAGCACGCCTCTCTGGTCACTTAAATAGTTTGCAAAGGATTGGTGTAAGTCCGCTGCGGACGATTACTGGTTTTGGTCCAGACCACTAGCTTTACTGGAGTTCAATTTTTAAAGGATACGTTTTATATCTCGGTGCTGCTATTTCTCTATCGGATCATTCCATAAAGAGCCTCGGGCCGCTAATAATTATAAATCGGGACGCCTATGTTTGCCCGCACAATGAAGCGATGGTGTACGTTCCATGAGATGAATTTTAAAGAGTGAATTACACAGCGAGAGAATATTAATTCGGCGCCGAACTTTCACTTTCGGAACAGTACATATATACTTAGGGACTGCTAAAAACACGACGTCACTACAATGTGAAATTTCGACAAAGCTCGGCATGGTTTTCATGATGAATAGGTATGTCACGAAGCACCAAGAAAACAAAATTTGGTTTTAAGGAAAACTGACATTTTTCGGTCCTGAAAATAACGAATAAGTCGACATTTTGCGACTGATATTATTTTGTTTTTTGATAATAACATCGCTGCCAATGCACCGATTTCCAAAAATCTAGGAAACTCAAAATGTTTATTAGTGATTTTTATGTATATATAAGTTGAATATAACAATTTATAGATACAGATAATTTACCGGTAGTCTATGACTGTCTCGGTCAAGGAAGGTCTGAGCAATATTCTCAACACGTACAGATGTACCAAACTGAAGCTTGAAGGGTGTGGAAGCGTTGTAGTTTTTGAAAATCCAGACGGTGGCGGCGCGCTTTCTACAAAAAACGAACGTTTTTGGAGTTTCTGGAGCCCCTGATCATTTTCTGAATAATGTTTGGGGATTCTGCGGAGGGTAACGTTGTCGTGCTTCACGACAGATATCTAGTACTAGGAATGCTTTTTCTTTTATATTATTTCCCAAATCATTATCGATTACATTGTATCTTTTCGTTCGAAGGATATAGAATATCTTAACATGTAGAGGAACATTGAGCTTGAATAAAAGGGGTTTCAGCAATCTGAGCTTTTTTCTTGATGAAAGAATCGTCATTTAAATATCATGTACTTGATAGGAATCGAGTAATTCATAGGTACATTTAGAGTAAATTTACTAGTAACCATTCTCCCAAGATAATTTTATATATATTTACTTTCACAAGTGACTCAGAGAGCAAACTTACGTACACACCGTATCTGCGCAATCTGATACGGCTAGTTGATAATTGGCCAATAATTGTGAATAATAATAAATGTGTAAAGGCAAATAAAACTGGTGTAAATAATTCCGAAGTAGGTATTTATTAAATATATAACAATAAGTTTTTAAGTAGTATAAAATGTACAATTTTATTATAGAACATCTGTACAATCTTCTTTGGAAATATATTAAAGTTTTTATAGCGGAAACTATACATACAATTTACAATTAACTTAACAATTATATAGTACAAATTAAATTACAAGATACAACAACGATATATTTTTCCATAAAAAAATATATCCCTATATTTTTAACTTTCTCTAAACAAAGGTACATCGATTGCGTCGAATTAAGAACTCTGCATTTTAAATACATATAAATGAAATGATCACAAAATTGAACGGAATTTATCCCGGAATTTATTACTAGAAGTACACGTAATACCCGTTAAAAACAATTTCAGGACACCATGCAGCAAAATATCATAACTCATAACGAGGAATTCGATGTCGCAGATCACATATTACATACACCACTGGACAAAAGTAAAGCAACTGTTTTGATGAGTCTCATAACACATCATCTGATCAATTTGACCCAGGCTGGTCCAATTAAACCATTTCTCGACGCTATAAATGCCTCTTGAATGCAATTAATAACGAAACACGTTCTTTTCACTTTCGTCCAGGAGTGTAATCTACAAAAAATATAATTTACAAAAATGCGAGATTTTCCTGCACCATGTCCGCAATCCGTAACACTAACAGTATCAGAACACTATCTGTGGAGATCTAAATAAATTATATTCGTACAAATATATAGAAAAAAAGAATCTCTAAGATTCATCGAAACTTTCCGAAAAACTTTATTGCCCCTTTTTTAAAAAGAGGCAAACGTCCTTTCATACTCAACACAAAATTTAAAGCTTTCGAATTCGTTAATTGAGGCTAAGAGTTAAAGAGAGCACGTACGCACCTGAAGGGTAACCGAAAACCAGTGGCGGATCAAATGAAGGGCCAAGGGAGGGCTGCTAGGGGCGACTATCCAATTGAAAACGGGAGATAACGTTAATATTTTGTTAAAAACCTCATTCAGGTCCAGGTAGGGTACAACTCTCATTGCCTTCCCCCTTCCAGCCTGGACATCGACCCAAATCTAACAGCTCCGTGAAGTCGGCACCGCAAAATTCTTAAGAACCTACAAGGATTTCTTAATCGTTTGGACACCGTTTTCGAAAATTGTGAATTTCGAACATGAAAAATACCATCTGATCAAGTGTGACCCGAATTGGTCACACGCGTGAACCGAATAAGTAAAATTTTTTTCATAGGTCGGAATAATATCTGTCATATGTGTCAAGTTTGAGCGGGATATATCAATTAATGCGGTTTATTTACGACGCCAAAAGTTTGTCTGACAGAAAAAAAAATAACAAAGTTTTGTCTTTCCGACGGGTGTTGAAGACGATAACGTTAAAAAATGAAGGAAATTGTCTTCGGAAATCGTCGAGTTGCATAAGAGAGATGGCAGAGATTCTCAACATGAATCGATTCAACACATTTTGGTTGATAGTTTTGGGTATCAAACCCGTCATTGCTTGACGCGTATCAAAGGACCTGAATTTTTTGCAAACAGAACGTCCAGTAGAAAAAAGAGATACTTTCCATCATCACTGATAACTGATAACCCTACATTGATCGTATCATTAATGACGAGACGCGGATTCATAAATAAGATGTTGAAATTGCTCCACAATCTAATGAATGAGGCGCCAAAACCTGAGCAGCAACCAGACAAAAGACGTCAAAATCAGTCTAAAATCAAAGTAATACTCATCGTTTTCTTCGATTAACTTGGTTTGGTTCACTATGAATTAGTTTCAGAGGATCAAACGGTCAATACTACTTGACCGTTTTAAGGCTTCTACGTGAAACAGTTCGTTGTAAACGGCCAAATTTATGGGCAGAAAATCATGGATTTTTCACGTCAATAATGTGCCATCATATTCCAGCATGATTGTAAATGAAGTTTTGTCCAAATATGAGAAATTAGTAATCGCTCAGCCACCGTATTCGTCGGATATGGGTCCCTGTGACTTTTTCCTGTTTCCGAAACTCAAATGTCCGCTCCGGGGAGAACGCCATGATTCGATCGACGTCATAAAAAGTAAATCGCTGGGAGAACTAACGGTCATTCCGGTCGACGCCCACAAAAAGTGTTTGGAAAAACAATAAAGATTTTTTTGGAAATGCATAAAAATGTAGTTATTTAACCAGTCCGGGTCAAATTTGATTAGATGGTATACACATGTAGATCTTCGTTTGACAGTGTTTGACCACCAATTAGTTTCGCTTGAAAACGGTCTGTTTTAGTGAAAAAAATGATTTTAATTTTTTGAAATTGCGAAATACGAAAACGGAAACGAATTAGTAGTCAAACATGATCAAAAAATGATCAAACGATTGAAAAATCGTGGTGTCAGTTTCATGAAGCTCTCAGGTAGACCTCCGCCCCCCCTCCATAATAAACACTCAAACCTAACAGGGGTCTTGGATGGACCTTTCACCTCCTCAGCCCCCTCCTAGCAATAATCCTAGAACCGCCACTGCCGAAAAAGGTTGAATTGTGAAAACTATCTTGTAAGCAAAATCAAGAGCAGTTCAAAATTTTATTTATATTATTTGACCTGGGGATTAATTCAAACCAGATCACCTATAATGCATCAAAGAAAAAACCATAGAAGATGAATAGTTAGAAGTAACGTAACACAATTTTTTTGGCGGAAAAACTGTTGAAAATTAACTTTCATTATTATATGTTGCAACTTCATTCGTTCATAAAGACAGGCTGGCAGCAGCCTTTGATGGTGCTGCCAGACGCTCGTAATGTGCTTGATTCATAGAATTGAGGTTGCAGTGATCTAACTTGTATTAATTTCGTGAACTTCGTGTGTACTAACCCCAACAGTGCTTGTTTGGAAGATCAAAGTGCCCACAACTCATTCTGGACAACTTGCAATAACTGCTATGCTTATAAACCTCACAAGATAGTTTTCATAGATAGGAATAATTTGTTGGTAATTAAATTAAAAAATTAATTTAAGGGGTATGTAGGTGAGTCACCCTGCCACCTCCGAGGTACGTCCATGGGGAGGGTGGGCGCGATACTATGGCCCGTAGTCGTGTACGATCTCCATCATACGCTGCCTCGTGTCGTCAGACCTGTAAAAGAAAAATCAGGAGTCAGTTAAGCATTCGGAAATCGAACTTTTAATGGTTATCAGTCAAGATATAGACCAAGAAAATTCCCCGTAGACCTTCATTTGCTCTGTCGCCATGTTTGTAAGGTCTAAGATCTATTGATCTACTGGAATACTATATCGACCCACTGTAGAAAGTCAAAATGTTTTGTCACCATGGTTGCCACGTCTACTAATTTTTCAGTGGATCTAATGATTTTGTCCTAGATCTATTGATCTACCGAAACACTACTGTATAATTTATGTTTATAATAAATCCAGCAGGATTGCAAGAAGAATATCAACGTTTGACCTCTATTTTAGTTATTTATTCCTCGTTTTTATCTTCTGCTTAATTACCTAATTTTTGCCTTAATAAAACTTTGAAAAATGCTGTTAGAAAATAAATTGGCAGGTAATCTTAACAGAGTTTAAATTTATTACGGAACAGGTTTGTGAATATATAAAAATGCCATAAACTCATGCAAAACACACATCAAAATCTCACGCTTAAATAAGAATAAGAAATGGAAAAGCATAATTTATTGATATCTAATGTACATTGATCAAAAATGCATTTTACTACATTGACGGCTAATTTTGAGTGTGGATGTAATAAAAAAATATAATTCCACAATATTTTGGATTTTTGTATGATAAAATATTTTCGCCAGTAAGTACAGTAATAGAAATGGAAAATTCCAAATATAATCTGAGGCTTCTGTAATCCAGTAGTTATATGAATTGATTATCAATATTAAGCAGGATTATTCCTATTATATGTTACCTTCTTCTTCAACTATGGGCACACAAAGATTTTTCTTTAAAATACTAAGTAGACAATCAGACCAACGAGTTTTCACGTAATCTGAACTAACTGAATCATTCCACCTTTACCAATTGATTTCTGTCTGATAAATTTTATAGACATTAACTAAAAATTGGCAAGAAAGATAAGTATTTTATAGCAAATTGCCTCTCACTTTTTGAATAATCAAAACACAGGTCCCAACATCGTTGTAGTAACAATACTACGCTAAATAGTATATTCAACATTCAATGGTATAATACACTTCCAAAAATATACACTTTATATGGTTCATTTGAATAGAAGAGAAACCTAATAATTATTATAGCCTTATTGTTCTGAAAGTTTTACGATTTTATTCCCCCTTTAAGAACCGTATAAATATGACTATGTTATTTTTAAACATGTACCGATTTGTTATATATGCATGTAAGCTTTTTTGAATTAGTTGCTTACCAAGTGAAAATCGAAGCACGGGTTCGAATTATTAAAATTCTTATAATTTATAAGTCATATGAAATTATGTGCAGTGATGCATTGTTATTTATGATATATGTATATTTTTGTCTAATTAGTCAAAGTCAAAATATGTAACGTTAAGAAAATTTGGAAGGCACAAAAATGTTAAAAAGTATAAATATTTATTAATTACGATTCTGTGGTTCATGATCCTTTAAGGGTACAATTAAGAAAAGCCCCGTGAATTTGACGCAAAATTGTTAAAATCCACCAATTTTCCATTCGTTTAACCACTTTCTTAGCATGTTTGAAAACCACTTAGTTTGACCACCCACCATTATCGGAAAAAATGCTTTTGATTTTTTTTAGAGTTGCGAATTTCAAAGGTTTAAAAATATACACATGTGGATCTTCGTTCGAAACAATTAGTATCGTTTCAAAGGTACCATTTTATAAAAAAAAACATTTTTGATCTTGATTGTCAGAGCTTGCGAGTAATAAAATGATAAAATCATACATAATCTCATTTTAGATACATTCTTATATCTCATTTATCTCTCACGATCAAATAGAAGAAAATATGCTATTCTTGAATGATTGAAATAGGTATTTACATCTTGATGATTTGCTTAACCAATATCTCTTTTTCTTACAATATAATCGATGTTGGTGACAAACTTCTTAAAAGATTATATGGATTCATTGATTTTTTGGTGCATAAATGTGTCGAAATTCAGAGTTAAAAAAAATGGTAACGCTCAACCAAAGCACATCAACGTATTTCCTAACTTCGTCTTCATATATTTCTAGAGTTCCTGACCTTTTTGTAACTTCTCGGAGTTCATTTCTGTGGCTCAGTATTTTTTCAGAGGTCGATTATTTTTAATCAATGTTTTCGTACTTGAATGAAAAAAATATTTTTTTATGGCAGCATTTTATCAGAGAAAACACAGCATCCTCGAACTTCTTTTTCTGTGTTTGTTAAATTGATCATTTGTGAGTTTATTTTTTTATACTGAAGGCGTCAAACTGAGAGTCAAACATTTCAAAAAAAACCTCAACTCTATGTTTGTGAGTTTAACAAATGCTTGATCTCCTTAGGCCATAGTCGTTACTCCAAATTTTGTTGCTTTCTTTTCAACCGTACCTAAAACATTTTTGTTCAAATTTAAATTTTATTCAATTTTTTCATATTATTGTATTTTCATAGGTTCTTAGTATTTGTATTTAAAATTAATCAGGCGTCTTGAAGTCGATGAAAATTATGGTGAAAGATACCAGAGTCAATCTACTTAACTAAACTTCTTTTCTTTCCGAATCAACGGTATTTTCGGAAAATTGGGATATATCTTTTAGAATGTCGATGTACCTATGTCTCATTTAAAATTGGATGTATACAAATTTGTACCTCTAGGAAGCACTGAGTCGCTCTACTAGGGTCCAGTTTTGCGTACTGACTTGAAGAACTGAAATAGTCAAACACAAATCACTTACATGTGTTGCTGTTGTTGCTGCTGCAACTGGAAGGAATCGAGATGCTTGTTGATCTCCCTATGCAGATGCTCGGGTAGTACCCCGACGTTCGAGAACAGACTCCTGAGCACATTCAGCTCTTCTGTCAACAGCTCTATCCTCTTTTGCAGCCTTTCGTTCTCTTTGATCAGGATCTTCACTTTCTCCTCGGTCTCTCTCGTCCTCACCTTCGCCTTCTCCCTGCTTTTCCTCACAGCTATGTTATTTCTCTCCCTCCTCCTCCGGTACTCATCGCTGTTTTTATCACAGGGTTTCACCGATTTCCGGGAGATGTTGTGAGGATTCAGGAGGGCAGCCTTGTTCTTCATCGCATTCATATTGAGTTGGTGGTGGATGACAGGACTGGGAGTAAGCGTGGTGAACGTGGCGCCGGGCGTTTGGGGGTACCCCGGGATGTAGCTGTTCGGAATGAGGTTACATGAGGCTTGCCTGCGGTACTCTTGAGGATCAACGGGTTCCTCTTTGATACTAGGCACGTCGCTGGTCACCGAACTGTTAGAGTCACTGTTTGAGTTCTGATTGGAGGTTTGGTACGTTGCCCCCGCACCACTGTGCACAGGTTGGGGCATGTACGCGAGAGTAGTCCGAGGGTAGTTGTTGCTCTGCACTCCCATGACTTGCCTCGACTGGAGGTTCTGGATATGCTTACCCTGCTGGGTCTGGAGGATGTCCGTAAAGAGCCCATCGCTGAAGTGGGTATCGTCGATCAGGTTCTGAAGGTCCAACGAGATCTCGGGGGTGTTGAGATCGCTCAACTCACCCGCGTGCTGTTGATACTGTTGGAGTTGGTGTTGCTTCAACAAGGCTTGGGTCTGCTTCGAGCTGCCGTTGTTGTTATTCAACGTGGTGAGATTGTTATTGTTGTTATTCATGATTACGGACTTTTTCGCGTCCTGTCCTACCACCGCACCATTTTGCTGATGCTGTTGGTTGTCGTACATTTGCGGAGAATCCATTTTTTTCACACAGTCGTCCGAATTTCAACTTTCACCCGAGAGGATCCACTTTCACTTTGCCGAAATTTTATCCGTGTCACGCACTAGTCACTTTCCAGTTGCTCATTAACATTTAATCCTTTTCATTTCGGCGGCGCGAGGCGAAACTTCCAATCCCGGCCGCGGTGTCACGCTCCCGAGTGACCAAAAATACAGAGTAGCTGCCGAGAGGGCTATGGAACAGATGAGGAGCGCGTGCAGCAGCCTACTTGGGTACCACACCGGCGTGCGCTTGCCCAAGCCAACTGAGATACTGAGCGCGGTCGGCGCTTCTCTGCGCGGTTTGTAGTAGGCTGTGGTGGCGCGACGACAATTGGGGCTCATGCGCTGCTCATTCGCTGACGTACTTTTCGAAAGTGAAACGCCGCCGATTTAATTTCATGCTATATAACAGTTTTTTGACGTAATATTTTTAGGGTACTAGACGACGCGTTTCATTTGTTGTAGTTCGTAGTCGTCGATTATAATTATTTTAGTTCGAAGATGCGACTGCGGTTTTTGCGGCTTGACTCAGATCTGAGACGTATCGCTAAGCGATGCCCACGTTTCTACTTCTAGAACCAGAGTACGATTACTCAGCTTGATAGCGAAGGTTCCACGGATTAACAAGGAGTAGGGCTACCAGACTTGCCTGTTTTGCCATGACGGAAGCAATGAAGAGCGCTCCCACCGCAGTACTGAAGACCTGCCAAAAGTTTTTTGTAATAATGAGGATGGAGAGAATGGATTACTTCAGGCTACAAACATGAACAAACCTATTCACTGGCGGTCATGCGACTCTCAGGGGCTGGAAGGTCCAAGGGTGGTGTATGCACTTGTCTGGAAATGCCAACAAGAACTTAACAAAGTAAATCTGGAGTGGGTTCCAGGGCACTCAAGAATTAATGGAAACAAAAAAGTAGATCAGCGTGCAATGAAGGGATCATCTTCCTCATTCATTGGTTGAGATCCAGTCTTGGAAGTCTATGAAACACAGTTAGAAACCAAGTCAAGGAATGGGTGAGGACACAAGGAATACTAGAACTTGATGACTGGATGCAGACAAAGGAAACCTGAACGAACTAGGAATCTATTACGGAGACTTTAACTGCACACAAAGATGGGAAGAAACAGAGTCAGCGTTTCACGTCCTCTGTAAGTGCCGAGAATTAGATCAGACAAGAAAGCGGCTCTTTGGAAATCCTAGACTAGAACTTATAAAGTTCAGTCCAGTACCAGCAGTAAAACTGTACAAACTATGCAGGATTCAAGACTGCTAGAATGGGTGCTGTAAGCAATAAGAGTAAAAATACAATAAGCCTAAAAGTTGCAGTCCTAGCATGGATATTACTACGGACGGCTCCTAAAAAAGGAAAAAAGGCTATTAGACCTCAATTTTGTTGTTTTGTGTCCAGTTGCCCGTTTTTCGTATGCAATTGTCAAATTTTTTTGTAGCACTTTTTACAAATTTCCAACTATAGAGTTTATGAAAAATGTTGGTGAGTACTAAATATTTTACGCACCAGTAATTGAGTAATATGACATTTCGATGTGTGCAAGAATTTAGGTGTTTATATACCTATATGTATACTAATATATCTGTACCTTTATGATACCCTTTCATTAGCTTTCTCAGGGAACGACCCTGTGTGACCCGAGTTTCATATTTACCGCAGTTTAACAAAACTCAGCGAATAAAATGGTCTGGATTACTAGACTAACATTTCCCAAAGCATTGCATGTCACATGTCCCTAAATGGCCCAATTCCTCAAACGAGAATATCCACGCCAAACTTATCAACATCAAATATAAACTCACTGTGGTTACTAAGCAATTACGAGGGTCACGCTGAAAGTCTTTAGGTATTCCTAATCTATGAAAGTTTAAACAAGTTTGAGAACGCAGCTATTTTGTCTAAAGTTGAGAGTGCTTACACACAAAGACAGCGTTTGAATCGTTCAGTAGTTGCCTTGCCACGGTCTCGGAAGCATCTTGTGTTGCCGAACCGGGTAGTCGCGATTTTCGAACCACGACTTTGTATGACTATAAAAAAGGTCTAAAACAAGCGGAATGTCACGAAAGTTAAGTAAGTTGCTTTGGGAGCTCTTTCCCTTCTAGGGCTACAGTTTCTAATTGGTTAGCTGAGCTTAAAAGGGGCCGGGTCTCACTCGATGATGATATTAAAAAAAAGATCGACATATAACCTACAGATTAAGCCTTCTCTCAGGATTGGATCGGCAGCGGTCCGAACAACCATTCATGATAACCTTCGCCTAAGGAAGCGGTGTTCCAGATGGGTGCCACATTTGTTGACCAGTGAGCAAAAAACAACAAGAGTTGATTGGGCTAAGTTTAAGCTTGTAAAATTTGATAACGGGCACTGTAAGAACACTTTCAATATCCTAACCGGAGACGAAACATGGTTATATCATTATGATCCCGAAACTAAACAACAGTCATTAGTTTGTGCTTTGAAAGTGAGCAGCCTCCAACGGAAATTCGTCGTTCAAGAATGTTGGAAAGAAAATGGTTGCATCTTTTTTTCTAAAAGTGGATACATCAGAACGGTAGCCTTGGAAAATCAAAGGACATTCACTTCTGAATAGGATATAACCAAATGTGTTCCTGTAGTCTTCCAAGAACTATGCAAGAGCCGTCCAAAGACTAGTCTGCGGGAACACTTGATTTTTTTGCTGAACAGGGTGTCAAACTGTTGCCTCACCCACCTTATTCTCCGGACCTAGCTCCGTGCGACTTCTTATTCCCTAAAATCAAAAAAATCGCTGCATTTGAGGAGAAAATTAGCTACCTTTCACAGGAACATGGGTCACAAGAATTTGACAAGTGGTTTCACCGAATGCGTAAGTGTATTGAGGTAGGAGGAGAATATGTTGAAAAAACATAATAAACCTTGTAGTTTTTCTGTACTTCAAAACTTTCAGCGTGACCCTCGTACTAAGCAACTGCACAGGTAACGTGATGTAACATTGCAAACATTCTGTTGGCTAGATAAACACCAACAATCCTATGTCCATTGATGAGTTCTCTTATAACACATTTATTATTCACGCCATTGGCCGTCCAATTATGAGAGGTGTCATCTGATTGGCCAATTTCTATTGGTTAACCGACCTCGTATGATTGGTCTTTATTAGGATGAGTAACAAAAACAATTGAACCTCATGATCCAGTCGTTTAAGATGTTTACGGTATCTTTGCTCTGATAAAACTTGTATATTCGAACACTGGAGTATCACAAAAAAATCACTTTCTCAGTAGCACGTGTGTTCAAATTGATACTCAATTTTTATCTGAAGTGAGGACATCTACAATCTATATAATATCTATGCTCTGTGCTGTTTTCAACACATCATCAGGTAGCATTGAGGATACTTTATCAAAAAGAATAGCCAATTTTAGCCAGTCAAATTTACTTTCGAAATTCAAAACAATGGCTAGTTGCCATATCTGGACGTTGTGGTTATAAGAAACAGTGAAAATAGTTTCACAAGGCAGCCACCTAGATCCTTTATTATTCATAATCTACATGAACAATATAATAGAATCATTTAAATTTGTGAAATGTTTAATATATGCCGATGATCTAAAGATGTTCCACGCAGTGGAAAGTCTAGGCGATGGTGAAAAAATACAAAATGACCTTAATACCTTTTCATTATTTTGCAGTGAAAATGATTTATACCTAAACATAGATCAGTGCAGCTATATAAGATATACACGCAAAAAAAAATTATTGAATATAGCTTTAAAATAAAAAATAATGAGCTAAAGCAGTCTCATGTTGTGAAGCACCTAGGGGTGCTTATGGATGAAAGAATGACGTTCCAATTACATATAGAAAATTTAGTATCCGAATGTAATAGAACACTTGGTTTTATTTGCAGAATATCAAAAGAATTCAAAAATACAAGGGCCTTGATTTCGCTTTATTATGCTTACGTTTATAGAAGCTGAGTTTCGCCTCCCTTATATGAAATCCTTCGTATAAGATATATGTTAATCGCATTGAACGAATACAAAATAAATTTTTAAGAACACTGGGATTCAAAACTGGCCAACCTATGCAAAATGGAAACTACGAGAATCTAAGGAGTGAATTTAACATACTTACTTTGGAATATAGAAGGATACTGTCAGATCTGTGCATTATTTATAAAGTAATCAATATATTTGATAGTCCATACCTCCTGTCTAAAATTAATTTTAATGTCCCAGAAAGACAGTTTAGGCAAGTAGCCTCTTTCAAAATTCCGTTTCGGAGAACAAACTTGAGAGTTAATGCTCCTCTAGTGAGCGCTCAAAAAACATATAATGACTTTTATTATGTTGATGCGGATATCTTCTAAGTCACCCTAAACACATTTAAGGATACTGCTAATCCTACAATAAAGCTTTTAATTATGTATACTGTATTAAATTGGATGCTTCTTTGTTGTATTTATTAAACATCATTCACCTGATAGATGTCGCCAAAATGTCATTTCTCACAACAATAATTTTTACATTATATTATAGTCATTCATTTTTTCTTCTATATTTGCTTTTTATCACTTGCTTTTATGTATATGTGCATGCATGTGCATATATTCTGGTAATTAGTGGGTAGATTTTGGAATTTATATTCTGTTATACCCTGAATTGGCAATAAATAAAAAAAATGTAGACCAACAGGTTTTTAGTAAAAATGTATACCAACATTTTTACTAAAAACCTGTGTGTGTACTTTGAGTAAACCGTTGCATCAGATATTTTCTTTATCTCTTAATTCTGGCACTTTTCCTCATTATTGGAAAACTAGTTATATTACTCCCATATTTAAAAATGGCGATAGAGCTGATGTTGAAAACTATCGTGGTATTTCAATATCTTCTTCTATTCCCAAACTTTTATTTTTTAGTTTGTAATAAACTCACTTGGGAATGTAAGCAAATTATTATACCTGAACAACATGGTTTTACTCAGGGAAGGTCCACAGTAACGAATTTATTAACGTATGAAAACTATTTGTTCAAGGCCTTCCAAAACAGACAGCAAGTTGACAGCATTTATACTGATTTTTCGAAGGCCTTTGATAAAGTAAATCATGATTTATTGGTTGCAGTATTGGATTCGTTAGGCTTCGGGAAAATTCTCTTATCTTGGATTTTGAGTTTTCTCTCAAATAGTTCTCAATTCGTCAGAATTAATAATGTTTTATCTAGTGAAATCACTGTAACGTCAGGGGTGCCACAAGGCTCTCACTGTGGACCTTTACTTTTACATTTATTCATTAATGATATTGGTATAAACATAAAATATAGTAATTATTTATTATTTGCTAATGATCTGAAAATATTCAGGTCTGTGCCAACTATAAAAGATTGTGAATTACTTCAAGCTGATCTAGACAAACGAGTGGTGTCAAACCAATGGTCTGTTTCTCAACATCAGCAAATGTCACAGCATATCCTTTTCTAGAAAAGTTTATACTATTAGGTACGATTATGAACTTAATAATATCATTTTAGCTAATGTTAATTCTGTTAAGGACCTAGGTGTCCTCCTGGATTCAAAGCTTTGTTTTACAGAGCACTATAGTAAGACTATTAACAATGCATTGCAGAGACTTGGTTTTATAACAAGAAATAGTACACATTCACAGCTAATAATACTTTTAAAATTCTCTACGGTGCATATGTTAGATCTACAATTAAATATGCATCGGTGATATGGTCTCCTTATCAGCAGGTGCATATTGACAACATAGAAAGTGTACAGAAAAGATTCTTACGTATAGTTGCTTGACGCTCAAATATAAATATTCACAATAATACACAGAATCCTTATTATATAGACTACAAACCAGTGTTGTGTCACTTTCAGATTCAAACATTAGAATCCAGAAGAGCACAGTCGTTTTCGTATTTTTTGTTTAAATTAATCAGAGTTAGTATTGATTGTGAGGAACTTTTGAGGTCTATATATTTTATTGCCTCTCGCAAAACACGTAATAATATGCTGTTCTTTATACCGCTGCACCCAACGGACTACGCTATGCACAACCCTCTTACACGTATGTGCCGTATTATGAATTATATTAATCTGGACCCTTTCAGTTCATCATTCGACATGTTCAAGAGTCAAGTTTTCAAGTTAAATCTGAAGGAATCTAGATAAATTTAATTCATAATTATAATAATCGAATAATGATATACCTAACTTCAGTTCTCATAGAAGTCTCGGAGTTGGTATTCAAAGTTTAATATAACTATTGTTTTGTTTTGTTATGTTATTGTCACTATACTGGTAGTGTATTTTTTCCCAATTATTGTAAAAATGGAGTTTCTCCGTGAATAAATAAATAAATAAATATCCGGGGACTCTAACCACTGTCATCAACACAAAATGGCTATGTAGATTGTAGATGCTCTCTCTTACTTGGTAAAACTCTTCCATCATGCAGATAAAAGGATTGTGTATTTAACACACAGTTTCACGAATGAAACTCTTTTTCTTTCAGTAACGCGTTTCAATATATATTTAAATCATCGTCGGACTGTCAGACTTGACTTTTAACAAAGGCTACACAGGTTACTTGCCAACATAGATACAAAACTAGAGTTCTCAAATCTAGCATACTATTTGTCTTGCCTAGCTATTCATCTATTAAATTATTTATTTTTTCTTCCTTTTGTTTGTTCTAGGGGAAATATTTTTTGGATACAGCATTTGCACTAGTGTTAAGGGAAACCCCTACACAACCTAAACCATCGCTGTCAAAATTTCCTTATGATATTTCATGTGATGAACTATTTTATTTATTAATATATTCCATGTTTTTAGATATTTTATCCCTTAATCTATTTCATTCTTCGTAATACAGTCTATGACTCAATATATTTCAACAGTAAGTTAACATAGAATACAAGTAGATGAGATAGAGTAGTATATCGATAAAAATGAGTTTAAAAGATTAGTCTGTTCATTTACTACAATGAAATCAGGATTTCCCAGATATATTTTTGAATCTCTGATGTTTCCATGAGGTTTAGATCATGTATTTTATTTCACGTGGAAGCACACTTATTCTTGTTTCGTTCCCAACTTTATCATCATACTTTTTGTTCCCAAATATACGAAGAGTCTTTAGGAGTCTGGTTCTGTATATCGGTCTGATCCAAAGTTAGATTATATTTAAGAAGCACATAGCACCTTAATTTAAGATCCGGCAGAATAGAAAGGTCTAAAAGGCCCCAATCTTCATAGATTGTATTATTATTTGCATCAGTTGTTGCGGACGTCATGAAAGGGTAGTTCGACGTATACACTGCCTATTGTTCAAAATAACGTCACAATGTGCCGTGAGAGCGATATAATGTCAATCAGTATTTATAGGCTATTGTTTAAGAAACGTCATTTGCGGTAGTGGCGACAATCGTGCCATAAAGTGTGGATAGTCGCTTTATGGAAGTAGGTGGATGCAAAGTGACGTTTCTGGAGATAAACTGGAACAAAATATGCTTTTTACGTATGTAGCTAATGATTTTCGTATATCGTAATCAATTTTATGATTTTTTGTTCTCGCGCAATTTGATTGTCACAATCAATATGTTATTTTATTCCTCCACTGGAATTCAATTTAATCAGTCTCTGACGCACTAAGCCATAGTTTTCTGGGAGTATATCTATAAATAAATATAGTTTCAAAAATAAATTAACAAAATAAAACAATCCGCACTAAAAGACAAAAATGTTTTTTAATCATAGTTTCGTTCAATACAAAGTCCACTATCCACAGTGACGGATCCAGGAGGTGGCGTGGAGGACATCCCCCCCCCCGTCGAATAACTCTATGTCTTATAGACACATAGACTCAGACTGATATTTTGTATAATATTATATCTAGATTTGTTGTGCAATTCACTCCCCCCCCCCCCCCACCCCCCAAGAGTTTTCCTGGATAGGCCGCTCACAATCTCAATACTATTAAATTATTTTTAATATGTATAAAATAGGAGTTATACATATCATAATTGAGTGTATGCTCTCCACAATGCATCAGATCTGCTATAGACATGCATGTTTCGTCATAGAGGGGCACGCTTGGAGATGAGTTGGAACAGCATAATAAGAACAAGCTATTAAAATTATTTCTTATTTTAGATTTACAATAAACCCTGAGTGAAAGAAGGAGATGTCTTGAGATTACTTCAATAGATTAGTGTCTTAATTTTTTTTAATATTTTAGGAAATGTACATTGTATAGTCTAAATGGTAATTGTCAAAATTTTTATGTTATGCCGATAAGTAATTCTGAACAATAAATTATTAATAATTAAAGTAAAAAATGACCCAGCTGTATGCAGACATCATGACAAATGATACAAACAAAATGCGCAACGAGCATAAGCATGAACAGAAAAAATGAACTTACCTTTGGACTGTTCTCAAATAAACAAATTTGGATTATAAAACTTTATCAAATACTTACTCATATATTTATACACACAGGGGTTAAAGTTAAATGAAATTGCAAGATGCACTGTGTATACAAAACATGTCCGATAAAACGGTGTATTTCTGTCTTGTCAAATTCAAACCGATCACTTCCCAGTTCATTATTTTTATTGTTGTCTAGGTTCTGTTTGTTTTGAATAAAAACATATTTGTTGTAGACAAACAGGCAAAACGTGAACGATCTCTACTTAAACGATAAATTTTTATTTATTTTATTTATTATTGTACACCGCTGAATCTCGGAAAGCGAGCTAAATCTCACTATACAAAAGCATATATCTAGATGTGAAAATATGAAAAAAAACATGCAAAAACAATATGAGCTCAATTCCTGGGCATAACGTTCATTAGTTAATTTCTTTAACCCGTTCAAAAAAAAGAGGAGGTTATCAATTCGATTGTATGTCATTTAATGTTTGTTACCTCTGTCATTTATTAATCAATTTGGAAAATTATTTATTTATTCGGAAGAATATACTTTCAGATTGATTATGATGTTATCAAAATACAGTTGTGATGATGAGATGTATGAGTAATTGAGGAAACTCCTCAAATTTTATAAGCATTCATATAGCGATTCTGATATTTTCAGCAGCCTGTCAAGTATTACAATTCAGAATATATAATTCGGTGGTGTGGAATCACAAGATAAGTTTTAGAGGTTACATTAATGATGAGACCTATAGAGGGCAGACGTAATGAGGACCGTCTCATATTGGGGATCGGTTGAAAAAAAGTCCAGCTGTAAGAAGTAAATAATAAGTGTCTGCTCTCCACTATGCATCAGACCTGCTATAGACATGCATTTTTCGTCTTTAGCCTGGACTCGTCAGTATAGCCTGGCGGTCTAACTGTACTGAGCAATCGAGTGGTATATACGTAACCCAGTTAAGGGTGTGATAGCAACATAAACTCATTTCCAAGTGTCGCCCTCTATGGGGACGCCAATTGGCAACCTACAAAGTCAAAAATCCTCACAGCTGGACTTTCTTGGAGTGGCATCAGATGTCCCTTACGACATCTGTCAACAAGGGAGAACTGATTTACAGCGACATCCCTTGCTCTTCGTAAACACTTTTACGATGCACCGTTATCTCGACTAATTCACATCATAAGCTGACAACTGATATTAAGCGTACACTTTGAATTTCGGTAATTGCTCGGAATATAAAAACAGGAGCGATATTTTTGAATTCTGGTACCACCTGATGTGAACTATCTTATCTTTATGCATCTCAACCAAGCATGAGCATTGTTGTTGGAATAGCCGAAGCAAATCGGAGAACATTACTACCACTTACGTAAAATATTCATGTATTATAATTAAAAATACATTATAGAAAATATGAATGAACTTGGATAAATAATCGCTTTTTGTATAAGTTGTAACGTGGCGAGCTACATGGTAGTTCTAGTCTATTTAAGAAAATTAGAAACTTATCTAACATAACCAAAAAAGCAAACAGCACGGCTTACATCGATTTGTTCTGGTGAAGATCGGGTTGTGTCATCGTTTGTGGTGGAATTGAGAGCGTTGCCAATCAGGCGACGAGACGATCTCATGAAGATCTTTGGTTAAGGAAACACTTCGACTCATATTAACAATAGCAATGGAGATACATTACCCAAAGATACCTCGGAAATCCTGATGCATACTCGAAGTTTAACGTTTCTTCTATGGAGGGTAGGGGTTAAGGAGTCTCTGTGTAACCAAAAGTGTTCGACGGAAGTAATTAAATTATGGTGGCGCTAGTGTAGCACGTGGGTAAATTTTAAAAGAAGCTCCGAAAAATACTAAAGTAGTACAGAGAAGTAAACAAGAAAAGAATAGCTTCCACTTTGTTATAGCGCACTTTCGATGAATTAATTGCTTAATGCTAACAAAAATTGAGAAGAAGCAGTTCATTGAAAATAAATGAAACTAAGGCCAGGAAATTTCTTCAATAGTTTTCGCGGATGCAAAAAGCCGACTTAAGGGGACTCTACTTAGAATAAAAGGTTTTTGCATGGTTTTGCAATATTTCGTTTCCAATGCTTATTTTTCAAGGTAATAGAACGATTTTTTTGAGAATGATAGAGAAAGGTTGGTTCTATACTGTTGCGAAGCCCTTTTGTCAATTTTTTATACAAAATTTTGTGACATGATGTTGGATTGAAAGAAACATTACATAGGCTTGTAGGGGGCGACGAGCCCGTTAAAAAAATCAAGGTGTGCCCAGGCCTGTACCAAGGATTTTCTTTTGGAGGGGGGCGCAGTTCCAAAGTGATAATATTGATAATTGTTGATACTGTAATGAGATCAGCGGTAGCAGCTAAGAAAAGATTACCCTCTATGTAAATCATCCAGAACATGTGGGCAGTTGTCAAAACAGGCATCTCGAATGTCAAGATTACCGATATTTGGATATAGCATATAGTATTTACGGAATTGATCTCATTTAAAAAATGATCACAATGCCTCCATTGTGGCCGCTCAGAGCTGAAAGACTCCACTGGTTCACTTGTTAGTTTTTCCTTCTCTATTATAATTACTATTAACATATCCCTTTTCTGTTGCCTCAACTACCTCGACGAAAGTATCACAAAACATGGTGAAAGCATAAATAAACTTCATGCCCTTCACCTTCTCCCAAGACTGAGGTCTAGATACGCCCTTGTAAAATAATATAGGTCTACCTACTACCTATATCTAATTTAGTGTGCGCCACTGAAGTCGGCTAACATGTGCAAGGATAAAAGGAATGTACATTGCGGAAGTAGGTCAGGTATGTGACCGATGAGTTTATCGTTCTGACCTTTTACTGTCATCTAGCGAGCGTATTCCGAACTACTCGTCCTCTCAATAATAACAGAGATGCGTTCTGGCAGAACATCAAGATAGTAATACTGTGTTTTAAAGTACAGCCTACAGATGGCGACCATATCGGGTATCCACACAATATTATGTCAGTGTTGCCAAGTTGGTGCAGTTTTCCCTAGATTTAGGGTTTATGTGGGTGGCTATTTCAGTAAGAGCAATTTCAGGAAGAGGTATAACTCCTTCCTCGTCTGTTTGTCTGTCAGTTCAGCATTTTATGGATATAAATTATAATGCAAAATTAATTTGACTTCTTAATATAATTCGCATGTTAGCAGTGGATTTGATTTGAGCCAAGTCTTAATATGATTGTAATATGATTATAAAAAGACTATCAGCTATCAGTGTAGTGCCCAAAGTAGTAGGATAAAGATATAGAAATCCATTCAGTGTTTGAAATAATGATGGGAAGATACGATCAACACCCTCCATTGTGAAAGAACCTGCCAAATTTTTTCGTTACTTATATTTTCATATTTATGTAGTTTAATACTTGGCAGCATATTATGCTGTACATTGGTATTGTATCGATTTGTGCAGTTGGGCATGCATTTGTAAGCTTTCATCAATACTGTTAAATATCTTACTTTTACATTAAAAAGGCTAGCGCAATTGCAACGCATTTTTAATAAATACAATCATGGCGTCAATACGCTACACGCCAAACATTAGTTCAAATTGAGGCAGCAAGAAAGATAATAGGGCAACGTAGTGTTGCCGCAATGTGCTAGTATAAAAATAAGGATGGTCTAGTAACATGACAAGTGGAAGAAATACTTACCTATCTTAAAGTCAATGTGAATAAACATTGATCTCTTCAACGCGCTTCTGAAGCGCGATACGCTTTCTGCTTTTGCTCATAAAAAAATATTATAGAAGATGTTCCTGAATAAATGTCCTATATTTCACAGGGCGATTCCAAAGTATTTTTAAGGTAAAAGGTTAATATAAAGCTGTGATTTAAAATGCTTCGTTTTTGGGATACAGGCTGTCACATACACGTTTATATCAACTTTTCACTTGGAGAATGATCCTGTGAAACATCGAACGCTTATTCAGAAACACCCTGTATTTTAAGTACGTACTTTTGATTTTTTGAGAATTTCGGATAATTCATTATTCCTGCCGGATCCTAGTATGCTGAAGTAAGATCAAATTCAAATTTGGGAAATTATGCAGAAAACACAAATATAAAATTTCGACATCCTGTATCTCGGAAACCAAGTAGCTGAAACCATATGTTAATATTAACATTTTACTTTAAAAAAATTCGATGAATCGCCGTGTGAAATATCAAATACTTATTCAGAAACACCCTGAATTTTGAGTACGTTCAAATCACTTTTGGAATATTCGGGATAATTCATGATCCCGGCGCACCCCAGTGTAATAACAATTTTTTGTTGAGCTAAATCCGGGCCTGCAATTACATATATAATAAAATCCCACCGTAACATCCGATTCCGATGCGCGGAGTGATAAAAGATAAGAACAACGACCGTATCTAACATCCAGCGCGTGTCAACTTTCAAGTTCATTTCACGCGTGCAGACTTGGACTTCCATATACTGTTGGTCTGACTACCTACCACCGATCACTCTTTGCGCAACACTCTGCGTTACGAATATAAAAATAGCTTGGTTGAACTCGCGTTTCACGTGTTTTCCACGACCAGCAATTGGAAATCGCGTCGACTAATATCAACACTATCCCAATAATAAAAATGTTATGAGTCACAGTGCAACTTTTCTAGTTTCTTATCAAATCAAAGTTCGCCGTGGCGGGAAAATTGATGTGCATTTGTTTCGGCCAGCACCGTTCGTTTTACAGTTACCTAAGTATCCAAGAAGCACATTTCAGTTCAACAAAGTACAGTGGACTGTGACGACGACGTATAATGGTATGTCTATTTTGCTTTGTTTTAGTATTTATATGTGATACCGGTTTTATAGCATGTTGAATTGTATGAAATGTGTTCTTTGCGTGTGCATGGAAATTTTTCAACCTGGTTAAAAGGTACGATGCAACGTTTGAAAGTTCAAGGCCTGGCCGCTATAAAATCAAGCAACTGGAATCAAGCATTCAAGTTTGAGAGCCATCCATTTAGAGCGTTTCTTGAATTGAAACAGTGTGCAAAGGACAAAAATTTTTCATGAATCTGTTGATTATGGGGAACCATTTCATTGCTAGAATATAAACCATCGTCTTTTTGGGTAGCAGAATTTTAGTATCTCCAGTGTAGCGCGTTCCTTTTCACACCTCGTACCAAAAATTGTTATCTTGTTTTTCATATATTGAGGACCAAATCCTTTTATTTTCATATCATCTAGTATTTTGTTATTATGAGAATCTCGCATTTATTTATTTTTTATAGATAACCTCATGCAAAGACACATATTCTATCATGCTTCATAAGCTCTTAAAACGCTGTAGATTGTATAACCATTGAGAACAGACTCCCTGGTAGCTCATTCCACAACGTCGGGGTTCCCCAAGAGAACGGCTTCTGATAGAGGCTTATTCGATGCATTGTGAGCTTGACCTCGTGATCCTTTCTAGCTACCCAGGAACTGGAGATTTTCTATCGCCCCAGGAAATTTTATTCTCCAGAACAGCTACTGCTACTCTACAAGGCCCAGATGAGACCATCGCTGGAGTACTGCTCGAATGTGTGGGACCCTCTGTGCTTCTGGGCACAATCCTGAAACGAGCAGTACGTCTAGTGGATGCACCTGACCTTGCAAATGATCTCCACAGCCTAGAACATCAAACGAGGCTGACTGAGATCTGTCTTTATTTTATAGTGTAATGGCAGATATTCGACTGTGCTGTCTCTCGTAATAACATCAAGAGAATCTCAGCGCCGTGGAATGAGCTACCTTGGAGTTTGTCCCCTGTTGGTTACAATCTGTAGCATTTCAAGGTCAATGTAAATTGACTTTTATCCTCTCACAGCACTCATGAAGCGTCAAAGACTTTCTGCTTTTGCGTGAGCTTATCTTCAAAAAACCTAATTCTTTCTGGACCCACAAACTCAAAATATATAATTATAATATAAGTATGTAATGATTTTTGATATTTTTTTCATTACGTCCACTGTCTTCATTGACGTATTATATTGATTTTTCATTTTCATATCATACAATTCTTCGTCGTCTCATATCTATTTTATGTTTACTGAAATATTAAACTCTATATATTATATTCTAATTTTCATTATCTTGGTATCCTCATTGTAATTGAATAAAATTCCAATTATTTTAAGCCATTTCCGACTTAAGTTTGAGTTGATAGTGATTGAATTTATCCAGTTGGAAAAAATTTTATCTTTAACGGAAACATGAGCTTTCTGTCGGACTTTAGACTCTGGTAATGGTCATGCTGACCTTGAATGTCAAATAATTTTCATCACCTCTTTTCTATCGACAAGCTATTATAAATTCATCAATGACAATATAATAATTGATGGAAATCATGTATTATGAATAAAGATGTCCTCTACTACAGTGTTATAGTTCTTTTCAAAATACCCATATGGAAAATCTGATTTTAACGAAAGTAATTACTGAATACCTTATAAGTTCAAATACATTTGAACATTGCTAGAAATATGAATGATAGGATAACGAGAACTATTTTTTTTTCTTACCTAGAATCTATTTTTAAATAATCCTATTCTTATAATATACGCGGCCGTATTTCTAACACATATTTTCTGTTTGTTCCAGCTTTTAATATTGACTATCCTATTCATCGTATCATGGTTTTTCCTCACGAACAGGAGATACAGATATTTGTACATTATTTACAAGACTTTATCAAGAGACCTGACGTAAGTTCAACTTCAAATACTGAAAATACAGTCACATTTGCTCCTCCATCATTTATCATACTCAATGTTACAAATTTTTGTTTATTACACATTATACATGAGAATATTTTTCTCTCTGGAGTTTTTTGTTTATATTATTATATTTTGAATGTCTCGTTTTTGCATATCGCAAATATAGAAATATTTTGTTTTGGATAAAATATGGGCAGAAGAGGAAACAGGAAAATCCCTTTCATGGATTATTTACAACATTCCGTTACGGAGTACCGTAGCAAAACGGTTAAAACGTCAGCCTGGAAGCTAGAAGCTGTGGGTTTCATCCCCAACGTCGACAAATTCTTCTCCCTAATTTTTCAAATTATCAGATCAGTTACTCTTATACTTTAATTCATGAAAAACAATCTTCACAATTTCCATAATCTGATTACATAAATATTGTTGATGCAAATGATTTATTATTTTTACTATGAAGACCATAAAAGTTGGCCTACGCAGTCCAAAACAGCTCATATTGTTTACGTACTATAAAGCTAGCATTACATTCATTGTTTATATATATAAAATTTTCCACAGATACAAACACTATATCTAGTTTTGTGACGCAGAAAGTAACGATAATCTCAACATAATATATAAAAATCAGATAATGTTATTTAAATTATACAAACATGATATATTTGTGGCAACGTCACATTTTCAAGATAATGGAACGATTTTTTTTCGAAAATGATATTTTTTATACAAAATTTTAGATATTGTCACATGGACATTTACTTTTTTGACTTATTTCGGGTGTGTTTTTAACCTTTTGGTATCCAAAGTAATCGAAATCTCAAGAAAAGGGCTTCTCACAGGCATAGAGTCGTCCTTTCTCTATGATCTGCATGAAAAATATTTTCAATAGATTCAAAATCAAGCGCCTCAAACGAAATATAGTGGCACCGTACATGAAGATATTTTTACTGCTGATACGATAGCCCTAGTGACAATATCTGAAATTTTGTCCAAAAAATTTAGAAAAGACCTTTATTTTTCATTTGAAAAACAATTGTTCCATTATCTTGAAAAATGAGCACTAGAAACAAAATATTGGAAGTCCATGCCCCTCTTAATTATTTGTTTTTTGTTTTCAAAATTTCGGTTTATTACTATCATTTGTTCTAGGGCCCTAGTTAGATTTGGGAGGCTAAAATTACAGCTAAACAAATGGGTGGACGAAGATATGACCATTCCAAAAGTTTTTAGGCAACATGTGTCCAGACACCCAAACAGGGTGGCATTCCATTTTGAAGATAGTTCTTGGACATTTCAGGAGGTATGTATGCAAAATGTTATTTTATCAGGCGAAAGTTTGTAGTACTTTCGTCGTGATTTTTTCTAATGGGGGCCAATTTGTTCTGGTCCCGTTTTATGTAGTGGAAAGATGGTCGAATAACACCTGTACCTGCTGTCACGGTGATACGTTGCTTTGTGTAAAAAATGCATTTAAATCGATATCTGATGTAAACGAAATTCGTCCAAGTATTTGATATTCCGAACCCATTTACAATATTGTAGCTAGAAGACTTCAGTAATAGAGTGGCGAACTTCTTCATACAAGAAGGATACGAAAAAGGCGATTCTGTTGCCTTGCTGTTAGAAAACAGGATAGAATATGTCGCTGTGTGGTTGGGACTGGCCAAAGTTGGGATCATAACTGCGCTTATCAACACAAATTTGGTGTCACTGCCTCTCGTACATTGCATAACGGTATCCCATTGCAAGGCAGTTATTTACGGTTCGGATTACGTCGATGGTAAGTGTGCGTTACTTATTACTGCTTTATCAATTAAATTAAATGTTAATTGGAACTTAATTGAGCGATAAACAGTGTTTCCGTATGACATAAAGTAGAAATAACTGTTAGGTAGGGAAATATTTTTTCGGAAAAATCTATAAAACTTCATTGGTTTAAGATAACAGGATACATTTCATTACTGGACGTTTCAGCTATTGATGGCATCAGGCAAAACCTCCAAGTTATAAAACTATACGAGTTTCTCACGAGCAATGACGCGAAAGCCAAAGATTCAGATGTAGACTTGAAGAAGGAGTTACAAACCCAACCGATTTCATGTCCGGTTGAAAGACTGAACGCTTCGAATGCCAAGGATAAGCTCATTTATATATTCACTTCTGGGACCACTGGAATGCCTAAGGCAGCTAACATACCACACTCTAGGTATGTGATAACATAGCATAAGGTGAAGATGATAATAATGATAATATTCAAATTTCAACAAAATCAGCACAAGGATCTTTGAGATGTTAATAAAACAATTTGTATTTACAGAAATTGCCATCCTGTATCTTAAAAACCGAATGTTTTTATGAACTTTAGAACAAATTTGATACGAGGATCATGGAGATGATAATAAAAAAAAAAATTATTTATAAAAATTGACATCCTGTATCTTGAAAACTAGTTGCTTATATTAACTTTTCTACTTTAATTTGGTTCAGAAATTCGCCCTTGTAATAACGGCCTATAATGAAATAACACCCTATATAACAGAGAAGACCCTAAAACGTTAAGAGGGGACTCTTACTCACTATTGGTGCTTACCTAGAATAAGAGCCGTTTTACATGGGTTTCCAATATTTCCTTTCATTTCATTTTTCATGATAATGGAGGGACTTTTTTTGAAAATGCTAACGAAAGGTGGTTTCCATACCCTTTCCAGGCCCTTTTTTCAATTTTTGATACACGATTTCAGAAATTGCCGCAAGGGCGTTGTATCAGCGGTAAAAATGTGTTCATGTACGCTGCTACAATATTTCGTTTGAAGTGCTTGATATTGAAAATATTTTTTATGCAGATCATAGGGATACACGTGTGAAGCCCTTTTCTTGATATTTTGGTAGCTTTGGTTGTCAAAAGGTTAAAATTCATCCGAAATGAGTTAAAAATGTCAATATTCATGTGACAATACCTAAAATTTTGTATCAAAAGTTGCAAAAAGGGCTCCACAGGGGCATAGAACCAACCTTCCGCTATCGTTTCCGAAAGAAAAATATTTCCATCATCTTGAGCACTGGAAACGAAATATTGTAAACCCTTGCGAAACGCCTTTCATTCTAGGTAGTGTCCCCTCTTAATAAGAAACAACGGCAAATAGAAACATACAATGTTAATCTAATGTTCATATTACAGGTATCACCTATTTTGAGTAGGCCATGGTGGATACAATATTTTGTTCACGACAGTTCCATTGTCAGTTTTATGTGCGGCAATTGATTCAATTATTCATACATAAGTTTCCGATCAATCAACGCATTTATGTGGTTAAAAGGTTTATAGTTTGAGTCAAACAGTTGTGAAAAGTTCAAGATATTTTCATAGCAAGTTTAACGTTCGAAAACACAGGAGAATGTCAAGTCGGTAAACAATAACGAGGTGGGTTAGAGACTTCGATGATACAGAAACTCGAAAGTTTGAAGGTGGTGTACAAACTTGATCAAATTGTTAGCTATCTCAAACTTATTTCGATTCGATATTTTTGTCGTTTATAGAGATATTTGAAAACAGGCGATATCTGTTACAGAATCCTATGCTACTAAGCGGTTATGAAATTATCTTAACGGATTCGTTTTCAGGTTCATGTACGGATCCTTGTCTCTCTACTGCATGTCTAATCTGAACGACTCTGACATATTTTACAACCCGTTGCCACTGTATCACAGCGCTGGTGGTATAGTTGGGGTCGGTCAGTGCCTCCTGTTTGGACTAACCGTTCTTATAAGAAGGAAATTCTCAGCCTCGAATTTCTGGAAGGACTGCTACCAGTACAAATGCACGGTAAGACCTTTTACGGCAATCAAACGAACCTCGGTACAGTTTCGGCCCACAACGTTCCATTTGATGTTGTATCTTCAGTTAAACAGACCGATGCTGTTTTGATAATTTGCTTCATAGCTTTGATACCAGTCTCTCCTTTTTCCGAAACCGAATTCTGAATTTTTCGTGATCACAAAACTCCCTCGCCTATTGGCGTGAGAAATTAAATTTATCTACGCCATAAAATGCAGTATGGTTTAAATAAAACATCCAAAATAGATCGTTTCATTAATTATATAAGTTTTATAACTGCTGATGATTACCAGGGTCAAATGTTTATCGTGGATAGAATGTTTTTTCATAAACTCTAAAAAATGATTGATCATAATTTGATTGATAAGTGATATATTGCTAGGCGACCAACTATATCGGCGAAACTTGTCGGTACATTTTGGCTGCTCACAAAAAAGACGATCCTGTGCCGAAACACAAAGTAACGAAGATGATTGGAAACGGATTAAGGGCCGAAATTTGGGAGGAATTCCAGAAAACGTTCAATGTGAGGCAGATATTCGAATTTTATGGATCGACGGAAGGAAATGCCAATTTGAGTAAGTACTTATTTTTCGACTATATTTCATGCTCGTTCTGAGTGTTTAATTGTAAAATACACCTAAGATGACGCTGGCCATTTGAAACTTACGACGTTAATGGATTGTCAACAGCGGCAATGAATAGCCATTGGTAGATGCCGTATCAGAAATGTATTGATATAGAAATGTTGACGTTTGTTTTATCGACAATAATGCAGCATTTGACAAGATCCATCATGATCAACTAATAAACATTATTAAGATAATACACTTATATAGTAGAACTTTACAAATTATCACCAATCTGTATTGGATCACATCGCTTAGCCAAGTGGTACGTTTTCTCAACTCTCTTTTATGGAGTGAAAGCATGGACTGTACATGTTTTAATTCTTAAAATGATCGAATTTTTTGAAATGTGGGTGTATAGAAGGATTCTCATAATAGAGTTACAATAGCGAAAGTTCTGAGACGCATAGGCAGGGAAAGAGAGGTTGTCAATAGATTCAAGAAATATAAATTGGAACATCTGGACCATATAATGAGAGGAAAATTATATGAACTTCTACAGTTGATTGTCGAAAGAAAAATGCAGGAAAAAGCGGTGCACGTAGAAGAGTCACATGGTTGCGAAACCTGAGAGAGCGGATCGGATGGATGTACATCTAACCAACTTTTCAAAGCGGCCACTTCCAAAGTGAAAATAACCATGATGGTTGCCTACTTTCGACTCGCAGATGACACTTGAACAAAAAGATATAAACTTCTGCTCTCTGCTCTCTACTATTTTCCGTCAAGCTGATTTTTTTTTCACTGGTATAGTTTATTTTAGACACACAGTGTATATTTTTTCAATGAGTTAAAGACATTATTCTCCCTATATTCCAGTAAACATCGACAACACAATCGGAGCGGTAGGGTTCGTGCCCCCTTTAGCCCCAAGTTTTGTCTATCCAGTGGCTCTAATCAGATGCGACGATGAAACTAAGGAACCGCTGAGAACCAAGTAGGTGGATTCATAGAAAATAATGATATTATCATTCATCGTTACACATCATGTCTGCAATCGGCTCGAAGAATGAATTAATTTTTTTACAATCCCTTTCTCCCTCCCCCCAAACCTAAGATTTCACATCCAAACGTATTTTTGGGAAATTATTTTTTTTTTCGTTATTTTTGCCGATCACGCACTGTCACTGCACAATTTTTTTCAAAAATCACAACCCTCTCAGTCCTCTAACATTTGTTACTCGCAGCAGGCGGACGGAAAAAAAATTAACATTTTCACAGTATGATGTTGAAAAACTGAATATGTTTTTCTGATCGGTCTGTATTTGATAAAAATCACTTTTATTGGCACATATTTCGAAATTTACGTCCCCTTAGTGATGACCCATTCTTTTGGATCACCCTGTATATTTCTCCTTATTTCAGAGAAGGATTCTGCATTCGATGTCAGCCCGGCGAACCTGGGTTACTTGTAGGAAAAATAGACGTTAAGAAAAGCATAAATCAGTTCGCGGGATATGTTGACCAAAAAGAAACTAATAAAAAGATTCTTCAAAATGTATTCTCGCATGGAGATTCATTCTTCAACACGGGAGATGTCCTGATGAAGGACGAACTCGGATATTACTACTTCGTCGACAGGACTGGCGATACGTATAGGTAAGAATGTGTATTTTTTTCATTTCTTGTATCTTTGTTCATGTCAAATTTCGGTGGAAAAGTATAACAAACGTAATTTAAGCACTAAAACTAAAAGGTACCAGAAAGAACTCCATTCTACCTAGAATAAAACGCGTTTTGCATGGGTATCTAATATTTCGTTTCCAGTGCTCATTTTCCAAAATAATGGAATTATTTTTTTTGGAGTGCTTCGCACGAGTAGAGAACCAACCTTTCTCTAACATCTTCAAAAAAAGGTCGTTCCATTATCTTGAAAAATGGGCACTGGAAGCGAAAATTGGAAATGTGTCAGAAAGATGAAACAGAAATGTTAGAGAACGCGTGGCAACGCTGCACGCTCGCGTTATAGCCTAGTGAAATTAGCAGTATTAAGACATTTCCCTATGCATTTGTAGCGAAAACTACATATTGTGATTGACGCACAAAGTGATACTTTTTTTTCCAGATGGAAAGGAGAAAACGTCTCGACAACTGAAGTGGAGAGAGTAGTTAATGAAGTAGTAGGATTAAAAGATTGCGTAGCATATGGAGTTGAGGTAAAGACATTTCATTTATTTTTATACAGATGGACAACCATTTAAGACTGACTGCTCACAGCTCGACGTTCATGTATATATACATTTCGGAAGTTCCATAACCCTTTTCGAATGATCTCGACGTTCTAGACGTCTCTTTTGCCGTGGATCTGTTACAGTATGAATTTTGAACAATTTGGTTATCTAAAATAAAATTTCGATTTTGTTATTATACTCAACGAAATAATTGTTGAAAGGTTCCAAAGCATGAGGGTAAAGCTGGTATGCTCGCGATTGTGGACACGGACCATAAACTGGACAAGGACGCCCTGGTACAACAGCTGAAGACCCATCTTCCCAGCTATGCGATTCCTCTGTTCCTGAGGATAACTAGATCGGTGCCAATCACGGGAACTTTCAAGGTGAAAAAGAACGAGCTGCGGAAAGAAGGCTTTACCGAGGTCTCTGGAGACGAAGTATACTTCCTCGATATGAAGAGTGGAAAGTATGTGCCCATTGCTCAAATTTGTGATAAGATTAGAGAGGGAACTCTCAAGTTGTAGTCTGATTTTTACTATAGTTTTGTTGTTGTTCTCCTTTTGGATCAAATAAAGTTTTTACTATGTACTAGTGTTCTCTTCGGTTGAAGATCTTCCCATTCCGGAATTTCAGATAAACCGTTTGTTTGGAATGATCTGGATGGTCATCTGCAAGGATCCGGTTTCGGATCATTCTTGTATTTTACGCATCTTATGAAGCCCAAGAAAAGTACCTAAGTATCTTTGTTGTGATTGAAAAATTCAAATTCAAAATTTTTATCTGGATTAGTGGCTATGGATGCGTTAACGTAAAACAAACATCGACTTTCCCAATGCATAGCAACGGTTGCTATTAGCTCATTACGATGTAAACACACGTTTCATTCAGTTCACCGCCTTAACATGGACAGGTTAGAAAAAATAATTCGTCCTGTATTCAATTTAGAATTAGATTACAAAATTGTGTCGGGGCTCGTAACTATAGGAAAGTACGATGGTACTCATCCATGCGTTACTGCTGGTACGGCTACTGATAAGGTAAGTTGGGATTTTCCTGTTTTTCCCATAGACATCCTTCATATGACTCGTGTCTTTCCAAAAAACTAATATTCGAGAAACTTGAAAATGTTTACAATTTGTAATCATTCTCTTATCGACCTCTACATCACGAGTAATTTAGAATGAATGATAATATCAACAGTCCATTACAGAGCTGGCTCGTGCCCAACTAATAATCCAAATCTAAACTGCTGAAGCCAATTTCTGTCTAAGGCTTCACAAAGACAAGCCCAGGCATGGAATCCAGAAGAGCATGGCATGTCTAAGCAGTTGACCTCTCCTTTCCTGAGGTCCACTGAATTGAAGTCATAAATCATTGGTATATCCTAGTAAAGTTATGGGTATTGAATTATCTGAAACCAACTGTGTGTTATATTGTTATTCAGAGCAGGCCTACGGTATAGATGGAGCACTTGTAGATGCTTGTACATTCTCATAAGCCTTCCTCAACCTCTAACAAATAAAGATGTTCATTATTGAATTCTGAATCCCTTTTGAATTGAAGATCGTCATGAAGGAGGAAACAGAAGTGGACCCAATATCAGCAGCTTCGCAGGCTTTGACCAAACGACACTGTTATTCATACTAGTTATGGTTGATAGGATTCTTAGGTGGAATGAGGAATATATAAAATCTTAGTAAAGATGTTGAAAGCAGCCAGATTCAGTTCGCTCCATCTACTCAGGGTGCATGATTTTCAAACCCATTGATTGCTGACCTCACGGGCAATAAATATACTTTTTTCTCTTCAAACATTTGCAATTGTCTCGAATGTTAAGATCTCAAGCATGAAAAAGCGACTGCGATATAAAGAAAACATACATTTATATCACTGAAAAACAGATTGTCTATTACTGTAGGTTTTAATACATAGTCCACATAAAAGGAACCCTTCAACAATCGGAAGAATTCTGAGCTTGGAATCTAACAAAGAAATATCTCTACTCAATATCAATCAAAAAGTAGGCTGCCTCACTGTGGGGATGATTGTTCCGGATGATGAGAAAGATATTTTAATCGTTGGTATGTATACAGTAAGGTCTAATTTTCCATGTCTGGTCTTCACATTCAATACAACAAAGTAAATAGAGGTTAAAGACACGATTTTGGAGTGAGAAAAGCCCAGGTTAAATTGTAAGAAATATCAAAAACGTGCTTATGTTGTGAAAAATGAGTAATTATTGTTAAACAGTCTGTTGTGTATCGAAAAATGAATATTTAAATCCAAATGTTGCATTCCACAGGTAAGAATTATCCCTTTGATCGCCGCAATATTCTCATTCGTCCTCCCCATCGCGTCTTTGTTCAGCAAGGTATGCCGGGGATACGGGTTCGAGTCCCGCACTCAACCAACATTTCTCTGGGTTTTTCTCAACCCAGATTGCTCTACTTGACTTCATTACTTTTTTACTTTACATTGCAAGCTGGCCGACATTTACGAAGCATATTTTGTAGAAACTTGATTTCAGGAACAAGCAGCCACATTTTGGCATACCACGTCCACGACAACAAAGACGTTTTTTACAGGGAATGTCCAGACGGAGTTCAATCCATCGCAGTTGGCACCTTCAAAGGCAGCAAATCTCCAGTGGTCATGGTTGGAGGCAATTCCACAATTCATGGGTTTGACCATTTGGGCAACGAGATATTCTGGACACCAGTCGGGGATATAGTCACATCTGTTCTTTTTATGGATTACGATAAGGACGGGACGAATGAAGTACGATAACTTTCATTGTATTTTCCGCGGTATGATTTTGCGGTATACACTAAATCTGTATATATTATAGAATATTATGATTCCTGTCAAGTATGTTATCTTAGAATAGATGTTTTTATAATGAGTATATCTTCACAAGAGTATCGCAATTCATGAATTGAGAATTTCTTTTCATGTGTACACCATTTATAGGAAAACGCCTAGTATTGTCTCGATAAAAATTGAGTTTAAGTAAGAATGTCTGCAATCCCTATTATTTTCGTAGCTTGTTGTTAGCGCCGGTAACTTCAACATTACCGTGTTCAAAGGAGATCAACGAATTGCCGAACATGTGGAAACTGAAGTTGTTACTCACCTCATAGCTTTACCTGAGAACAGATTCGCTTATTGTGTTATGAACGGAACTGTGGGTGTTTACGAACAAGATGCCAGGTTGTGGAGAGTCAAGGTACCAATTTTTAACAAGCTTCAATTAGCTTCACCTGTTTATCTGTGTCATGAAATCTTTTAAAGTAATTTAGTAAACGTATTAATGCTCGTAGACAATACAATTTCAAATTCATCTTGATCATTGAGCTTCTGTGACGGCTAAGTAGACTAAATCATAGTTATTATCAGTAACAGAAAGAAGAAGGTAAAGAACTATACATTAAAAGCTGTAATACAATTCACTCGAATAATTTTTCCAGTCAAAACATGTTGCAACATCCATTCACTACTACGATCTGCTAGGACAACTGAATGCTCAGCTAATCACGGGATGGTCAAATGGAAAGATTGATTGCAGATCAGTCAAAACAGGAGAGGTGCTCTTCAAAGACCATATGAGTGCTGGAGTTGCTGGTATTGTCGAGGGAGATTACAGATCCGTCGGAAAAAATGATCTGATATGCGTTTCGACTTCTGGTGAAGGTGTTTTTCCAATTTGTTTTGTATATGTACGTGATATGCAAAACTAGACTATATGCAAATGTGTAAATTTTTAGTTAGAGGGTTCACCACTACAAAAACGTTGATAGGGGAAGAAAACCGTTCAGAAAACGATATAGTAATGGAACTGTTGAACCAGAAACAAGCGTTGCTGATGGAATTGAAACAGTATGAATACAACATGAAATACAACGAGAATGCTATGAACGAGACTGAAAGCTACGAAAATAGTGGTGTCATTCCTGCTAATACTAGACTTCAAATTGCTATAACTACTAATAGTGATACGAGAAATGTGAGTAATTCCCGAAAATAGAACTTAGATGAAAAACAAGAGTCCACTTTATACCTTGAAAGATATACAGCAATGTTTTGGTCAGTAAGATCTTTGAAAATGTTACTGACAATAGACTGATCACAGTATCCTTGAGAGACGTGTTCATAGCTAATATTGATTGCACTATAGACATAAAATTGCCTGATATAAAATGAAAAGTAGCGATGAGCATAAAATGCATGCATTTTACCCGAAGTAGTTTGTATTTTCAATGTAGTGGTTGTCTATATAATTTTATGTTTATTGCTGTTTCAGCCTCACGTGGAGGTGTTCGTCGCTACGAACAATTCTACGAAAATCAGAGCAGTGACGATTTTCGCTGAAGGAATATTCAAGAGCGAATCTCATGTTGTTCATCCACCTGTATCTGAATTGAACTCGGACATATCTGTACCACTATTCTTGCCTAAAGATAACCCTGTAGATATTCATATAAAGGTACATCACTTAATTAACCCCCCCCCCCCCCCCCAAATAGTACTGTGAATAGATTTGAGAATTTGTTTACTTGTATTCATCTGAATCAACAGAAAATGGGTTTCACTGAGAAAATTATTAATGTTTTCCTCAGGCTATGGTGGGCTACCCAAAAAGCATCCAATACCACGTATTTGAAATCACCAGGCAGCTGCCCAGGTTTTCAATGTACGCATTGAAAACAAACAAAGACGTCACAAAGTCCGAATCTTTCGTGGAATTCAAGATCAACGAACGTCTTCAGCGGATTTGCATGTGGATCAATCAGCACTTTTTGCTGCCCGACGACGTTGAATTTAATTCTGGGCCGAATCTGATAGTGAACTTCACTTGTCTGAGAGATGGAACTGACCTGGTAATGCAGTTTGAGATTTCCGGGAAGGTTGTATTTTACACACCGAACATAGTGCTTGCTTCGGACTTGGTACAGTCACTTTCCTCTTATCTGAACATCGATCATTTAGAGGTAAGTCGAAACTAACATAACCTCCTTAGCCATTTCGTATCTCAGAGGCATCTAGGCACTGCAGCCTTTATGCTTCTGTACTTCTACAGCTATTGCTTGCAGCACCCAAAAAAAACTTGCCTACCACGGGCTGCGATCCACACACCTTATTGCCGGTCAGTCGCTATAGCCAATGCATAAATGTGAGAATGTAGGATTGTAGGAATGCAGGCAACATTGAAGGACCGCAGCAATACAGATATACAGTAATGTATGAATGTATGGATGTATGAATGTATGAATGTATGAATGTATGAATGTATGAATGTATGAATGTATGAATGTATGAATGTATGAATGTATGAATGTATGAATGTATGAATGTATGAATGTATGAATGTATGAATGTATGAATGTATGAATGTATGAATGTATGAATGTATGAATGTATGAATGTATGAATGTATGAATGTATGAATGTATGAATGTATGAATGTATGAATGTATGAATGTATGAATGTATGAATGTATGAATGTATGAATGTATGACTGTATGAATGTATGAATGTATGAATGTATGAATGTATGAATGTATGAATGTATGAATGTATGAATGTATGAATGTATGAATGTATGAATGTATGAATGTATGAATGTATGAATGTATGAATGTATGAATGTATGAATGTATGAATGTATGAATGTATGAATGTATGAATGTATGAATGTATGAATGTATGAATGTATGAATGTATGAATGTATGAATGTATGAATGTATGAATGTATGAATGTATGAATGTATGAATGTATGAATGTATGAATGTATGAATGTATGAATGTATGAATGTATGAATGTATGAATGTATGAATGTATGAATGTATGAATGTATGAATGTATGAATGTATGAATGTATGAATGTATGAATGTATGAATGTATGAATGTATGAATGTATGAATGTATGAATGTATGAATGTATGAATGTATGAATGTATGAATGTATGAATGTATGAATGTATGAATGTATGAATGTATGAATGTATGAATGTATGAATGTATGAATGTATGAATGTATGAATGTATGAATGTATGAATGTATGAATGTGTGAATGTATGAATATATAAATGTATGAATGTATGAATGTATGAATCTATGATTGTATGAATGTATGATTGTCGATTGTATGAATGAATGAATGAATGAGTGCATGTAGGAATGCAGGAATATTATAAGAATAAAAGATTGTAGGAATGCATGAATATTTTGAATGTAGAATTTTAAAAATGCTGAAGATTGTAGGACTGTAGCAATGCAGAGATAAAGTAATGCATCAACATATGCATGCATGATTATAGCAATTCAGGAATGTAGGTTTGTAGGAATCCAGGCTATATTGTTGGACTGTAGGGATGCAGAGATACAGTAATGTAGGAATAATTACTCGTACTGGTTTTGATGTCCTTACTATTATGTTTCAGTCACAAGCACACTTTTCACTCCAAGAAGTCAAGCTGAAGTCTCTTTTGGAAAAATTGTCTAACATACAGGAAGCAAGATCGAAGCTGACAACTGATGTAGCTGATAGACTATCTCAGATTAAATTCTTAGTTATAAAGGCTGAAGATAGTAGAATAATAGATGAATTGTAAGTGAACATTCAACAGTGTCATTAAAATATGGTAAAATTACTTGAAATCAAAGTTTTACAAGAAATAAACGATGCGGATGGGACTCGAACTTTATCTCTAGTATTCCATGATGAAGCCTTTGCATGATTTCACCATGTAGGAAATAGTTGTATTTCATTTAAAAGGAAGTCCTGCTTCTGTTTTAGCAACTCCTACTACAGAGTACTAAATTTTAACAATAAGGATCATCAATAATTACGAAAGTGATATACAGCTTCTTAAATCATCAATTTACAGCACTTATTATATGCATTTGTGTTAATTTTTTTAACAGGAAATCAATGGCTGAACATTATACAGAATTACACGCAGTGAATCAAGAATTGATAAATGGGCACAACATCCGATTACAGAATTACAATGAAGGTGTGGAAACAATGAAAGAAATCAATGCGATAATTCAACATGGATCTCGATTGCGAGGTAAGTTTACACCAACGAGAAGAGGCAATAATATACCGATCTCTAAGCTGTGTGACACTATCCGAACCACAAACTCACACTGTATAAATTAAATGCATTTTTTTGACAAGCATATTCTTCCATTTCATTATTTATGCAATGTTTTTTTTCAGTTGGCCCAAATTCTGCAAATGCAATCTCGCAGTCTAGGAATTGCATAAAGAACAATAACGTTGAAGGACTTATGAAGATCATGAGGACGGGAATTTTGTAAATGACACGTCAATTGTAAAATAAAAGCTCTCTAAAAATATATTACATTCTTAGTTTCGATTACAATGTCTTTAGTATATAATTTTCAATAAAATCAACGATTTTATTTATGTCAAATGGCAGCTGATTCTTCATGACACATGCTCAGCTCTTGTCTTGTTTAATTCCACTTTCGACTATCGCTAAATATAAAACTGGTATCTAGAAAATTCCTCCTCACAGAAATGTATGAAATACTGACCTAGCATTCTGATAAAATGCTTGGAAGTAAATTAAAAATAAATTAACAATATCGCAATATGTGGTATAAAAAATAAATTATGCTTTTTGATTTCTACTTGCTAATATTGCTACTCAAAAATTCTATTCTGTACGCTTATTTATTAAAGGTTATTTTTTTGTTCAAGTATTTCATTAAAGTTTGGACAATGTTTCTGATTAGTTTTACGTCAAGTTTCCTATACTGAATATCCAAATAAGATTAAAACCTGAAATGTACAATCTTAATTACCATGGCAGCTTCAGAATAATATCTACTAGCGAAATAAATCTATAAAATACTTATTCGTCTAATCTAAGTACCGAACACAAAAGTACGTCAGATTCTATTCGAGTTTCGTTGTGCATGTGCCAAAACGATCTTCCTGTCGACTCGTGGCCAAGCGCCCAAAACGAAGGACTCGACTTCGCATTCGTTTGTTCCTTTCAGAATCCTGAAGTATCCATTTTCACCCCATTGGGTACCCCAGCTATTGGCCACTTTCTGGAAACAAAAGCGTGACATGTTAAGATATGGGGGAATACCTTGCAAAATAACCAAAAAAAATGACGACTTGCGCGTGAATTTTGTTATAATTGTCAATACATTATGTTCCACTCACCCAATATTTCTGAATACCCCTACTAGTATATTCCTCTCCCCATCCGACGATTCTAACTGAAAGATATCCAGTTTGCTGTGCGACATTCAAGTCTGTATGTCTGTAGATGCCTCCATCGTATGAGTAGAAATCATGGTACACCTTCATTGTGGCTGAAAGACACAAAATCAAAGTAATTGTAAGATCTTCACAACAAAAATGGAGAAACTTCTAAAGTTCAACATGGGCTTTTATATAAAAGAAACAAAAAGGAAGCCCTGTCTAAACGAAGAGTTTATTCATGCAAACACAACCATATTTGGCATTGTTTCGTCTTCTCAAGACTCGCCGGTGCGTCCTTACTACCAAAGTTACCTTACGAGTTTGCCATGTAGGTATCAAAATGTGATTTTATTTTTATGTTAAATATTGACGTATCTAAACAAGTCCAAATATGACAATTTATGAATAGTTTCTTTTACATTTTACACTTAATGCCTGTGCCATTTGACTGACTCACCTTGGACGGGTCCAGATTTGATGATCTCGTACATTATATCTGTTTCATTTCCTAACCTGTACGCTGGTCCAACGGAATACCTTCGAGTTCTTTCACTGAATCTTGGTGGTTTGCAGCCGGATTCAATCAATTTTCCATTTCTCCTTATCGTACACGGTTCATTTTTTGCTACGTATGGGAAACATTCTTCATCTACCAGACTGCAAAGTGAAGAAGAAACAAATTATAGTTGATCTACTTTGTATCAATCAATTTTTGACAAAAAAATACACAACAGCTTGAAAACCTCAACTGAAAAAGACCAATAAGTGTAGGAGGGGTTGATTTTCCGGGGGTTGAAATTGTAGTAATTTTTATGTACATGGTGAGCATGGGTCGATCAACTTACCCAAATTTCTTTATAAAAGACCATGCTCTGTCCAGGTGTCCCCCTTCACAACTCTGTTGACCTATTGTGTCACAAGAAAGAAGATTTTGAGCACTGAGCTTCACCTCTTCAAGCCCCTTAGAGACAATAGCGTACCTATAATACGAGAGAAAAAACTTCAAGAAATCCATACATTGATTGAAAGCTATCTTGCCTATGATTCCTGTACTATTACTCACCTATCTGATGCAATGGCAGCAGTCGAAATAGCCCAGGAAGCTCCACACCATCCTTGATCTTGAATTCCGCTGATGTATCTCGGCCACTTCTCTTCGGAGTCGAACCTTCTTGGCAATGAATGGATGTCGTAGATCCTACGTACTGGATTCATTCTCATTACGAACGATTGCGGAATCAACGTTCCCAATCTGGAAGAGATTAATAATGCTGGTTGAATAAACTCCACTCTCTAAAATACCCAGATCAGACCATCATATGTGTGGGGATGCGCCTCGAAGCTTCTGGACACAATCCAGAAACGTATTGTCTGTTACTGGAATTGAAATCATTATCTTTTACCTGTAACGAACTCCTTCGTCCAAAGTCCTTCCCCAGAACTCAGAATAATTTCTCGCTGTCCATCCCAACATGTCTTGTTCTAGATTCACCGATTCGATAATATTTCGATCCATTAGACAAACATTCCTCTCGCACAGCAGTTCTAGTCTTCCATCAATCTCTGTACATTCACTAGAATAGAGAGAAACCATGGATCAAACAAATTTTCATACCAACAGAGCTTCTTCAACTTACCACACGTTACAGTTATCTTTAACTTTCTGCTTGTAGAACAATGTTCTTCCGTTGTATACACAACTAGTACTTTGTGCAGGAGGTCTTCTGGTAGTGATAAATGGCCTTATCGTAGTGGTTATATTAATATGTCTACACACTGGGTAGAAATCCGGACAGCAGTCTTCATGTTCCATCTTACTGCAGAACTCATCACAGTAACATAACGTACCTGGAAATAGCTGAATTGTTCATAACGTACATTTGATTATTCAATGAAAAAAATTGCATCAAGTATATTAGCGCAGTTGTGTCACTTAGGAAATAAAGATTTGCACTGGATTTTGGAACTGTTGGTCATCTGAACTTCAATAAACAGAAGTATTGGAACTTTTAAAATTATGTATCCCTACAGGATAATCAAACAGCACAAAATAGTGTAAGAGTAAACGTGAGAATGGTGCAAGCCGCATAGACTGAGCATGAGAAGGCATACAGACTGACAGGCAGACATCGCGGAACGGTGCTGAACTGAACGTGGAATTCAAAACGCGAAAATACGGCTGAAAAAATAATATTAACGGAGCACATACACCGTATGAGTGGCAGAGATTGGAATAGAGAGAGATACAGATATGGATAGGGCTGATCCAGTGTTGCAAATGATATAAAGTAGAAATCATTAAATTCAACGACTAAAAATCGGGAAAAGATCGAAAATTAATATAACAAACAAATTAATATGAATTACTGCTAGAAAACGAGTTTTTTCCTATTTGAACCCCCCCTTCGCATATGCATTTTCTCAGAAAATACTATTTTCGCGCAGAACGGAACATCGTAGCAATAATCTGACAACACCGTTGAATTCAGCGGAAAATTTTACATCGAATAGTTTCCAAATATAAGAAGGGAAGCCGTTATCTGACTCAACATAGGTATCAAAAGTGGACGATCGAAGATCGTAAAAAATCTAAAAGGGATAGGTACGTTAGAAAAATACGGCCTCTATTTGGGAGCTGTAATGAGATCTTCATTAGTGTATTCGTACAGGTAGCTTGATTATAGTATGTTTTATGTGGTATTTTATGCGAGTCGGTGGTTAATAAGGGTGAAGGGGGCAAATTTTCGTGGAATTTGACATGAAATTCGTAATCAGTGATCTTGAAATTCTTGAACTTAATGCAACTTGATTATCTTCTAAAATATTCTTTATTTTATGCGAAAGAGTGATTCATAAGTGGTAAAATTGGAGAACGTTTGTGAACTTGACATGAAATTTGTAAAGCGATCCCAAAGTAAGAAATTTCAAATCAATCAACATGATTTTTCCTGTTCTGGTGAGCTTTTCGGGCGTTTCAAACCACTATGTGGTGGGAGGTGGGGGAGCGTCTACATGCTTTCAAAAATGTAAAATTGATAAATAAATCATATCTTTCGTTTTAATTCAAATAAGGGGCAATCAAGCTTATGCTATATTACTGAATCACTGATGTGTTCAATGCTAGTAGCAATCAAAATCAAACATCATTTGGTATGCATATAAAATATAAATGAACATCAAGACTGGGAATGACGAGCGCGCCAATTACAATTTAGTTTACTGCGGTTTTATTATGAACATGTCAAGGAGACATACCAAGATATTGTGAATTATATTTCAACTACTTGGAAAACAATCTCATCTTCTCTGCTCCAGATAGAGTAATTTAAAAGGTCCCTAACAAAATAATATTCATCTGTTGAGTTCAGAGTGCATTCGCACATATAATGCCTGACGCGCCCAAGTGCATCAGACCTGCTATAGACATGCATGTTTCGTCTTTAGCCTAGACTCGTCAGTATAGACTCTCGGTCTAACTGTAGAGAGCAATCGTATTGTATATTAGTAGCCCACTCAAGGGTGTGATAGCAACATCAACACTCATCTTCAAGCGTTGCGCACTATGGTGCTGCCCATTGGCGACTCACGAAGTATTTCCATATAACTATTTTTTTACATTCGAAAGCCTGTATACGGTCATCCCTCCCCTCTCTAATCCTCAAAATCCATGACGCTGGAGTAAATCTCCATTCAGTATCGGGGACTCTGCTACTATTAATCATAACGGTAGTAAAACAAATTCATGACTTCCCGATGCTCTTCGAGCCAGGTTGCTCGGTAAAAATTCCTGTTGCATGCAACTAACTAGTAATATTTTTCATAGCCAGCGCGCATACATTTATAGCGGAAGTACACATTACCTACATACCAGAATTGAATGGATAATAAAATTTTGAAAAAAAAATCCACTCACCTAACACAGGCACGGAGCAGCCGTCGTGTCTGTCTTGGCAGCATCCTATTGTTTCGCAGTAAGGTCCCTGAATATCAGAGAAGTCGTCCAACGGCAGTGAAGACACTATTGAGAATAGACTAGTACTGAAGAGGATGCTCTTCAGTATATTAATTGACGTCATCTGCAATAAATTGAAGGAAATTTAAGTATGTCATGTCAAGCATGTCTATATACGAGTAGCATCAGACCTGCTACTCGTATATAGACATGCATGTTTCTTATGCAGCCTAGACTCATCAGTATAACCTGGCGGTCTAACTGTAGAGGGCAATCGAGTGGTATGTACGCAGCACAGGGTGTGATTGCAACATCAACTCATCTAAGTGTCGCCCTCTATGGGAAAGCTCATAGACAACTTACGAAATCAAAGTTCCTAACACTTGGACTGCCTTGAATCATCCGTCAACAAGGGTGAACTGATTTACCATTGTTGGTCACAGCAGGGTGCCAGGTAACGAGAAAGCAGACTGCCTGGCGAGGATAGGAGCAAGGGGCGCATGCATTGGACCCGAACCCTTGCTGGGCATTAGCAGAGGCCAGATCAGTTATGCTCTAGCCCTAGATGCCTGGGCATATAACGAACTTGCGAAAGCATGGTTGGAGAGAGACGACTGCAGGCAGTCCAAGAGGTTCATAGCAGGCCCCAACAAACATAGGGAGCTATGGCTACTGAACCGGAAGAGCAGATTGAACAGGCACGTGACACTCATAGGAGTGGTCAAAGACTCAATCTGTCAGAAGTGCTGGGAGGAGGACGAGACCTCGTTCTACATCTTGGGCGAGTGTGCAGTATACAGCAGCCTTAGGGCTGAGGTGTTCAGCACAGCAGAGTTTGACAGGGAAGAGTGTTACTTAGCAGAATGGTCGGACATCATGACCTTTATTAAAATATCTGGAAGGTTCGACACTAGGGAGTTACCAGGTCTGCCATAGTTTTAGTGATGGTCTTCGGGGTCGGCAAAAGGGCCAAATGTGGCCTACTTGCCAGGCTTCGCATCCCCATTACTACTATTACTACTACTACTACTATTGTTGATAAATGTCTACTAATATGGAACGATAGAACAGATGTTCATTCAAATGTTTGTAAATAGGTAGATCAATAGAACAGTGATTAAAGATATACAAAGAATTACAAAATGTTTTCAATATTCAATATAACTTCTGAAGACATTTTGCGGAGGTGGAAGCTCACACGTATCATTGTATGAAGTTGTATTTTCGTTTTTGTATCCCCCCCCCCTAGCGACGGTATTCAACAAAATGCAATATTTCTGTATGCTCACTTGACTGCATAACAGTCTATAATAATGTCATGAACATAAATCTATAGAGACCTGAATTTTTATTTGCTCGCCACTGTATTTGCATGTTATCTTCGTAAGTGTCAAAACATTAATGGATGTTGATTGTATCATTGCTCGCAAATAAACGGTTTACGAAATTAAGCATTTTAAACCGGTAATATTAAATGCGGACAAAATAAACATACAAGTGAACTTTGTATACTATCACATATTTATGGATATGGTATGTTGATACAATGAAGTTTATTGATCATAAAATGCCTAAAGATACTAGGTGAAAACGTATGTCTCGCTAATGTAGAATACGGGAGACATAAGGAATAACAGAGAATTAATTTGTTATACACTGGCTCATAGAATATTCTTTCTATATGCTGTCTGAAACAGTCCCGGACACAATCCAGAAACGAGCGATACTACATTTATTCTCCGATGGTTGCAATCTATAGAGCTTTAAAGTATATATGATAGGCTTTCTACTTTTGCGTGAGGTTATCTATAAGGAAAACTTCATCTTAATTGTGATTCTAAAGTCTACTAAATCATACCATCACTCTTTAAAGTGCTCCATGTTTTTATCACCCGTTTATAAAATTCATTAAAAAAAACAATAAATAAATCAAAAATTTCTTCAGCATAACGCCAACTATATAATGAACCTATTCAAAGCAAGATTCAAACCTGTTTTCCGTTATTTCGTTGCAAGTAATGACATAATGAGAGAGGTTTGTTTATTCACGTGGTGGCCTTTACCAGAACCTTTACTCATTTATTTAACGCCACATGATATCAGTTTACGTCATTGAACAGCACTTGAAGTGACGTAAATAAGAGGTGCCGTTCCTTACAAACCAGTTAAATGAAACAGGATCTCTTTCCGAGATTTCGGCTTCGAAATATGTTATTCGGTGTTTGTTACCAATTTTCAATAAATCTCATGTATAGGGATCTGCAACGGTTATCACATATTTTGAGTAGGATATATTTCGTTGGTGACAGTCCTATTGTCAGTTTTAAGTGCGTCAATTCAATTTAATTAATTATGGATAAGTTCCCGATTAACCAACGCATTGATGTGGTTCAAAGGTGTATATCAAGTCAAGCCGTTGTGCAAGTGCAAAGGCAAAAGTGGTAACAAGCAAAACATAGGGCTGTGACAGCCCTGCTTTGTTTACTTTATCTTTGCACTAAAAGAATTAAGGGAATTGATCAAAGAACACACGTTCCTTAAGGAAATCACTCCATAGGGTTGTTCTTATAACATCTTCCAAGAATTCGTCATCTGAATTTTCACCATTATTACCAAGGAAATTTGCGGAGTCTACTTGGTCAATAAGGAGGGGTTGGGATATAGTGAGAGTATATTAGTTTTTATGACTTTCAATAGACATTAATGCTGCGATTGTAATTCTAACGAATCGCGTAATAGACATCGATTCAAAACATAATTATAGACAGCGCCGCTTGTTTAGCTAGTAACATTAGGCTGCACAATGAATTAATATCAGCTATTAAAAATTGTAATTGGTTGTAAATAATATATTAGTTAATAAAACCCATACGGTTATGATTGCAATTAGGAACGTGATGCGTCATCTTATAAGGTTTAATGCCGTTTAACTGGGATGAGATGCTCGATTCGTATTGTATTTCAATAATGCACATGTCTAGATAAAGGACATGGCAGTCAAGTAGACTGAATAGGTAAACTTCCTAAACTAAGCAGAACATACACCGCCAATCTGTGATCTTTCATATCAATTATAATGAAATTGCCTTTTAGCCTCTCAAAGAAAATCTTTTTAAAAGTAATAACATTCGAATGGAAATTGAAGATCTGTATTGAATTCAAGAAATGCCCAACATGGCTGCTTCTTTCTTTTAAATATCTTTATACAAATTGACGAAATCTTTGCTGTATGGATTGTAGTACAAAGTGAATGAATATAATTGAGATACATCTAGTTCAAAGTAAACGATACTTCGCTAATGATATGATCCAATATTTGCACAACGAATCAATCAATTTTTCGCAAACATCTGCTTAATACGAAACGTCAATCGGCGAGAAAAGTCCCTGACATTAATTGCGAAATATTCCGCGGTTTTACGCAACAACCAGGAAAGGAAACAGACTGACATCTTGGAATTGCCATAAGGACACTGACCTATGCATACTATCCTCGTTGTTGGATTTATCTGCAAAGCATCGCAAAACGCGGAAATGGGAATAAGCACCGTGCAAATAAAATTGAATTTGTTATACTCCATTGCCATTCATTGCAATGCGTCCTTTGATTCTCTTTTTCACTGCATGTCATTAGAGGGCAGCTGCAGACTCAGAATGATTGAGTTCGAAAAATGTACAAAATGAAGTTTGAATACTTCCAGCAATTCTGGATGAATATTGTATATTTCTTTGGAAATGTACAGCTTAAGGTCCTGCAGTGCTTCCAGACGCCTCGCGTAGACTTTCTGCTTCGGATGACTATTGAAGAAAAAAATCAGGAGCCGTCAAATCCAGCGATTCTGATGACCAAGTACCAAGTTATGTCATCGAACCTTGATATCAAGTGACCAGCAAAGACCCCTCAATGGAGACGCCCATTGGCAACTTACGAAGTCAAAGGTCCTAACACCTGGACTGCCTTGATGCGGCGAGAGTTATCCCTTACGACATCTGTCAACAAGGGTGAACTGACTCACACTATTCACGATGTACCGGTATCTCGCTCATTCACATCAGAAGCTAACAACTGATATCAAGTGTGCATCAGATCTGCTATAGACATGCATGTTTCGTCTTTAGCCTAGACTCGTCAGTATAGCCTGGCGGTCTAAATGTAGAGAGCAATCGAGTGGTACATACGTGACCCAGTCAAGGGTGTGGTAGCAACATCAACTCATCTCCAAGTGTCGCCCTCTATGGGCAGTTTGAAATAAAGCGTCAAGAAATTTGACTCTGTGTATTTCACATGCAGTCTTATCAGTTTACTGAATATTTTGTAGAACAACGTCACCTATTTGATGCCAACTGTTTATATTTGTTTTCAATTTTCTCAGACATATAGGATATATTATAAAGACTGATATTTTCGCATTAAAGATTGCACTCCTCTCAAATTTCTTATGAAAACTGAGACTAAAGCAACAACTATTCATTCTTCATTTGTAATCTTTGTTTCTGAATCATATAATACCGTTTCATCATGACATTCCATCCTATCAGGTGTCTGAAACGCTAAGATACCTTCACAAAGGTGTAAGTTGTCGCCTGTACGTCATAAACTCATCCAAATCTCCGCTGAGACTGTAGAAACATAAAATTCGAATTAAAACGCAATAAAACAGAAGTAATCGGCCTAAATATATCACGATTACACTAAATTGTTACCATCAATAAAAAATTTAATAGGGTCATTTCAAAAAAGATCACTAATTACTTTTAGTGTATACTAAAGATGAACGTATGTTCGCTTTATCATTTTTGAAATTTCTGACGGCGAGTCAAAGATCAGAGAATATAGTACGATAGCCGCGCATACGTTATAGTCATTTTCGGCTATGTGCAATTATATCTGATCCATATTATTGACTACCAAAATAAAAAAATTCACGAGTAACGACTAACGAATATTTTGAATACAATTTACTCGAGTCTGGCCTGGCTCTGTCCATGAAACATTAGGAAAACACAATATCTCGAATTCGATTTTTTTTATGATTACAATACTTCCTCGCCAATCGGGGTAAGAAGTAAAATCGACCCAGTAGTAGTTTTTTTGGGGGGAGGGTTGAGAAGAGAAATGATTTTACGCACGAAGGCGGGACACCAACAGCGCAAAGCCTCGCAGCAGAAGGCTGCAATACCTGCTTAAATTCTCCTCGTAGCTCCTGGTTTTTATAACCCATCCTGGAACTGCATTGGAATTACTTCAGGGTGAACTCCAGTTTTGAATACCGCACCCCGGTTACCTACGCCTAGAACGAGCCCGAGCTCGCATCTATTGGCCGGCATCTCACGACGGCGGGGGAGACGTCTCCCCCTGTCCCGTACCCGTCGTCGACCCAGTAGTAGTAGTATTAGTAGTAGTAGTAATGGGGATGCAACGCCTGCAAGTAGGCCACTTTAGGGCATTACTGACCTAGCCTCTGCTGATACTCAGCGAGAGTTCGGGGCCAATGCATGTGCTCCTTGCTCCCATCCTTGCCAAGCGATCTGCTCTGTCGTCACCTGGCACCCCACTGTGACCAGAGACCCACACGAGGGTCATGTTTTTGGATTGGGCTAAGCGTGGGAGGCGGCGCTGCATTCCTGGACCAGTGGTGATCTGATCCTTGGAGAGGCTACCGCTCTCAAAATCTTGGAACAAATCTGTTGAGCGGCCAGACTTCGCTGGAACAGGGTGCAGTTCAAGTACTGGTACAAAGTCTCGTTACAAGCAAAAATTCCGAGTACTCAGACCGCAAAGTGTCTGCAATTCCTAAATAAGCAAAAAAGGCACTATCGACGATTACAAATTGCTTCTACAGATCCATAGAAAGCGAATCACTTACAAGGCCTGCTGTTTCCAAGTTCAGAAAGAAAAAAACCTTGCAAACCGCATTTGTAAAATATCGGTATCTTGACAGGCGGTGATAAATCAAAACGTACAACTTCAATGTTCCATAATGGTCATAGATAGCTGAGAGTTATCCATCCAGTCGATAATAAATTTGCATGAAGTGACACGCACTGGGATCACGACATGCACAATCGCAGATATACAGGGGTACGTCAATAAGTACCCATTTTTGGCGACAGGTGGAACAGCTGAAGAAAATTGGCATTGTGTACTGTCATCTAATGAAAGGCTAGTATTAATACAGCCAGAATCACACAAAGCCGCAGTATAGGAAACACATCTTTACTACGATTGTTGTAAAAACATTTGCAATTATATCCATTTTTGAGAAAAAGCTTAAACGAGTATTAATTCTTATCTCCAAGCGACGCGCACTATAGCACTGCACATCGGCAACTTATGAAGTCAAAGGTTCCATAGAGGGCGACACTTGGATATGAGTTGATGTTTCTATAACACCCTCGACTGGGTTACGTACATATCACTCAATTGCTCTCTACAGCTAGACCGCCAGGCTATACTGACGAGTCTAGGATACAAACGAAACATGCATGTCTATGGTATACTGTAGAGCAAATACTTAAAATTTTAAAGTTAATAAATGGTCTTCAGGTCTATGCATTCGATCAAATACGAACTTGGCCTCTTTACGTCTTTCGGAATAGTTTTATCATCTAATTTAAATGTGATAAGTAGCTATTAGTCTTCTGATACATCGAAAAAAAAATTAACTGATTTTGATTTTCATCATGTACTTGTTTTGTTCTAATCGCCTGGTTTTCACAAAACGATATCATCTGCAAATAACTGATAGGTATCTGAATTGTCGAGGAAATCCTCCGAAGGTTTCAATTGTCTTTTTAACTTCATTTAACCATAAAATATTAAGTAAGTAGTAGGTTTGGAGAATATACATCTCCATATAGAGCATTACCAGGGCATTTTACGAGACTATCCCCGACTATAATGATTTTTGGTGCATTTATTCTATGCATGGAAAAAAACCCTACTACTACCAATCTTAAACTTTATGTCTTTGGGAAATTCTAGGAACTTCCCTGAAGTATATAGCCTCAATGGTAACATTACAGAATCAGGAAGATTAGCATGGTACCTTTCCATCCGACACATTTTCATTGGGATAATAAAAAAAAACTGATCCGGTAACCGTTCAAATCCCAATATGGCTTCTTTCTAATCCAGTTTGTATTTTATTATTAATACCTGAATAAGTGTTTATTTCAACTGATAGCACAAAAACTTATACGATAATTTAAATGTATATCCACGATATCTGGTTCTTGACTGTTTGACGTTTGAAAGAGTGACTGAATGCTGTCACTGTTCGATGTTGCAATATAAACAAAAATCTCCATCTCAAATAATCTTTAACCAATTTCGAACAATCTCGACGTTCGAGATGTTTGTTTTAACAACGGAACCCATGTTCTGGATAATCTACATACAGGGTGATCTTTTCTTAGCTGCTACCGCTGATCCTGTTGTACTATAGTTTAGAGAAAAGGAAAAACCGTGGATACATCAACTATGGCTATCACTACAACTACATTTCTGGTATACAAAACTATACATACCTACGTATCTACCTGGTATGTTCAGTGCGTCATGTCAGTAGGGAAGGTAGGTCAGGGATGCAAAAGTTATTTATCGGGTACAGCAATAAACAACGCACATCTAAAGTGCATGAAGCAATCGTTCCCAGTCAAAATGACCAATAAAATAAATGGTACTTTCCAAAATGTATAACTTATTTGCTTGGCGGGCGCTTTCGCTTCATATAATAAGAGTTTCAGCATGAACTGTGCAATTATTCATGCAAGAGGACACAGCTTAATTACTTTTTGGGTTTCGTATAGCCACAGACAATTATTATCAGCAACATTTTTTTATAGATAACCACTTCTATAGACAGAAAAAGCCGATCATGCTCTAGGAGCAAGAAGAGCGTTGGCGAATGGACAGATTCCTGTGGAACTCCCTCGTTTAACTATGGATGAACATTAAATTTTACTACCCGCGTAGAAGTGAAGGACGCTATGGTCTTTCAACAAAATTTCCTAAATTGAGATAAATTGTTTCTAACAGGCTTCTGTTAACTTCATTTGTATCTGGGTAATGGAATCATTCAACGTAATTTTCACCGAGTATAAGACGTGTGATTAATTTGAAAATTTCCACACATATTGTGAGACAGAGCAGCCGTAACATTAGTAACGATAATTCAGTCAATCGTAAGTGGTGTAGAAAATATGCATTTTCATCAGAAAGTTGATATGAGTAATGAATTTAAGATATTAAAAATACCCCATTTTTTAGGCGCGTTTGTCATTAATTTATCGCCAGTCAACGATCCTATTTTCTCGTTATATTTATCAACTGATATTATGTATTTATGTTCAGTGTAAACAAAGTCCTTTAGGATTATGTCACTATGTCATGGTTATTGATGATACAAAGTTAGTTCATTCGTATTTTTAAAATGATCTTGGCTTCATCTGCATATTATTGGAATTATTTATGTGGAATGTCCATTAGTATGTGTTGTACGCTGAGATTTTTTTACATGGCACACCTGATGATGACTCAATTTTTGACGTATTTACATGTAATGCAGTAATAGAGCACTGTTATTTCTGTACTGTATTTCCCACTTGTTTTGCGGATTTCATTTTCCTTGATGTTTATAATGATGAAATTTTATTTTCACGTTGGAATGCAAACATTTTTGATACTAAGGTTTGATGCATAGTGAAGAAAGCGAATCGATTCACTTAATATCAGCTTCTGATGGGCATGAGCCTAGATAACGGTACATCGTAAAAGTGTTTATGAAGAACAAGGGTTGTCGCAGTAAGTCAGTTCACCCTTGTTGATAGATGTCGTAAGGGACATCTGTTGCCGCTTCAAGGCAGTCCAGGTGTTAGGACCTTTGAATTCGTAAGTTGCCAATGGGCGTCCCCATAGAGGGCGACACTTGGAGATGAGTTGATGTTCCTATCACACCCTTGAGTGGGTTACGTATATACCACCTGAATTGATCTACAGTGAGACCGCCAGGCTATACTGACGAAAAGATAGCAGGTCTGATGCATAGTGGAGAGCATACACTTCATTATTTTTCAGAGAGAGGATCCATCAAGATCCAAAAAGAACTTTTGGACTTACAGAGAAACCAGGGTATACCTAACAGAATACAGACAGACATACAGGCTAACGAAAATGATTGACTTGAGTGACAATATCACTTCATTATACATATGTAAACGATAATTTATCTCATCATCGAACTTTCTTGTGGGTTTTTAGCTGAAGTTCGCATCGTTGATAGGAATGAATCGGTTCGTGCAAACGTGCTTGTTTATTAGAATGGACATAACGATTTGCTATTCGAACAACCAGAGAACTCGCAGGAGGCATTAATAATATTGACCGTTAAGTAGATACAAACTGGATTAGACCGATACCATAATGGGATTAAAACGGTTCCCTGATCAGTTTTTTTAATTATCCCAATGAAAATGTGTCAGATGGAAAGGCACTATGCTAATCCTCCTGATTATGTAATGTTACCAGTGAAGCACCATGTCTCAGGAAAATTCCTAGAATTTCCCAAGGACATAAAGTTTTTAAGATTGTTAGTAGTAGAGTTTTTTTCATGCACATAATAAATGTACCGAATATCATTATAATCAGGGATAGTATCGTAAAATGTCCTGGTAGGTTTGAAATGCACTATAGATTCTATTCTATATTCTCCAAACCTACTACCCACTGTTTTATAATTAAATGAAGTTAAAAAGATAATTGGAACTTTCGGAGGATTTCCTCAACAATTCAGATACCAGATATCAGTTATTTGTAGATGATATCGTTTCGTAAAAACCAGCCGATTAGTGCAAAACAAGTACATGATAAAAATCTAAAAATCATCACGTTGATCAGTTAACTTTTTTTTCCCGAAGTATCAAAATACAAATACTTATCACATTTAAATTAGATGATAAAACTATTCCGAAAGTCTACAGACGTAAAGAATCAAAGTTCGTATTTGATCAAAAGCATATACCTGAAGACCATTTATAAACTTTAAAATTTCAGGTGTTTGTTCTCCACTATACTATAGACATGCATGTTTCGTCTTTATCCTAGACCCATCAGTATAGCCTGGCGATCTAACTGGAGAGAGCAATCAAATGGTATATACCTAACTCAGTCAAGGGTGTGATAGTAACATCAACTCATCTCCAAGTGTCGCCCTCTATGAGATCTTTGACTTCGTAAGTTGCCAATGGGCGCCCCCATAGAGGGCGACACTTAGAGATGTTTAAAATTTCAAATTCGAATGATAAAAGCGTTTCAATACGACTAAATATTCAGCTTTTTCAGGCCTTTGTACATCGATGATTGTCACAGATGAACCTTGAATTGTTTCCTTATGTTACCGTACCGCAATGCATAACTACTAGAGGAAAACTTCACGAATGAACAGAAACATATCAAGCTTGACTCAGGGCGGCAACTTATGACCTAAAAACCTTAATGGAGGTGTCGTCCCTGAATTTTTTTGCATGGGAATGGGGAATAAGTCATATTTTCTAAGCGAATGGGGCGATGTTCAAAAATAATGCTACATTGTATAGGAAGCGAGGTATCACTCCAATTTGAAAAAAATTGGTGGGTGGAGTTGAAAGGTTTCCAATGGTTTTTGGGCCACAAGTTGGCATACTTGACGTATTTCTTTATTTTTTCGGAAATTTCTTTCACTTGCAATACGTTTTCACTGAGCCACCGTGTATATTTAATGTCTGATATCTAAATATATTCCTAGAATCGCTTAAACTATCTATAACCTTCAGGTTATGGCAACTTTGCTGCATAGAATGCGTCTATGCGCATAACCTCAGACAATAGATAATAACGGATTTATTTTATGATTCCGAAACCAATTCCAGTAGCAGAAACAATGGCTCTTCTTTTTATATTTAACACCGTCATTTCTATGATTGATTGATTACTATTACTGACATGCAGTTAATTATGATTGCTTGTGATCATTAAGAACATTTAGGATACGCAGATGGAGAATGGAGAAGATATTTTAAAGAGTTCCAAATTAATTCGCATTTAGAAAACTCAAGTAGTACAACGCAACGCCGAGGTTCCCCAATAGTACAACTTTTGGAAGGCGTTGTAAGATCGATCAGGTGAGGATGCACCCGATGGGTTGATCCCAATGATTTGGTATTTAATGAGCATGCAGTTTGCGACTTGTTTCCTTCAAATTTTCAACTGCAGTTACTCTCTTCAGTAAGTTATAAATAATCTTATTACTCATCTCCCGAAAGGTCATTATTTCCATGTCACAAAAACGCATTGTTAACGGTACCCCGGAGGGAAGCAGGCAAAGCAAAAATCGTTTAATTGACATTTAATCTCACGGAGTAATAAATGATTCAAAATGTAGCCGCAAGCACAGTTCTATAACCAAAATAACCTTCCCTAGAGTGTGATATCATATGTGCTGCATTCACATATCATGATTCAATGAATGAAATGCTGACGTATGGTGACATATTACGCTTGTTATTTATAGGACAGGTACCGTCATTTAGGATGAGATTGATTATAAAAAACTATTTCACAGAAAAAAACAATATTTGTACATACGTGGTTTCAGTTCACATTGCACATACGTGATTTCAGTAAATGTTTGTGTCAGGAACAATATCAAACAGCCAGAAAATATTTGAGAAACTAGTTAAATAGGCCAAAGAGGGAAAATGTCCTGAAAAATTTCATACTTCATATGGGATGTGATAGATCATAGATGATTAGATGGATTTAAAAAAAATGTTACATTTTTCGAAGGCTTTTTGAATTATCCAATTCGGATGCAGGATCCTCGAATACATGAGTGTGAAGTATCTTTCAAGTCGGTAGTTTAACTGAAGTTCCTATTAGGAGTATGCACTCGAATTAAATACGAGTACATAAGAAATAAAGTAAGTTTTCTCGGAAGGTCGGTTTCCAAGGTTGAATTACAATAATTTCCAACTTCTTAGTAGAGTTTTTGATGTGTTTTTCACTCCTCATTTTTTTAATCATGTTGTGATATCAGGAAGGTCATTCTATTGCCGATTTCTCAACGCAATCTATGATAATTTATGATCGCCTAACATCTGCATTCCAAACGATATCATTATAGATCGTTTGTATTCAGGGTAACAAAGTCTGATATGAGCGAAATAATGTCACAGTGTAGGTAATGACACAAGACACAACCTTTGTGTCATTAGCAGAAATGGATGGAATTTAGATTGAGGATTTATTCGAATGACGAACTGCCTAGGTCTGTTTTTATGCATTGAAGGTAATAAATCCTTTCTTAATACTCTGCTTTTGTTTATGGTACAGTCACAATAGAAAATACAAAGGGATGCAATGATATATGACTATTAGAAGAACGTTCCACGTTTAAGATCCAAATTGTGAGTATGTTTGTGTGATTTGCTAGGTCCAATACAGGAAATAAAATAAATAGAAATTTATTCTTCACAGCGTTCATGGAGTACGATAAGATGTCTACCTTCGTGAGAGATTATCCATAAACGAAGGTCATATGTCATGTAACATTTGGTTCACTATAATGACCGCAGTATCACACATATATACAAAATAAATGTATCTTGCGATTGCAGTACGTGGGCCTTGAAATATATATATTCACCTAAAGATTGAGGAATCATGTAAACTAAATTGATCGGGTCTTATAAATCCAGAATGTCAACAACGTTATGAATATATTACTTACCAGATGAACACGATTTATGCATAAATGATAATCCTTGAAAAAGTACCGAACTTTGTTATAATTAACGTCTTCTCACGTGTCATTACATCACTTGACAATTATTAGGCAAATAGTGATTTATATTTGGGAAAACACATTCCATTTGTCACTGTTCTTCATTCTTCCTTTAATAAAGTTTATGAATATTCATATATAGAGTATTGTAAATTATTTTTCATGTCTTTCCGCAAATTTAAAAATAGATTAATAGCTTATATTAAGGTAATCATCGAAGTACAAGAAGCGTGGAATGTTCGTTTTACTATCTTGCTTACAACTGTTTATACCAAAAATATATTGATGACGTACTAGCTTCTTCTTTAGGTGATGATGTCAAAGTCTCGGAAAATATTTATACCAATTATTTTCCCTCAATTTTTCACACAGTTGCTTGAAAATATCATCGTTCATAACAAATCATTCTTACTTGCAGTTATAGGAATTAACAACAATCATATATGGATGTAAACATAATAGCAATCATTAAGCTAATTTTTCTAATTAAATTGCTCGTTAACTCAAGTAAATAATCTATTTTTATGAGGCGGTATTGTGGTGCATTCATAATAAATATCAGACTATTGCCTCATACATGAATAGGCCCAATAGCATAATTTGGGATTTACGAGGATCACGCTGAAAGTATTTAGATATTCCTAATCTATACAAGTTTAAACAAGTTTGAGCATGCAGCTATTTTGTCTAAAGTTGTAAGTGCTTACACGCAAGGGCAGCGTTTGAATCGTTCAGTAGTTGCTTTGCCACGGTCTCGCATGCATCTAAGTGTTGGTCGAATTTTAACGAGAAAATGGAACCGGGTAGTCGCGATTTTCGAGCCATGATTTTGTATGACTATAAGAAGGGACTAAAACAAGCGCAACGTCACGAAAGTTTAGTAAGTTGCTTCGGGGACTCTGCCCCTTCTAAGGCTACAGTTCTTAATTGGTTGGCTGAGTTTAAAAGATAAAGATATTCTTTCATAACAGAAACAAAATAGAGCTGTTTTCTATACCGAGCAACAATTTACATATTTATGTGCGTATTTAAATAATTATTTACCGATGGCTCTGAAAGTACTGTAATCAACCAAATGTTTACTGATTTATATTCCACCAGTTTCTTTGGTAATTTTTTTCGTTCATGGCGGGGTAATTACCCCCATTACCCCCCCTCAGATACGCGCCTGGCCGGGTCTTACTCGATGATGAACCTCACACAGGTCCACTGCTGTTACTCCGGAAACTGTAGAAGCTGTGCAAAATATGGTAAAAAAAGATCGACGTATAACTAACACCGAGATTGAGGCTTCTCTGGGGATTGAATCGGCAGAGTTCCGAACAATTATTCATGATCACCTTCCCCTAAGGAAGCGTTGTTCCAGATGGGTGCCACATCTGTTGACCAGTGAGCAAAAAGCAACAAGAGTTGATCGGGCTAAGTTTATGCTTGAAAAATTTGATAATGAGCACAGAAAAAACACTTCTAATATCGTAACCGGAGACGAAACATGGTTATGTCATTATTATCCCGAAAGTGAACAGCAGTCATTAGTTTGGTGCTTTGAAAGTGAGCAGCCTCCAACAAAAATTTGTCGTTCCGAGAGTGTAGGAAAGAAAATGGTCGCATCTTTTTTTCTAAAAGTGGATACATCACAACGGTAGCCTTGGAAAATCAAAGGACAGTTACTTCTGAATGGTATATAACCAAATGTATTCCTGTTCTCTTCCAAAAACTATGCAAGAACCGTCCAAATACTGGTCTGCGGGGTATTCAATGGCACCATGACAATGCACCCGCCCACAGCGCCGCTAAAACACTCGATTTTTTTGCTGAACACGGTGTCACTGTTGCCTCACCCACCTTATTCTCCGGACCTAGCTTCGTGCGACTTCTTCTTAAGATCAAAGAAAAGTTACGAGGTCGCCATTTATCTACCGCTGCATTTGAGGAGGAAATTAGCAACCTTTCAAAAGAACGTTGGTTACAAGAATTTGAAAAGTGGTTTTATCGAATGCGTAAATGTATTGTACTTTTTCTGTATCTAAAAACTTTCAGCGTGACCCTCGTTCTAAAGTGCGGCAGATTGCCATATAGGGGATACTTTGTACCCTGTTGAGTACCTCAACCTTTACGATTCTCGAATGATTTTGGAAGAACCATACATATTATGTATATCTGAACGAACATAAATGACAGTCATATCACAGCAACAGTAATGACTCACGATAAACTGGGTTATTAATATGTATTTAAATGCCGAAGGAGATATGGTGTTAGAAAAATTGATCCCAGATGTCAATGAAGTCATGTTCTCAATACCGTAATGGATACGAATTTCATCGAGCGGTGAAATGGCTGGATCGCTCTTTATTATTTTGTTGACGAATGAACGTGACCCTCATGTGGGTCCCTGGTCACAGCGGGGTGCCAGGTAAAGCAGACTGCCTGGCGAGAATAGGAGCAGGAGGCGCATGCATTGACCCCGAACCCTTGCTGAGCATTAGCAGAGACCAGGTTAGTAATGCCCTAGATGCCTGGGCATATAAGAAACTTGCGAAAGCATGGTTGGAGAGAGACGACTGCAGGCAGTTCAAGAGGTTCATAGCAGGCCCCAACAAACGTAGGGAGCTATGGCTACTGAACCGGAAGAGGGATTCATTCCACTTGTTAGTGGGGATCCTCACAGGCCACTGCAGATTGAACAGGCACGTGACACTCATAGGAGTGGTCAAAGACCCAATCGATCAGAAGTGCTGGGAGGAGGACGAGACCTCGTTCCACTTCCTGGGCGAGTGTGCCGTATACAACGACCTTAGGGCTGAGGTATTCGGCACAGCAGAGTTTGACAGGGTGCTACTTAGCGGAATGGTCGGACATTATGACCTTCATTGAAAGGTCTGGAAGGTTCGACACTAGGGAGTTACCAGGTCTGCCATAGTTTTAGTCAAGGTCTTCGGGGTCGGCAAAAAAGGCCAAAGGTGGCCTTCTTGCCAGGCTTTGCCTCCCCATTACTACTACTAATACTGCTATACATCAACGATTTGTTGAAAATAACAGCTTCGCTGATAGCAGCACTATTATTTCCTGCCGAGCAAACCACTACCATCCCGAGTAACCGTATTTCGGCGGAGGTAGCATGCCTTTCAGATCAATGAGGACATTGAGAGAATTGTTGATATAGAAACGGAGTTCAGTTCAACACGCATAAAACTCAAACAAGTGCGCTCCGAAGCACTCTGTAAAAGCTTCTGGACAAAATCCAGAAACGAGCAACCCGTCTAATCGATGCGCCTGACCTTACAAAGGATCTCCAAAATCTGGAACATCGAATGAGAGTGGCTGATCAATCTTTATTCTATCACCTCGAACAAGCTTCTTCCAAAAATCGATGTTTTGGAGAGCCTCGACTTTGTGGAATGAGCAGCCAGGGACTTTTTTTCCGATGGTGACAATTTACATGATTTTAAAGTCAATGTAAATAGACGCAGCACTTAAGAATTGCGATAGGCTTTTCGCTTTTACGAAAACTTATCTATGAAAGAAATTAATGTAAACTGACATCACTGTGTAAGAAATGCAGCGTCGATTTGCTTGTTCTCTGATATAAAACACCTCTTCTGAGGAATCTTTTGGTAAAATAATCCGTTGGGCTCAAATATTCAAAGCTACTATAAATATTTTGAATCACGAACATTTATGAGGGGCTTTAAACCACTGTATAAACCGTAAACCAGGTAGAACAATAAAATATATATTTTCAAAACATTCTTCGGCTGCATAAGCGTGCAAACTGGCGACAATTATTTATAAAAAGTTATATGCATTTTTCAGCGAAGTTATTTTTAAAATGGCCATGTAATCAGTCCACTTGATGCCAGACTTTTTGTACAACAACGCCTAACCTGTAGGCGTAGCGATACCATTATGCTTTTTATACATTTTTAATTGCAATTTGACCTCAGACCTCAGAGACGTAAGGTTTGGCGGGGATTAGGGATCAGATTTCAAAACCCCACCATGCTCTCGAGTGTATCTGAGGCTTTTCTATCTTTTAACCTTCAATTTAAAACTTCTGGTCGACCCTCAGAAATGTTCTTGTGTTGTTAAAGTTATAGCAGTGGCAGAAGACTTATCGTACTCCTAAAGCAGTGCGTCGGAGACAAATGAGCAGCAACTCTCCAAAATGTATTAAATATATTTTTTATAATTCTCAGGTAACCATAAAAATGTAGTGGATTTTAATCGTTTTAGCATTTAATCAAACTGCTTCCAATTCATCGGAAATAGCCCTTGACTTTATCATTCATATATTAACTCAGATCCCGTGCGCCGCTGTATTTATCTTCAAAAATGCTCAACAATAAAAGCTATGGAACAAATACCACCTACACGTTCAGGTTATTACATACGACTATTATTCGAAAGCAACCACGATGAGGTACACACAGGTATTCTGTTTCACTCTCTTTAACATTAGAACACTTTTAATGACGCTTTTCACAAAAAATAGATTTTATTGTTTTGTTTATATGAATGCTTTCGAGATCACAGGATCTAAATTCGCTTCAAATGGAGCAAGATAATGATACTGTGAAAAAGCTTGTGTATAATAAAATCGATTATAGTAGCTTCTCACATTTTTAGGAATTTTACAAGATTTCGTTGTTCAAAAATAAAAACCATTCAAATTTCGTTTTTGCGTGTTTGGACAGCTCGTACACATTTAACTGTTAAATTTCAAACAAAGATGTCATGATTTTTATGCGGTATTATAAGACATTCTATCATGTATAAACTTCAATAATTTTTGCACCATTCTCAGATTAGTGAACTTGTAACAACTACTATCCATGATTTCTCGAGAAAATATTCAGCTTTATAGAAATGATGTCAGGGGAACTGTCCCATGACTCATCACCAGCTGGTGGTGTAATGGTGGTGTTATGTTTCGAAAAAATTCAGTAGCACTTCATGGCTTTTTCCACATCTGTTACATGATAACAAACTGGGACAGATCATGACACAGTCAGGAACATTATTTATTTTAGCTATAAAAACTTAGACAGTTCTAAAATAAACATTTTATTTATTAGTAGGCTCATATAGGCACCCACTTTTAGAGAATCTGAGGACACTTAGGTATTCTTACTGTAAGTTTTGATAATAGCCAGGCAATGTAGATGAGAATTAAGAGGGACTTGAATGAAGAAAATCGGCTTGACCAGGATTCAGGAACTTTCACTACAAGGAAAACACTCCAACATCGAGCTGATATTTATCTCGTTTTTTCAATCAAATAATAATAATGGCTTTTTTAGACTTGTATTTGAGCAACGGAAGTTTATTGTAGTTTCACTAGAATTGCGAAAATGAAGTAGAAACTGTGAACCATAATAAAATAGAAACAAAAATGTTCATATTATATAGGTTCACGGTATTAGTTCTGAAATACATATCCATCCAACGTTACAATAATGGCACTATTCTGAATAACCTTTAAAAGCTCTTTCTTGGCTTTTAGTTATGATTATATAGCATTGATCTGCAATGAAATTTTGCTTTTCTAATGAGAATCTTCACACTTGTTTTCTTTTTTGATGATCTTACGAGTAGAAATGTTCTGCCACATTTATTTTGCAGCTACAAACAAGATGATAAATGATAAACATTAACATACATACAATTCAGTTGTTTTTATTGAGTGATTATTTTACCCCATTATTCGCATGATATCCATGTATCATAACTAATAATGTTGTTAGATATAGGCAGGCCTCCTCCAGGTCCTCTATCATAGCTCACTTTTTCTACTTTTTCACCTTTGGTTTGGTGTATAGATCTTATCACGCCTGAAATTAACTCCACGAATTCTGAAATATTAATATTCTTGTTCTAGCCTCTAATTTGGTATGAATAGTTGGAAATAATTAACTAACTATACCCAAAATTTTAGAGAAGTACTAAATATATGCTGTATGCACCTATACAAAGAATTCTTCTTCCATTGTTCCTTTTTTACCCCCCTTGGAATTACACAACACTTCTCTGCGAATGCTTTAAGGCAAACTTGTTGGGAAATTTACCACTTAACAGGTCTCCATCGGCTGTGACAAGATCTGTGTTTTACTCTACTACAATTTTGTAGTTTTTTTAGTTCTTTTTCACTAAACATAAATAACAATAATTCTCTATTACGCTAAAATAAAAGCCAAAAAAGCCGAGAGATGACAAACCTAAATATATTTCTCTGTACTGCGCAGCAATCATTAAAATACCAAAGAATTATGAGTCGATTAAAGTTACTTGTGTTCCTTTTTTGGTGGTCATTAAAAACAAACTCCAAGCTTCCTCACAAATATACGTCTTCCGTCTGAAAAGAACGTAGGAGCTACGTTGTTCCTGGAAGAAACCCCAAAGCACAATTCAGGTGAAACTTTCAGACAGATCTGTCAACAAGATAGAAAATTGAGTCAAGTAGATCGACTCAATACTTCACACCTAAAATTGGATTCAATTATATCGACTCTATACTTAACACCTAAATATGGAGTTAAGTAGAACAACTATATAATTCACATCTAAAAATGAAATCAAGTAGATCGACTCGTCACTTTACACCTAAAAATGATGTCAATTTAATCGAATCAATACTTGACACCCAAAAATCGACACAAGTAGATCGACTCAATACCTCACAACTAAAAATTATGATCATCAGAAAATAATTTGAAGCTATGTTCCCCCATTCCAAGTTTTATACCGTACTTCAACATAATGTTTGATTTTATGATTGTGTTATATAATTCGCTAGATATTTTTGCAATTAAATAAATATGCTTTATGCTCTTAAATCTGCATGCATCAAGCATATCTTCCACGAATAAGACATTTGCGTTTAACCTCATTCCAGATATTATCAGATCTTAAATAACACTGCAAATAAGTTCATGAAAAAATATATGTAAAATACACAAATACTATGTATTTCAGTAATCTTTATTTGCCAACCTCAAAATTCCCAAGGCTTACATTTTGTACGAACAGTGCAAAAGATGTTTAGATTAAAAATTCAAAACGAAATCGACTCCATCAAAATCTACTCTGAAAAATAAACCAAATAATGGATGATTGCATTTGTTACTCTTGGCGGGGACGAATTCCAAAAATAATCATTATTGTATACTGCAATTATTTTTTATTTCTGAGTGCATGTTTTTAGTTGTTTTTTTTTCAAGTGGTATTGGTGGTAATTGGATATTATGATTTTAATTTAGATACAGAAAATTTTTCACTCTACTACACCCATCTTTCGATAATTGAATTTTGCCAGTCAAATGACAGATCAACAGATTTTCCGCCCTTTAAAAAATTATTAAACCTCTGATAAACCTTCATAAGTTTTGGTGTCTAGGTGTAGTTAAGCAAATAAATTTAAATCGAACCTATAAACCAGCCTATACCTTCAAGCTTTATGTTCAGATTGAATAATTTTTTTATGCACACAGAACCAGAACAGAGCAAATGTTTACAACTTTATCATTGCGGGTTTGTATACAATACCCAGTCCTGTCCTTTGGGTGGTCAAAGCAGCAACGAATTCCATTGTCAAGTTTATTCGACTCACCTTAATTCTATTTTGGCGGTCGCGCATCGAGCGACGTTCAACTGTCACTGGCGAGCACTGGCGCCGCAACAATCGCAGTAGGCGGCACACACATTCACACGCAAAGCCGTCGCAATAGACTGCAGCTCCACTTCAACGCTAAAGCACAGCAAAGCTCACTTGACTACCGCGATCGACTTCACTCTCATCTCGGCCCAATCAAAGGCGATGATCACATTTAGCCACTCTAAATGAAAACGTGATTGTGGTAGTACCCGGTTGACTCAGTCATAGAATTTAATGTCACTCCGATACAGTCACATGCATGATTCATTACAAGTTATCTCACGAACTTTATTGAAATATATATTTTGGTCCTTTAAGCCGGATAAGTGGAAAAGTGAGTCAGAATAACTTCATAGGCTGAAGTACGGCTCAAAGTCAGATAGACTTAGCGGAAAAAATATATTTTTCATCTAAAGCAAAAGCAAAACTCACTTGACTACCGCGCTCGACTTCACTCTCATCTCGGCCCAATCAAAGACGATGATCACATTTACCCACTCTAAATAAAAACGTGATTGTGGTAGTACCCGGTTGACTTATTCATAGAATTTAATGTCACTCCAAGTCAGATAGACTTAGCTGAAAAATTCATATTTTTCACCAAAAGCAAAGCAAAGCTCACTTGACTACCGTGTACGACTCCACTCTTATCTCGGCCCAATCGACAAAGATGATCACATTTGCCCACCCTAAATGGAAACGTGAATGTGGTAGTACGCTGATGACTCCGTCATCAAATGTCACTCCGGTAAAGTCACATACATTATTCAATAAAATTAATTAATCAAATTTACTAACGGAACTATATATTTTGGCCCTTTGATCCGGCAGAGTGGTACACTACAAACTACGGTAGATTCAGTTGAAACATTTTTCTTTTTCACCAAAATCAAGTTTTGTTAAATCCAAATACCTTTTGGACAGGCTGTTAGCAACATACATTCATCCAGTTACAGAAATTACATAGGTTAACAAAACCACAGCAAGGAAATGACATAGACATGAGTTATACAAAGCGTCCGTTTTGTTAAGTATTTTTTTTACTTTCCTGGCTTTTCTTGGAATGCAGAAAATAAGTCTTTCGGAGGCAATGAGGCACATTGACGTAAAGGGGCCGAGTATAGAATGTACTAAAAGGAGTGTTTTGTACTGTTCAGCACCTGATTTACAAAAATGTTTGTACAATCTACAACTAACTTGTTTGTTTTGTCTTGAACACCGTCTATTTTGAATTCGTTACCTCAATATTAGAAATTAACAAAGCTCCAAAGGTCATATTTTATATGATATATGCAGTTTACAGCAACAAGATCGCATTCTCTGAATGAGGTGAAATAAACAAATTCCTAGGCACATACGAAATTCCTGGAAAAAATAATTGATGCACAGTTGTAGTTTTTTTATTGGTGAGAAACAAGCAGGGCCGGATTAACCCTGTCTGGCCCCTAGGCAACAATCTTGTCAGGGCCCCTAGGCAATGCAATCACGACTTTTTAGGTTGATGAAGGGATGTGAGTAACTTCCAGACGATCGACTCCAGGTATTCCGTTATTTCAATGTCTTATGTGATATCACAAAAACATGGTTACTTCAGGTCTCGTGATGGGGCAGGAAAGAGAAATGAGACACGACACGGTTATTTCAAATTTAATCTTGATGGTTCTGTATGTACGTGTCATGCATCGCAATAAAATAATATTGTTATTGAAAGATTTTATAAAAAATTTCAAAAAAATTGTTCGTTCGATGGAACGTTTTTTTTCTTGGTGCGTGCACGGGCCCCTAGACGACGCTGGGCCCCTAGGCAGTTGCCTACTCTGCCTAATGATTAATCCGTCGCTGGAAACAAGCCTAACGGTACGTATACCATATCAGAACGTATAGTTTTTTGTGGTACTGGGGCAAGAAATTTGAAGAAGTTGCTTTTTTTAGTTTTGCACTAGGAATTTATACCATCAGAATATGAAACTAAATGGGGAGAGATTAATAGGGATATATCACTTCTCGCCCAGGGATCAGTCAGGAAATTTTTAAGGACAGGTCAACATAAGGATATTATCAGACCATGAAAAGGAAGGGCATCTCACCAGAGGATCAAGAAAACTATGGACGTTCTCAGATCAGTATACCTACATCTGATTGTTTTTATATCGTTCCCGTTTGGAGCAAGATCAGTTCAAAAATATGTTCAAGCTTTAATCCAATTCAATCAGTTGGGTCCTATCATAACAATTATAAAGAATTGGTTGTTGACCTTTTAACTCAGATTATTTCGTGGGAGCCCGATGACAACCAGACAAGTAAACACGGGCCTAATTTGTCTCAATCAGAAATATTGAAATGAACAAATTTGATGCATCGAGTGTGCACATATTCAACACGCAGACTAGAATAGTGTCAAGTAGAGTGACTCAGTACTTCCCTTGCTGTGAGGATTCCGTTAGAAAATATAATTTTTTTATTTTTTATTATTATTAATTATTAAAAAAAATCCCGGAATATTTCATTTTATTAATATACTAATAAAATTACTGTCCCACCAGCGAGAGAATGCTAACAAAAAACCGCGACGTTGTCAAACTTTTTACGCATGAAGTATATCCGTTTGTTTATTTATCAATTTTATTTTCAACTCTAGATTCTAAGAAATCTATGGAATCGTTATGTCCTTCATGTGTAACAGATTTAATCGAATCTGGATTATTTTCATTGTATTGTTGTTCCCGTTTGAACAATACAGATAGTTCTGATCATATATATTTTGATCTAGTTAGATTCTTAGTTCGCTTCACGCCTACTATTTTGTCTTCTGTAACAATGAAAAAAAACATAAACTAGAGACCTCAACACTCATGACAAAGTTGTTGTTTCGAGGATAGATACTCCTAATTCATATTATAGAATATTTTTTGATAATTCATATTCCGGTCACACATTGCAGCTATGATTCAAAACGTATTTTCCAATCTCTCATTGTGAGCATAGTAACATAAATCGATATAGTAGGATAACCCTAGACGGCGAGGTGCGGACACTCTACCAATTGAGCTACGCAGATACGACTTCCAATCGATCTGAAACGCCAGTCTTAGGAAACTCCAATGAACACTATTTTTTCTTCAAAATCTTCCTAACTGGGCCACGAAAAACCATTGCACGATCTTAGAATAACCGCTTGGTGTGGTACTTCCGCGTTTGATATTGAGGAACCAGAATTTTTTTTAAGAAAACGATGTAGTGGTTACGGTTAATTCTGAAATGTATATTCATATGTTGGAGACGTTTTTATGGCCAGAATTACAGAGACTCAGATAAAAATCTGCAACGGTTTCAGCAGGATTGTGCAACGGTTTATATGACGCGACAAACTCGAATGGTGACATAACTTGTCCATTGAATTCACTCGACTTGACAGCTACTGATTTTTTTTTTGTGGGATTATCTGAAGCAGAAGGTCTACTCGAGGTATCCGCATACAGTACAGGGCTTTAAGCTGTACATTTCCGAAGAAACACAAAAGCGTAACCCAGAATTGATGGGAGTAGTAATGGAAAATATAAGGAAGAGGTCGCAGTATTGCATAGACGCTCAAGAAGGACATTCAACAGACGTAATTTCCAGGGCATAAAATTGTACCTAATGTTGTTAGTTATCCCAAACTTGTTTCAATTGAATACTCTCTGTCCTTAAATACATATTTATTTCTATGAACTGAGGCACTGAACCCATTAGAAATGAGAAAGAAATAAAACACTTTTTTTTTTGAATTATATTACAAAGAAATAACTTGATAGAAGTGACATATTACAATTCATGTATCATTTTTGATACTCAATAATCCTAATCACCATAGTGAATGCTTACATCTTGGTGAATCAAACAAAATCTGTATGTAATTGAATTGGGAGCTTGGAACATTTGCTAAAAGTAAACTTGTTAGATTTATTCGACCAAATTCGGGTCTACTACTTGACCCTTTTGAGACGTCTACGTGAAGCAATAAGGCCGAATTTATGGGCAGAGAATTCATAAACTTTTGACCACGATTATGCGCCTTCACATTCCAGCATAATTAAGAATGATCTTTTGACCATACACGAAACAATGGTCATCGCCCAGCCTCCGCATTCGCCAGATTTGGCTCCCTGTGACTTTCCCTGTTTCCGGAACTGAAAGGTGCATGGAAATTGGACGAAATGTTGGCATGCTTGTATCGACTCAAAAGGAGCCTATTTTGGAGGCGACAATAAAGATTAGTGAAAAAATGCATGTAATGATGTTTTTTAACCAGTCCGAGTCAATTTTGATCAGTGTGTTTTGAGGAGAGTTTTACTCTACATGGTTGTTTTAGATCAGGATATTTTAAACATCCAACAACCTAAACATACCTGACGCAGGTAAGGCAAATCATAATGCACTGATTTACTCTTCGAACTCTGACGGTTTTCAACCACATGGTCATTCAGTGACGATTTATACGATGCTTCAGGATGAACGAAGATATGTATAGAAAATTTAGACTTTATAGTAGTATCAAATGGACAGACCTTGCACACATGAATTTACTGTTACTGATTCGGTAAGATCATGATGTTCTTTCAGAGTATGGTTATCCAGCCATGCTTTACATTTCTTTGTGCTGTGGGAACACAGTGTACAGTGACGGATTTCAACATGATTGCTTAGGTCCACACCAGTTTTGTACACCCCATCACAGTGGATACATGTTACATCACCGAATCATGGAAAGCAAGTGTGTCTGTCTAATTTACATTTAATGGTAGTTTTAAATTCGTTCATTTTTTTCACTTAAAAATTGTTCGAGCTCTGAATGCTTGCACATCATATGGTCTACGAGATACGATTTTATTTTGGTTTTGAAGTGGAACTTTGTACATTCGAAGGATGTGCCATTGATCAACGATGCTGCTGATATCCGAACGAAGCAATTTTAGAATGATCCAAAGCGTGCATATTTAATTTCGTCTTCATGGTAGTTCTGAAGGGAACAGTATTCACATTCGTAAATTTCGCTGATAAATGATGAGATGGAATCCAGGTGTTTTCTAACTACATGATCGTCTAACCATGCTTTTGACTGGTACATCTGATAGCAAAACATACTTGAGAAACGCCTAGAGTTTCTTTGACTGGAGTTTGACATAATGGAACTTGGCAGCTCTTCTACCAAACATTTCTTGACCCTCGATATTGATTTGAGACTCACACCGTAGGGATTGCAAGGGGTGTTCCTTCTATCTGTAACCATTGGATTCGTCAAATCAGATTTATAGTGAGTAGTCTGTTCAAAATCGGGACAGCTCATCGAGTTTGGGTCAGCCGCAGAGCTGAAAAAGAGGTGAATTGTCATATTATATATTGCAAATTTGTAAAAAAAAATCGTCCTATTTCCTCGAAAAGTATATCTTCATGGTAGATTTATAAGTACATTTTTCACATTGATAAAATTTGCTATTACAAGAAGTAAATGAATCTGGATGATTCAGAATCGTATGGCTATGCAAATAATGTTGACCTTTGGTAGTTTTGAGGCTGCATTTTGGACATACCTACCTCTATTTGCATGGAAGTAAACCGAATCGTGAGTGCTCCCGTGTAATCGAAGTTTTCTTGAAGAAAAACCACGAATTAATTTGTGAATTTCTCACGATAAGCAATCTAAGATGTAGTGTTTATTAATTTGATATAAAATCAGGCTATCACCGTGCCGATAAGTGGACTTTGAAAACAAACACTTTTTTCTTCCGATACGCGACGGTTTTGTGAACCTAAACAAATACCAGTGGTGTGCGGTATTTCTACCAACAACATCCCGAAATAATGGATAATTGCAATAAGTGTGGAACATCAACTGCAATTTCTGCAAAAAAACCGCTCAGTTGTGAGTTCTGTAGTGTCGTGCTATGCAAGGTATGTTCACAACTATGCCCAACGGAGGTAAAGGTGATCGAGCTGAACAAAAGGGTGATGATTTTTGCCTGTAAAAACTGTAGAAATGAAGTGAAAAAATACAAAAATAACCCGATTACACAGCTACAAAACCAGATTGACAAACTAGGAGATATGGTTAACAAGCTACAGTTGAAAAACAGAGATATGTTGAATTTATTAACGAAAAAAGTTGCAGAAGGGAATGCTGAAATTATAAAAAATTTGAGACCCAAACCAAACTTCTCATAGAACACGACAGCACAATTCCAAGAGATGCCAAGAGGCCGATCATTAACAAGGAACAGTGATCTAATGAAGTACCTCAGGGACAGAAGAAACAAAACTTCTCGGAAGTGATTAACCATAAAGCAAGTCAATCAAGCATCATTCATGAACAACAAAAGCTAGCTGAAAAAGACATTTATATTGGAAATGCAGGTTTCCAACACAAACCACACACCAGCCAGTCTAGTCTTATGCCTGTAGTACCGAATCCTACACTCAAAAAGCAGGTATCACTTGCTCAGTCAATAACATCCGATAGAAATCACACAAAGGAGAGCAATGAGGAATTCATGGAGGTGACCTATGCCAGAAGAAACAGACGCAAAACGGGTCGCATAGGTATAGGAGAGGTGAAAGCAGATGAAAATTTTGGCTTTCTAGGGAAAGACCGAAAGATTTGGATATTTTTGAAAAAAGTTAAGGATGCTGTAGCTGCGGACAATATACTAAACTATCTTGTCAATAAGCTGCAGGCTGATTCCAAGGATATCCATATAAAAAAAGTAAATACGTACCATCAAAAACCAGAAAATGGATGCTTCTTGGTGGGCTTAGACCCACGTTACAAACAAGAAGTGTTTGAGCAGGGCTTTTGGCCAAGAGGAGTCTATTATGATCGTTTTAATTTTAAGAGAGGTGATCATTTCCTAGATAATCCCCGTAGACAAAATAATACTAATGACAATGTAGGATCTCAACAAGAGTTTTTCAAGCTGCCAAAAAACTAGTGGATTCAAACATTCAGCCACAAGTCAACCCACATGTAAAAATTATCAACAAAGACAAGCAGAAACAGAATATCATGGTGATACACCAGAATTTTCAGTCAATAGGAAACAGCATAGAAAATATTGAATAATTCCTATATGAACATCCTGAATGCCACTTCATCTGTGCCACCGAACATTGGAAGTCCGAAGGAGAATTGACGCAAATAGGCATTTCGAACTTTAACCTAGCTTCATATTTTTGCCGCGAATATGGAAAACATGGAGGATCAGCCATCTATTGTAAGTCAAATATCAAGTACAAATCTTTAACTAATGTCATTAGCTTATCAATTGTAGGTGAATTTGAAGGCTCAGCTGTGCAGGTTACGTTAAATTCAAATAAGTTCATGCTAGTTTCTCTTTACAGGCCGTGTAACGGGTCTTTGATTACATTCTTTCAGCAATTTGAGTTATTACTTGATATAGTTACAAAAAACAGTAATTTTGTGTTCATAGCTGGTGATTTTAATATTGAACTTAAAGACGAAAACAGCACTAAGACAGACTCAGAAATTCTGCTTCAGTCATATGGCATGCGTATATTGATCAATGATTACACACGCGTAACGGTAAGTAAAAGAAGCTGCATAGTTAATATATTAACGAATTGTGAACATAATTGTATCACCGATATTATTGACCTAGATACATCTGACCACACGGCTCAGCTTCTGTTATTTAGCAATGAAGATCATTCAGAATTATCGTATACATCTCAAAGGTTTTTCACGCAAGAAAATATTGATAACTTTATTATCTCTCTTCAGGAGCAAGATTGGGATACTGTTTACTCTTGCAATAAAACGCATGTTGACGAACCATGGGAAATGTTATAAATATTTTCATTAGTATTTTCAACGAAAGCTTTCCGATTAAGCATATTAGACAAAGATCCAGAAGGCAGAACTTTTTTTCTGATAAGGATGTGCGTGACTGCAAAAGCAAACTGGATATACTCCTTGTACTTGCGAAAAATGATAACCAGTTTAAAGAGCTGTATGACAATACTAAAAAGAATATGATAATCTATTAACAAACGCGAAAAAAGATCATTCCTCGTCAAGGATTAGAAATTCTGATAATAAGAATAAAAGTATGTGGCAAATAGCCAAAGAAATTCAGGGTAAATCACACAGTAAAACACTTCCAATTGAGGGTTGTCCAGAGTTATTTGTTGATGAGTACAATCGTTTCCTTGTAAATATTGTACCTGAATTGTTACTTCAGATGGCTGATGCTCCATTTACATGCTCGATTTCATATAATTGTTTGTGAAACCGTTTACATCTGAAGAAATCACAGAAATTTCAGATGGGTTGAAAAATAAATGGTCGAGTGGTGAGGATAGTATTCCAACCTGTATTATGAAAAAATGTGTTCGATATATAAGCGATGTTGTATCATATGTAATTAATAATTCTCTTAAATTCGGTGTTTATCCTTCTAACTTAAAATTGTCTCTAATTGAGCCAATACCTAAATAGGGAAGTAGCGCTTCCTTAGAGTCATTGAGGCCTATTAATATACCTTCTTGTTTCTCCAAATTATTCGAGACAACTATGTTCATCAGATTAACGGAATTCATGGTAAAGTGCAGTATAATCAGTTCGAATCAGCACGGCTATATGCATGGGCGATCAACAACAACAGCTATATTTGAGTTTACACAAAAAATAATTCAGTCTATGGAATCAAGGAATGTAGCTCTAGGTATGTTTTTGGACCTCAATAGGGCATATGACTGTCTATCGCATGAGCTGTTACTTTGTAAACTGGAATTATATGGTATAAGACGAAATGCATTAAAATGGATTGCATCGTTTCTAGACGGCAGACAACAGAAAGTAGAAATACAGTTGAATAATCAAGTATTTAAGTCGAACACAACTACGACTAAAGTAGGTGTACCACAAGGAAGCGTTATCGGACCTTTACTGTTCATCATATTCGTGAATGACCTGTATGTTGCTACGAACCATGTTGAACATCATATTACAAATTATGCGGATGACACGAACATTTTAACGGAAGGTTGCAATCCTTCTGATGCTTTAAGAAAAGCTGAGCTCTCATTTGATACGTGTAAAGACTGGCTAACCGACTTTTACTCAATGAGGAGAAAACGAAAGTGGTGATGTTTCATACGAGTCATTCTCAAATTGATAGAGCACATTTAAAACTAAACAATTTAGAGTTAAGAGGCCGAACCAATTTTTTAGGAGTTCAGTTGGATGAAAATTTGAACTGGAACCACCATATAGATTACGTTGCCTTGAAATTGAGTAAGATTTCATATGGTATTAAAAATTTGAGTAAATACTTAGACGGAAAGACAATTAATATATTGTATCACGCAAATTTTGAGTCAGTTGCAAGATATGGCATAATATTTTGGGGGAGCAATCGTACCGTTGACAAGTTATTCGTAATACAAAAAAGAACTCTAAGAGTTATGTATGGTCTTAAATATAATCAAACCTGTAGAAGAATTTTCAACACAAACAATATTATGACAATTAATGGTCTTTATGTGTATGAATGTCTTATGTATTTTTTCAGAAATCGCAGTTATTTTGACGATACTAGTAAACCCAGCCATAGTTATAATACGCGAAATGATATTTTGTTCTTTCCAAAGCACCGCTTAACTATAACAGAAAAGTCTCCTTATTATATGGCTATAAATTTTTTTAATAAATTACCTGGTAATATAAAAAATGTTCCGTCTATCAAACACTTTAAAAATCAAATTTAATCGCTCATTATAAACCTCGAGCTTTATAGTATTGAAGACTTTCTATCAAAAACACTTATAATAACAGAGTAAACATAACCATTACTTCGTAGAAATGTAATTTCATTTGTCTCATTCTTTTTTTTAGTGACACTATTCCATTATGTGCTGAATAGTAGTGAAAATCTATTTGTAAGCATACTCTGAAATAAAGATTATTATTATTGTTATTATTATTATTATTATTATTGTTATTATTATTATTATTATTATTATTATTATTATTATTATTATTATTATTATTATTATTATTATTATTATTATTATTATTATTATTATTATTATTATTATTATTTTGCTTGACACTGATCCAATAAAATCCGGATGAGTTTTGATTATACTGTCATTTAAGTTACGTTTGTGTCTGCACAAAATATTGCAATGTTAACATCTGAACTTATTACTATTAGATTCCAAATCCGGATGTTTTGAGATATGCCTATCAAAATTGCATTTTTGATAGTCTGGTATGGACACCCTGCACGTTCTAAAGGTGCGTACAGATCTGCGAGCCGCTCGGCGCGCGCACCTCACAGATGCAGCATGTTCGCTAGATTTGTACGGGGTTTGCAAGATGCGCGCGCGCCACGATCCACCTCCTGTCGGTTTTTTCGACGTGTGTTCGCATTGTTCGCAGCGAAGATTAGTACGGGAACGCGACAGGTTTGTTGTTTTTATGCGCACCTATCCAACATTTAGCGGTAGAATGGAATGGTCCGAAGAAAATACCATAAAGCTGATCGATGCCTATCGTGCAAAACCACTTCTGTGGGATCCACATCATAAGGACCATTTCAAGAATACTCTAAAAGCAGATGACTGGAGGAAAATAGGATTTGATGTCAATATAGCTGCGGACCAATGCACCAATGTCGTTGCTAATTTGTCTTTTTCTTTTTACATAAACTTGCCATTAATAAGAAAGCACCACTCATAACGGAAACAGCATAATATTTATCACGCGACAGAAAATGAATCAATTTCAACAAACATGGGACGCGCAGCGTTGTGCGCGGCGCGCAGATCTGTACGCACCTTAATATCACAAGATATCAGAAGATTATCCTAAGAATTCAATCGCCTTATCCCGTACTGGACAACTAAATGTGATACGTATCAATGTTCCGTGCTTCCTTTTCACCATCACAATTTGTAGTCTATGATATCTGTGTTCTAGGGTTCTATCGTTCTATGGTATGATGTTAGGTTATATTAAACGATGTTTTGTTGAATTTTTTCTTGATATTTGGTATAAATAAAAACACTAGAATTTCATAAATATGACTGTTACCTTTGGTTTGAGTCGAACACTTTGATTTATAATATACACACATCCATACAGTCATGCAGAACAATAGTAATTCTCGCGATCGCGAGAATAATCATCATTCAAGTTCTTCACACCCTCATGTGATGAATATGCGAGAGAAGGAAAAATACATAGAAACGTTTAATTTCCCTTACTGTGATTTAACAACTAAGTATGAAAAAGTTGCAAAAATAGGCCAAGGTACCTTTGGGTAAGTTTGATATTTTGCTGCACATACGCGGATGAAAGTATCATGTACATTATATTCTAGGGAAGTCTTCAAGGCCAGAGACAAGAGTAATCCTAAGAAATTCGTAGCTATGAAAAAAGTACTTATGGACAATGAAAAAGAAGGGGTATGAGAAATGCAACATGTTGTTATTCTTGTAAAACATACCTACAATTTCAGTTTCCCATAACCGCACTGAGAGAAATTAGGATCTTACAACTTCTGAAGCATGAAAACGTAGTAAATTTAATAGAAATATGCAGAACACAAGCTTCTCAACATAACCGATATCGTTCTACATTCTATTTGGTATTTGATTTCTGTGAACATGACCTAGCTGGCCTTTTATCTAATGTAAATGTGAAGTTTAGTTTAGGAGAAATTAAAAAAGTTGTACAGCAGTTGTTGAACGGACTGTATTATATACATAGCAATAAAATTTTACATAGGGATATGAAAGCAGCCAATGTGCTTATAACTAAAAATGGAGTATTGAAGCTCGCTGACTTTGGACTTGCTAGAGCTTTCAGTACAAATAAGAATGGAATGCCAAATAGGTAAGCTTTTGATAAGTATAATAATAATAATAATAAACTCGCCTTTATTAACAATGCAAAACATGTACATATTATATAGTGTGGACATCTGTGGCAAAGTTTAGCTATCAGCTACTCTTAAACTTAACCACAAATATCACAGTTATAAAGATGTTACAGACGTTGGAACCGATTCGTAAATAAAATAAAAGATTTTAACTTAGCAAATACACAAGATGAAAAAATATTAATGTACAGATGGGCACAACTTATAATTAAAGCAATGACACAAACGTTTTACATGCTTCCTAAAGTTATTAAGGTTCATATTTTTGTAAGATGGACTCAATGAATTATATAACATGGCTGCATTATATGTGAAACAATGCTGAAACACAGATGTGCTATGATGAGGAATAGTAAGAGTACATGCATGCCTAATATTAATATTATGTACATCACTCCTGAAAATCAGTTTCTCTCTCAAATATATCGGTTTAGACGTTAACAACAATTTATAAATAAATACAAGGTAGTGGTATTTAACCACCTGAAATATGCGTAGCCAACTGAGTCTTTCATATGCTTCTGATATGTGAGCAAAGCGCCTTAAGCCAAAAATGAATCTTACACAGTTGTTTTGAACGACTTGAATCGTTTTTTTTGATATCGAATGGAGACAGGGATAATACATGATGCTACAGTAATTAAACACAGACAAAACAAAAGACTCGCAAAGCTTTTTTCTTAATTTGAAATTGATTAATGATTTGTTAGCATAAAACCATTATTATAATAGGAAATATGTTTTTAATGGTACTTTGGTCAGTTGAAATGAAAAAGATTGTTTCAGCACGTTGTTTTGGTTTCATTTGTTTTAAGACATCCATTAAAAATTATTCTGTTTGCTTTCTCAATATGCTCATTTTAGAGATTTTGTTCTTTCACTCACTGATTCAATTGCATTATGGACAGAGACAGACATATAATGATTTCTCACCTCAACTAGATTCACAAACCGTGTGGTAACTTTGTGGTACCGCCCCCCAGAATTATTGCTGGGTGAACGGAACTATGGCCCCCCGGTGGACCTATGGGGAGCAGGGTGCATTATGGCAGAAATGTGGACACGCTCCCCTATCATGCAAGGGAACAGTGAACAACAACAACTGACACTGATATCCCAATTGTGTGGCTCCATCACACCCAAAGTTTGGCCTGGAGTTGAGAATCTCGAACTGTACAAGAAGATGGATCTGCCACAGAACCAGAAACGAAAGGTCAGTGTTTAGTATACCAAATTAATGTTTCTCTTTTTGTTTCTGTAATGTCTTGTCCAGATATGTTTCCTACAGTTACAGAAACGTTTCAATCAAATATTTCTGTTGTGGAACATATCCACCAAGACATGTCTGTTAAAGCATTCAATACTTTAGGCATGCACTTGAAAGAGTTATTTATATCCAGCAATTTTAGCAAAAAATTAAAAATCAGTATGCTAAATAGACGATAATATGAAATGAATGCATGTATATATCTAGATTATCTAGAATTTTCCGAGGAAATGAGGGGTTAGTTTAAGGTAGGGTTAGGTTAATTATTATTCTGACAGGTTAAGTTAGAGTGGCCACCAGGCTAAACTTCGCCTATTGTACCATATATTTCACAATAAAGACGTTTATTATTATTATTACATATCAGAATGTTCCAACTCAATCTTTGTAATACATTTGCAAAATATAGTCATTGTGACCTTTCAGAAACATATTTCTGAGCTCAAAATGCTCATTTCAATTCATGTTACAAATGGAAATTGAGATTTTTAGGATCCCATTTTTCTCTTTCTCTTTGAAGACTCATTAATGTATATATTTTTTGGATCTAGGTTAAAGAACGTTTAACGCCATACCTGAAGGACCCTTATGCGTGTGACTTGCTAGACAAGTTGTTGGTTCTGGACCCTTCAAAAAGAGCCGATTCTGACAGCGCTCTCAATCACGATTTTTTCTGGACTGATCCAATGCCGTGTGATCTGGGAAAAATGTTGGCCAATCATACTCAGAGCATGTTCGAGTTTTTGGCTCCACCCAGGTATGCTATTCCAATATTTCAGGTCATCCTATTTGGCATCATTTTTGTTTTTTATAGGCGAGCAACACAAATGCGTCACCATTCAATACCGAGGCCAACCACGTCCGCGGTCCAAGACAGTGGCTACCAAGACAGGGTTTTCTAGTTGAAGAGGATGCCAGCAGTGAACTTACTGCAGCTTGACTGAACATTATTCCTAGTTTTTTTTCGTGAGAATATATTTTTATATTTTCTTTATTAGGGCTAGGAGTTTCTGGAGACAACGTACACCGAGATCGTGTGTGGATTCAATTACGTCATCAGAACAGAGAGCAAGTAACCTTAGCTGTAAACACGATACATATACACCAGTATACTGCCTACACAAATTCGTTCTGGCCGCGCAATCTACCTCACGATGGAAGAGCTGGGCATAGTCTGTGATGGAAGGCGTCGAGGCAAACTTTAGGGTCGGAGGCATACATAATTTTATTGGTCGCTTGGGATTGTACCGCTTGTGACGAGATCCACAGTGTCGGATGCATTGGCATACCGTTGTATGTGTATCATGGATCATTTTTTGACAGCTCGATAATGTACGTTTGATCTCAAATTGTTGTTAATCGTGAATATATTCGCGTGCGGCAGCTTTCGGCGCAATTGATTAGTGACCAACACACGTGTACGATTGGTTCCGTTGAATCCGGACTTTGAACATTAGTTTTTGGAAAACATTTAGTTTCTATTATGTATATTTAATGTCTTTGTTAATTAAAAAATTATTTTCTTTATTGGATAAGATTATTTCTCATGACCTGAAAATCAAAAAAAATATGTGAAATAACCTATGAACAAATTAGACTTTTTAAACTTGTTATCTATTTTAACTGAACTCTGCTTTCCTTCGACAAGTCTGTGGTTATATACCCTTGCAGGTTTTGTTACTTAAATATAGAATACTTCTCTTCACTTAACAGGTTCCTGAAGAATGTGAAAAAATATATCAATAAATTTAAGTTATTCCTACATATCAAAATTAGTACACATATTCCTATAAATTCCAAAACTTGCTGAAATCAAAGGCATATTGAAAAAAAATGTAGGGATTCCTCTTTGGTTAAAAGAAAAAACAAATGAATAAATAAAGCAACCTGTTTAATGTAGAAGGTATATGTACAATTCCAAGCATTAAATTAATAGTATTCAAATCATCAAACAACAAAGTATAGAAAATCTACTTCCGAAAAAGTGATTTACAAGTGAAAACATTACCGGCGCAGGCTGTGGTTTAGAATAGTCGTTTTCTTTTATCACTAACTGAAAAGTTGTTCTGTGGCCCTCTCCAAGTCCCAGTTATAAGAGGAAAGGGCTGCTCGGGCCTGGTGTTCTTCTATGCCCATGTCGACCAGTCGTCGAATCTTGTCATCACAATCGCTATTTACATGAGGACCTGAAAGTATACATTACTTCAGTATTATATAGTTTGTGCTATTTGATGAAATTTTAATAAAGATGGATATTAGATGCAAATATTATCCATAAAATGTGCAAGCAAAACCGCCATTCATGCAGTATCATTTAAAAATTTGTATGAAACCAATAAAAATAAACAAAATTTTTGTGTTTTGCATTTTTATATAAATTAGCTGTCTAGGTTTTTCATGATCATAGTCATACTCCACCAAAATGATATCATATTTTATAACCACACAGAATATTTCCAGTTTTCTAAAAGATATAATATGGATAGATAGAGATTTACCTCCAGCATATACATTTGTCCAATGCCGGGCAGTGATTTGAAACATTTCTAAGTTTTCTCTATACTGTTTGGCGACTACAGCATCCTGTGGATCATCAGGTTCTGCAGCTGACAGCAATGCTTGTAACGAGAGCAGTACAGTTCTTAAAGTCATGGCGGCAGCCCTAAGACAACATTAATAGTCAACCAAAAGATTGTTTCAACAAACCTATCTGTGTTAAAGCTAAACCCAGCATCATGTTTTTTTCTTCCAAAATAAAATCATTCATTTTAGCTAAAATTAATAGAAAAATAAACTTACCATTGGTCTTTTAATATGTCTAAGCATATTGCTCCTGTCACCGAGGAAATATTTGGATGCCAAATTTTTGTCATGAACCTTACCTAAAACCACAACAGCCATTAAAAGTATTGATATCCAAGTATATAGCAAAAATTAGCACTAAACAAGTTTTCAATCTTTTTATCAAAGTGTGATAATACATTCATAAAATATCAATAATGAAAGAAGAAATCATAATTAATCTTAATGCATAATTATTGTATGTAAAACTTTGGGAAACCCTGTAATTACTTCATCACACATGTTATATGTCAGCATATAATTTATCCTCAAGATTCCTCACTCAGAATATGTTTTGAATTAAATTATATAACCATACTAAAATATCCATATAATGATAACAGAAAATAATGAAATTATTCACCAGCTAGTAAAAGAATTATTCAAATACCTTTGGAGGATTAAAGGGGTAGGTCTCAGGTACTTTTATCTCTAATATAAATGTGCCCCCTTCATAAGGTGTATCTGGAGGTCCTGCAATTTCACCCTTCAATTCTGTGTAACTATCATTTACTAATTCTACTTTTATGGCACATTTGGCCACCTAGAAGGTAAAAAGAAATAATATTTTCATGCGATCACTGCCATGTATTGGAGATACAGCATTATGATAACCCCTGCCATACATTTGGAAGATTATTAATGTTGCTTTGTTTTGATTATTATTAGACACAGTGCAAAACCCAAACATGACAGACGAACGTAAGTAGCGATTGATATTTTCAGTTAATGATGTCCATACTTTTTTAGAATTGTTTCTTACCTCTTCGCTTTTAATTACTTCTTTGAATTCGCGTTTTATCCTTTGGGCTGCTATATTTGCCATATCTTTCAATATCTTCTATATTTACAAATGTTAAATGAACTAACACTGTCTATATGTACAGCATAACCGTTGGAGTATAGTTCGAAATTTGGTATCGCTATTTGTGACCCAGTGTTTTGCAATTATTAAACCTTTCACACTTTAATTTTATTTTATTATTTGTCGAAAAATGAAAATGAAGTATGAATAAAATCACAGAACAATCAAATCCAAAAACAAAACGTCATGACAAAATTGACAATTCGCAAATTCGCGGAACCGTCTTTCATCACGTCCTGACAGTGAAAAAAAAAAGATAACGAAAAGACCACTGGAATTTTCAACAACATATTTTGACAGTGTTCAAAAACTACTCGAAAACAAACAGGAAAAACACAAAGATGTGATAGTCTTATCAAAATAAGTGGAGAATCTTGCAAACATATAACACTATTTCAAAGAAATCGTGGAACGATCTAGGGGAATTATTGCGTCAATGTTTATCAGTATGATGCAAGCGCTATCCGCTCGCTGATTGGTCGATTTTCTTTAGCAATGCCAGGTTTATCATCGGAGTCTCTTCGTGCGAAAAGTTTACTTCGAGCAAATCTCGAAAAGCCGCGTTCAGACGTGCACTTGCAGAGCAGAATGCCCAATATCAAAGTTTTCAGCGGGACTTCGCACCCCGACTTGGCACAAAGAATCGTAGATAGGCTGGGAATAGATCTGGGAAAGGTTGTCACCAAGAAATTCAGCAATTTAGAGACATGGTACGTAACCAGAAATTCCTTCATTCATTCAAATTAAATTATGTTATCATAGCCAAAGGATTAGTTGAGCCTGCTTGATTTTTTTGAGATCTATTTTTGCGCACTATCGCCCGGTATTGATTTCATTCCAGTGTGGAAATCGGCGAGTCTGTGAGAGGCGAAGATGTGTACATTGTGCAGTCAGGATGTGGCGAGATCAATGACAATCTTATGGAACTGCTTATTATGATAAACGCGTGCAAAATTGCCTCAGCTAGTCGTGTAACTGCCGTTATTCCTTGCTTCCCGTACGCCAGGCAAGATAAAAAAGACAAGGTGAGTTAGAAAGTCAAAGAACAAACACCTGTTTTGCCATTTAACCTCAAAATATTACTAGTATTTGTTTACACGTGATTTGCGGTATGGTTTGACAGGAATTAGTGCTAAAAATGCAGATACATACATATCCTACACACATTTCATTGCATAACCTAGATTATTTAATTTTTGAGTCAATTATACAGGCAAGGACATGATAAAATCAACTCGCACATGAGTGAGGGATGGTTGATACTTAAAATTGAGATATGACTAGTAAAGGTAGCATGTGGATTGATAATGTTGACTCTTAACCAGTGCTTGCCATTCCACATGCTTGACCAGAAACAATCCTCTGAACCATGTTTGAAGCTGACAGTCAATGGAGCTTTCTGCATTGATCAAGAATCATCGAGGCGATCTTCTCCCACAGAGAGTGGATTGCCAAGTCATGACTCATATTTGCTAATCACCACAGGATTATCTCTTAAGAACAATTGCTATAACTTGCACATCTTTCATATCCTATATCTTCAATCTCAACATTTCTCTGCCTTATATATGTTCAATACTCGACCATCAGAACAGCCCCATTAAGTTGTCACCACAAAATGTTATATTTTAATTTATTGAAATTATGTAATTTGTAAACTAATTGGTGGTCAAATAGTGGTCAAACAACTGAAAATCTTTGGATTTTAACAATTTTGCAGTATCAGCTTCTCAGAGCTAACTATCATTAGGAAGGTAATTGTAGTTCTCCATTGTTTTTTGAACAAATCTGTTCAGTATATTAGGAGCCTTATATTGTTATATTTATGGAGCTCAATGCAAAATATTACTCCTTCAACAAGATAACATCTTATTTATTTTTTTAAATTCCCTCTGATTTGAAAATTTGATCCTTGATTTTGAAGATAATATTCAAGTCATTGAAAAATTCTCATGTGACAGTTCAATGGTATATCTTTGATAACAGCATCTGACTTCATTTAATTGAGCAAGTATATTTTCGCCCTTTTTTTGCTTATCACCTCAAGCATATCTACATGGTTTTGAAACTTCTTTACACTGTAATAGCTTTCTATCTAAAATAGTAGCATTTCATTGTGATGCATATCAAAAAAAGGAAATATTTTGTAGTGTAAACATCACCATATAGCCTAAGTTATCTATCAGTAATTTATTTAACCCTTCCTAGAGTGGCTAGATATCAATCTTATAGTTTTGAATGTTTTGATGTTTATTAATTATAACATATTTGAATATCTGATAGTTCACTTTAGAAATTATTTAACAGTATTATCAATATGGTTGGAAATCTCCAATTCAAACATTATATTACCAGATTCTGTATATGGATCCTCATTCTTTCTTTGTACAGGATTTCATGGACTACATTTGATTATTGGTTCATCATTTTTATGGTATTTAATTTTGCTTGTTTATATTTAGTTTCTTCCTATGTCAATTTAAAATTATATGTCCAAAAAAACTAATTATTTGATGTCATAAGAATGTGTGCTTTTTATTTTGATTCAAAGAATGTTTGATAATTTTATTGTTATTATTGTTATCTGGACACTCTATCTTTGATTAGCTCAATAGAAGAATAGTATAATAAATGACAGGTTTTGTGCTAATCTGCCAGCAACTAAATCTTTCTCTTTCCTACTAAACCAATTTTAGAATGGCTCAAGCGATAAAGAACGCCATGTGGAAAAGTGGAAGTCTATCGAATGGAAATTCAGGGTAAATGATTTTTGAATTTGCTGAATGTTATGGGGCTTCGGACTGTTGTTTCCCTTTTTGAGGGATATGTCCTCTTATCAAAACATATTTTGCTGTTGCATGAATCTTAGCAGCTCTATTAATTGGCATAGTAGATAGAAATTTCACTAAATGGTATCCCTAGAAATTATAATAAGCCGTATTTAATATTGAAGATGTAGCTGTAGATTTGGCAGCAAAATTTTGCAACAGCAAAATGAACCATTTTGAATCTTTAATATTACGTGATTCATACTTATCTACATGGAACCATCATCAGCTAATACTTTTTTATGCTTGGGGTATTCATTTACTAACTCGTATTATTATAATCTATTTTGTTGACGTTATTCCTATCAAAAAGCATAGCGTCAATAACATTTCCTTAATTTTTTTATATGTGCTCATTTTGCGTCATATCTATAAAAATATTCGATAAATTGAAGTTAGTAAATATATTCAGTTGAACCTATTGACATTTTGACCCCTGTGAGATAAAGCTACCAGTGTGGTATTCTGACGAGCTGAGTGTTCAACGTTCTCACATTATATTATTGTGTAACTTTTCTATAATCTGTGTTGGTGGAAAAATTCTCTGTAACAAACATGAAGTGTCCCATAATACATAATGATTGTGGTCTCAGATAAATGTGTATCCATTTACAAAGATGTGTTGCAAAAACCATATAATTCCGATATTTGTATCCAAAAGAACTTCGAGACTATAATTGCAGATCGAAGGGAACTTAAATAACATATTCAGAACAAATTAAATGATATGGATATTTGATGTTCTGTTTGGAGTGTCTTAAGAGGTTTTCGTGTAAATAAGCAAACATTTGTAACTGACATTTCAATCCCAATATCAGTGTTGTTTGAAAAGAGATAGTATTGTTTCACTTTTATAATATACAAGCAGGATTTACCAAAATGGAAACATTCGGAATTTGAACGAACATAGAATTTGCTGCTGAGACAAATATCTTAAATTCTCGCAGAATTCCATTCAATTATTGAAGAACAAGCTCAAAGTATGTTGATTCCACTTCCTACATAACAGTAAATTTCAAGAGATTGATTACCATTCTGAAACAACATTTCAGCTACATTTAAAAGTATGGAGCGTCTATAAACTATATTTATATAATAATTGCCGGAACATTTACTGTCTCGTTTCCGTTAATTCATTTCCTCAAAACCCGAGTATCTTGGTTTAACAAAACAACGAAGACTATTTATAGATGGACAAGGCAGGGTTATTCTATCATGTTTGGTCAATAAATTCTAATTTAACTCATCTGCTAAGATACGAGTTAACGTGAATCATATTCGTGATTGAATAAATTACTTTACTGCATTTGCATTTGACTGGTCGAATTCAATTTAAGTCAATTTTGACCCAATATTACTGGTCAAAATCTCAATTTTCTAATTATGAGACAATTTACAAACAATAATAAACATTCATTTCGACAGAAAATAATGGCCTTGATCAATTTTTTTAATAGTTTGTTCATAGGAAGGTGCGGAAAATTTTGAGGGAAAGGGAAATACCTTGTAAATATCTTCTATTTCAACATAGATATATGCATATCCTTCACTAGGTCTTGCGCAATATTCATGGAGTGATTCGTTTTATCTGTGTTTATACTTAATGAACAGCGGTATTGTTTACATTGAGATTGTCCAGTGTTTAGTGATAGTATTATGCATCTTACATTTCAATTAAAATATTCCACTTGAAATGGATAATATAATATGGTGTACTTTCTAGTATTCACGTATGTCTGACACTATACTAAGCAATAATATCCAAGATAAAAATGCCTCTAAGATCTCGTCTTGCTATTTCATATGGGTCAATAATTTAAACACTTTGGGATACGAGTGAATTTTGATAATTACCTCAGTTTTTGTAAGTTTAGTATGAATCTATCGTATTTTGGAAGTTACTGCTAAAGGCATATGAAAAAACGATAGACATATTTGTTTACATCTAGCAATACGCCAACATTGAAATTCGGAGTAGTTCAATGCTTACCTAAAATGCTTGTGAACTCAGTTTTAACACTTGAAACTTATATATAATTACTAAAGCAATCAAACAAAATATTTATTGTGTGGTATACTCCAATTTTTAAAAATAACAGAAGATCAGTTAAAAGACATTTTTCTTTTTATTCCTACTTATTGCCCAATTTGGCGACACATCAGGCTTGGCCACTGCTACAGTCCTTACGAATTCATTTGTCTATTCCCGACGCGGTAACGCTTACTCGGATGTTGTTTTGTCGCAGTGCTTACGTAAAAAATACGTGGTGTTTCTGTTCATTGACTTTAAACGTGAATACTAAGGGCTAATCAATGTGTTGTGTGTCGAAAAATGGAGTAAATGAATCGAAGTGTTACATTCCACAGATACGAATTATCTCTTAGATCGCCGTAAGTATTCTCATTCGTCCTTCCACTCGCACTACCGCATTCGGCGTGTAAAAACAACATTGAACAATTTATGAATGACTGGCGTAGTCTATCGTTTTATATATGTCTTTGATTACAACGTTCATCACTGTTATTAGGATAACTTATTTCCATTTTACGTGGTTCGTTTTGTGTATCAGTCGACGCTACTGTATGTTACACCGTTTGAAAAGGCCCTGTAATAAATAGCATGTAAATAGATATACTAACCAGCATTTTGAATGTGGATCTATTGAATTAAAAATACCGTTTGAAACACAGTGTTGAAAAACATGTTTAAAACAGAGGTTTTTGTTTCAGAAAAACTATTTCATTCGGTTGATTTTTTTCCTAGATTAGTATAACCGGTGGCATGCTTGTATTGGATCAAAAGGAGGCGACAATGAAAATCTGTATCAAAATGCATAAAAATGTTTTTCTTTAGCCACACCGGGTCAAATTTGATCAGATGGCAAAAATGAACATTTTAACAACTCCGATTGACTTGTTTCCCCCAGAGCCGTGCTCCGATCTCAGCCAAACTGGTGGCGAACATGCTGTCAGTGGCCGGCGCAGATCACATCATCACCATGGATCTACACGCCTCCCAGATCCAGGGCTTCTTCGACATCCCGGTGGACAACCTGTACGCCGAGCCGGCTGTGTTGAAGTGGATCAAAGAGAATATCGTCGAATGGAGGAACTGCATCGTCGTGTCTCCGGATGCCGGAGGCGCAAAGAGGGTCACTTCCATTGCGGACAGGCTCAACGTTGAGTTCGCTCTTATCCACAAGGAGAGGAAGAAGGCTAACGAGGTAAGGGATCGAATCTCTTGGTGAGGCTTCACAGATACCCCAATCGTATCAGTCACGATTGCAATATTTTCATGGTTCCAGGTAGCGTCAATGGTGCTGGTGGGCGACGTGAAAGACAAAGTGGCCATCCTAGTGGACGACATGGCCGACACTTGTGGTACGATCTGTCACGCAGCTGAAAAACTGACCGAGGCTGGCGCTACCAAGGTGTACGCCATCCTTACGCACGGCATCTTCTCAGGACCTGCGATATCCAGGATTAACAACGCATGCTTCGAAGCTGTCGTCGTCACCAATACCATTCCGCAGGACGGTCACATGAAGGATAGCTCCAAGGTCCAGGTGAGTTGGGAGAAGTGGTGGGAAGTTTTTACTCTATGTAAGCTAGAGCCGTGGCACAACCTTTAGTAGCTCAGATAAAAAGTATATTATCTAACGTTTATTTTTCCTTGCAGTGTATCGACGTATCAATGATGTTTGCAGAGGCAGTGAGAAGGACGCACAACGGAGAATCAGTATCATATTTATTCTCTAATGTTCCCTATTAGATTAAGCCTAAACTACCTTTATATTGCCACTGTTTGGCAAACAACTGTATAGCAATTATTGTTGGATAATTTTTTTTTAATTAAATTCCTTTAAGGCTAATACGAAGTTTTGTTTGCATTTAACGACACTATCAAGAGTTGATATTTTTTATACATTTTTTATTATTGTACTGGACGCAAGTCTGTTGAATAAAATTTACATTCGTAGCTGAAGATAGTCGTGTTTCAATCCTATATCGCGAATGCGCAAGGCTTTTCAGTCAATACGAAAAAACAAGTATAATATTTTCAATATTTATTCAGTCTAAAAAATGTAGAGAAAATATAATCGGTAATCTTTTAAACTATCTCTTAAAAAAATATGTACAGGATATTCTAAACGAGTGCTCGAAAAATATGGAATGAATTGAATGGTTGGAACCAAAAATATTCGATGAAATCTCACTCACTGTGTGGAATGAAAATTGAGTTTGACCATAAGCTTAATTTTTTCTAGACTGATATGAATGATTTGAACATTCAACTTGGACGATGAATGCACAATCCATAGATAAGAGGCATTTGAAATGTGTTTCTACAGACGCTTGATATTCCTTTGACCGGCACAGTCACAAATCAAAAAGTACCTAGCCTAAAAGGCGTTTTACATGGGTTTCCAATATTTCATTTCCAGCTTTCATTTTTCAAGATAACTGAACGATTTTTTTTTCAAATACTCAAGCGAACCCCTTTTTGCAATATTTGATACAAAATTTTAGATATTGTCACAAGGACGCTCGTATCAGCGATAAAAAATATGTCCATGTACAGTGCCACAATATTTCATTTGAAGCGCATGATTTTGAACATATTGAAAATATTTTTCTATGCAGATCAATGGTTCTGTGCCCGTGCGAAGCCCTTTTCTTGATATTTCGGTTACTTTGATTACCAAAAGGTAAAAAAAACGGAATAAAAGAAAAAAATGTTAATATGCATGTGACATTTTGTATAAAAAATTGTAAAAAGGCCCTTTCAGTGGGCAGTCTGTTGAGTAAGCTGTACTGAAAATTTCACCACAGCACTCGGTTAGATTACAGTAATGAGTTAAATCCGAAGATAACTTTTAACAACTAATTTCTACCTAAAACAATTTTTATATCTGAATATTTAGTTTAGTACAATAACAGATATTTTCAATACATACATAATCGCTTAAATTGAATATAACTAACGAATATCTCTCTCTAGTCTAGAAAAATTAGTTTTTGCACACAATGTTACTGCACTATACTAAACATTATACAACAACGATAGAAGTTATATTGATGAATGACAAAGATATTTATAGTATTAACATTGTAAAAATCTAAAACTACACACTCATACAGAAAATAGGCAGAATGACATGTATAAAACTTCACCTCATAAAATACTGAAATAATTTGTGGTAGAAATTTTACAATAAAAATTTTCATTATCAAGATGTGAAATATAAGGAATTTCTCAACCACTTTCAAAATAAATTTCTAAAACATGCCTTACAACCCCAAAGCAAATGATCTGTGTTGCAATAAAAATTAATCAAAAAATTAAGATGAAATAAAAAAAATCTAGATCATGACGCATAAATCAGCAATATTGCTTGTAAAATATACCCACACATCACCACTGTTTACTGCCATACAAATACTAAGTATTGTTCTATCTATATACATCAAGATTGAGAAAATCTAAGACACACCCTGAATGACATATAGAGGAAAAAGTAGTGATTACATACAATTATGAACTTGTAATCTCCAGTGCATTTTAATATGATATTCAAAGGAAAAGGCACACATTGATTAACAAATTGAGTTGTCAGTCACTGAATATGGTGTAGTAATATTTTGGTTGCATCTAGAATCTGCTATTTTCATAGCAAGGTTTGATAATGAAGCATTAATTCTTATATCACAATGCACAAGCAGTTTAATCTCTGAAATGGGTATGAGATCAAATGTTACATCGAAATTAATGTTTATAGTCTCAGTATCAGCCAAAAATTCCAAAAAGCTCAATGCAGGCGCTATACACACTGGAGTATCACATAAATATTGTCATTTATAAAAACTTGAAAAACTCCATTTTTTTCTCAGTCAAAGACAACAAAAAATTTCCACCAGGTGTCTGTATACCTTTCAAGTCTAAAACCGCATCGTGGGCAGGCACAGTGGCAACCTTCTGACCAGTACTTATACTCCACAAGTGAACACTTTTGTTAGACTCATGATGAGCAGCAATGTACTGCTGCTTGTCTGCCACAAAGCACGATTTCGACAACAATTTCTGCATACTGCCACCTTGGAAACAGTGACTCACATTACAAGTAACAGTATCAGCAACTTTATCTAATGTACAAATAGTATGGCGAGAATATGAGATCCTATTGTTTGGTCTAGATGAAACCAGCAGTTGTCTAGTTTCATCTTGATATTTCATGCTTACAAATGGTCCTTCAAGTCTTGTTAGTGGGTGCTGCACATATCCACCAGCTGAGTTTTCAAATACCCAGAGAGAATTCAGCTTGCACGAAACTACACCACCATTTTGGAAATTTCCTCCAGGCTGTGGTGGGATTGAGGCTACAGAGACAACTGGTGACATGTCTCCTGCAACTGCCAACGTAGCAATGGGTTCACTCATTGTACGTAAATCATATTTAGCTACATAACCACACTGGGTTCCAATATAAAAGTACGATTGATTGGTAGCATCCCAACAACAAGACCATAATGGCATCTGCTGTGCCATGGTATATGTTACAGAGTTACTGACAGTGTCAACAACTTTGAAAGATTTATCCATTGAAGCTGTCAGTATCCAATTTTGCAGGGGGTGAAAAGCCATGTCACGAATTTGAAGTTGATGTAAATGCATAAATGATAGGGTTTTGTACTGAGATATGTTTATTTTGCGAATACCATATCCTGGAAATAATGCATTAGGTGCTCTCATTGATGCCATTATCATATCTAGGGGCAGTTTTGTATCAAATACTCTACAGCCACTCTGTCTGCAGAGTTCCAAAGATTTATCCATATATAACCTAACAGGGTTTGAACTGTGAAAATTGTTGACACTACCAGACTGCAGTCTTTGGTCAGGCCTGCCATTACTTAAGTCACTCATTTGTTGTTTGAGGTTTTGAATTTCTTGTACTAACATTTGTTCTCTGCAAGCATACTTTGACATATCGATGAGAACTTTGTTTTTCTCTTCTATTACTCTATTCAACTCTGCTCTCAATTTTTCCACTTCTGTTGCATCTACTGCTATAAGTTTTTTGGCATAGATATACCTGAGATCAGATCTGTTTACTTTTTTCTTACATGTAGGACAGGATTTTTTCGGCTGACTGTTCAGCCAACGGGTGACACATTTATATCCGAACAGGTGCCCACATTTCAGGGAACAGATCCTGTGTTCACCAGTATTAGTCCAATTGTCAAGGCAAATGGGGCACAACCTACCATCATCTTCATCTTCACTCAGCGACCTCTTCCTTGTGTCCCCTTTAATATCAGAGTCTGGTGGGTCATGACTGTTGTCTTCATGCAGATCTGCTGGTGATGGAGCTCTACTACTAGCCAGAGAAATCGGCGGAGATACCCTTTCAACATCTCCATTGTTAGATTCTACATCATTGGATTCTATTTGAACGATAGCGTGTTGTTCAGCCGGGATTTCTGGGTTGATAAAGGGAATGGGGCCCTCAACGTGCAAACCCAAGCTCGAAACTACCACAATTTCGTAAACGTCATTGTTGGCGATTGGATTTGCTGCGGGTTGTTCTGTATTCGAGGCATTATCCACATCCATGGCATTTTCGTCGACGGCTGCAAGAGAAATTCAACAAACCTATTGAAAAATGTCTATCTCAATATAGATTATGTTAGCTTACAATTATTCGTATTCGAAAAATCCATAAATCGGAGAATTTTTTTTATTTATCGGTTGACATTTTAAAACAATACTATAACCTTCCAAACATTTCGTTGACAACAAGAAAAACCCTCAACGTCAAATACCTTCATCCCATCTCTATCCAAATACAAATTCTTTAAACAAACTTGATAAATCAGCCATGAAACGTTCCTCAGTGATTTACCTAGTTCTATGAATCGACCAGTATTTGATATGGTAAAAGGTGCAGGGTAATTTAACAGTTATTATGACTTTTTTTATTCGTAATAACATGGAAATCATGAATATCAGAAATATTTTTACGAATACTAAAAAGTAAAAATGTAACACTAGCAAAACTACATTACTAGTTCACATAGATGTCATTTTTAAACTGCTGTTAACAAGTGACAGCAAACAAATCTGTCATCGTGGCACCAACAACCAACATCAGCTGTCACATTTGACGTTCCCGAAAAATTAACACCACATTCCGCAAAGTGATTTCAATCAAACAAAAGGAAATACGTGGTAACTAAAGTTTATGCGAACTTCATCAACGAGGCTTTCGATGATAAGATAACAATTACATTGAATCCGCAGTTAGTGCTATATACAATTTGTAAGATGGGCCTGACAATATCTTCAGTATTCAACAGACTGTTCAGCAAGAAACCGATGAGGATATTGATGGTAGGACTAGATGCAGCTGGAAAGACTACAATATTATATAAACTGAAACTTGGAGAGATTGTTACTACTATACCTACGATTGGATTTAACGTAGAAACTGTAGAATACAAGAACATATCTTTCACTGTATGGGATGTTGGTGGACAGACGAAAATCAGAAAGCTTTGGCGACACTATTTTTCCAACACCGACGGTTTGATATTTGTCGTAGATTCTAATGATAGAGACCGTATTGTGGAAGCAGAGCAAGAATTGCACAATATGTTGAGTGAAGAAGAACTTAAAGATTCTGTCCTACTCATATTTGCTAACAAGCAAGATTTACCAAACTCCATGTCAACCGCTGAACTGACTGACAAGCTAAAGCTGAATACTTTACGAAACCGAAAGTGGTATATCCAAGCAACTTGTGCAACTCAGGGTACTGGGTTATATGAAGGACTTGATTGGTTATCCAATGAGCTAGCTAATAAGTGAATTTAAGTGTTTTGGTTAACATTTTTTATGAGGTTTTATCTGAAAAATATATGTATAAATTCAGGGTTACATCCAGACTTGTTATTGGATTTTTTTCTAAGATATCAAGAGTTTGCCAAATTTACTTTCAGTAATATCTTAAGGCTTCACTCCAGTCTGAAGATAAGGCATTTTGCACTTGCAATGTTTGTGTTTAATGAGTGCAGTCTAGATACTTATCTATATGTTGTCATTTTTACCATCTGTTTACATTTATGTTATTATAAGTACTCTGTACTTCTTACTCCAAGTTTTGAGAAGATTTAAGGAAAAAATTTCAAATGCTGTTCTTTTAGTTTGTTAAATAAATAAATATAAGGAATCACAGAGTTTTATTGTACAATTCCAAGTATGAAATTTGAAAAATCATAATTGTAATGAAACTTTGCTATACATATTAACCTATTTGAAAATTATTATAAAACATAACGAGGAACAACTCCTGGGCTCTCACATGGCCAAACTCAAGTGGAACATGCTACAGGCTCAGATATAATATATAGGTATATTCTATAAATTCCAAAAACGAGTATCTACTTAAAAATATAATGCATTGAGTCAAAGCTTGGGGGGCACATACTCTCTACGACTGTTGAAAAAAACATTCAAGAAATGCTACTCTAACTATCGATTCACAGAGTCCAGTGATATTAAGTCAACTTTACTTTTTATAAGGTGTACTGGAGGAATGGCATTGTTTGAGCATGAACATTTACAACCAGAGACAAAGTCAAAATTCCCTATCCTCGAGTCACAATGTGGACAGCTAATTCGACCCTTCAACCATTGCTCAGCTTCTATCTTCTGGGATATCCAATTCGGTAAATATTCTTCATTTAAGAACACCATATTTTCATCTTTAACTGTATCACATGCATTATTTTCCGTAGCAGAGCTAGTTACGTTCTCGTTGTGTGCATTGGTAATTAATTCCGGTTTGGCGTGCAGATCTAACAATGTTTTGCGACATTTTTTGCATTTTACTTCAGAATACATGTCTATCTCAAGGAAATAGTTTACCAATGATCAAAATATTTTCCCAAATTAATGAAGAGGGTTTTATTATCTATTTGTCACTTATTCACCATTGATTGAATCCTATTAAAAACTCTTGCTGGTAATAGTTGCTGTTCAGAAAAATAAACATAGGATGAGTTACAAAAAATAGTCTTGATTGGTCTACTTGTTGGTGATGGGTCTGCAGAAAATAAATCGTTTTTTTATGGAAGACCATAAAACACAATCTAATCAGATATTCTGTTTGCTAACTGAAACTCTTATTACGAATTGGTTTCCTGGAACCGATTCATTATTAACTGCAATCATTATATTTAATCCATCACCACAGAATATAACGTTACAAGTTACAAGTCATGATTGTCAGAGCACGTCAATTGAAGCAACAACATCTTCACTGTTATTTTGACAGCAACAACAGTTTAGCCGGTAACACGTTTTCAATGATTTGATATGTCTATATTTTTTGATGTCTTGCCATTGTTAATAGTATTTTTGGTAAAAAATGAACGTTACATACTGTCTAATCCGCTGTTGTTGTCAAATGGGTTCGGAGTATCTGTGTGTGTATCCTTATCCATGATCCTATACTGGTGTTCTATGCTGATTCTGAGGACTGATGTTCTGTGCTGAGGACCAAACCCCAAACCTATATTTTATCTTATCTGTGGTTGAGAATTGTAATGACTGTAATGAGCAGTGAGGGCAGAAGCTTGAATTTTGAAAATGTTATAAATATCGATACATTTTTGCGATTCCTGCTTTATTGTATGGAAATCAACATGGGAACTGGTAAGAATATTTCAAATACACAATTCAGTTAACACAATCCATATTATCGTTTTTTGTTTACATTGAATTTGTAATCATACAAAAAATGGGTCTATACATTTTTTTCATCAAATAGCTAAACATTCAAGGATGCGATAACAATTTTTGAAACCTCACTACGATGAATTTTGCTCGGAAGTCAGGAAAATCAACATTCAGCCATAGTAAGTTTCAATAGGTAAAGCTGATGCATTGATATCAGTACATATTAGCTGGTTAAGGTAAATAATTTTTGAATTAGTCTTCATTGGTTATTGTAGAATAGCGCGGGTGATGGTTTTCTCTATATTTTAGTTATATAATATAAATGAGAAGAGATGTTAATAGTATTGGAAGTTGAGTAAATATTATTATGATCGTAGGTATGGTATTCTTATCTTGCTTCTCTTATCAAGCCTTGTAAACAAGCAATAGTAAACGTAACATAATGGGTTTATACAGTATACAGTGACAAAGAGAATTTTTACATTTTTAATATGACATCTAGTTGATGCTGTATCAATAATTTATAAAACATATACATACCTATTATATATGTTGAAATTCCATTTTAAACTTTGTTGTCAATTTATTCCTTAAATATAATCAACAATTTAAATTAACTAATTCATTGAATAATTTTTGGGAAGATTATAGTCAATATACTGCCAATTGTTCTGATATTTTGAGCCATGATGAATCAGTCTACCATTTTAGGTGATATCAGATCAACATTCATAATACTGTTTCCCATTCTAATTCAATTGCTATTTACATTTCAAACAAAAACTGACTGGAATGATTAGTTATGAATAAGAAAACATGTTGAATTTGATAGAGAATTATCAGTTTTTAAGATATGCTACTGATATGAAATCTACAAATAGTCTTGTCATGTAAGCAGTTCAGTGGAGAATATTTGAGAGAATACTACAAACAATATTTGAACCATGCAGTTATTTTTAAATGTAGGAAAATGAATGAATGCCTCAAATAATAGCTATTTTATTTGGGTGTGGTGGAGAATTAAATCCATATCCAGAAATTCCCATAGTAAATATGCAACCTTAGCAGTCATTATTTATATTACTTATTGGAGTCGCTTTGAATGGCTACAAAAAATCCTACCTATCAAAAACTAGACATATTTCGTTAAAGGGTCTATTGTTGTAATGGAAAAAGGATTGATTAACATCATGATTCAACTCTTCACCACACCTTGGTTGTAGGCTCACCTTCTTTACTTACCATCAACTAAAATTTCCCTTCCTTGTGTTTACCACTCTGAAAGATTTTCTCAAACTGAAACTTTTCAACTACATTAATATTAACTGAAAATAAGAAGACATGAAACATTGAATATTATGGGTGTTCAGTCTTTACAAAGTAAAAAAACATTGAGCTTTTATGAATGGATCCCTTGATACAAATACCGAGTGTTAGACTACAGAGTCCTGATAGAAATAGGGTGGTTACTACTTTTCAGAAAATGAATATTCTGCAATCAAATTCAGTCATTATTTTTTTATTCATGTCAGAAATTGTAATGCCCTCAGATTCTGCCACACTTGTTTACATTTCCAATCAAATGCAGATGTCACCCTGGGACTTTCCATTGTTTATTGTTATCGATTGCATTTCAATACAATTTATGAATGATTTGTCAAGTCTATCTGTTGGTTAAAGGTCAATAAATTACATCAATCGGCATAAAAACAGCTTGATGCTTTTCATCAGCAACTTATTTCCAAGTGTCGCCATCTACGGGGACATTTGGAGATGTGTTGATGTTGACTCTACAGCTAGACCGACAGGTCATAATGACCAGTCTAGGCTAAAGACGAAACATGCATGTCTATAGATGGTCTGATACATAGTGGAGAGCATACGCTTTTCATCAGATCATTCAAATGTTCATCTTCCAGAGTAGTCAAACCTAATCTCCCTACATATCCTAACCATACTTACCCTTATCCTGTAGATTAGATTCGATGGTTCAGGTTCGGTTTCTTTCAGGTGAGGTGACGGTAGACCTTCACTGCTCATTCTCTGCACAACAACTACTGACCCGGACTCACCGATCTCCTCACCTTAACTACTAGCTTATCACACACACTACTCTTACTACTATTTGGTGTTGGGTTACAACTGTTATACTCGCATGGTTCAGGCTCACATTTGCATGTCATTTGATAGTTACACTACGAAATGACGAACAGCAACAATTCGACGGTGCGCAAATTCGAATGCGACGTTTGTCAGAAGAGGTTTATCGGCAGTAATGATTTGCGCAAACACAAGCGCATTCACACCGGCGAACGGCCGTACATCTGCAACGATTGTGGGAAAGGCTTTCGGCAATCGGGTTCTTTGAAGAACCATATCGCATGCAAACACTCGCCGGGGTTGCAAGGCCGAGAGATTTACATATGCAACCATTGCCAGAAGGCTTTTCCGTTGAAGGAAAGGTTGAAACTGCACATGCGCACCCACACTGGAGACCGACCTTACGAATGCGAGGTCTGCCAGAAAAGATTCGCCAGGGGAGGGCAGTTGATACAACATCAACGGACGCATACCGGCAAGAAGCCTTACATCTGCAAAGTATGCGATTCCTCCTTCACTTGCTCCGCCAATTTGAAACTGCACATGAACAGACATCTGGATATAAGGAACTTCGTGTGCGATGTATGCGGAAAGTCCTTCTTCAGACGGGACGCTTTGAGGAAGCACCTGAATTGCTATCATGGCAACGTCAAAGCGTTCCATTGCAAGATATGCGATAAGATGTTAAAGGGCCACCTGCCCCAACATATGCGGATGCACAATCAAGACAAACCCCACGGGTGCGCCCACTGCGGCTCGAGGTTCGCGCAAAGATCACAACTCACCGTTCATCAACGGATCCACAGCGGGGAGAAACCCTACAGGTGCGAAGTGTGTTGGAAAGCGTTCGCGCACTCCACTGCCCTCAAATTGCACACTCGTAAACATACAGGCGAAAAGCCGTTCAAGTGTGTATTGTGTCAAGCCAGTTTCACTCAGCTTCCGCATCTGAAGAAGCACATGTTATGCGTGCACAAAAGTACAAAGCCGTATGTTTGTTGTTATTGTAAGTCGTTCCATCAAACGAAGATGGAACTGGAGGCCCATCACGCTGACTGTAAGGATTACAAGGAACCTAAGATGCTGGACGTCAAGGTTCCCGAGAGGGTTTTGGAGCCCTCGATGCCCGTCGAGAAAATGAGATTCTTGCTGGCCATTTTACTGAAGAAGATCTCGGTACCGGAAAGACTGCAAGAGTTGGGATTCGATAAAAAATTGATCGACGATGTATTGATCGAATCCATTAGAAACTCTGGAAGGGAACCCTGCACAAATTCGGACTTATCCGTAGGAGAACGGTTGCGGAAGAATGTCACGATTCTTTTAGAATGGACCGTTCCTAAGGCGTATATGGAAAAGTTTAAGCTTGAACGACGCTCCACGGAAGAGTTACTAGAAGAACTGACTTCGTAGGAAATCGGTACCAAGAGTAGCTTTTGAATATTCGCACTTGTTGGTTCAACACTGTCCGAAGACAACTTTAAACATTTCAACATTAGAATCATTATTTTCAACCTCATTCAGTTACTAATTCTCCCATTAATTCATTCTATATTACATAAGGATATTGTTGTGTCCAAAATGGACACACTAGAATTACCTATTAAAATGCTCAGATCATATTAAATGAATTATGATTTGGATCTTACTACATTTATATCCCAGCTTAGAATACAACACTGCCAAATCAGTTCTTTTTTAAATTCGGTATATGAAGCGCATATATTTGACAATTTATTTCAGTTTCATACCAGGTTGATATTGAATCAGTGTTGTTCCCACAAATGCAGTTTTCTATCATGTTCACGTGATTACTACAATAATCGATTCTATAAAAATTTTGGTAACTGTGTAATATTGAACCTTTTGAAATCGTTTTCAATATCTTTCATAAAACAATTTCCCAGTAGATAATATTCAGTCTCATATATACTTGCCTCTAATTATACCAAAGTTTGTAGCTGTTAAGTAGTTAGTACATTAATTATCTGATAGAATAAAGGTACCTTTAGTGGTGTTATATTTTCAGTTATATATTTTTTCGTTTGTTATAATTTTTCAAGTATTTTGCTGGATTATTTCATTCATAAATGACGAATATTCAATACAGATATCCTTTTCCGGATATTAAATCTTCATGAATAATTTGTGATATAACTAAACTTCTGAGTAGATATCGCAATGAGCTTAGTAATCATCGACTAGATATATTTAGCAACCAATTGAATTGACTTGCACAATAAAATTATAACCAAGTGATACAACTTAAAGTTCACAGCTTCAATATATTGTTATAATGAGAAAATATACAGCAGTTTAGTTATCTTAACAAAGTCTACAATAATGAGTATTAAGTTATGGTACTACAGTGTTGGTTCGTACTATGCATAATTTTCAATGTCTCCCGTTTATTGAGTTACCAAAGACTAGTGCAAAGAATATAGTTTTAAGTTTTGTTGGTTTTTAGAAGTCTATATTTTCTTTTCTATTTATCTACACACACAGAAATTATTTTCTAGATATTATTATATTTAAATCTGTGGTACAAATACAGTGTATATCAACAATATTGCAATGATTTAAGTAATTTTTCTGTTATACAAAAACGCTTTTTTGAGCATTTTCAAAATTCTTCTACTAGTGAATAATGAAAGCTTGAATACTGTCATATTGCTTCAGTGCAATATGTTTGTTTAAAATATATATCATTTTGATGATGATATTTTTTGGACATACATGCATTATTTTTGATGTTAGTGATTGCCTTTTCTTGTTTCCTATGTATGAGTGCCATGTCTTATATTAAAAGTAATTTTAGATATTCTAAATTACTTTTGAACGCAAACACTGATTTTGATTAGTCTTTTAGACTGTATACCAAAAATTATTCTTGGATTAGATGTAGAGAAATAAAGCTTTATATTAGAACTGTAGTTTTACTTGAAAATTTGTGATTTGTGTGCAGTATAAAAAAATATTCGGAAAGGGTGGCAAGTTATACTATGGAAGTTGATATGTTCTTATATCTATTTATTGTGGTAACTAACTGAGCATTTCATAATATTTGGTATATAATTAGTCTTATGGCAAAGGAACTATTTCCATGTAATCGAAATAGGTTTTTTCAACTGCACATTCAAATCGTCTATGGTCAGTACCTGAAATCGTTAAAATAATGAAAAATAAAAATAAATTTGTAAAAAATAAAATCATATATATAAAACTTACTCTGTTGATAGTATCATATTTGAAAGGTATGATAAATCCATTAACTGCGACTTGTTTGACAGGAATTGCGATGCCAAGTACGATAACAGTGCCTAGATTAGGTGGTACTTCTGATCCTACGAAATCATTACTGCTCCTCAGTGAATTACCTTGTAATCCGAACGATATCAACGAATATTTCTTTTCTTCATAAGAATCTGGAAACGAAGATTATTGATAACAAACAATTCTAATAGCATGGATAGCGCGAGCAGGAAAACGTTGAAATATCAACAAACAAACAAAAAAGCAGCCCAAGTTTGCACTCACAAATTGTTCCCCTTTGTAAGAGAAGATCTGTATTTGCAACCATTTTCTGTTACTTACTCAAAGAATCGCCATCATCCCAGTATAACTGGCCAAAACTGTAACCATTTTCATCTGCTGCAACCAATAGCTGCATTTTTGTCTTTCTTGCAAGAGTAGTGGTGCTCAATGGCGTTTGCATCGGTAAAATATGACCACCTCGTATCAGCAAGGGGATTTTGTCCAGTGGAGCTGATAGATTGTACATATTGCCAGCACTAATTATAGATGATCTTGAGTAAAAGTCGTACCAAACACTCTTGGGTAAGTAAGCGTTCACGAAAACGTGGTTTTCCTACAAGTAGATAGTTGTAAATTCGTTAAGCATCAATATGAAGCTTGATAGGGGACTCTTTATCCTGCCTAGTTATGTTTCTAATAGATTTATTTTTCTTTCGTGAGTCTTAGCCAACATATTTTTTGGCGCCTTCATTTGCAGTGGGTTAAAGTTAAAACCTTAACTGTTTGCCGACAAAATATCAAAATATTTTGGAGGGGACTCTACCTAGAGTAAAAGGCGTTTTCACATGGGTTTCCAATATATCGTTTCCAGCGCACAGTTCTCAAGATAACAGAAAGATATTTTTTTTGGTTCTATACTCGTTCGGAACCATTATTGCAATTTCTGATACAAAATTTTAGATATTCTCACATGAATATTGACATGTTTTGACTCATTTTAGATGTTTTTTTTTTAACCATTCGGAACCAAAATATCAAGAAAAGGGCTTCGCACGGGCAAAGAGCGGTCCTTTCGCTATCTGCATAAAAAATATTTTCAATATGTTCAAAATCAAATGTTTCAAACGAAAAATTATGGCACCGTACATGAACATATTTTTACCGCTGATACGAGCATCCTTGCAACATTATCTGAAATTTTGTATCAAAAATTGAAAAAAGGGCTTCGCACGAGTATAGAACCCCCTTTTTCTCTGATTTAAAAAAATATCGTTCCATTATCTTGAAAAATGAGCGTTGGAAACAAAATATTGAAAACCCATGTGAAACTTATTTTATTTATGTAAATTCCGCTCTTGAATTACAATTATTATAATAATATTTATATATCCATGTTTCCTATAGAACGCAAACGGCGTAGTTTCGATTAAATTTTTCGTCCTTAGGAAAAAAAATCAGCAACATCGGCCCATTATATTTTGAGTATTCAATAAAAAATTTTTGCCAATGGTATAATTTTTTATAATTTTGCATGACCGTCAATTTATATAGATTTCTCAAAAATTGAATCTTACCTCTAAAACTGGGATTATCATCAAGGCAGGTCCCCACAAAAACTGGGTGTCAATGGCGAATGTTTTCGAATCTTTGGTAAATCTGTAACGGATCAGCAAAAAGTTATAGAAATTTAGAAGAGTTTCTTGTGATTTATTTATTTTGTTTCATGTATTCTGGGATATGCGATATTTTAGAAGAATCAAGTTGCTCCTCTTTTCACTAAAATGTGTTATCAAACGAGATAGGGAGTGTAATTTCTGTATTGTGTGTTGGAGGAAGAAGATAATACTTACTCAAAAAACAACGGTCTCGTGACGGTTTCTCCGTATCTGTAGGCATTGAAAAATAAAGTGTAAAGATACGGAAGTAAGGAGTATCGAATCTTCAAAGCATTTTTCGATGAAGTAACCACTAGATCTCCAAGAGCCGCGGGATCTTGGTCCTACAACGAATGAACAAAGGCTGCAAATTGATATAATGAAATTGCAAAAATAAATAAAATTTAATCACGAATACTTCTCATTATTTCAATTATACTTTTGGAGTACCACTCACAATTCCATCATCAGTATTATGGTTCCTAGAAAATGGATAGAAAGCCCCCAACTGCATCCATCTGTTGCACAAGCTAGAGGTGGTATTTCCATTGAAACCACAAATATCGGCACCCATCAAAGGGATTCCAAAAAGACTGAAGCTCAGTAACTCTGAAAAATATTAATTACCATAATCGCTGGAACATGAATTCGAAAAATTCGTCCAGTAGTATAGACTATATAACTGTGCACACGTTTTCGTTTGCTCTGCCGTTTAAATCCTGTTTTTCTGGTGAATTTTTAAGTGTACTAAATTGAAAATGTGTATGCAGAAGGACATAGAACTCAACTACGTGCAAAATCAAGAACAAAAACTGCAAATTTAGAAGATATTGCATTCCAACCGTTTCCTTACATAAAAAGTACGTAAATACAGCAATGTAAAAACAGCTCGGTACATAAACGTGGAATTTAACCGTTTCCAGTGGCGTAACAATTTTTCTTTTTAAATGAAACAGCAACAACAGTAATTGTTACACATGAAGGACGAATCTCTTGGTAACTTTAAGTGCTGTAGATCAAAGGAGTTAACGTGTTTGGTATGCATAGGGTGTTTCAAGGTACTTCATAAAAGTTGTGTGGAAAGGATGTGAAAGATATGATTATTGTTGAAACACACAATAATATGCAGCAAAGAATGTGAAGAAAATTATGCCATTAAGGTGCTAAAGCTAAATTTTGAAATTTCACGAAAAGATGAATTCATCAATAAGCAAAGGAAAAAATCGCAAGCTTTTGAGGATGATGCAATTGAATGGGAAAATCAATATCGGAAAGAAATTGAAGATAAAGATAGATCAATCTAATTAATTGAGTCTGAACTAAGAACAGACAAAAAGGAAGGAAGAAATGGGAAGTTTTAGAAATGAAGTTGAAAAATCTAAAACAGAAATACAAGATTTACAATATGAGATAAAAAGGATGACTCTCTCAAATGATAATCTATCAAAAAATGTGTCCAGGTTAGAAGTTAAAGAAAAGGAGCTACTCAAAAAATTGAAAACAGAAAAATAAAAAATCTCAGAATGTAGCCAAGTTATCGACTGTAAGCCAAACAAATAATACTGATCAGTTATCAGTAAATGTCTGTCCATCAAGAACTCATGAAATTAGTCAAGAATGTCGAGAAATTATAAAAAAGTTAGTACGATCTGAGTTTAACGCCTGTGTCCAGAAGTATACCGCTCAAGACACTAATCAGGAAGGGACAGCACTAGGTAACACTCTAAGAGCAACTAAGAAATATTCAAAGGTGATTGCAGCAAAACCCAAGGTTTCAAACAATACAGCCATGACAGCATCTGCTTTTGAAGAAAATGTGGAGTCAAATATACAGAAAGTTAATCATAAACAAAACCTGAAGACCATTAGAAGCAGCACTTCACAGAGCGGATCATCCACAGTTTTTCAATCAAATGACACACTTCTTCCATTGAAACATAAACAACAAGAAGTAATGGGAGCAGTTATCAACTTAGCATCGGATATACTGCCACAAGGAAATCAAAACAATGATATTTCTGGGGATGATTTTGTTGAGGTCAAGAAACGAAGACGCCGAAATCAGAGAATAGGGATTGGTCCAGATGAGCCGGACTCCAATTTCAAAGGTAGCGCGGAAGTGAAAGAAAAGAAGATTTGGGTCTTCCTGAAAAGGTTAAAGACTCTGCTTCGTCGAATGACATCTTAGATTACTTGATTAAAAACCTGAAAACTGATAGTAGCCAAATTAGTGTAAAAAAGGAACAAAAATATTACCAGGTAAAAGACAACAACTGTTATTTAGTAGGTGTTAAACCTTGTTTCCATTCGTTAGTGTATGATGTTAAATTCTGGCCTAAAGGTGAAATATTTAACCGTTTTTATTTTGTAAAGGGAGTAAAATTTCTGGATAAACCTAAAATTAGAGTACAAAGAGTCGATTCAAATGGAAGTGTTTTCCAACAGCCACGGCCTAACAATTTTTTAGATCCACAATAAATACAAATTGTACCTACTCTCAGAATTATACAGGAGCTACATGTAATCAATTGTCTTTATGTCACCAAAATATCCAGTGTCTAGGTAACAAATTGTTGTGCATAGATGAGGCCTTTATGTACGACATTTTACTTATATCTGAACACTGGCTCAATGAGGATCAACTTAGTGTTACCAAGCTGATGAACTTCACACTATGTACTGCTTTTTATAGAAAAGAATCAGTTCATGGCGGAGTAGCTATTTTTATGAACGATAGGTTAAATATTAACTATAAAGCTGTTGATGTTTCGGAATTTTGTGTTGAAGGTGTATGTGAATGTTGCTGTATTATTTTAGAAACTTTTAATATTATTATTGCGACTATTTATCGGCCACCGACTGGCGATTTCTATGTTTTTAAATTTGCTGAATGGTTTCTTGAATTTTATTGATACTGGTAATCGACAAATAGTGATTGGGGGTGATTTTAATGTGGATTTTTTATGCAAAAATATAAATTTACATTTTTTTAAAGATCTTATTGGATGTTATAGTTCAAATCATACGATAAATGTGCTTCCAGCTCTAGTTCCTGCCTGGATAATTTTTTAGTTAATTTTGATGAACATTCTGGAGCATCAGTTGTAGATCATTGTATATCTGACCATTTCGGTCAGATACTCAATATCCATCTGCCCGAAGTACGATACAAGAAAAGCAAATATTCTTATGTTCGCGACTTTTCTCCTCAGAATATACATAACTTCCGTCTTAAATTGAGTCTTGAGAGTTGGCTTGAAGTCTACCAAGAGTCAACTATATATAAGGCATGTGATTCTTTCCTCAACATTATTATATATCATTTTGATATTTCGTTTCCTTGTAGAAGGTTACACATTACATATGGGAAAAAACGAGCTTTGTCACCGGAGTTGATTAAATTGAGAGACCAGGTCACAATATATCATCACTTAGCAAAAAAATATAAATACAAAGAAATTATTAACCTGTTAACAAAATCCTATAGAGATCAGCTCAAGAAGTCTAGGCAGCGAGACATAGATACCAAAATCGAAATGTCAAGTAATCGAAGTAAATGCATGTGGCAGATTATTAAGGATATACAAAAAAGGGAAGTCAATAAAAATATAAATATAACTGAGAATGGGAGTCTGGTCCCAGATAAAATCGTAGCAAGTAAATTCAAAGAGTATTTCACATTAAATGTAAAAAATTATAGCCTGGATAAAGGCTTTACCAACACTTTAATCAAAATGTCTACTAAATCAATGTATTTGTCACCAGTTCCTGAGGGTGATGTGTGCGTTTTGGTTTCGCAGTTAAAAAACTCAAACTCCAGTTGATTTGACTCAATTTCTAATAATTGCTGAAAAAATGTATTTTGGAGATTCGCTCACCTTTAGGTTATTGAATAAATTACTCTTGTGAACAGGGAACTTTTCCAAACTGTTTAAAGATGGCGTTAGTAATACCTATTTACAAAAGAGATGATCCAAATGACTACTCCAATTATAGGGGTATTAGCTTGCTATCTAGCATATCAAAGCTGTTTGAGTTAAATATGAAAAACCAGTTAGTGAACTTTTGTACCCAAAATAAAATAATATCAGGCAGTCAGCATGGATTCACTAGTAAAAAAAGTACTGAAACTGCTTTGTATAATTTCACTGAAAATATTGGCAGTGCACTAGATCAAAAAAATCATATATGTGGTCTATTTGTTGATTTTTCTCGTGCTTTTGACTATGTGGATCTACCATCGCAACTCTTTCAGACATATATTACACAAAGAAAACAATATGTATGTGTCAATGGTGTTAAAAGCAGTACAACAGAAGTGAATATAGGCGTCCCACAAGGCTCAGTCCTGGGTCCCTCCTTGTTTCTGCTTTATGCCAACGATCTGCCTTACTTCATATCTGATACTGGACCAGAATATAAGGCTGTGTCATATGCCGATGATACCAACATCTTGATTACGAGTCCAAGTATAACTGAGCTACCTGCTATGACTGAACATGTTAATAATAGAATCATTGAATGGTCTAAAAATAACTGCCTTTTGTTGAACACCGAGAAAACAACCATCGTAAAATTTACATTGAAGCAGGAACAACAAGATTTTAGAATTTTTAATAACACTGTGCAGGCTATTAGAGCAACTGGGTCAATTAAGATGTTAGGAATGGCACTAGATCATCGATTAACGTGGGAACCTCACATCGAATCTTTGTGTAATAGATTGCGAAAGGGTTGCTATGGTTTGAAGTTCTTATCAAAACACTGTAGTAAACGCATACTATTAACCTTGTATTATTCTACCATCAATTGCCATATCCGTTATGGTATTCTAAATTGGGGGTGCAGTTCACTAATTGGAAGGGTTCTTCAACTTCAAAAATATGCAATTAGAATAATTGATAATCTTAGTTGGCGTCAGTCATGTAGAGATTCTTTCAAAAAGTTGAAAATTATGTCAGTGGTCAATATTTATATTTACGAACTAGCCGTATATGTTTACAAAAACAGGCGTGATTATGAGATCATTAAACAGCCCCACATATATCCCACCAAATCTAAAGGTCTGTTGATTCCAACTAGACACCGAACTACAGCTTACTAAAAAACATACCGATACATGGGATGCAGGATCTATAACCAACTGGATGAGAACATAAAAAATGCTCCTAACATTGGAATATTCAAAAGTAATCTTAAATTATTTTTAACAGAAAGATGTTTTTACAGTTTGGATGAGTTTCTTATAGTATTTGTTATTTAAGGTGTATACATGTATATTTGTTCTTTTTTTATGTATATATATATATATATATATATATATATATATATATATATATATATATATATATATATATATATATATATATGTGTGTGTATATATGTATGTGTATATATATGTACATATATATGTATGTATATATAACCTATAATATGCACTATAATCAATTCTGCACTATAATCCATTTCTGCTTTGTGACATTTTTATTTGTTATAGACTTGTCTATTTAACAAAGAAATAAAATTATTATTATTATTATTATTATTAGTGTAAGTAGTCGAATTTTGTACAGAAACAACGGACTTTAAATTTAGTGGATCACTTCACATCATTAGGAACAGATCTACCGAAAACAAAGTTTATCAATTCTTTTTGAGAACTAGAGGTAGCACTACACAAATATGACATTCTTAAAAAATAGGAAATAAAATCATATTCTGGTATATTTGCCAAGTATTCATAAGTGGAGAAAGTTTATTGTCGTTTCAGCTGCCAAAACAAAATATAAGGTTCTCAAATTTTGAAAGTTATCCCATTAATCGTGTACTCAAGTACAGTGGAAAAAATGAGAACCATATACCTGCCTACCTGGTATTGTATATCGCATATCTAGCCAGGCTGACCAAATATCACCACTCCAGTGTCCTGTATAATGCCCTTGTCCAGAGAAGGTTGATCTCGATATTACCATAGGTCTCTTCCCCCTGATTTCAGTCATAGCACTGCAAAGATCGATAAGGGTTATGTTTATGTTTTTACATTCCTAAAAACTTCCATGCAGTTTAAAGAAGCCTTATTGATGGAATGCAATGTATAGTCAGCTAAGGCTTCCTTAAAGCATCATTAAAGATAAGGTAATTTGGCTACTATGTTAAGGTGTGTATAGTCAGCTAAGGATTTTTTTTAAAGCATCCTTAAGAGGATACACTTGTTTGGATACTTCTTTAAAACATCCTCAACGATAAGGTAGCTTTGCTACTACCTTAAGGTAACCTTAAAATTAATTGATTTGTCAATTGATAGCTGTTCCTTAAGACTTCCTTGTACTTTAATGAAGCCTTATTGATGGAATACAATTTATAGTTAGCTACGACTTCCATGAAGCATCCTTTACAAATTAATAACTTACAAGCTTGATATGACACCTTCTGTAAACCCAAAAAGATTGTGAACATTGTAGTGCAAGCCTGCATAGTGTTGTGCACTCATGCACATCGTTTTATAGTTCAAAACGCCACCGTCGACTTTGGGTGTGTAAGGTGGACTGTCTAGTGTAGATCTGGGACATCCTGAGACTGAACCTGAAAATAACGATCAATTTCAAGAATACCCTGTACTTCCGAACATAACATACTGAATTTAAAATTGTGTGACAAATTATAAGAGATACGTCAAGTAAAAGCTAGGTAATAACAGTTGAGGAGGAGGTTCACTCCAGGAAATTGTATTCACTGGAACAGCTAATGTCACTCCAGAAGGCTCAGGTCAAATAATCTCTGGAGTCGTTCTTTGCCTTCAACAGCTAGTGCTTCAAATACACTCAAATAACTTGAATGAAAAAAAAATACTTCGACTTTGTAGGCTAATCCAACCAATTTAACTACTACGAACATAAATCTTCAGTCTTCCCTTGATTCCATATTTAAAAAAATACCTGATAGAAAATTCGATGGCTCATTCATATCAATCCACAGCCCATCAAATTCGATTTGTTTGTGCAAATGTTTAAGCATCTCTGTCCAGTAGTTCACAGTATTGGGGTGAGTGAAGTCAGGAAAAACAGTTGATTTAGGGTTCCACACCTGAGAAAGTAAAAATTTGGAAATATCAAATATCACTTCATTTGAAATAATTACCTTTCCGATGAATGGTTGACCAGACGCGTTCTTCACAAAAATATCCATTTTGATGCCAATGTCATATGGCGGGTAAGTATCTGAAGAAGTTGGGAAACACATTTTGTAATTGCACTGGCTACTAATCAATTGAATAAATAGCTTTGCTACAAACTCATTAAAACAAAACGTCTTACATAAATCATAATTTAAGTTACTCACTGGGTTTTTCGCTGGCACTAACACCGGGGTCCATAAGAGGAATCCAATGCATCCCTCTGTTGTGCAAATCTTTCACAAATTTCGGAAGGCCGTCGAATTTTGATTTATCATATGTGAAATCATTGCTGTGGTCCATGTAGTCTAGGTCATTCCATTGGGTGTCCTGGAATATTAAAAAAAAATATGAATTTATCAACCAGTGAAAAATGTGCTACTCACAAGTGGTATCCCAGCCTTGATGTTTCTCTCCATTACTATTTTCGTACGATTCAGGGATTGGTAGCCAAATCTACACAAATGGAAACCAAGAGCCCAGTATGGTGGCATAAAAGGCCTTCCTACCAGTTCTGTATACTGACTAACCACATCCGATGGTGTGGGACCCATGAAGAAGTACAGATCCAATACACCACCAATTGTTCTGAATGTTATTGCTGGTGTTGGTTGGAGAATGACCTCTAAAAGGAAAAAAATATATTTAATTTGAATGCAGAAGTATTTCATAGACAAATTCTTCATTTTTACGTTCAACTAGAGCTGAGGATATTACTTACTAATTATCAATACAATTTATCTATTTATCCATTCTATACTAATAAGTAAATTTTGCTGTTCTGTTTTCACACATAAAATCTTTAAAAAATATCATATGGAGAGCAAACTTTTGTCTCTGAAGAGCCTTACATTGAATATTAAAACCTTATGGCACCAACTTATACAAAATATATGTATATATCATACCCATAGCATTGCTGTTGAGGAGGAACACACCATGACTATTAGAAGAATTTTCCATTAACAAGTAAAATGGATGACTGCCATATGAATTTATCTAAAACAAGACACAATACTTATAAATCCTATTAATTATTTTTTTGATCTATAATACAAAAATAAACTTTTTTATGACCTCATGATAAGCAAGTTTATTTTAATGTGAATGTAATCTACTCACATCAAATTTTGGAATGCTATCATGGTTGAACATTGTAAATGATGACCAATCTGTTGATAGTGCAAATGAAGATCGATGTTCTCCTAGTCCGTAAATATATTTGGATTGTAACTTTGAGCTTATTTGAAGGAACTGATTTGAATAAATCAGATTCAGGAAACTGTTACTATCAAAGCTGCAACAAAGATAATGCATTACTAACTACTGAGTATCATAGTACAAAGGTTTAGTGAAATTCAGAGACATAAGGAGAACAAAAAATAGTGACAATATTTGGTTCCCTAAACATCAGTTCATAGTGGGGATTTTAATTTTTTCTGTAATAAAAACTATTAAAAAAAATTAATTGTAATCATAAATTACTATATACTCTACTCACATGACACTCCGATCTATCTTTCTTAATACCATGAATCCAGGTTTGAAATTGTCTATTTGAAAAATGTAAGATGGGTTTAAAGCAGCTCCATTAACAATTGGGACTTCTGGATATGGCGGCTCATATCTCGGAACTTTGGGATCTATTAACTGTTCAGAAGGAGAAAATTTACATTATTTCCCTATATGTTCAAAACTTACTACAAGGGAATAAACAATTTCATAAACCAATGAAAATCTTAATTGAACTGCATGTGAAATAAAGAATCAATTGGCCCAAAATCATTATTTAAGAGGTTGAAACACATTTTCATGTGTTGATTTCAAATGTAGTAATCCGTAATAGTACTTGCTAAAACAGAAGAACACACAGTTCAATTACAAATATCAAAGAATTACAAGTAGTAACCACACCTATAATCTAAAAATTATATTATTTTATTTACCTTGACATGCAAGCGTGATTCAGTCTCATATTTAACAATCATCTTAAGTACTTCAATATCATTAGGGTAAGTACTGCTGTAATTTCTTTTCAAAAAAGCAACCAATCCATAGTTTGTTTCAGTGATATTCTCATAGTGATAAGTGTTATAATTTGCTGGGTAAAAACAGTCTGGTGTGTCCAATGGTGGCTTTGCTGATTGAACATGATGTACAGGAATCCAACAACATCCTCTAGCCTCGCAAGCTTCTTTGTTTGGCGATTCTGTTGGTAGACAATCAAATCTATCTGAGTTTGTTATCAACCTACATTGATTGTAATCTGTTTTTGGTGGATCTGGTAAGGTTTTTGGGTCTGAGCTTTCAGTCTGGAAGGCATTTAGCAAGTCGTGGATCTTTTTGCTTGGTTGATAATGCTGTTGGGAGAATAAGTTGCTTAATATTGCTTTATTGATGGATTCCAAAATTTGCATTCACTACATCCAAAATTAATCAGAAACCCGGTAATTTGTAGTATAAGAAAGCCCACAAGGTAAACATGAGTTATATAAGTTAGAAAAATATTAATTCACCCTCCAAACCCCACTCACCCCCCAGAAAATATAGATTTTTCAATGTAATACTCCAGAAAGAAATTGTGATACTACCAGGTAAAATCATCTACAATCTACATGATTAGACTGTCTTAGTGATAAGCCTCTCAAAAAATGTGTGCCCAAATTACAAATTTGACCTTTATAATTGGTATGCCATAACTTACCACTTCATCTAGTCTACGTTCATATATGATATTGAAACAGTTAAGTAGATATATAACAGGAAGAACGACAAACACAGCCAATATGGTAAAAAGCAGTATTACTGTTGTCAGGCTAGGACAGGTACTTTTCCTGTTTGGCCTTTCAACTAAAACAACGCTTGAATCATTTGAGTCACTAGAGAAATTCGTGAAATCGTCATTACATTTCGGATCCGATATATCGTTACAAAAAGCTTGAGTATCAGGTTGAGATAAGAGTTTTGCTCTTCTCAGTAGAACAGAATTTACAATATTTTTTATTTTCATCTTGAACAGTGAGTCGCACTGTTTACATCAACACCTCATTTTTATGGTAGTGACTTCACAGGAAAAATGTATTTTCCAGAAGAATAATGAGATCCACAACCGCAACCGTTAAAACTAAAGAAATCAGAAAAACCGTTGACAAAACACAATCTAACCAAAACATAACCCAACTTTAAATTGTCAGTCTATAATAACCCTATGTATGTTCTGTGTCTATAAGTAACTGTCAATTGTCATGAGAGTAAAACAAACACAAAAAGGCGGACTTTTATGAAAGCAACAATTGATAAGCATAAACAAAAACAAGTGAAATTTCAAATAATTTTTTACCAAAAATACTTTTGACATCGGCAAAAAAGCTTCCATTTTTGTTCATTAGTTAAACATGATTAAATGTAGACTTATATCAAATTAACATAAAAGTGTATACTGAAAAATCAGCTGTTGCTGTCACCTGCTTCATCGCTCACTTCAGGGTATCAAATCGGGATGGGAGTGTTAATGCGGGTGGGGCAAATTCTAAATTGTTTTGTATTTATAAATTTATAGAAATTACTGATCAGATATTAGTTAAATTTTCACAGTAAATTACTGCTAATGCCACGGACGGAAATGCTGTATAGTTTTTGTAAATTTATAAATAATAAAATCGAAATATTTGGTAGTATTCCGAAGTATCTTGAAATACACCAAATATTTCTAATTAAATCGAAGTAGGTGTACAAATATTGGAACTTCGGCTTTCTGGAATGAGCTACCGGAGAGTTTGTCGCCCGATGGTTAAAATTCAAAGCGTTTTAAGGTCAATGTGGATAGACATTTGTCCTCTCCAGTGCTTCTAGAGCGTGAGGCTCTTCTTCACTTTTGAGCTCTGAATTCTAACCAGTGCATAGACATATCCGCTTGCATAAACGTTATCTATATAAAAATGTATGTACAAACATCACGGATATGTTACCGTAGACAAATCCAACGGAAATAGAGATATAAAACGTTTGATAAATTTAATAGCATATTTTCTGGCGCAATTTCATGAGTACCTACAGTATATACGAATATATTATTCATTTGACAAGAAGCACGTATAGGTGACAACGTTAGTTCAGGAACAATAATTGTGTAGCCAATACCGGGAATCTCACTTTCACAAAACGAACATTGAGAAGACTATATCAAGCAGGTACGTGAATCTATATAATCTGCATATAGAATATGAGATTTCTTTCGAAATTTCAAAATATTGAGAACGCTGTAACAAATTCGGGGATCTCAGAAACATTATAGATACGAAGCTGGTCAACAAACATAACTATCTTTTGTCATTTTATTACAGTCCTCAGATGTTTATCGGTGCTTGATGATAATCTATAAAGCTCATTACAGATGGAGAGCGTTTTAGGGTTGTAACACTTGACGAGTTGGTCACATGCAGTTTTATAATATTTTCACGAACTTGTTGATGGGTGTATGATAATCTTATATTTCTGTTTTACAGGAATCATGACATTTCTGTCATCAATACTACTGATCTTTTCATTGGTGAATATGACTCGCAGCTTTATTTCTACAAGTAACCATGACATCACCCCGTCGCTTCCGATATTGTGTACCTTATCTGATGTACAGCGGCAAACTACAATTATTGACAACCAGTATGATGAACAAATATATCATCAACAAAGCATGTTGTATGAAGAAGGCCTTCAAGAAGATCCATGCAAGGATAATTCAAACGGGACGCCAGTTGAAGTATATTGTCCTTATGTGCCTTATACTATGACTCATGGCTACAAATCTTCCAATACTATATGTCCCGGCGATCTTGTTAGTTTCTATTTTAATGGAAATACCTATGAGGGACATTATTGGAGTAATTTGATAAATATAACCACATTGTATGGCTCTGCATTCAAAGCTAATTTCGAGATATCAGAACTGCATTTGGATAACTACGGTATAAGGAAAATTGCACCTGGAGCATTCAACTATCAATCAAAAATTGACTCGATTTTTTTTGAAGGAAATAACCTGACTGTCATAAGCGATGGTCTATTTAATTCTCTCACTCACCTGCGCATCTTAGATTTGTCCGAAAACCAGATTGTAAATATTAGCGAGGAGGCATTTTCTAGTGTGCCTTTGCATAAGTTGTTGTTGAGTAAAAACAAATTAATATCAGTGCCAGACGCTTTGTTTGACATAAGATTGCTTGATGTATCGTATAATAATATTGAAAAACTTGCTCCGTTGAGCAATGTTGAAACGCAGGTTTTAAACGTACGAGTAAGTAATAATAATATTGAATATTTCAATATGACTTGTTTTCCTCTCATAGAAGAGCTATATCTAGCTAACAACAGAATCGATCAAATTGAACTTGAAACTTTAGTGATTCGAAAACTAAGTGTGTTTAACAACAGCATATCCAAATTCCCAGAAAACCTGAAGTCTCTGGTGATGTTAAATATAGGTGCCAATAAAATATCTCACCAAACAAATCAATAAGCAGGGAGTTTTTGGTTGAATTATATTTGCGTCAAAACAACTTAACGTATATACCGACCATATTTTTCAAAGAACTAACGAGTTTGAAAATTCTCGATCTATCAGGAAATAAGCTTTCAAGTTTCACATTCGGAACGTTTGATAGTTTGCAGAATTTAGAATCCTTAGATATTTCCTATAACAGTTTCAAGACATTGCCAATTTATTCACTTCACGCTGATAAACATTTATTGAATATTTACTTCAGTGATAACGAAATTACTGAATTGAATATACAAGATATATTTAAACATTTACCTCTATTGGTAAAGGTAGATTTGAGACGCAATAAATTATCCTGCAAAAATCTTTTAGATACTGTTCATTACCTCACAGAAGTCGATGTATCTTTTGAACATGGAACTTTCATTTAAAGTGACAACATTTATGGTATGAAATGCAGTGATATGGTTGAGCCTAGTGACACAAATATTACTCAACCAGTGTCTCCAACATTTCATGATGATTTCGGGAATAGTAGCTTCGCGCGATATATTCAAACTCTGAGTAGGGCACCGTTTACAGAAAATAAACAGATTCTAGATAGGTTATTTGATATGGACAAAAAACAAAATGACGTCTTAGAGAAAATAATCAACAGATTGAATGAATCAGCTATGGAACAAAGAATGATCCGAAAAAATTTGTTGAAAAATTATTCATTGGAAAATGTAGATGTCGTGAGGCAACTAGGGGAGATTGTTAACAGCACACAAATGGTAACGAGATATTCGAATACTAATGATGAAATGAAAAATATATTGTTCGATATCCTGGAAACAGATAAAAAACAAAATGAACTGTTGAACCGAATCATTTCTGAGCAATCTGATTTCAAAAATGTATCATATCAAAATTATAATGTGCCCATGATCAAGCAATTCATAAGCATCCTTAACAAAACCGATCAAAGTGAAAACGAAATATCGAAGAGTTACTCAGACTTTGGTTCCGATGTGAAAAGCGCATTGGAAGCCTTGGGAAAGACACAAGTCAATTTAGGTCACTTCATGGAGGAAGTGCTGATGAAAAACCAAGTTGCAATTGATTCAAATTTAACGTTAACAGATCATGGTATATCTAATACATACAAAGCTGAAGCCCTTCAGTTACATTCAGGAGAAAACAATTCCGATAGAAGGTATCCAGTTTTCGTGTTTATGGTTCTTCTTTTAACAATATTGACTATATTGATGTCTGATCTTTTATACGTTTTGTTTTATCGGGTGAAATATGTTGTTAATTCAAAGTCAGACGTAGAACTGAACCAATAATGGGTAACGAGTTGCGCGTTACGAGTTACGAGTTACAAGGTAAGAGATACAAGATACAAGCTCCGAGTTATCGGTAACGCTTTACGAGTTCCAAGTTCTGAGTTACGCGTCACGAGATACACGTTGCTAGTTCCCACTTATCGGTAACGTTTTATGAGCTACGAGAGGCAAGATACGAGTTCCTTGTTATTGGTAATGGGTTACAAGCTACGATACACAAGATACGACTTCCGGGTTTTGAGTAGCGAGTTACAAGCTGCGATTTACGCATTCAGTCTGAATGCAGAATTTATCAGGTGAGTTAATTTTCTTATAGCTTTCAGGGGTAGCTGTTTTAGTATTACTCCAGTTATTAAGTCAAATCCGGAAGCTTTTATTTCCTCTAGTACTTCTCTTGATGTCACGGGTTTATTTCTAGATCTGAGAAAAGTCTGATTCGTAGGTTATTCATGGAATTTCGTTTCCTTCGTTTGGTTGGACAGTATTTTCTAAGTAATTCGCAAATCTATTGGCTTTTTGAACATTATTCCTCGCCCAGCTACTATATCCATTTCTGATTGGAGGATTCTGTAGGATAGGATTTTTTTAACTTTTAGTACCTTTCCACAGGGAATAGTTAGAATTGCTGTCATTCGCTAATTCACTGATCGAATCATTTTCAACTTTTACTGTTTTCTAGTTCAATTTGAAAACTCTTCCAGTCTGTTCCCTTGTTATCTAATCGTAACATTTATTTTTGTACTATTGTATCACTGAGCGTAAGGAGTATGGGAGAATGATCAGAATTCATATCCCAGGCTTCTTCTAGTTGCATATATTTTGTTGAAATATTCCTTACCACGAAAAAGTCAATGAGGTCTGGAATTTTGTTCGAATCGGTGTAAGTAAGTTGGTTTTCCTGATGAGAGTGCTTCACATTTCACCTGGCTGATTACTCCTAGAAGTTTCTCACCCTAAGTGGTAGTTAATCTGGATCCCCAGTAGTTTGTATGTTTTGCATTGAAGTCTCCTCCAATGATAAACCTACATCCCTGGCTATTTAGGAATGCAATATATCGCTCCTTCTTGATTGCATGTCTGAGAGGACAGTATAATGCCGTAACATTCATCCCATAAATTTTTGTTTTGATGCTTACTGTGATATATTTTGCTTTATTATAACGGCGCTTCCCCCTTTAGCTGCGTTGTCTGGACGAGTGGTCTGGTATACCTGGTATCCTTTTATTCTGATGAAAGACTCATTAGTGAAGTGTGTTTCACGAATCAGATATATATCAATATTTTCAATTTCTAATATGGCATGTAGTTCCTGCTGGTGTTGCAAGAGGCCATTGGCGTTCCATGATAACATTCTAAGGGTGTCTGGCATTATCAAATCTCTTGGAATAGCCCCTTTATTGCTATATTCCAATCTGGTAATTCTATCGTCTAGGTTTGTTACCTTCTCCAAGATTTGTTGGAGAGTTCGTTCAATAGTTATACTGTTTTGGATTTTCTTTTCCTCATTTTTGTTCTTTACTGCATTACTGTAGGATTTTCCATTTTCTATATATTGTTAGTTGCACTCCTGTTTTGGTTTTTTTAGGTTTTCTTGCACTCTCTATATTTGGCTGGGTGTCCTTCGCCGCAGTAAACGCATTTTGGTTGAATGTTTTTAGGTTGGGTTAATTCACTTGTCAGGTGTTTGCCTACACATCTTGTGCGGCGTGTTTCTTTTGCGCAATAGGCTTTAGTGTGTCCGTATGCTTGACAACGACTGCATTGTGGTATTAACCTTGATTTTCGTAGGGGAAACATGTCTACCCTTATTCCTTAGATACCTGTTATTCCATATATTTTCTCTGAATTTTCGGAGCTTGTATCCTCTACTCCTTGATTCTGCAACCATAGTCTCGGGCTTGTAAGAATGATGACTTGTAATGAAATTTCGGAACAATTTCACTGAACTACTGTTATCGCATAGAGATAAATCGGTAACATATCTCTTATCTTTAACAGACCAGTCAATGAGACATAATATTTCTCAATGAATAAATAGTCCAGTCAAATTGGATATGATAGCATATGTATACATTTTATTTATGGCCAAGGCTTGGTAGGTAGTTTTCATAGACCTTATTAGGCAGATATTTTTGATACATTAGAATTTTTTGGAACACTACATTAATCGTTTTGGAATAAATACACTTTATACGAATAGATCTCGATATCAAAACGTATTGCGAACAGCTGTTTCACTGGACTAGCTGAACTTTGTCCGACCTAAAAGTCTCTACACACTTGTCCAGGTACAGGTAATGATATGATACTTGAATTGGCAAAAATGTTTTCGGTAGTATATAGTATATAATAGATACAGAGACCTAATTTGAAATTCTTAAGAAAAAGTTGTCCCACAAGTACTTTTGCAAGTATGAAAAACATTCTCGATAAGTCCCTGTTATGACTAAAGCGCATGCCATATGACACATGCGTGTAGAGCCCTTTATAAAGTGAATCCAAAATAAATTACAGTGATTTTTCCACTATATAAACTAATTTAACCAGCCTAACGTTGGTCAACGTCATGTTTTGATACGCGCTATTTCTGATGCAACCGGTTGAGTTCATTATATTATACGCTACGGTTATATGAGTTGCGAGAGTACAGGCACGAGATAGACGACCGGTATCTGCGTAATCACATGTTTACTTTTAAAACACAATTAGCTGTTCATCAGCGAAGATGATTTTATTTAGAAAATATCTCGACGAAAATCATTGTCGCGATAACAGTACATAGTTTCATACCAAAGAAGATATGTTAAAATAATGGTTTTGCGTGTTTCTCGAACTTGACCTGTACATCATAACCAGGTTAGTTGAATTGTTAGTGTTACTTGTATATTTAGTCTCAATAAATTATCATATGGTATTATTACCACAGGGAAATTAGGATGAATATCGCGATAGCAGGTCATACTTTATTGCTTGAATTTTGCTTACCGTTTACATCTCAATTTTTTCAGTTCCGAATAAAAAAATGGAATTCGCACTGGGAGGCGCGGCAGCCATGTGTGCCGGTTGCTTTACGAACCCTTTAGAGGTGCTCAAGACGAGGATGCAACTCCAAGGGGAGCTGCAGGCCAAAGGGGAACACGTCGTGCATTACAGGAACGTGTTACATGCGGGATATGTGGTAGCTAAGAACGATGGTGTGCTTGCCTTGCAGAAAGGTCTTGCGCCCGCTCTTTGGGTGCAGTTGATCCTGAATGGGATGCGTTTGGGTAAGTCTTAAGGTGGGTGAATCTTTCATCTGTCATCACAACCAGTTTCTGTTGAAAAATGTGTTATTTAGCGTTAATGTAAAGTCAATTCACAGCACCGTTTTGTTTGTTTCTATCCAAGGAGAAAGTAGACCACTTTCGGAGACACGACGAACTGTGGCAATGCTGCCCCGCCCTCTGCATGTTGGCCCTTGAATCCTCACAATATCCTGACATTGTGTAAGTACTCTTTACGAGAAACAACAGCATCAAAGCGAGTTGAGGCTGTGCTCATTCGGTCTATTCCACATGTGAAAACAATACCAAAAATGGACTTTACGTAAGAATATAGCCGGGACACACTGCCCGGGGTCAGATTTCGTGGCCTTCCCGATAATGTCCAGCCGAACGACGAAAACATAACAGCATTCCTTGAAAATCAAATATACTGCTGTACAATTATTCCTTTTAGTGGACGTCAACACTCGCTTGCTTGAGAGGATCGCAAGGCACAGAGCCGTATTCAACCTTTTGTTATTCTGGTTCATCGCGCTTGCTAAGCAATATAAATTGAAACTTGAAAATTGAAACGCGATGAATCTGGGTAACAAGTATATAATGAGTTTCAAAGGTTAAGGTGAGAGGCTATCTAGAATTAAATTCGCTAGAATATTTAATAATTTTCCGTTTTCAAACCTTATTTTAGATTTAAGATATTAAAACGATTTTTAATGGAGATTATAGGAAAAGGCTAGATCTATTCTCGCAGCCCTTTGATCAACTTTTGACTGAAAACCCCAAAATTTTCGCATGGTAATTGCCATATTTGACTCAAATTGGCAAATCTCCACAATTGTTTTAACGTGCGTAAGAGCACAGAATCAACTCTCTATTACCGCTTCCAAAAAATTCAAATATCTTGAAAAATGAACGCTGGAAATGAATAATATAAAAACACTGTTATTTTGAAGGATTATCTCGCGTCTTATGCATACGTAGGCTGAGCTTTTATGAAATAGTGCGATATTCACAATTTTCTCAAAACAGACTGTAGAGTGAACAGAGCGCATCGATAAAACTTGTATTTATAATTCCTATTAATTTTCAAACCCCGGGGCGCCATTGCGATGATGCCTTTTCATAAATCATCCACAGTGACAGCACAAATCCTTAGAAAAAATATAAAAAATAGAGTTCATAAATATGTGCTGTTTCTTCGACAGCCTTCTCACACACTCTCATCTTGAAATCTATTAATCTTTCTTTTTTGCACGTTGAAGTACGTAACCAATCCATCATTTATTATAACTGTATATGATTGAGATGCAATACAGAGCGAAATAATATCAAAGGAAGCAAAAATTCTAGAATGGCTCTCAGAGTTTCCGTAGCGTAACGTAAGGCTTTGGAAAATTTTCCGAGAAGGAAGGTGGATAAAACCCACTTGAAAGATATTCGACATACCCACGTATTTGAAGGCGCTAAATCGCAATCTGATCATTTGGGGGGTGTCCATTTGCAGGCGAGTGAAGCACTAAAATAGTCTCGTTACCTAAAAAACCAGTTTTTGTCCTGTTTGAAAAAACATGTTGTCCACTTCCTTCAAATATGCAGTTTCTCGGAACGTATCCTTTTTCCGAAGAACGAAACTTTGTAGCGCAAAACCGATTACACGATTGGATTCAGCGGAAAATTTCACATCGGATAAAGGCCAACAATAAGATCGGAATCTGTTTTCCAACTTGACACAGTTATCAAAAGTGGACGTTCTAAAATCATGAAAAATCTTAAGAGGATACCTTGAAATAATTTTAGGTCGGAAAATCGTTTCCTGGGTTGTATGAGGGGCGTTGATTACTAAATTTGGGCCTCTTCAAGCTTAAGAGTGATTACTTGAAGACTTAAGCTTTTTTAATTATCATATTCTCATTCAGGACCATCGAATACATGAACCTCCTCCAAACAAACTACCGTATCGAAATTATATTATTATATCCACAATAATTCTGCTGTATGGTGTCCCAAAGCTGTCCCGGTAGCTACTCAAGCCCCTTCACGTCTGGCACGAAGAAGCAGTGCAGATTCGTGATAAGCCACCCAGGATTACCCAGAAAACAAATTTTTGTCCTTTTTGACAAAAATCGACTTTGGCACCCCTCTTCGCTTATACATATTATTAGAACAACATATTTTTTCCCGGAGAACGGAACATCGTAGCGAAAATCTGATAACACCGTTGGATCAGCTGAAAATTCTACGTTGGTTAGTCCACGGATAAGAGGTGAAACTGTTTTCCGACACAGGTATAAAAGTGAACGTTCGTTTTCCTAAAAAAATCCAAACCCAAACGTTCCCATCCCCATCAAAACTGCATTTTAGTAACAAGGGGAACAATCTAAAAGTGTATCCTTCCAATTAAAAAATTAATTTTTCAAATCGGCCCTCAGTAACATTTTAAAAAGTAGAACTGATATAAGAACCTTCTTTTTTTAAGTCGGTTGAAAAAGTAGTATCGCAACAACTGACAATGATACAACCATGTATGTATATCAATTTTGAAATATTCCGCGATTACCATAATTCCCCGCCTATTAGCTTGGAAGTAATAGTGTAATGAATGTCTACATTTTGCTGAAATAGCAGGAGGTGTGTCGCTAGCTGGGGGTATCAAAAAGACTCAGAGGTTTTAAAGGTAAAAAGCTTCTTGCTTTGAAATTATACGTTCGAGTTTCCCCTTTGTTTCGGGCTAAATCGACATTTAAACGAAAGAGCGCCTTTCCAAATGTTTTTCCATCTACAACGACTCGCAGTAATCTTCATACGAAAAAGTTTTCTCGCTTTTACGGCAGAAGTTTTATGCAAACATTTATCTCTTGATGATGCCTGCTTGTTCAATTGCTGATTACATTTTATGAAATTGAGGAAGGAATATTTGTGACATCCTTCGTTTACCTGTCAGTTTCTTATTTTACCACCTCAACGAGCGAAGGAAGTATTGTAATCGCAAAAAGTATCAAATTTGATACATTGATTATTGATGTTTCATTACGTATACACCACACCTTTTTTTGAGTTATATTTTTCTGTTATAGGCACGTTCCAGTTCTGTGATAATAGAGGTTATATAAGAGACAAGGAAGGCAATATTGTATTTGCACAAAGCGCGTTGTGTACCGGATTTGGTGGTGTTTTGGGACAGGTCTTCTCCAGTCCCTTGTTCCTTGTGAAGACTCAGTTGCAGTCTCAAGCGACCAAGAGTATTGCTGTTGGTCACCAACATGAGCACAAAGGCTTATGGGATGCTTTGCGGCGGATATATGGTGGACATGGAGTAAGTAGATCATTTAGATGCATGGTCATGGTTAAAGAAGCGACTAGATGCTGAATAGACTGTTCTTGTTGAGCTGTCATGCTTCTAGCTATTCGTTGGTGTCAGAAATGAACTACATGTGTAATTAATAGTTGCCAAAGGACCTTCACAGTCTAAAACATCGAAGAAGGGTTGGTGATCTGTTCCTATTCCATAGATATTATTATAACAACGCCAACAGTTGCTACTACAGAAAACACTCGAGGGGTGCAACAGACGCATCCTCATCAGATCGAACTCTGAAGGAGACTGGGCGTTGTGCAAACAAGGGCTTATCTAGACTTCAGTCTTGTAAAAGGGCAGAAAGTTTGTTTATGCTTTCACCATTTTTTAGTACCTTCGTCAAGGTTGTTAAGTAATCACAAGGGAAGACAATTACCTCCAGTACCCTCCCCCTTGTATACGCCTGTGAGTGCAGAAAGTTACCGGGGAATTTGTTCCCCGATGGTTACAATCTACAGCGTTTTAAGATCAATGTGAATGGTAATTTATTCCCTCGCAGCACTTCTGGAGAGCGATAGGCTTTCTGATTTTGCAAGAGATCAATAAAAAAACGTTTCAGCATATCTCAGGTTGATTCCCATAATTTAATAGCAATATAGTAATTTTTTATATTTTTTGTGTTTTCCAGGTGAGAGGCTTATTTCGAGGAGCATCTGCTTCGATACCAAGAGCGTTCTTTGGCTCCATCTCCCAGCTCATATCATTCGAATACGTCAAACAGCATTTGTACAAATACGACTACTTCAAAGACAAAAGACTCCTCACGTCATTCCTCGGTGCCATGGTAGGAGGTGTTGCTGTCACTGTAACGATGACACCATTTGATCTCATCTTAACTAGACTTTATAATCAGCGTAAGTAGTCCATCCAACGTTTGATAATAGCAAATTCTCTATGAGGTCGTTTTAATCTATTTACAAGTAAAATATTCCTCGAGATTTTGTAACAATATAATTATTGCGTTAATGCATACCTGCGACGATGATTCACTTCGCAACTGTTTGCAGCCCCATGGAGATATTTAGGCATTTAACCAAGCAATATTTTTTTCTTGCTTTCATTGCTTTATTCTGAAAATTCCATCTCTGCATCATGTATAGTTGCAAATGATTTGACGCCTGTTTTGTCTGACACCGCGTCAATGCATTCCATCTGCTATAAATAATATGTGACTAAAATGAAAGGCTGAGTTATCACTATAACCTTTTTCTGCAGCGACTGATGAAAAAGGGAGAGGAAAACTCTACAAAGGCTATATGGACTGTGTTATCAAGATATACAAAAGAGAGGGACTTCCTGCCTTTTATAAAGGTTTCGGGCCGATGTATCTTCGATTAGGACCGCATTCGCTATTGTGTCTAGTGTTTTGGGATCAATTCAAAGCTTTAGAAAATAAATATTTTCATAAATAATGAAACTCGTTGTTTTGATTTTGACTGTGATACGTTAATAACGATGAAGATTAGATAAGACATGCGTTTTCTGTGCGACAAAACAAACGCAACTATTTTAAATGTATGCTCTCCACTATGCATCAGGCCTTCTATAGACATGCATGTTTTGTCTTTAGCCTAGACTCGTCAGTATAGCCTGACGTATATACGAGTACCATTCGATTGCTATCTACAGTTAGACCGCCAGGCTATACTGACGAGTCTAGGCTAAAGACGAAACATGCATATCTATAGCAGGTCTGATGCACAGTGGAGGGCATACACTTAATATCAGTGGTCAGCTGAGCCGAGATAACGGTACATCGTAAATAGTGTTTATGAAGAGCAAGGGATGTCGCAGTAAGTCAGTTCACCCTTGTTGATAGATGTCGAAAGGGACATCTGTTGCCGCTTCAAGGCTCTCTAGGTGTAAGGATCTTTGACTTGGTAAGTTGCCAATTGGGGTCCCCACAGATGCCGAGACTTGGAGATGAGTTGATGCAACTGTTCCAGTTCCAAAATAGCGACGAATATAAAAACTCTGCTCGTCTCAACAATTTTATTAAAACAAATACTATAATACAGCACTTACCACTATAAATGACAGATCTTGTATAGGTTAGTTTAGGACTGTGCTTCTGATGGGATGATTTGTAAAGTATCTAGCATAAATTGCAAGGTGCAAAGCGATATTTATGTGCAGTGATGTACCGTAAGAATCATCGTTCATTTTCAATTTACTGTATATTGAGTTTGGCAAGCTTCAAATATCATGAAAGAATCAATACCGTGAAACGTTATTGGGGATGTTTCTTTCATATCACATGAAAATTAAAAGTTTTCAAGCTGGAAAAAGACCAAACGAGTATTAAATCGGTAAAATGTAGTGTTCACTTTTAGAATTATTGAACTATGTGAAGCTCGTGGAGCATGAATTGAAAATGCACAGTTTCGCAAAAAAAATGTATGAGAGCTGAGTATTAAACGTATCAAGTAGGAAATCTATTTACATACAGTCATACCAAATAAATAAAAATCTTCAGCAGTCTTTGGCTGAATGAGTGTACTTTTAGCTCTGTACGTGAGTCGGAGAAAAGTTCCATATTTTTTTTTCAATACTATATTATGTATATTAAAGTATAGCAGTATCCATTTCAACTTTTGATACTCTATCAGGCTGAACAACATACAAAACGGGGTATGCAGATATACCAATGAGTTAAAATACACTAAAAAACATAATAATCAAATATAAGGAACTTGACTCCAAAAATAGTAGAGCATATTATGAATGAATTTTTAGGCCGTCTACGCACATTGGTTACTAGGACAAGTAATGAACACATTGTTTACAAAAAGATAAAACTGAGATATGCACTATACGATCAGAAATCTTTTGGTTATCCAAATATTTACTAACAATCAACTTTTTTAGAACTTACATCTGAGAATGCTAAACTCCGAGAATAGAAGACCGCTAATTCTGAAACTACCAGGCATATTTTGATGAGTACGTTTTTTTCCCTGATAGCCACTGTTACATTTGAATTTTCCTTGTCTATGGGAGACAATAGCTTCTAAAATGCACCATCTACATCCGCCACTGATAAACTCAACCATCACCAATGTGCGAAGAAGACCTTCCTTAAAACAAGTGGACAATTATCACTGGAATTTTGCCGACCAAAACGCTATCGCACAGTGATACCGTTGATGGTGATGAAGTTGTCGTTGCCGGCGCCCGGTTCGGGTTCGTACACGCCGCTATCCCTCCTCCTCCTCCTCTCCTCATAAGGAGCATCGTACAGGTTCTCCTCCCGGATGTTCTCGTACAGATTTGCATGGCCGTTACCGTTTCGATCACTCAACGTGGCGTAGCTCATCACCGCAGCGCTTTTGTCCTCCTTCCTTTCGGCCTCTTCCACGTTCTCAGTGTTTTTCACCGCCACCGGTTTGCGACTGAAAATATTAGATGCCGGATTGGGATAATGACAAAATCTTTTATTTTGGAATACAAACTTGTAGAAACAAAACGTGTACGAGGGTCACGTAGAAAGTCTTCAGATATTCCTAATCTATACAATTAAACTTGTATAAGTTTGAGCACACAGCTATTTTGTCTGAAGTTGCAAGTGCTTACACGCAAAGGCAGCGTTTGAATCGTTCAGTAGTTGCCTTGCCACGGTGTCGGATGCATCTAAGTGTTGGCCGAATTTTAACGTGGAAATGGAACCGGGTAGTCGCGATTTTCGAGCCATGATTTTGTATGACTATAAAAAGGAACTAAAACAAGCGGAATATCACGAAAGTTTAGTGAGTTGCTTTGGGGACTCTGCCCCATCTAGGGCTACAGTTTTTTATTGGTTTGCTAAGTCTAAAAGGGCCCGGGTCTCACTCGATGATGAAAATCGCACAAGTCGACCGCCCACTGCTGTTACTCCAGAAACTGTAGAAACTGTGCATATAACCTACACCGAGATTGAGGCTTCTCTGGGGATTGGATCGACAGCGGTCCGAACAATCATTCATGATCACCTCCGCCTAAGGAAGCGGTGTTCCAGATGGGTGCCACATATGTTGACCAGTGAGCAAAAAGCAACAAGAGTAGATTGGGCTAAGTTTACGCTTGAAAAATTTCATAATGGGCACAGTAAAACCACTTTTAATATCGTAACCGGAGACGAAACATGGTTATATCATTATGATCCCGAAATTAAACAGCAGTTATTAGCTTGGTGCTTTAAAAGTGAGCAGCCTCCAACGAAAATTCGTCGTTCCAAAAGTGTTGGAAAGAAATTGGTCGCATCTTGTTCTCTAAAAGTGAATACATCACAACGGTAGCCTTGGAAAATCAAAGGACAGTTACTTCTGAATGGTATATAACCAAATGTGTTCCTGTAGTCTTCGAAGAACTATGCAAAAGCTATCCAAAGACTGGACTGCGGGCTATTCCATGGCACCATGACAACGCACCCGCCCACAGCGCCGCTAGGACACTCGATTTTTTTGCTGAACAGGGTTTCAAACTGTTGCCTCATCGAACTTATTCTCCCGACCTAGCTCCGTGCGACTTCTTCTTATTCCCTAAGATCAAAGAAAAGTTACGAGGTCGCCATTTTTCTACCGATGAAGAGGCAATCCCTGCATTTGAGGAGGAAATTGGAAACCTTTCAAAAGCACGTTGGTCATAAGAATTTGACCAGTAGTTTTGCCGAATGCGTTAATGTATTGAGGTAGGGGGAGAATATGTTGAAAAAACAGAACAAAGTTTTTTGAATAAACTTCATAGTTTTTCTGTATCTTAAAACTTTCAGCGTGACCCTCGCATGGTTACAACATAAATCATACTGTTTTTTCAAATTGACTCCTTAAAAATTATTTCAGATTCAGAGAGCTGGACTAAGTATGAAAATAAAGATAATAATTATTATAGACATCTCTATGAAACACTGTAAAAGCAAAAAATTATCATCTCATTCCCAAGTGTTGCTTATTATAGACATCTCTATGAAACACTGTAAAAGCAAAAAATTATCATCTCATTTCCAAGTGTTGCCCTCTATGCGGGACGCCCATTGACAACTTACGAAGTCAAAGGTCCTAACACCTGGAATGCCTTGAAGCGGTCAACAAGGGTGAACTGATTTAAAGCGACATCCCTTGTTCTTTGTAAGCACTTTTACGACTCATTCACATCGGGAGCTGACAATGGATATTAAGTGCATGCACATTTAGTCTTTAGCCTAGACTCATCAGTATAGCGTACAGTTAATATCAGTTGTCGGCTTCTGATGTGAATGAGCCGAGATAACGGTAAATCGTAGAAATGCTTACAAAGAACAAGGGATGTCGCTGTAAATCAATTCACCCTTCTTGACAGATGTCGTAAGGGAGATCTGTTGCCACTTCAAGGCAGTCCAGCTGTTAGGACCTTTGACTTCGTAAGTTGCCAATGGGCGTCCCCATAGAGAGCGACACTTGGAGATGAGTTGATGTTGCTATCACACCCTTGACTGGATTCCGTATATACCATCCGATTGTTCTCTACAGTTAGACCGCCAGGCTATACTGACGAGTCTAGACTAAAGACGTAACATGCATGTCTATAGCATAGTGGAGAGCATACACTCAAAAAAATTATCACTGTTAAAAAACGAAATAGTACATGAAAGAATAAGGCACTTTTACAAGAAGTGAGATAAAATTTGATATGACAATAAATAAAAAAGTAAATACTTACAGTTTGAAGTATATTGCCCCAAGGAGAACTAAAAGGAAAACGAGTACTCCAGCTCCGATTCCGATACCTGTGCCTATTTGAGATGTATCCCTTGTTTCATTAGTAGCAACTACAAACATAATACCACGTTATTTACATTTTTTAACGAAATATAAATAACAACATTTTATGAATTCGGGATGATACTTACTCTTGCAAGCAGGTTCGTCTCCAGACCATTCACCATTTTCCATACATTTCCTCAAATACGGTCCTTCACGTACAAAGTTTGGTATGCAGTGGTACTCAATGGCACTATTATAGGTAGTACCATTTATCACAATTATCCTTCCATTTTCAATATCTTTGGGGTAACTACAGTTTCTTGCTGAAGATATTTAGAAGATTAGTCTCTCAGTGTATCCTAATATTAGTGATATAATGATGATGATGACGTGCATTTATGAATGATTTTGAAATTGTTGTATTGCCATTGATCCTTAATACTTGTGCAAACTTTAAAATGAATGAGAAAGTCAGAAAAAATCATAGAGCTGAAGCTGATAATAAATTAAGCGTGTGAAAACATACGTTTGCAATTCGGTGCAATCCCACTCCAGCTTCCACTCTTGAGGCATGTTCTAGTAGAATTTCCTTGGATCAAGAAGCCTTTCGGGCAGTGATATTTTACAGTTCCTCCTATACTACGAGATTCTAATTTGTACAAAACGCCTTTGTTTGCTTTCGGCTCCTTACATTGGATTTCTGGAAAATACATCGAAAGCAGTTTAGCGCTCTGGCAACGATTCGAGCGAAATATATAAAATAATCGAATTTTCAATACGCAAAGTCTTATGCAGTAATTTAGGTACAACCTCAATATAATTACCTCGACATTTTGGAGCATCCGAGCTCCAGGTTCCATTCTCTTGGCATAACCTTCTAGATACACCTTCAAGCTCATAGTTTTCTATACACGAATATAGAGCTAACACACCATAGAAGGTGGCATTGGTTGGCAGTACAACGTGCCCGTGTTGCAGTTTTTCCGGTTCCCCACAATCAACATCTGAAAATAAATAAAATACTTCGTTTTATAAACAAATAAAAATAGCTCCAAACTGAAAGCCAATAATCCTAAAATTCAGTGGAGTCGAATTTATTTGACTGATTGATATACATTATAGGCATTCCTCACCAACAACAGCAACGTGTATAGAAAGCCCAGCGTAGACATTAAACCAATATGGCTGCCACTAATGAAGAAGATCAATAGCCGGGTCCACACCAAACGATCCATCGCGATCCGTACGCGCGCGGCACGGAACGCGCTCCACGGAGCGTTTGGTGTGGACGCGCGTCGCGTGTTCCAAGCTGCAAAGTTGGCGCGCGCGCTCCGAGACGCGCGCGATCCATTCGTTGTCGGTTTTTAGTCCTGCATCAAAAGAGCCTCGGTCTTTTGGCGCGTGCGGTGTGGACGTGTTTTGTGACTTGTTTGGGATTCGGGCGATCGGGCAAAAGGTTGCTTACCAAAAAAACGGTTTTACTTACTTTCACATAATCCTTCGATATGTCAATCATGTCACAAACCTCGGGAACAATTTGTGATATCGACTGTTTGGACACACGGAAAAAATACTACAGACTGACGTACGAGTCTCCAGTTGCTAAAAACCTTAATGTCAGAAGTACTCTTTCCCGCACAGTTATTGCGTCATGATAGTTTGTATCATTTTTTCTATTTTTCTCGTTCAATAGTAAACACAATATGTCAAATTGATTTGCATCCATCCGAACAAAATTAGTTTTAGCTCCATCTCTGACTAACTCTTTGTAAAGCCGAGTCCCATATTCTAACCGGTTGTTATATACCGTTTCCACCTAGTACTTTCTTTTTTGTTTTCGTTCTTTGTCTCGTAAATATTTTAGAAAACTGTAGGTTGCTGCTGCTACGGCTATTTGTCGTTGATGGCGATGCACGTGTGACGCCATAGCGAGATAGAGTACGACTGGATCACATGAGTGCGATCCATGATCCACGCTCCATGGATCATGATCGCGGATCGCGGGATCGCCGATCCAAAATGGATCGTTTGGTGTGGACCCAGCTAATAGACTACAACTGGACCAGACAACAAACAATGACCGACGAACAGCCACGTCAGCAGAGCGGAACACCACTCATCCGGAACCAATCAGAACAGACCACACACAATTACACGTCACCGGACGGAGTATCAGAAGCCATGAAAGGAACATGTTCGCCAGTTCACCTGAAGACGATTTAAGATAGTATATCAATCGAAACGTTGTGATATTCGAAAATTATATAGACAATGAAATCAAACTTTTAAAACATTATTTATGGTCGCAAAGAATTTCTGATGTAAAAAAGATCTGTGTTTTATATTATACAGCAATCAAGTTAAGATGCTCCGGAATTATATCAAAATATCAAACAATGACGTGGTAAATACTCACATATACATTGAGGGACATTCCCACTCCAACTGCCGGTATTTTCGCAGGTGCTCAATGCTTCCCCCACCACCTTATACCCCCTACCACACCGATACTTCAGCAATGCTCCGACTTTATAAGACGTGGCTCCTGTATGTGAAGACTCAGCTGTCTTTATCAACGTCCTACCGTATAACCTGTCATTTCCCGTCACTGATATCACTCCGTGTTGAGGGATTACAGGTTCTGGACATCTTATTTCTAAAACAGGTTTCATTATTAGCTCGTTAATACCATAATAAATAATAAATGGCTTCCATTACAGGAGGCGGGATTTATATTCAAAATATATCAAACAATGATAAATGAAGCACAAAAAACAGAACTGAGAATGAAATGTGGATTCTGTACTGTTTACCTTCACACTTGGGTGTATCCTCACTCCATTGCTTGTTTTCTTGGCAGATCCTCTTCGGTGTTCCAATCAGTTTGAAGTTCTTGTTGCACGTATATCGTATCTCGCTCTTAAGATACGTGGTTCCATTTATATATTCGACGTTTCCATTACTGAGGGGCGGTACTTTACCACAGTCGATGACTGTAATGAAAACATCTCATTAGTTAAAGTAAATAATAAGTAGTGTCATATTACGATCATGAGCGAGCGTGTAAAAACAAAAGGATCGCCATATTCACTGGCAGGAGAGCTTTCAGGAATTATTGATGATGAAAAGACCGATGAGCCTGAAGAAAAGGATCATCTTCCTTATTTATTGACCAAAAACTATCCTTGAACGATACTAAAACACAGTTAGGAACCAAGTCAAGGAATGGGTTAGACTACAGCCCAAGAAATACTGGAACTTGGGGAGTGGATGCAGGCATGGGAAATTATTCATTAAAGCATCATCCTAGAGGACTAAGGACACTGTGGCTTTAAGGGGTACCTGAACGAACTAGGGCTTCTTAACAGAAACGTTAACTGCAGATAATGCGGGAAAGGAACAGAGTTAGCCTTGCACGTGTTCTATGTGTGCCATGCACTAGATCACTAGACGAAACATATCTTTGGGGAGCCTAGGATAGAACCACCAAGACTATCAACATGGGTATTGTAAGCAATAGGAATAAAAGCATAATAACCGAAGCATTACAAGAATTAGGTATATATTGTGAAACCTATGACAAAAATATTAGATGTTATATTAAATCTATAGATAACCTCGCAACAACTGTGAGCTGAATAGCAATAGGGATTTTTCTCGAAGTTTTAGTAAAAGTTGAGATTTATTGTATATTATCTAGGGAGCTAGACGTGATTTTTTAAGTTAGTTATCAAATACATTTTTCATTAAATTCTTCTAAGGTGTCCAACGTCGTATTTTATGTATCTTTGGTGCCCACCAAGGACCTCTTCGAAAAAGAAACTGCCACTGGTCTTATCGGATAAGTACCCAATATAAATTCAGAAAATCCTGGATAACGCATATAGCAAAGACCAAAAGACAACGTAAACTGACTGCCTTGGGGTTAAAGAACCATCAACAAGGATATTGTTATCGCAGCGGCTGTGGAACTTTTAATCCCTGAAAATAAATGAACGATGCTATTTCTATCCAGTATTCCCAAGCAATGGCGCAGCAAGCAAACATTTTGTGGAGGTAAATCGCTAATGGTAGGAGAGTCCACGACGCTAAATGGGGATTCACTCGAGCGTCGTGGGGAACTGGATTGGATTATGAAGATCAGAGGAAAATTTTATATGAAGTATACCTTTTTTGATTCATAGCCTGACGAATATTTGAAAAATTTTCATAATGTGATACAAGTAAAATAGTAGTATTATTATTGAAGCTACAGCTGATCAAATATTTGCGAGCTATATCTCAGTGTCAAGGCAGTAATTCGATATACTAAGCAAGAATACCTATTATTGTATACACTAATTACGAGGGTCACGCTGGAAGTTTTTAGATACAGAAAAACTACAAGGTTTTTAAATAAACTCAATTCTGTTTTTTCAAAATATTCTCCCCCTATCTCAATATATTTACTCATTCGATAAAACCACTTGTTAAATTCTCATGACCAAAGTTCTTTTGAAAGGTTGCTAATTTCATCCTCAAATGCAGCAAATATACCAATCAGAAGTAACTGTCTTTTAATTTTCCAAGGCTACCGTTGTGATGTATCCACTTTCAGAAAAAAAGATGCGACTATTTCCTTTCCAACACTCTTGGAACGACGACTTTTCGTTGGAGGCTGTTCACTTTCAAAACACCAAAATAATGACTCCTGTTTAGTTTCGGGATCATAATGATATAACCATGTTTCATATCCGGTTACGATATTAAAAGTTTTTTTATTGTGCTCATTATCAAATTTTTTAAACGTAAACTTAGCCCAATCAACTCTTGTCGCTTTTTGCTCACTGGTCAACATATGTGGCACCCATCTGAAACCGCTTCCTTAGGCGAAGGTGATCATGAATGATTCTTCGGAACGCTGCCGATCTAATCCCCAGAGAAGCCTCAATCTCGGTGTAGGTTATATGTCGATCTTTTTTACCATATTTTGCACAGCTTCTACAGTTACCGCAGTACCAGCAGTGGGCGGTCGAACTGCGCGAGGTTCATCATCGAGTGAGACTTGGCCCCTTTCAAACTCAGCAAACCAATTAAACTGTAGCCCTAGAAAGGGCAGAGTCCCCAAAGCAACTCCGTGACATCTCGCTTGTTTTAGTCCCTTTTATAGTCATACAAAGTCATGGCTCAAAAATCGCGACTACCCGGTTCTATTTTCACGTTAAAATTCGGCCAACACTTAGATGCATTCGAGACCGTGGCAAGGCAACTACTGAAAGATTCAAAGGCTGCCTTTGCGTGTAAGCACTTACAACTTTAGACAAAATAGCTGCGTGCTCAAACTTGTTTAAACTTATGAAGATTAGGAATATCTAAAGACTTACTGCGTGACCCTCGTACATTTGAAATGCGTCGAAAATCCTAAGTGATATTATTTAAATAGAATGAATAATTGTATAATCTAATAAAGACAAACATATTTGGTCGACATTTTCACTGTGAAGGTGATGGTTTATTGGCGAAAAAGTGGTAATTTATCTCCACATTAGGTAAGTTTCCGCAAATAAGAGAATTGCGGCTGGATCTGTGTGTGCGCCCATGTTCATGATAGGAGGCAAATGGTCATTGAGAAAATACGCCTCAATCTCAGCAATGTTGAACTGCACAGAGAGCAGCGATTTGGCTTGGCAAAAGGACAGTAAACGGCAGCGTTTTATTGACTCGAAGGACGACGACTGCCTTTGACAACCAACTAGCCGGAAGGATCCACAAGAATCCGCCGCACCGGTTTGTCGGACGAAAATAGATTTCCGCCTTTCAGATCCACCTACTTAGTTAGCTGGCATTGACGTGGGAGCACGTAAAAACATATTCAAACGACTGGTGAACATGAAAATTTTGAAGAATATCAAGAATGTTGAAACTTATCAAATTGGATATTTCAATTTTCATGAAGCGCTTTTTTTAGGTGTACTTGAAAAGGTTTGCGATACCTCTTCTATCGGAGGCTGCGAACTCATCTTTTTTCCCCTCTTTTAGTTAAACAGTTCGGAAGTGCCCGAAAAGTGAAATGATTTTGTGCATAGTTTGTCAAGAAAAAATACTTACATTCGCAAACGGGAACAGAATCAGACCACTCTCCAGTTTTTTCACACACGTGAGACGATTTTCCAACGAGTAAATGGCCTGTTTCACAATGGTACTCTATCTTAGAGTGTACGTTGAAGTCATAGCCTATAACGTAACTCCCTGGAGGCACTTCGGGTTCATCGCAAGTAATTACTGAAAAAAAAACCTTGGATACAGTTAAATAAAGTGTGAGTTTTATTTGAGAAGCAATAATTCATCATTATTTAATATAGCCTTAGATATATAATTTGAGCATTCAACTTTCGCTGCGTTAAAAAGAGATAGAAAAAGTTAAAAATCATACTTCCTTCCAACGCAACTCAAATGTGAAGACACCCTTAGAATCGATCTACTTACGCTGACAGACGGGGGCATCGGCGGTCCATTTCCCCTCCCTGGTGCATCTCTGCAGTCTCTCTCCGTCCAACCAATAGTCATCGATACACGTGTACTCCACTATGCTTCCTACGATCGTTGTGCCATTTTTGAGATCATATTTGCCGTATTCGATGTCTGTGGGAAATCCGCAATCGACGTATTTACAAAATGGAGGCTTGCCTACCCATTCGCCCCCTAAACCACACCGAAGTTTCTGTAAAGCGAATAAAGATTTTGCACTCATTTGTGGAAATCCGTACCAGCGCGTTATACCGATTACACCACACTACCGTTAAACAGCAATAAAATACTGTTTTGCGTAATTGGAAATGGTGAAGAAAGGCAGGGCCGGATTAGTGGTACGATAGGCCCTAGGCTAAAAGTTACTCAGGGCCCCTGTACATTTGGAGATTATGTACCGAAAACTACCGAATACTGTTACCCTGACGTTACTATTTTCTCAGTCAAGGGCCTCTTCAAGTCATGGGCCCCTAGGCTATAGCCTACTTAGCCTATTTAATAAGCTGGCCTTGAAGAAAGTTATTAAATCTGTGTGTGTTCAGGTGTCGAATCCTAATGGGGAAAACTTACCTCCATACCAAACATGACATATCCGGTAAGACAGTTGTAGGTGGCACTATCTCCAACTTTATAACCGGAAACGTTGATCATGCCCCCATGGACCGACGGAGGTTCTTGGCAGATGCTGAACAGGCACTTTGGAACAGTCCCACTCCATTTGCCGTCCTTCTTGCATACCTGTATCTCTTCACCTACTAACGTGTAATTTTCGTAGCAGGTGTAAAGCAATTTGGCACCGTACGTGGTACTTTCGTTCACCAGCGATACTGTTCCGTTTTCCAGTTTTGACGGCGGTCCGCAGTCGACATCTGGAAAATGGAAAAAGTTCTTTTTTTAACAGATCACATGTTGAGTCCGACGCAAATTGCAGGATAGTTTCAATAGCAATAATCTATCTAATAATAAAGTTTTGAAGGGTAGACGTGGAATGTGTTTTGCCGCTAATGTTTGCAGATTACCTACATCGACAGGTGGGTGCGATGCCAGTCCATGCAGCGGTTTTTTCACAACTGCGCACCTTGTCTCCAAGCAGGACATTTCCGGGTGGGCAACTGTACTCTATTTTCGAACTCACGCTGAAGTCTGTGCCTTTTATGGTTGTATTCACATTCTTGTCAGGACTGCCGCAGTTTAGTGGACCTGCAAAAGTGCAAGCGATTGTATATTGTACATAAATCATTGTTGGTTTAGTGTCGATGTGGAATATCACAAAGTTGGCCATCCCAGGGCGACCATGACCTACTACGAGAGTATTCCACAAAACGATTATTCCACATACTGTTATCCTCTGATGAAATGTCAGATAAGATTTAACATATTTGGAAAAAGTCCTATGTTGTTACCATACTGGCAGATCCAGTGTAGATAGTCCAAGCTACAGCCCACATCGTTCCATAACCAATCTCTTCCACCATCCAGAACCACGCAATTTTGTTCACCGTTGTAGTTATTTGGTTGATCCCGACCCCATGTTGGCCGCTGTACTGCTTCACCTATAAAATCACATATTCATGGATCATTCATAGAATCAACTAGCACCATTGAAGGTAACTATCAACTACAATACGACATGTTTATGAAACGGTATTACATCTATTCGTGTATTGCACTCACCATTCACCCACTTCCACGTCCTTGCAATAACGCCTGGATCTTTGTTGGCTCCCAACCACACCAGTTGCGTCTTCAACTTTGGTTTCCACCTGTCTAACTGCGCTCTCAGAAAAGTCATGTCTAATGTGGTCAAGTTGTGGATCAGATCCGAATTGATCGACTGACATGTTGATCGGGCAGTTTTGAATGTGCTGCCCTTGTTTACCTCGAAGAAGTAGCATTTCTTCTCGAACGTCGCTAGCGCGGCGTTTTCTAGGTTCTTCGAGGATTGGCAGTGGTGGACTGGTAGCTCTGAAAGTGGTAAATTGTTCAAGTTACTGTTAGGAGAAGTCATTTTAGCAAAGATTTTGACTGTAAATATTGTAATCTGTACATATCGCTATTCGCTGGCTTGGAAGTGAGGCACTCCAAAAGAAAACAGGTACAAAATATTTCTTGGTAGAGATGAAAATATGGTACTGAGATCATCATTCTCAAGCTCCAAGTTTTTACTCGCTTCCTCTTCTCACCTTGCCAGAAGCAATATTGTGACTGAAAACTTGACGACGCCACTGCCGAGCTACGCTCTCAGCTTCTAACAGTGTTGCCTTTATGATACGCCGTCGTAAAACATAAAATATTCCGTCTTCGTTGCAGGCCTTACGTATTTTTAAACAAACATGAATCGTGTTGACAAACAGTCTAAGGGTGAAAATTATATTACCGTCTGAGGAAAACACCTCGACTTCGCACAACGACAGCGTTCCTTCGACTCCAAGCTGTACGAAGACGTGCTGCCCTATCAGAGTTCGCGCGCAAGTGAAAGTCTTCGTTACACCTTCCTCTGTAAAAGAACAACATTTGGTTAGGATTTGGTATTTACAAGATTGCTTAACGTGCCACAGCAACTCGAGTCCGTCGACTCAGCCTCAGGATAAACGAGATAACCATTAGAAAGGAGCTTGCGTTTGCAAGGTCTGCTTTTTGCGTAAAACTTTAGTTTTTTTGACCTTTCGTAGTGGTATCTGCCGTGGCTGGTCAGGCATGAAATTATTTTCAAGTATTTGTGCAAAATGTTACGACTGGGAGAATGGACCAAAGATTCTAGGAACAGTAGACATAATATTCATATCTTAAAAAAAAATTATAATGAAATGTGAGACCTGGCAACTCTGCTTGCTGATTAGCAAGTAAATCAATGCTGAAGATCTAAATAAGTAAGTCCTATTCCTGGTTTATGAAAATCTAAATAGTGACACTTGTTTGACACTGACCTAATGTTCCCGGAAACCAAGCGCATAGCGGGTTCTTTTGTAGTTGATGGCTATTGTTTCCTATTCTTATTTCCAAGTCTTGTAGTGGTTGCTGCCCGCAGCACCCTCTAGTGGTAACTCTGATCACTTTGATCGGATATGGTCGCAGGAGGTCTACCTGTGACAAATACACAAACGATATTATGATTGCACTTAAATAATGCAAAAATTCACAAACATCGATGAAACATTCATACATACAAATCAAGCTAATAAAAGTGCGTTGAAACTTTATTAATTTGTGGGACGCTACTGGCAACAAGCAAACAAGTAGCCCTCAAAAAGAGCACGAAACCATACATACTATGTGAACAGACAGGGGCCACTTGTTAGCAGACAGGTGGGTAGCTGAAAACGTAGGGGGAATGTCAAAGGTCGTGGGTAGATAATTGAGTCGCTGACCACTGTTACGCGGATTGGAATGTGAAGCGAAGCGGAGAAGTGGGAAAGCTTTTCGGTACACCGAACGCAGAACAAAAGGTTTGTTGCACCGTTCACAGTATGATGATGGTTGTCGAAGATAGTCGACGATACCAAATCGGTTCATGGAAATAGCGAGGTGCAAACACTAAGATCTATCTCCCAGTGAATCGAAAGTACAGCTAAAGAGTTTAATCACTCGTCTTGCATTTTATTTCGGAAGGAAAATCTTCACTCCCTTTATAGTCTAAAATTACCTCTCAACTGTAGCAGTGGTCACTGGTAGGGTGAATAAAATAGTCAGTAGATGATGGATGATTGGAAAAAAGTGTTTGTTACATATTTCAAGGAACCTGACTGTTTCGAGGTTTCAGAGCCGGACTAAGGGTTTGCGGGGCTGTAATCAAAAATAAATAAGGGGCCAAGAAAAATAACTCTCATTCACTCATTATAAATATACGCAACACATGTACCATTTATTAAAAATACCCATAAAAATAAAATAACAAAAAATTCAAAATTAACGAAACTATGATAAGAGAAACCCAAAAAGGAACCTTCATATTTTAATATAATTTATTGTTGCATGCTTTTTTCGCAGTAAAATCTTTTATAAATTGTGAAAAATCTTTTCCATTACAAATGCTTTTTTGTTGAAATTAACAATAGCCCAACTAGTCTCTGTTGCGATATAGTCGAGCGTAGGTAATTTTTAATTAGTTTTAATTTGATTGAACGTATTTTAGTTTCTACGTCTGCACGCGTCTGTAAGGTAATTATTTCCTTATCGTGAAAAAATCACGCCAACGTTGGGGCTGGCCTAACCGCGGGGCTATATGCAGTGCACACTTTTCCCGCCATATATCTGGCTCTGCGAGGTTTGTTTCTTTAGAAACTTGATTGCACCACATATAGTATTCACCTTGGAGAGCAGACAATGAATATTTCTCATCAAAAAATATAGATAAGGCTTGTAGTCAATAGCTTTATCAGGTGATACAAACCCTAGTAGTAGGGCTTGAAATGCTGACAATACTGTCGTTGGAGTCTCGAAGCGGTTTTGCGAATTAACTATCTGCTGGTCGGTGCATGGTAAAAATAGCGACTCTGAAGTGAGCGGCATTAGATATATAATTATGAATTTTTTCTGGGGGGGGGGGGGGTCTAGACCCCCTGGACCCCCCTTAAATACGTGCCTGCTTGACAGTGGTTTCTATCACAAACGGAGCGTCGAAACATCCCAAGACGTTATGATTCGTTTCTAGTGTGTTTGTACTTACCTGCCACCAAGGGCTGGCCTCCTTGTACGTCTCCGTGCACATTTTTTCGTTGTGGTTGGTGGTTCTGTCACCATCGTTTGCGTGGATCGCGTTGCCACCCTTCGCGGTCGTTGACTGATTCGCTGGTTTGCGATACGCTACGTTGATTCCTGGAAGGAAGTCATACTATATCAATCTGCCTCTCATACCGGATGTGGTTACGGGCGGAGAAAGGAGGATTCCTATCCGTAACAACCGTTTTCGCTTTTATGGGGAATAGATTATGCAAATGACACCGACCAAATGAGCAATTAAATCTTATGATGCGTGTCCTGACCAACCAACATGAAAGCAGATATAGGTTAAGGTATATAGACGTTCCTCCAAACGCTCTCAAACCCTAAGGAAAGTAATTCTAGTAGTAGTTATTACAGTAAAGATTTTCCAAAGTTCTGATGGTTTTACTTTCCTCACATATCAATGGGAAACAAAAAATCTAACAATTAACATCTACAAAGCTTCATTAGAAACAACGCAGAAGTTCACATATATAATTTTCATGGAAAATATTTTCCTCTCACAATTGAATTCAAATGCAAATGAACGCGGTGCTGAGAGATGCAATATTTTTTCGATAACGGCAGTTTACGGCGCCCCCGCTCCAACTAACTGCATCCACTCGAAACTGCATTACAAGTGGTTAGATTCGAGTTTTCGATTGCGTCAAACTGCCATTTCACTAATTTGTTGAAATTGCATCGATCCCTAGCAAAATGTTTTGATGGAAAATGTCCTGCAATTTGGAGCTCTGAACGAGATGGATTACTGTTGATTTGTCACGCTCGATTTGGAAATCTTCTTGCTAGATGAGATTAACATGAAGCTTTTGAAGAAGTTATTTTATTGTGGACAGGGAATTGCAAAAAGTAGAGCTGAAATATCTAATTACAAACATTGAAGAACGTTTTTACGGGACTAGAATTGAAAAGGAAACTAAAAACAACTTATTTTTGTTTATTGCGATATTTCGACTGATCCTGAGACGTCAAAAAAAAATTAATGTAAGAGTGTAAATCACAGATATTGTACGATAGTACATTGGTTAATCCACTGATCCAATTACAATAAAACCAACAGATTTAAAATATAAAAACAGCATTAACAAACAGTAAAAAAAACAAATCGTAAGTAAAATTGACCACCAGTGGGATTGAACTTAATAACTTCCTGCATTCTAGGCAGATGCTTTACCGATCAGCTATGGCGAGACCAGTAGAACAATGGCTTATTATTATGTTCTATTATTAAATGAAGTCATAGAAAACTGTTGTTTGAAACTTGTGGACAAGGTGGATTTATCAAAAGTTTGATTTCATTGTCTATAAAATTTTGAGTATCACGACGTTTCGATTGATATATTATCTTCAATCGTCTTCAGGTGAACTGGCGAACACGTTCCTTTCACGTCTATTTATACCCCGTCCGCTGACGTGTCGTTGTGCGCGGTCTGTTCTGATTGGTTCCCGAAGCGCGGTATTCCGGTCTGCTGACGTGGCTGTTTGTCGGTCATTGTTTGTTGTCTGGTCCAGCCGTAGTCTATTGATCTTCTTTATGAGTGGCTTCCAGATTGGTTTAATGTCTACGCTGGGTTTGCTGTACACTTTGCTGTTGTTGGTGATGAATGCCGCCTCCTTCAATTTCCTCCGATACCAATGCGGCTCCTTGGCAATAACTTAAGCGTCGTCCCAAGCTATTTTATGGTGCTCCGTCCATGCGTGGTCAGCTATTCCAGATTTTCCTGTCTCTGCACGCTGGGTGTTGAGACGATGTTCTTTGATTCTTACTTCCAGTGGCCTTTTTGTTTCTCCAACATAGATTTTACCACATTGACATGGTATCTGGTAGATGCAGTCCTTTGTCTCTTGAGATTTATTCCTGGGCTTAGTTTTTGTTAGGATACTTCTGAGGGTGGCATTCCTAGAGAATCTTATTTGGATCTTGTATCGCTGACCTATTCTTTTGATTCCATCTGATATTCCTTTGACGTAAGGCAGAATGAGTAAGTGCTGAGATTCTTCGTGTTTAATTCTTCTGCTGTTGGTATTTTTCTGTATTGTTACTTCCACTAGCTTCTTTGGGTATCCATTTAATAGATCTTGTTTAATGATAGTGAGCTATCTTTGTAGTCCCTCTTGTGTGTTACAAATACTCCTAGCTCGGTCGACTAACAGAAGACTTTACAAAAAAACAAACAACTGAAGAAAAGGACAGATCTTCCGCTGGATAGAATAATGGAGTTGCTCACATTCTGTCTGAAGAACAACTATTTCCAAGAGAAGGAAGACTTTTACAAACAAGAAGAAGGCCTGCCTATGGGATCACCGTTGTCTCCGGTTGTAGCCAACTTGTACATGGAATGGTTTGAGTCAACTGCCATCAAAAGTTCAAGTATTAAACCGAAGTTATGGCTTCGCTATGTGGATGACACATTCATCATCTGGAACCATGGAGAGAGCCAACTAAAAACATTCTTCAGTCATCTGAACAACATGCGACCTTCGATAAAATTCACGAAAGAAGAAAAGAGCAACAACTGCCTTCCATCTTTAGATGTTTTAGTAACGAGAAGAAACACCAAAATAGAAACAACAGTAAACAAAAAAAACCAACTCACACAGGTCAATACTTACATTACACTTCAAACCACCCAACAGCTACGAAGAAAGGCGTCATCCGGACTTTAGTCGACCGAGCTAGGAGTATTTGTAACACACAAGAGGGACTACAAAGAGAGCTCAATATCATTAAACAAGATCTATTAAATAACGGATACCCAAAGAAGCTAGTGGAAGTAACAATACAGAAAAATACCAACAGTGGAAGAATTAAACACGAAGAATCTCAGCACTTACTCATTCTGCCTTACGTCAAAGGAATATCAGATGGAATCAAAAGAATAGGTCAGCGATACAAGATCCAAACAAGATTATCTAGGAATGCCACCCTCAGAAGTATCCTAACAAAAACTAAGCCCAGGAATGAATCTCAAGAGACAAAGGACTGCATCTACCAGATACCATGTCAATGTGGTAAAATCTATGTTGGAGAAACAAAAAGGCTACTGGAAGTAAGAATCAAAGAACATCGTCTCAACACCCAGCGTGCAGAGACACGAAAATCTGGAATAGCTGACCACGCATGGACGAAGCACCATAAAATAGCTTGGGACGACGCTAAGGTTATTGCCAAGGAACCGCATTGGTATCGAAGGAAATTCAAGGAGGCGGCATTCATCACCAACAACAGCAAAGTGTACAGCAAACCCAGCGTAGACATTAAACCAATCTGGCAGCCACTCATAAAGAAGATCAATAGACTACTACTGGAACAGACAACAAACAATGACCGACAAACAGCCACGTCAGCAGACCGGAATACCGTGCATCAGGAACCAATCAGAACAGACCGCGCACAACGACACGTCACCGGACGGGGTATAAATAGACGTGAAAGGAATGTGTTCGCCAGTTCACCTGAAGACGATTGAAGATAGCATATCAATCGAAACGTCGTGATACTCAAAATTTTATAGACAATGGAAGTCCGAAATCAAACTTTTCATAGAAAACTGGATAACCAGACAAAATAATGAACCAAAGCAAAACTCTGAAAACATATCAGGCGGAAATATTTCAACTCAAAGTGTTCAATACATCGACTGGAGTATGAATTTGAGAACGACACTTCATAATAATTTCAACATCGTATTTAAACGCCTATTTTAGCTGACGTTGGAACTTTCTACGTTTTTAGGGATATTAGCAATTTTCTGTCACTTCCAGACAGTCCGGAAATGAACCGGCTTTCCATTTTTAGATAGTCTAAACGTTAATAGAATATCCAAATTGCACCGTGAAAGCAGAACTTTTAACAAACCATTTTTCATTCCGCTCCGCGTTTGCAAGTTGAAAAGTTCTCTTGTTACTGTTTCAGCGGACGCTGTGCTAAAGCGACAACAATTGAATGGCTATGAATGCATTTGATATTTGAATGCCTTCCACATGTTGTGCCGTCGAATTTCACACCTCAGCTATTTTTCATGAATTACTGCAGAACTGGCCGATGAAAATCAACCTGTTTGTGGAAACAAACTCAAAAACTTTAATTACAGGTAATTATTTTGTTATAAGGTGTATCCTTATATAGTGGTGGATTGATGTGATTCTGATTCATTTACCATCAACACTGGAGTTCCGCAGGGGTCTGTCCTATCTCCAACGCTCTTCTAGCTGTTGGATATGGCATCCAATCCAATTTACAGTTCCGTGTCGGCGAGAACAACATGTTTCTCAGATTGATGAGCATATCGAAAGGGTTTTCGAATGCGGAACTGCAAATAGAGTCCAGTTCAATGCACAGAAGACTCAGACAACAACTTTGATAAAAAAAAGTCTCATGCTTGTCTGCCACTCGTAGGCATTTGAAGAACAATCTTAAGCATTTCGATGAAAATCCTGACCGAAAATCACCATACGTCAATACGTCCCTGTATATTGTACAAACTGTTTACAGAGGCATTCATCCAATGCGGAATCAACTTTCCCGATCCTTGCGCGTGACACTCTTCTATCTTTTGTAATCCAAATTGACACATCGTTCTCGCTTTCGCTTGCATTTCAATATTAATGACCGTGTTTGATGCTATATACATAAACGGTATTAAAATATGCTAGTCGAACAACCTGTTCGATATAGTTTTTGTTAAAATGAAAGAGATTTCATTCCAACAACCATATATTATCCTGTTTATAACATTGTTTGTAGATTGGAATGAAGATAAATGAACAAAGCGCAAACTTGACATACAATCATCGTATCATTTATATTTCCGGAACAAGGCGATCTCTCCGAGATTCAAAGAATGCAATGAGAAGAAGAGATTTGGAAATCACTGTTATTAGACAATCAACACGCATTTCTTAAGAGCATCTGTTGTAGACAAGTAAACATGTGATTATAAAACAATTGAGTTGTGACTTTAAACATAGCCTGTCACGGACAAGTTTTATTAGAATGTGATCTATATTTAATTACCTTGATTTTTTCTGAAACGAGCAGGTTTTAATTAATGTCAGGATCTGGTTTCTCTGTGAATACTTATTTGAAAAAGTCTTATCTGACGTCTAATCGACGTTTTCATAAAGGAAAATGAGGCAAGTTCATTTGAGAAAAAAACCAGAAAGGTGTGATATTTACCATAATTTATTGTGGTTAGTATAAAAGAGAATGGAAATTGTTGTTTGTACTTGACCGACATTCGGACCGAAATTCTGTTCGAAGTTGAACTGACAATATCATTTTTATTTGTTTGCCTTCAAAAAATTGTGTCCAGTAGGATAGTTCTGTGTTCTGTAGAACCTAGTATCCGTTTATTTAGATCGAACTTCAAGTAGTGATAGTATCAGGAATTATTGAAATTCTAAGATAAAAAATTTTAATACATATTTACGTCAACAAAGGATAGAAATATCCGCAAAATTAGTGCAGTAGTATAAACACAGGTTTAAAAAAAACGTTTATTTTGAACACTGTAAATAAAACATGTTTTTCAACAACTCTGCCTGCCATTTATTCCCTATAATGATATTAAGCAACCTATCGATATTTTGAACATAATTATCAACTCTCCAATAAATAAAATATCTAAACTGACTCAGTCCTCATAATCTAATATCACTCATTACAGCATATATATTCGGCAACTAAATGGAATTAGTCTCATATCGGAGCAGAAAAATTCATTCCCTCTTTAAACATAAAAATTGTTTTTCGTGCAACTATTGCCGTCAACACTTGTCAAATTCCTGGAATCTACGCCTCAACGCCATTGGCCAGCGACATTCATTTGTTTCTACCTAGAGGCTTAAAGTTTCTGGTGTCCGTCGAAATGTTTTATTCCGATATCTCCGTTTATCTCATACAGTGATTTGTCCAATAAATTTTTTTCGGTGAATGGTGAGATTCTAAAGAAGGTTTTGCGTTTTCCGTGGACAATGAAAAAAGTGTCGGTCTTTATTAGTGAAGGAGAAAATACAGTAAGTACCTAAATATTTTATATGACTGCTTATCATTTGTATCTGTAAATCATAGTGATTTCAGAAGTAGGTACTGTAAATGATTCGTTATAGCAAATTTATGCATGATTAATGTTGAATTTACCTTTTATTTGGATTTATACGCACTGTTCCAATATGTGCGATTGTGGTGTTAGAGTTATGAAAATGAATTGGAAAATCTATAACTGCCCTCCAAACTTTCTGTTTTGATAATTTTGTAGCATCAGAAAAATATGCTTGTTGAAAAGTAACGTGTTTTTTCAGTGAGGTGCTTCCAAGGTGGCGGAATTTAATTAGCCATTTATTACATTGATTGGAAAATACTAAAATCATGTCGATAAGTAAATCAACAGCTAGGCAGGGTACAAGATATAATCACGTTTCTATTTGTCAGAATTGACTGACCTTAAAGCGAGCTTTGTTTTTCGTTTTAGGCAGACATTTTTGATACAAAAGTTGTATAGCTTTAATTTAAACAAAAATATAGCTACCAGTTAGATGTTAGTAAACAGATAGAAGCAAACAGGGTACTACAAAAAAACATCAAATGGGATCATTTTTAAACTATATCTATATTTTTCAACCAAAGAATATTGTAATTAAGTTGGTTAGCAAGTAAAATAAGATGAATGATGTTCAAGTCACATACTTCTCACGAGTTTTGAGAGAACACATTATTTTCTGTGATCTGGAACAGAAATTATTATTTTTTCAGTGGATGTTACAAAGTTTATTCTCAGATAATACGGAAAATAAAAATTATATTATATAATATCTCAATATTCTTGTCGCTTGAGCGCAAGATTTTCGTGGTTGAGAGAATACGTTTTTTGGATGATGGATGACACCTAGAAACTTCACGGAACTCTGTAGCACTCATTACCATCTGTCTGTCGGTTTGTCTGTATGTCTGTTAGCGTTTTTGTCACCGCGTAATCTCAATGCACAGATTTCGAAAAAATACTGAGAAACGCTATAATGTAGTCTAGTAATCTTTGCATTAAGGTTAAAGCGTTTTCCAATATACATATACAATTTTAATCATACGTTTTGATTTGATTAGATCACTTCCGCTGATCAAGAAATTAGCTAAATTCATGATGGATGATGATTTCTATCAGATGGTAGATAGGTACATTTAATATTATTTTTCATTACAGCGTATGCGCTATAAAGATACCTGAGATGATAAAAAACAGTGGAGTGTTCACAACATTATAATCAATAATTTAAGCACCTACCATTTAACCGAACTAGTCAAGTGATACTCTGTTATGAAGTCATTGGTCAATGTAACTTCTGCAGCTTATCCTACGCTTGTCTTTCTGTTCTATATTATTATTCTACTTGTCACTAGTTATAATTTCAGAATTAAATTTTTTCATACTTCGTACTTTGATAAATGCTGCCGAGGCAGTCGAAACGTTGTAAAGATATTCGGCTTAGAGCCATTCAATAAGTGGCACCAAATCGTAGAATCATTGCCGGATAAATCAGACTTGGAGTATTCACTGGTACCTACTTTTTGGAGAGCATTGTTCAGGATTGAAAGTACCCTCAAGCAAATGAATGAAAAAACTGGCGTTTGAAAAACGATCTATTCGGATAAATTTTATATATTATAATTTTATTATAAATCTGATGGCAATCCCAACACAAAATAATTAAAAATAAGTTTCAAAGAACTATCAATTGAGTTTCCATCCAGTCCTACGTGTTTCAGAATGTCCATGATTTTGTGGTGATGGACCCTGTTGAAAGCCTTCATATAATCAAGGAGGCATCACAGCTGACATCTCTGCATCGTTGAATTAGCCCCTGCTTGGAGAAATGATTGATGTAAGATCCTAACCTTGTAAAGTGTCTCGTAAGAGATACCGCATGGTGCACTATTAGTCGTGTTTTGGATTAATTTACAGAGGAGAATTTTGTGCTACACCTTGTAGAAACCTTCCAAGACATCCAGAAGCAATATGCTAATACATTTGTCATGGGTGAATCCGCTCGTTATAGGGTCCATCAGCCTGAATCCCTGCAACTCCGTGCGGCGCTCAGACTGGAACTGTGTCCCATTTTTTACCACTGAAGGTATTAGGGTATCTCCCTAGATTTAGGGATCTTTGATAATTTTTTTGACATTTTTTATTTTTAACTAACATTTTAGCGCAAATATAAGATGAGGTTGTAGGTATTCCACTACACAGAACAAGTTCGTTGGGTTATTGGTGACTGGAGTAACAGGTGCAGTGTTGTAGGTTAATCAATGCTCACTGAATGGTGCGTCAGTCAGGCGTGCTGCGTTTGAATTTCAACGGACCGCGCGTTGCATGCAGCACCGGAGAAACTCATTTGGATCCGGGGCGAACGCGACCACCGGAAAATTACTTAACCTTTTACTTTCAGGCAATTAACATAAACATTACGTTCGTAAAGATTATTTATTAATATGTTTATTTCGGTTCGAATATTCGTAGATCGATGTGTAGTGGTATAACAGGTGGTATGAAACAGAGCGAAATATTGTTATTTTGAACATCGCCTAATAAATATAACGAGAACCTGGAATCAAGTTGATTGACTCTGTCATTCAGTCTGAGCTGTTTAGTGGCGCATGTGTTTGGATATCGAAAACTATAGGCAAATAAAATAAATAACTAGAACCGCTGATTCAATTTTATAAGATATCCTAGAAAAAACCTAATATCGCATTTTCGAAAAACTGTTCTTATTTAATTTTAGAAATTTTCAAATCCCGCAACGACATTACCGAGTGACTTTCTACATATAACGGAGGAGGGTCGCTGTTCCAGTAACTACTACTACTACTACACATTACTGCATTTAAATTATAATAAATGATTCTACGAGGGTCACGCTGAAAGTCTTTAGATATTCCTAATCTATACAAGTTTAAACAAGTTTTAGCACGCAACTATTTTGTCTAAAGTTGTTAGTGCTTACACGCAAAAGCAGCGTTTGAATCCTTCAGTAGTTGCCTTGCCATGGTCTCGAATGCATCTAAGTGTTAGCAGAATTTTAACGTGAAAATGGAACCGGGTAGTCGCGATTTTCGAGCAATGATTTTGTATGACTATAAAAAGGGGCTAACACATGCGGAATGTCACGAAAGTTTAGTGAGCTACTTTGGAGACTCTGCCCCTTCTAAGGCTACAGTTTTTAATTGGTTTGCTGAATTCAAAAGGGGCCGGGTCTCACTCGAGGATGAACCTCGCAGAGGTCGACCGCCCACTGCTGTTACTCCGGAAACTGTAGAAGCTGTGCAAAATATGGTAAAAAAAGATCGACATATAACCTACACCGCGATTGAGGCATATCTGGGGATTGGATCGACAGCGTTCCGAACAATCATTCATGATCACCTTCGCCTAAGGAAGCGGTGTTCCAGATGGGTGCCACATTTGTTGACCAGTGGGCAAAAAGCAACAAGAGTTGATTGAGCCAAGTTTTTTACTTCTAATATGGTAACCGGAGACGGAACATGGTTATATCATTATGATTCCGGAACTAAACAACAGTCATTAGTTTGGTGCTTTGAAAGTGAGCATCCTCCAACGAAAATTCGCCGTTGGAAAGATAATGGTCGCATTTTTTTTTCTAAAAGTGGATACATCACAACGGTAGCCTTGGAAAATCGAAGGACAGTTACTTCTGAATGGTATAAAATCAAATGTGTTCCTGTAGTCTTCCAAAAACTATGCATCATGACAACGCAGCCGCCCACAGCGTCGCTAGAACACTCGATTTTTTTGCTGAAGAGGGTGTCAAGCTGTTGCCTCACCCACCTTATTCTCCGGACCTCGCTCCGTGCGACTCCTCTTATTCCTTAACATCAAAGAATAGTTACGGTGTCGCCAATTTTCCACCGATGAAGAGGCCATCGCTGCATTTGAGGAGGAAATTTGCAAATTTGCAAAAGAACGTTGATCACAAGAATTTGACAAGTGGTTTTACTGAATCCGTGAATGTATTGAGGTAAGGGAAGAATATGTTGAAAAAAACAGAACTTCTAGTTTTTCTGTATCTAAAAACTTTCAGCGTTACCCTCGTAAATATGTGTATAAGCTTCCTAAAAGATGGAGAACATTTACCACACTTACCACAAAAAGGAATCTCCCCTTGCCACTGTCCCGTTGGAGAGCATACCAGCGTAGTATTTCCGAAGGTCTCGTACCCTTCATCGCATTGGTAGACGGCCGTAGTGCCCGGAGTCAACCCCGGAGTACTTAACGTTACTCTCGTGTTGGGGGGTACTGCAGGGTGGTAACATTTTATTTCTGTAAAAAAGTATGGTTGTATAGTCGAAAATCGTGCACATGGCAAACATTGATTGAATCGTTTTTGAACAGATAGGACATTGTAAATAGTTTGGAAAGAACTGGCCTCTAGCCTCTTTGGAGTTCAATAATACGTTTTATATTTGATGCAAGTGAAGAAGAAGTGTAGGCTAGACAAACCAAGACAAAAATGGTAACTGTAACAGGTAGGAGCCTAATACCTGAAGTGAAGAAAAAGGAGAAATTATTTTAAGCAACAAACATCTAATTCAATCCATCTACTGTACAAATCAGATGAATAATTGATCCGTAAAATAGCGGTGCACACAATCAAACTGCCCGTTTCCCGTATCACACAAATTACAGCTATCATCGGCCAATGTGTAACAGTTTGCATTGGAGTGTGTGCCGCGCCGTAAGTTCAACATTAGCTCGACAAACACACAGACACATACACACATACATTATAATAATTTCTCCGCCAGCTCTAGACCACTGTCGTAATTCATGTGCATTGAATATGATTAAAAGTTGATAGAAAGTGGCACATTTCGCATTTGTGCACCGTTATAAGAGTGCAAATACTCGCGCGGGTTTTTTCTCTCGGGACAATACGTATGCTAAGCTGGGAACATTCTATTCAATCAATGTTCCATAATATTCATTTTTTTCCGGTTCGAATTCCTAGACTTTTTCAGATTTCTCTTATATGGTGAATAATGCATAGAAAAGATTTGTCGTATGCGAAACGCATTACCTAACTGTAGTTAGAGAGAGGTTGCTGCTGTTTTGGAAAAGCGATTGTGTGGGAACATTTCAGTCGAGTTAGATGAAAGCAAAACTGTGATTTTGATTTTCGATTTGTATTCGTGATGTAGATAGCATCAAAAATGAACTTCATAATAGATCAAAAACACGTTTTACCTATAAATGAATACCAAGTATGAAAAGTATTCAGTGTAATAAGTAACTTCTCTAAGATACACTACAATATTCCGTATATATAAAAGTCTCCGGAGTAAACAACTTTATAGAGCTTATTTCAACAGCGTTAACAAGGAAAACGTTTATGCTCATGATCTCTCATTTCATCCAATTTACGTCAGAGTAGTATACACAAAGTGCTCAGCAGTAAAACTAAAACCTTCATAATGAGACTAGTTTTTTTTTGTTTGCACGGCTATTCCAACATTCATGGCCTTTATGACAGTTGAACAGTTTGCAATTTAACTTGATTTATTTTAGTTTCAATTTTCTGTCCACAATTCGACCTCAAACATAATAAAGGAGATTATTTTACTACGATTTTACTATTGCAAACAACGATTAAACTGCTTAGTTACTGTCATTAGAAGATCATGTTTAACGTTGTAAGCTATTGAAATGCTGTTGTAAATCTATTGAAATTCAGTAGGCAACACCTCGTGTAGGTTGTTAACGATATTTTTTGTATTCAATTTCACTTGTGGGACGTCATTTCGGAGATAGGCCTACATGAGTTGAACTTCCTTTTAATACTGTGAGTATATTTCACAGTTTGCTGCCTTTGATGGCAATCTCGTCGTTGGTGACTTCTAAATTTTAAGACAAATAAATAGACAGATAAATTCGTTGTGAAATTTGATTAGTCGGCATTTTTAAGATCTCGGTACTATTTGCCTATTCATTATCAATCTATCCGAGTTATCGCGTTTATTTACATTGAGCATTATTTTAGTCTGACCAGATAACGGTTCCACAGCTGATAATGTGTGGTCATGCATGGTAACAAATGGTAATTGACATAACAGTTATATACACAAATCATTCAGGCCAACAAGAGATCTGGACGATAAAAGTATTAACTCCGCTGCTTCTTTGTATGCAAAACACTTCTACGTTATATATTATGTTGCGCAGATAGGTTCATGTGAATCTTATCTCTCTACATTTTGCTTCCTCGGAAATATTTTTTCTTTTCAGTAGTAGCCTACACTAGACTTTTGACGAGCATTTTACGAACGACATACAGACATGTACGACCATAAGCGTGGGATCATAAATTTGATTTGACTACCGACATATGAAACGTATTCCAGATGAACTGACTCCTCGAAAGCTACTAGTTCAGACCAAATACCAGCAACTTGTAACGTGCTTCTGGAGTACCTGGACATAAATAATATCATCAACGATCACCAATATAGTTTCCGCACGGGAGATCTCAAGGACTCCGTCAGTTCTGGTGATACTAATTTGCTTCCGATGTGTTTATCACAATACCGGCGTTCCTCACTGAACAGCAGCAATGTGATTTTATTTTTTCTTGCATGATTGATTATTTACATTTAATTACCCTGTATCATTTCATAAACACGTAGAATTTTCAAGTAACGATAAAAATTATTCTACTCGAAATAATTACCAGTCTTCTCGGGAAACGAAATGTCATAATGTCTTTTCTCGACTGAATTAATATGTCCATTATGTTGAGTTGAAATACGTGCCCAGGATTACTTCATCATTTTTCTCACGTTTATCACAGCTGCCAAGGTCCGTAGGTTTTTGTTTTTAAACATATAATTCAGAACAAAGGAGGTAACAGAGACCTTGGAATAGTATTTTTGTGGCCGATTATTCTTGTTTCATAAAATTTAGTAGGTTGTTAAAACTCAAAGCGGTGGAAGCGGTGAAACTCAGAAAGTCACTCAATATAATTTAATGATGTTTAATAAGTTGGATTAGATAATAACAAAGACAACATCTTATTGTAAAACGCACCGCATGATTTTCCAATTAAATTTTTCTTTTGTTAATTATCTTATTCTTATAACTCATTAAACTTATAAAAAAAACATTTAATTTTACCATTAACTAAATATATTCACTACCGTTCTGGCTACTTCCAAGTATAATCTTTGATATGAAATTTGACGTGTAATTTTCAGGTTAGCTATTGCGGAACCAATCAAGTCACCTCAAGTTCTAATAATCCTCATGATGTAAACCAGTTATTTAATACAAATTGAATGCCTCGTTTGTAGAACACGGTGTCTATATCATGTCTTCCGGTACTATTGAAAATTGTGCGAACAAAAATTCAAACAGCTATTGTTTCATGTTTAGACAACACCTAAGATGTTAGATTCGTATCTACATATCATTTTCCCACTCTTCATAACTGCAAATTTATACAAGGACAATTAAAAATTAATGCATCCTGTGGCACTTACGAAATATATCCATGTAGGCAACAATAGATTTTTAATGTATGCTCATTAGAGGAGTCAATAGAGATTTTCACATCTGGAAGATTTCAGGAAGCGATAAGATATTCAGATATACATCTTCAAAAATGTCAGCAACATTTACCAAAGTTGACAATAATATAGTTTATGATATAGGTACAATAGTTATAAGAATTTGTCGCCGGTATAGATCAAACCCACAACCACTTGAATTTTAGCTAGATCCCTTTTTATGGTGCATATTATTACGTTCGAATCAAATGCCTACATTCATCTGTGTAAAACAGCTTGGAATATTGTATTTATTCTTGCATACTTTTTGGCAAAACCTGTTCAACAACAGTAGAGTCACTGAAAGCTAATCTAAATTCTGACACCCACAATCTGTATGATAACTGTTCCTTACGTTCCAATTTCTTTCTTTTAGGAATTTTGCTACATCATTTTGGTGTACAAAACATTTACACTGCTTCGTTGGGTCTGTAAATTGTTTTGAGTTTTCCTGGAAGCAGTAAAAAATATCAATGTCACTATAATTTCACATGATTTTTTATCTTTATTGTCATTATTTTGTATCTTTCGTATTAGTTTAAAATCTAATCTAAAAAACATTCTTGAGATACGCCTTTCTATAACTAATCCTGTTATATAATTTTTGGAGTACATTCAATCTTATGTATGTTGAGCAATCCCAGATCACCTTTAACATGTTTCTATACTGAAAATGATATCTATACCTTAAATGGCCTGAAAGATACATAATATTACGTCTGAATACTGTATTAGTTCCTACTATGAATAATTTGTTACGTATAAATAGATAAATACAAGGTTAGACTTCCATTCCTTTCGAAGATTTATGATGCCTCTATCGATCTCATGTTTACTTTTAAGCCGAACAGAAAGCTAGCCTCAAGAAAATTATATCCCGAACAAGAAAATGAAGAAATGAAGAGATTAGATTGCAGATCTAGATCTGTAGGCTACCCAGGTTACTCGTAGTTGACCAGTAAGTCTTAGGTCGTAGTTACCTGGTTAGCTAAGACCTAAACTGAATATAAATCGCGTTACAAACAAAAAGTTTTGTAAAAGAAACCTACTATTTAAATAACTTAATTTTATCTTTAAGTGTGTCATTAAAACAGGAAAGTGAATTCTAATGCAAATCAAAGTGATTTAAAAACAGCGAAATAGCATTTGCAGTTTATTGGAAAAGTCGACCTGAAAACCAATGAAGGCCGTTAAGAGGGCGTGGAACATTAGCAAAAAAGGCACAAAGAAAAACGGTTATTGCATTTCTGATAAAATGTATGTGGGTTATGAATGTTTGATTTTATGAATAGATTATTTGAGCTTGAAGTGATTTTATAATGAAAATCTGATGGAAGGTAAATTCTTTGAAAATTATGAATATATTAAGCGGAAAGTTGTAAATCGAGTCGCGGCACTCGATATATTGCAACCTTTCTATAGGGTGAAACATTACTTTTAAGTGTGGTTGAGAACTTTTATACAGGGTACCCAAAATGTTCCCGAAGCGCCGAAATTTCATTACTAGGTATTACTATTATTATTTAGTAATAACAAATAATATTGAAAGCTACGCTCGTATTGTAAAAACAATTTTTTTTAATAACTTAGTAGTGGCTGATATTCAATTAACTTCGTTCAGTTTAAGAGCAATGCCGGCGTTTTGATTAATTACATTTTTATCGCGCTCACTTTCCAATTTAGCGTCAGCAGCATTGCAATAAACAATACCGATTTGCATAAAAATTAACATACATTATTAGCAGCGGATACTTTGCACCATATAGGTAACAGCGATTGGTATAAGTTATTTAATTATTATTATACACTTGTTGTACAACAAAGGTAATAATGAATTATTCATTGACGGGCGTATACTACTACCAGAAAGTGTTGTTCACATTTAATTTGAGCTGCGTTTTACTCATGAGTCTCAACAAGACTCGTGATATCTTTCGGGGTTTCTAAATAATGTTCGCAATAAGGATTGCCATTTACTTATAACCACAGTACTAACTTTTTATAGTACAAGCTGTCATTTTTTTTAGTTAAAGTTTTAAGACAGTCTAGACATTTTGATAAGACTGATTTTGATTTCCATTGTCTGATCTGATTGGTCTCTAGTGACGTCTTTCGCTGGTGGTGATGACTCACACTTCTGGACTGATGTGAACGATGATCGGGAAATACGCAACATTTGGCAGGAAACCGTCGATCTTTCATGTTCAAACTTCACCTATTTGTTCAACCATAAACCGTAAAAATTTTAACATAGAATCCGCATATTTTTGTTTGTTCATTTAGTACTTTGAATAAGGCAACAACGGCTATGGTCAATTAAATCATGTTGTTCGCGAAATAAATAGCATATATTAAGTCAGAACTAGTTGAGGTATTAATTTTTGGAGCATAAGGTTATGAAAATAAATTCTGATACATGCGAATACAAAATTTAAAAAACGTACGAAACAGCGAATTGACATTTTTACACCCAAAACCTCAATATTGTTCTTTAAAATATTTATTGACACAATATACACAAAATTCTGTGAGAATTTAAATACCGCTGTTTTCTCAAATCATCTGTTTGGTACCTAAGCTTTAAGAAGTAATGTAGTATAAATGCACACCTTCAGATAATAGTATATAAATACAGCAATGTCTTCCAGCTCTTGCTGTAAACTGATACCAGTATTATCATTAAAAAGACTTGATTTATTTATATACAAGCACCGACCCACACATAGTTACACTGCACCTTATATAATAATTCCTTTAATTGTTACATCATCCAGTTAGTAGCTCTTAGCTATACTATTATGCATTTCATTCGAGGACATTAATTCTACTCCCTGTATGTATGAATGATAATCTGAAATTATCCACCAAAATAACGTTTTAGTTCATTGCAACTGTACAATAAAAATTTTTACTTATTGTATCTTTATAATTCGAAAACTACGCAAAGTTTCGACAGTATTCCTCTAGATGCACTGCAATAATCGGATTTTTATGTGTCCTGCAATAAATGAAGATTGTAGTATACAGGTTTCCAGCTAACAAAAAATTTTCGTGAAAAAATCAAAAGTATATCAAGAACATTTATCTAATAATACACAATAAAGCAAATTATTTTATTTGGGTGAATTTTGTAGCACAACGTTCTTAAATATCAACTTCAAGGCTTTCAGAATGTTGTAACACAGACTGAGGTCAATGTATGATTTCGGTTTCAATTGTAGACCTTTCCAAATAAGCACATTTATATCGGACATTTGGGAAACGTTTGTAGCAGAATTTTGACTGTGTACAATGTGAAACTAGATAATTTAAGATTTGTTTGATTCTCTGCCCATTTACTAATTTTTGACCTGTTCGTAGAAAATCGAATATTTTTTCGAATAACGGAATGTGGAATCTGACAACACCGTTGGATCCAGCGAAAAAGTTTTCATGGGATAGAGTCCAAAAATATGAGGAAAAACAGTTTTCTAAGTCGCCGTACGTATCAAAATTGTACGTTCGAAAATCGTAATAAATCTAAACGAACATTTTGGGTCAAAAAATCGATCTTTTTCAAACAAGACAAAAATCATTTGCAGGGTAATTGAGGGGCGCTGGTCATGAATCCGGTCCCAATTGGGGGCCCTGACTTAAGGAAGAGCCCCTGGTGAGCCTCTGAGCGCTTACCCAACTACTTACGCTTATCTAATCATCATATTCAGATTCAGAACCATCGGATACATAAACCTCCTCCAAACAAACTACTGTATCGAAATTATTATTCTAAAAATAATTGTCACTATAATTATGCAGAATGGTGTCCCTGGCTCCCCCGGTAGCTAGTGGAGTCCCCTCACATCCGGCGGGGAAAAGGAAGCCAAATTCGTGAGAATCAACCCAGAAAATGAATTTTTGTCCCATTTAAAAAAAAATTTGGACCCCACCGCATACCTATGCATTTTCTCACAAAATACTTTTTTCCTGGAGAACGAAGCGTCGTAGCACCGTTGGATTTAGCGGAAAATTACACATCGGATAAAGTACAAAAATTCGACGAAAAACCGTTTCCTGACTCGACGTAGGTATGGAAATTGGACGTTCAAAAATGTTAAAATATATGAAGGGATATAGAGGCGTCCCTCTGAGAGCTTACCTGAGGGCTAGCGCTTTTCTAATGGTCATATATTCGCATTCAGCATCACCGATATTCATAAACTGTTAGAGATTAGTTAGCTTGTTACAGCGGGGATGATTTCTGTTCCGGAACTGTTCGGTATAAAATGGCTTTCTTTCGAAAATCCAATGACACAAAATACAACGACAAAATGTAGCCAACTCCTTCAGGTACAGACGAGTTTTTGGATTTATACAGCCAATATAAGCAAACATAAAGTGCAGTTGGATGTAAATGTGGTATTGAACATTGAAATTCAGTGCTTCAAATAACAGATTTTAACTTTTCAACTTACTTGACGGTATTCTTCAAGCCTTCGGAGTTCTAAATACCAATGAATTAATAGTTATGTGATCACAGTAATCACAGAGTAGAACAACGCGTACGGAAACAAAATACACGTATTCCGCCAGACTATATATTTTATGAAACCATTTGAAAGCTGTGAGTCATGCTTGAAGAGCTTTTAAGAATAGCTTAGATGAAAAAAATTTGAAGGCGTTGACCAACATAATGAACAGTTTTACAATACCTGAAAAGCGTTTTCAGGTGTGCGACTTGTCACACTACAATAAACGGAGAAAACAGGGTTAATGAAAGTGCTGTAGTTTATGAAACAATATTTCCTTTTGACCTCAAGAATGAAATTAGATCGTAAATGTCTCGAAGGTCGTGATGATGTAACACTTGCAAGAACCACTCTGAGATGTAAAAAAATATCGGCACTGGCTTTTTAGAACGCCATATAGTTTTAAGGTTATGCAACTATTTATTTTGAAATTCTCGATCTAATGGAAATCATTTATCGAAAAAGTTGTTACAGAGAAGCAATTCGTCATTAGCAATAAAGTATCGCATTACCTGTAAAAAAATGACGTCAAGTAATGTAACTTGTTCACCTGTAATGTCCCTGGTAAGGCAATGTTACCGCCCAGAACATTCTGAGAAACCACCATTCCATGACGCATATCTGTATATTTTAAATTAACCTTCAGACAGGTGTGAGTGGGCTGTGATCTATATCTCTGAGGGTAATTGCTATTTATAATATAAAAGCGTATCTACCAAATGACTTTACATTTCCGTCTGCTTCGACAACCAACGAATCCTAAAATTGATTCATCTTGTCTTCGCTACTAATTAATTCCTTAAATGGCTATTGAATCAACTTTTGTAACATTTTGGCTGAAGTAGAAAATATATATATTGAAGGAAGGGTTGCGGGGGCAGCTGAAACGTTAATGATGATTGTTCAGTACCTAATCATTACGTTCAAATGAGTGAATCAAAGAAAAAACACATGTTAAGTTCCAGAAGTTAGATTATACAAGAAACACAATCTTGAATGTGAAATTATTCACTATGCAATCTGCTTTCACTCCACTGTAAACTTCTAGTGACATTCAAAAGTAGATAAACAGTTAGATCTGGGAACGCTGCGTTCAACCTTATGATATACAAATATAGTGGTTTATAAAGTTTAATGATATTTCTGTTATGACAATTTTTACTGCCACAACGAATATTAATATTTTTATCTAACAGATTTTATTCAACCTGATCATTATGTGTTTTCTTTCAATGTACCAATTTCCTATTCCATGCTACAATGTAGCACTTGAAGTTTATATTTTCGAACATCAAACTGAAGTTAAGATAGTATCTATAGAGATATTGAAGCACTTTTGGTAGAGAACATGCTAGAAATAATTAAGTTAAGATTTTCAAGGTGAGGGAAGTGGCAGCTTTAAAAAAAGGAAACCAAAAATGTACTACTACAATTTACCACTTACATATTATATGATTGTGATATTTCTGTTATGACAATTTTTACTGCCACAACGAATATTAATAGGTATTTCATATTCATGTTATCGGTTACATTCACTTTCCAGTCCGTTTACACCTGAGGTATGGCAAATCAAATGGATTAAAGTCACGAATTAACTCTTTAGCAGCGACCTATGATCTTTTAAGATCGGCTGTATTCGCTAACTTGTCCCAATCTAAAGTTACACTTAAATATATTGAAGCATTTTGTATACAAATATACACAATTATTACTTTTATTTTTTGGAGGATATATGGCAATGATACTCGTATAATTTTGTACGTTAGCATCTTCGGGGAAAGATTAAACTTCATGTTGGTCTACCAGCTGTAGAGAAGTACGGACGCTCAATACCCGAGAGTAGTACTCTGATTCTTGTTTGCCGCCAAACCGTCAGGTTCATTGTTTCACCATATGTTGAACTCACCTTGACAACAAATTCGAGATACAGTACTACACAGAAGAACTGTCACAAGAGCACCGATGAGTCGTGTGGGAGGCAACATTTATCCCCCTTATGAAACATTTAACGCGCTGTACACATCACACGCGAACAGGAAGAGTCGCTCGATAGAAAAAAATCGCCCGTTCACTCACTGCATTGTTTGGGTCACGTCAGACAACGGCGAAGACGGTGACTTTAACGGACGGTACCCGGTACGTCTTTTACGGTTATCCTCGCAAGAATGAAAGTAGTACCGACGTTGGTACTGCTCGCTCATGGTCCGTCGACAGCCCGATGGAAGGTTGCATGGGTGGGTTAACAGCGAAACGGCAAAGAGTTCGCGTTCGTGCCAGACTAAGAGGTATAAGAGTATCGATAGACGGGCGATGATTCCGCGACCGAATAATCGCGTCGGTGATCACATTCAAATCGCAGATTTTTTCCAAATGTTTTCTGTCAGAGAACGGTATTGGCAGTTGCTCACTTCAACAACGTTACTTGGTACGCCCTTTTGGCTTATCCTAGCAAGTAATACTGACTGAGGTACTGCTCGCTCATGATCCGTTAACAGCCCGATAGTTGCATGGGTGGGTTAACAGCGGAACGTAAAACAGTTTACGTTCGCGCCAGATATAAGGGTGTCGATAGACGGGTGATGGTTCCGCGACCGAATAATCGCGTTAGTGGTTACAGTCAGATAGATCTTTTTTATATGTAAATGTTTTCAGCTTGAAAGCGGTATTGACAATTACTCAATTCAACGGCGGTTCCCAGTACGCCTTTTAGGGTTTTCCTCGTAAGAATAAAAGACGTATCGACAGTAGTACTGCTCGCTCATTCTCCGCCGACAGCCCGATATAATGTTTCCACTACTAATAAGGATCGGCGCCTGATAAATCTATATAAAGACCCATATCAAATTTCGCGATTTTTCTCATTCTAGCATATCTATTCTTTGTTGTATTCCTAATCTTCACATCCTTTATCCCCGAGAAACACGAAGCTATATTTTATTGGCTGCGATACTAGCATCAGCGTGTGAACTCCCTGTTGACAAGTCGGAATCCTCCTGACGGAAACATCAGGCTGGCATCAACTTTATGGGGCGCACAATAGCGAGACATGTTTTATTCATTACTAGTTACAGAAATACTGACCCGAATTCGCGTCGCATCCTAACACCGTGTTTGACGTGTTTTCAACAAGCAACTGTTCGAGTTACGCTGTCTGATGCTCCAGTCGAGAGGGGAAATTAATATCGCAGGTTCCATGAAAATTCTCATTCAGAAAGTCGGTATAAACATAAAATGTAGATAGATTGATGGATCGATAGATGAATAGATGGATAGATAGATAGATAGATAGATAGATAGATAGATAGATAGATAGATAGATAGATAGATAGATAGATAGATAGATAGATAGATAGATAGATAGATAGATAGATAGATAGATAGATAGATAGATAGATAGATAGATAGATAGATAGATAGATAGATAGATAGATAGATAGATAGATAGATAGATAGATAGATAGATAGATAGATAGATAGATAGATAGATAGATAGATAGATAGATAGATAGATAGATAGATAGATAGATAGATAGATAGATAGATAGATAGATAGATAGATAGATAGATAGATAGATAGATAGATAGATAGATAGATAGATAGATAGATAGATAGATAGATAGATAGATAGATAGATAGATAGATAGATAGATAGATAGATAGATAGATAGATAGATAGATAGATAGATAGATAGATAGATAGATAGATAGATAGATAGATAGATAGATAGATAGATAGATAGATAGATAGATAGATAGATAGATAGATAGATAGATAGATAGATAGATAGATAGATAGATAGATAGATAGATAGATAGATAGATAGATAGATAGATAGATAGATAGATAGATAGATAGATAGATAGATAGATAGATAGATAGATAGATAGATAGATAGATAGATAGATAGATAGATAGATAGATAGATAGATAGATAGATAGATAGATAGATAGATAGATAGATAGATAGATAGATAGATAGATAGATAGATAGATAGATAGATAGATAGATAGATAGATAGATAGATAGATAGATAGATAGATAGATAGATAGATAGATAGATAGATAGATAGATAGATAGATAGATAGATAGATAGATAGATAGATAGATAGATAGATAGATAGATAGATAGATAGATAGATAGATAGATAGATAGATAGATAGATAGATAGATAGATAGATAGATAGATAGATAGATAGATAGATAGATAGATAGATAGATAGATAGATAGATAGATAGATAGATAGATAGATAGATAGATAGATAGATAGATAGATAGATAGATAGATAGATAGATAGATAGATAGATAGATAGATAGATAGATAGATAGATAGATAGATAGATAGATAGATAGATAGATAGATAGATAGATAGATAGATAGATAGATAGATAGATAGATAGATAGATAGATAGATAGATAGATAGATAGATAGATAGATAGATAGATAGATAGATAGATAGATAGATAGATAGATAGATAGATAGATAGATAGATAGATAGATAGATAGATAGATAGATAGATAGATAGATAGATAGATAATAGATCGATCTTTGTCCTTAGTCTGCCTTTCCTGCAACATATGTATATTTTTTCTAACCAACAACGACTGGAGTATAACCGAACTACTTATTACATGTGGAACAATGTAACTGGTCTCGTCAGTTGTGATGGTTAATGCTTCGCGATTGGATTGCCACCTTTAAATTGGCTGTTGAACGCATTGTTATTCTGTTAAATTTAAATATAATCGATCTACTTTATGGTTTATGTTATAATGTGTTATGGAATACTAACAGCTAATAAAAACCAGAAAAAATTGCGTTTGGCTTCAAACATGCATCACCGTTATTCGTTTGCCATTAGTTATGAGAAAACAGCTGCTAGTGTTTGGTACGTCGTTTCATCTGATGAAAAAATAGCGTCAAGTAGATTGACAAGTCGATCAGCAGCTCTAAAATTCGAACCGAATTATAATCAATTCTTTGTTGTAATTTTTTTCCGAAGTCGACCTCTACCAATATATCAAAGAACTTAATAAACAGACTGGCAGCTATTCAAGGTATTCACAGACGAAGTTATAGTAAGTGCCAACCATTATCAAGTGAGTTTATTGCAACTTGGCACGGAGCTCGTTGGGGATATTCCGTAATATCTAGCAGTCATCCGGAAAATGACCTAGTTACGGACTGGTGGGACTAGTTATTGCCACCTCCACCCACCCTATATCGCGCAGTTCTCTCGATTTACTCAACCCTGCAAATGGGCTATTTCCACCTCTATAATTTTGTCTTTTACTTACCGTCCCGCCAATTGGTCCTTGATCATTATCCAATTTTTTTTGGAGGGGTAAAAGAATTAGGGTGGGAGATTGGGTGGACTTCTTTTTAAATAACGTATGATTGCGTGAGAAATACAGCGTGTATCTACTTGACGCCATTCATGTTTTTTTTTAGTGTGATCTGTATTGAAATCTTGGGTCTTGGATTTTATGTGTAATTTTAAAATTGAAAAAGTTGAAAAATATTATCCAATAATAATAGTAGTTTTTCAAATTTAATTCCAATAGATAAACGAGTCTTAAATTCGATTCAAATAATAATTTCTAGAAGTTAATCTACTTAATGCCATCTTCCCTCAGTCCAGCACCGAATCAAAGATAATCCTGGTAAACATCAGTCGATATACGATCTGATGTGCTTATTCGTATCGTTCTACACCCTCCTGGCAATTTCCCCTATCATAACTTGTATCCCCTCTCAAATTGCTCGCTTCCATCTTCATTTTATCGACCTTCCTTCCTACACTGCCTTGCGATACTAGTGGAATGCATTTTAATGCGTGGATTGATCACATTTTCCATACAGAAAGACTCAGTCCTCTCTTTTTGGGGTGGGATTTTATGACGTTATGATTCAAATGGATAAAGGTTGTTCTACCCTCTGCAAAGTTTGATGTATTTAGTTGAGGCTACAGAAAAACGGATACATTATTAATTTCGAAAATCAAAGTTGTTCAAAAATACTGAAAAAAACCGGAAATGACTGCATAAAATAAGCCAAAATAGAAATACATCATGTATTGTTCTCTTATTTTTATTTGCAACACAATGTATAGGAATAGATTCCGAATTAGCAATACATTTTTATAAAGATTACTCAAGTTTAGATATGAACGATTCATTCCTTGGGAAAAAAATGGATTAAATTTTTTGTAAAAAATCTTGGGGGGGGGAGGTAATTACCCCCAGTATATTCCTGTGGGGAGATAAAAATATTACAGTTACTCTCACTGTTGAAGTATATATTTTGTGACTAAATTTTCAATGTATATTCGATATTCATTTATACTAAAAATCTAATTTCTTAATTAGTATAACTGGATTTTTTTTTACGATGTGCGCATAAAACTGGGGAGTGTCACGACACCGTGCGTGTTGTTTGCTTCATTACGGGGTGAAAGACGAACCTAATAAATGCGTGGTTGTAATGTTTGTCGGAATAGATCAACACTATAATGCAGTAGAATTAGCTAAAGCATTATATAACGCGATATTTATTTTTCGGAAAAATCCCACCCACGGAGGCGCAGCCCATTGACAACTTACGAGAGCATACACGAAAATTTGACGTCTAACATGAATAAAATGCATGGCATTAGTTCAAAGAATAAAGAGACTCGTTGAGCATTATGCCCTTACCGTATACTCAAAACTTAAAAAACCTATTTTAATTGCTTGAACATGATCAGATTGATACAAATTTTCCTGTGTTCGAAATAACGTCTTAGACATTTTCCAATATTCCTCGATAACTGTTTGCCAAGGTGCTTTGAATTGGAAAAGCTGCGAAAAGCCGTCTTTCTTTGTTCCTCGAAAGCTGCTGTTTGAGTTTGTACAAAGTATTGATTCAATAGCTTGCATTGTGCTCGTTTTAGAGATCAAAGTCTTTATGCTAAACTTACTGCGGCACTTTCACACTGAAAGTTCACAGTTTCCGGAACATTTTTATTAGGTACGTTAGCATAGATGTATCAAAGTCTACATACCTATAATTACATATTTGAAATGTTTATAGAAAGCCTACCGCGATGCGAATGCACTATAATACTGGTAGTAGTAGTAGTAGTAGTAGTAGTAGTAGTAGTAGTAGTAGTAGTAGTAGTAGTAGTAGTAGTAGTAATGGGGAGGCAAGTAGGCCACTTTTGGCCTTTTTAATAAAGGTCATGATGTCCGACCATTCCGCTGAGTAGCTCTCTTCCTTGTCAAACTCTGCTGTGCCGAACACCTCAGCCATAAGGCCGCCGTATACGACACACTCTCCCAAGAATTGGAACGAGATCTCGTCTTCCTCCCAGCACTTCTGACAAATTGGGTCCTTGACCACTCCTACGAGTGACCTGTGAGGATTTCTACTAATGAGTGGAGTAAATCCTTCCTCCTGTTCAATAGCCATAGCTCCCTACGGTTGTTGGGGCCTGTTATGAACTTCTTGGACTGTCTGTAGTCATCTCTCTCCAACCATGCTTCCGGCAGTACGTAATATGACCAATCATCTAGGGCATTACTGACCTGGCCTCTGCTAATACCCAGCAAGGGTTCGGGGACAATGCACGTATTGCTCGTTTCTGGACTGTGTCCAGAAATTTTTGGTAGTGCTTCCCCACATATGCGAGCAGCACTCCAGCGATGGTCTGATCTGAGTCTTATAGAGTCGTAGTAGCTGTTATTGTGAATACAATTTTCTGAAAACGGAAAAGAACCCCCAGCTTTTGTGACACTGGCAACTTGGATCGTTCCAAGACATGTTATTGTTGATGTTAATTCCAAGAAGCTTAGCTTGCGACTTCTAAAAGAAAATAATGAATAAAATGAAAAATAATAGATATACATATCGAAAGATACATTTTTTGTACCGCTACGGTCTTGCCCAGATAAAATGAGTAGGTAGAAACGAAATTTATCTCCGAATATCACGCATATACACGTCATCCTTGTCTCCTGTTGATACCGTTTGACGTCCGCGAAGGTGTTCCAAGCCAAGGCCGCCCGACTCTTCCCGTCCGTCGCTCGTCGCTTCTAGTTACCGTGAGTTACACGCTCATGCGTGTTGCTGCCGTCCCGTCGAAGGTTACTGAATCCGATCCCGGGGGCCTGTTGTCGCCCCTCCGCCTCCCCTGCCTTCTTCCTTTCACCAGACCGCCCCCGCTCACCGAACCCTGAACTTGAATGAACCGCATCGAGCGGCCCGCCGGAGTCGCCCAACGGAGACTCCGGGCCCGGACCGGCGCGCGCGTCGATACAGACCCGGATTCAATGGATGCGATGTTGCCATCACGGTAGACGAAAATGCAAATTTCAATAGATGTTTGAGGAGGCATTTGAAAGAACCCTAAACTGATGTAATTTTTTCTATTAAATTGCTTTGCAGTATCTCGTGATTTTGACCACCATACCAAAAACGCGTATGTAATCATGGGTCTCACCATCATCATGTATGTCCAGTGCATCATCAATGGGCTTATAACCCATATTTTGCTATGTGAGCTTCTGGATAACACTCCACTCTTATTCTCACCCAATTGAGCTGAGGGCTGCAGGTCAATTTAGTCTGACCTAACACTCAGTATAGTTATGACGGCTGGAAGATATTAACAAGAATTATATTTGTGGCAATCGTAACTGAAGACGTGGCAGCATCGTCGCCTACTTGTTACTCCGGCGGTGGCTCGTGTTCCGGGCGGCACCGAAGCAGGAGCAGACCAGCTCGCCTGCGGTGAGGCAGTTGGAGGTGGTGGAGACGGCAACGACGGTGGCGACGAAGACGGCAACATCACCACCATCAGCAGCAACAGCAGCAGGTGGCGACGCGTTCACATCCGGGACGGCCGCTCCGGGGATCGCAACACGCTGCTACGCACGATATGGTTCCGGGATATCGTGGCTCGCCGCATTCCGTAATGTCACGCGAAACCAAGTCGCCGCGATCATTGTGGATGGAAGCTGGAGATCAGCTGCACAGCTACAGGTACGCAACACCGTTGTTTGGATTTATGAAACCTCGTGTACGGATTGCACAGTTTTAATTTGGTGATGGAAGAGGTTCAACAGATAGAGCACCTACAATCTATATAAATACAGGGTGTTTTGGAGGCCGATATGAACCTAATGGATTCGCTTTACTTGTACTAACCGCTAATTTAAACCACATATGACTATTTAATAAACTATAGTTTAAAAATTCTGGTAAACTAGCTTTCATAGTTAATCGTACTAAAAAGTAAAAAATACTTCTCAATATATGAATAGAATGATTAACGCGAAAATTAATGTTATCGCGATGAATGAATGGGGCGCCCAATATCAATTGTAATAGTTTCTTACTAGTTCTAGGGAGATATTCTATTTCTTGAGCTGTTTAGTTCTTTTAATCCATTTTATGACTTAAGATAGTTGAAATTTCAGTACAACAGTTTCCTCAGAGATATATGGAAATTTATAGTATTGTATTAACAAAAATTGATTTCAAAAGATTTATGATAATTTTGGATCTCTGTTTTTGCCTGAAATTGTAATCATGTATTCTATTTCATCATAAAGTACACTTAGTAATTGCTTACTTTATGATTGCTTTTTAGCAAGTGTTTTGCAAAATTTGATTTCTCTGAGTATTTTTTTTCTACGCGCTCATATGATCTTTGTACAGCGAAAATCTTAAGAAATAAAATATATAAACAAATAAAATATTTTCATGATATGAACTATCTTAAGGACATATTTAAGGCAATGGTTGATGTTTTCTAGTGTAAATTCAGTTGCCAGAAAAATATTCAACATAAGACACAGCAAAGATAAAAGAACTTAATGCAACAATAGCTATATAGGATAAATAGAATGCTAGATTTGAAACCCTAGTTTTATATTCACGATATGTTTTAATTAGCTAGTTGACAAATAATCTGCGTTGGCTTCTTAAGCGGTCAATTTTGACTTGACGCTGATTTGAATATGTGATACAGGATCGCAACCACAAAAACTACAAAGTTCCATCCAATGCAATCCAAATTATTTAAACTTACCACGTGTTTCGCTAACGATGTTAGCATCTACAAGAGAAAATTAGATTTGAGTTTTCACTGAGACAATTTGACTCCATTTGTTAAGTGTTGTAAATTGCACTCAAAAATTATTATTTGGAAATTCCATACAATCGAGATACCTACTTTCCAGATAAGATTACATGTTGAAAAACAGAAATTTGTTTATTGGTGAGAAAGTTAAGTTCGAAACACTTAAACATTACTAGACAAACGCGAGTCGGCATTGAAAGATTAACGCTAATTTTCTTGCCATTTATCTCTTTGCAAGTAACTTCTTTCTGTGACGGATTTCAAAGTTCAAAGTCCGGCAATTAACATTAACTCGATTTTGTTGCCTGCTTTGCTAGGTCGGCGTCGTAGAAGCTGGGGATTCTCTTCCCCCACAGTGACTCTATAAAGCTCAGATCAGATCATTTCCAGAATACTGGTCAAAATCTTGTGGACACAATATTGAAACGAGCACTACGTCTAGTGGATGTGCCTGACTTTACAAAGGACATCGACAGGAGGATGACTGATCTCTCTCTATTCTATAGAAGCAAAGGTTCAACCGATCGCATAATGACACCATGAGTCGTTGAAACAGCAAAAACCAGAGGAGCTCAACAGGCGCATACCCACCAGGTCCAACTCACAACGCCTCGAATGAGCCTGTACCAAAAGTCGTTCTTTTGTAGAACCTCGGCGTTGTGGAATGAGCTACCGGAGAATTTGTTCCCCGATGGTTGCAATCTACATCATTTTAAGGTCAATGTGAACAGACATTTATCGTCGCGCAATGCTTCTGATGTCTGAACATGAATCAGAATGTGTATGCGTGCTTTATTGATTTTGAAAAAGCCTTTGATAGAGTCCAACATCATAAACTTATAGAAATTGTGAAATCAAAAAATATTGATAGTAGAGATATCACGATTATAGCAAATCTGTACTGGAATGATAGAGTGAGAATTAGAATTGAAAACCAGTTTTCTGATGAAGTGGAGATTTTGCGCGGCTTTCGCCAGGGCTGTATACGTTCCCCACTTCTGTTTAACGTATACAGTGAGGCCATTTTCGGTGAATGCCTAAACGACTTCCAAGAGGGAATTACGATAAATGAGCAGATTATGAATAACATGCGTTATGCCAATGACACTGTTGTAGTGACCGATAGATTGGAATATCTCCAAACGGTCGTAAAAAACTAAACAACAGTTGCAAAAATCATGGGCTGAACATGAATCTAAAGAAAACTAAACTTATGGTTCTCACAAAAAAAATAACAAGATAATCGGAAATCTTACAATAGACAACGGCATTGAGCGGGTAAGAAAATATAGATATTCAAGACCTTGGCTAACCGAAACTGCCGACCGTTGTCAGGAAATCAGAGCTCGAATAGAGAGCGCAAGAACTGCATTTGTAAATCTGAAGAAAGTTCTTTGCAGCAGAGATATAAATTTAAAACTTAGAATACGATTGCTGAGGTGTGTTTTTTCGACGCTGCTAAATCATCCTTAGGCTTGGACGCTTAAGAAGCCGTAAATGGACAGACTGGAGGCTTTCGAAAGATGGTGTTATTGAAGAATGGTGCGGATCTCTTGGACTGATAAGGTCTCAAATGTGGAACTATGACAGAGAATATAAAAAAAACTAGAGTACCTTGGTCATGTTATGAGGGAACCCAAATATGTACTGCTACAAAACATTATGAAAGGGAAAATCAAGGGAAAGAGAAGCCAAAGAAGACAAACTAACTCTTGGCTGAAAAACTTGTGGGATTGGTTTGGAATGACGTCAAATCAATTGTTTATAACAGCAGCAAACAAAGTCAGGATTGCCATGATAATATCCAACCTCTGCTAGGAGATGGAACTTGAAGAACAATGCTTATAAAGCATGATAGTCTTACTGCCTTTGCAAAAGGCTATATATAAAAACGCCTATTTTCGTGGGAATTAAAAATTATTCCCTGCGCCACCAAATTGAATTGATATACCAAGCAAATAAATAACTACTGCCGCGAAAGACGTCGTTTTCCGTCGCCTGGAATAGAATTTTCAGTAAACACGATTATCGTAATTGCAACATCACCTGATTACGAAGTTCTTTTAGCCGGCGTGACGTAATCTGATTTCCTTCCAATGGCGCTGCTCAATCTCAGCTATTGCGTGTTTCCACCATTTACCTGCCACCAAAGATTCACCTCTATATAGATACAACTCGAGCTTTATCGGTTTATATTGCATTTCGCTCGCTTAAATTTATTTCTTAACCAGAGAAAAACAGATTTTATCCACGGTTCTCTTTATTTCTCGAATGTCTCACAGACATAAACCTGGTATGAGCTCAGCAGTTTTTTCCTTATGCTTTAAAGGCAATCTCCTTTCAGAAGGTTGGATTACATCACAGCTAATTTTATTTTAAATGCTGCGGCCCTCAGCAACTCAACAGAATCGTATCTGTACCGCTGTCTCAAATTGCTCAACCAAGAAATGCGTCTTTTTCCTCTGCTTACCCCCCTCCCTGTATCTTCCATTGAATAATTATCTGCAATAGTGTATTTCTCCCCTTCCATCACGTGTCCCAGATATTGCAAATTTCGTATCTCTATGCTATCTTTGAAATTCCTCTAATAGCACACGCTTTTAATGCCTTCAAACGGTAACTAATCTTCTGTTCAACGTCCAAGCTTCCATCCCATGAAGAGGCACAGAAAATGCGTAGCATTTTAGCATCCTAATCTGCCCTATATTCCAGGTAGAATCTAATTTTAACAGCTATTTTACATGATTAAAACGACCTGACTATAATGACCTCTATATTCCCAACTACTGGAATCCTCTTATATATTCTGCATAGCTTTGCATTTTTGTATGTATTTAACCGTTTATGTATGCGCGCACATGTCTCCCTTCATGTCTCTTGAATATTGTACCTTATATGGTAATAAATTTGATCTGAGCCTAGCATTAGATTAGAATAATCACTGAATTTACTATCGGGATAAAAGCCTGCCGGTTTACTCAGCACATATTCGAATTACAATTATTCTGAGTGAATTATACTTATTCTTTAAGCAAGGCTATAGATACGGGGGGGGGGGTAATAGGAGTAATTTCCACTCTAAAACCTTAAGATACTGTTACCGAAAAAATAATCTAAGTGACAGCAGAAACCCAGAAAGGCTATGATTTCTCCAGATTTGATCCATTTGAATCATACAATACTGAATGTCCATATTTTGAGTCATAAATAAAATAAAAACGACGCGGATCATTCCGCCACGACGTATCGTGCTGTTCTGACAGGTTCGACATTTAGTGCGTACTAAACCGAATTGTCCCCGTCAGTCAGTCACCGCATGCGTTGCTTCTGTTTAATCGGCAGACACTGCGGTGAGTTATTAGAAAAATACAAGGGACTAATTTGTTTCACTTGTTAACAATTTTGATAGGCATCATGAATCATTATGAAATTTAATTTTAGCCTCCCAAAAAAATTCAGTTTGGTCGGCTGACGAAGTTTTTTTAACATTTTGGTCGGATTGCAGAACTTTTTATCCTATAATGATAGTATCATATGATAGGAAAAATATGTGACCAACCACATAATAGTGAAAAATGTCTCAGCACTAACTCATTCTGCCTTACGTCAAAGGAATATCAGATGAAATCAGAAGAATAGGTCAGCGATACAAGATTCTCTAGGAATGCCACCCTCAGAAATATCCTAACAAAAACTAAGCCCAGGAATGAATGTCAAAAGACAAAGGAGTGCATCTACTAGACACTATGTTAATGTGGTAAAATCTATGTTGGAGAAACAAAAAGGCCACTGGAAGTAAGAATCAAAGAACATCATCACAACACCCAGCGAGCAGAGACAGTAAAATCTGGAATAGCTGTCCACGCATGGACGGAGCACCATAAAATAGCTTGGGACGACGCTAAGGTTATTGCCAAAGAACCGCACTGGTATCGAAGAAAATTCAAGGAGGCGGCATTAATTACCGACAACAGCAACGTGTACAGCAATCCCAGCGTAGACATTAAACCAATATGGCAGTCACACATAAAGAAGATCAATAGACTACGACTGGACCAGACAACAAACGATGACCGACGAACAGCCACGTCAGCAGACCGGAATACCACTCATTGGGAACCAATCAGAATTGACCACACACGACACGGCACCGGATGGGGTATAAATAGGCAATAATGGAACGTGTTCGCCAGTTCACCTGAAGACGATTGAAGATAGCATATCAATCGAAACGTTGTGATACTCAAAAAATGTATAGACAATGGAAGTCCGAAATCAAACTTTTGACAAATCCCCCTTGTCTACAAATTTCAAACAACAGACAGAATAGTGATATTCATCATTCGTATTTCTTAGTTTACCCCCTCCCCTCCCTAATACGCCCTTATCCCTTGCGTATATAGCTCGAACTCAACTAAATATTCTTGCCATTAATTAAATTCATTCATTCTTGCCTACTGAAGTTCTGGTTTGCATTAAAACCGTAATTCAGTTATGGGGAGGTACACAGAATGTTTATGCGAAATGCCCCTCTCTTCCAAGAAAAATGTAATCTCCTCCAATCAATAAATAAAAATAGACGCTTCTACCTGTACCGAAATATATTTCCACTGATTTCCAAGTCAATATTATTCATCGAAGCTTCGGGACTCTGGTTTGTTTTTGATACTCCTTCACAGGGTTCTACGAACAAAATAATTACTGTTAGCCTTGACATATCAAAGGTCGAAGGATCCAACTGTTGATTTAGTCCTTTCAGATTTAGCGTAGCTTTATGTATACCTAGGGGAATCAATGAATACCATTTCTCACCCAATATAAGGGATATAAATAATTCAGCGTCTATTTCTAAAACTTTTACATTAAAACTTTTTCCACTTCTGATACCAGTATAATTGCTGTGAAATACCCATCCTGCCTCACTGCCTGCATATGTTATGAATATATTATGTTTTATGATAAATGTATACACGTGCAAAAAGAAAGCATTCTTTTATATCTATAAACGTTTTCAGTTTCGTAAGAAGAAGAATTGTATGTACATACAAATCGCTCACTTGATCCAAATTTGTCGTTAGAAAGTGAAATTGGACTACACAATCTGAAGAGTACTACAATTGCAACACTACCGATATACACAAATTTTATTTCACTTCACACAAGTTGGTATTTCATTTCATTATTTTCAATTGGGTTAGATTATCAAGAACCCTGTAGAGGCAATCCATCTCATATTTCCGAATATAAAAAACTTAAAAAAGAAATTCAAGTGTCTCTAAGCTGGAGACATCGAGAAGTACGACAAAACTTTATTGAAAAAGTCTAGAGTAGCCAAGCTCGCTGAACTCCTAAATGTCGAGAGACAATTAATATTTTCTTCTCCAAAGCAAATTTTAATTCCGCATAATCAAATTAGTCCAAATCAATAGAACTCTGAAACTTGCTACAGCCTTAATTGTTTGCCAAACGCAATACTGGGGAAAAGTCTACCAGATGCTAAAAATACGCAACCCAGCATATTAATTAATGCAGATTTATCTTGATAGTAGGCCTCATTTGTTTCATCGTATTACCCTCTCTGATAGTCAAGAGAAGTATTGTAATCGCGAAAAATTCTCAACTAATCATGATATCTCGATAGTAAATTGACCACATGATATGAGTATTGGAAAAATTGGACATTTTTGTTATTTCTTGTCAATATTTAATTCCAAAAGATCAATAATTTCAAAATCCGATTCAATTCATCTTTTCAAGCTGATACCATTGCGTGGGAGGTAGAGCGTCAACATATTTCCAATACGTTGGATGAACGTTAGTAGAATCTATATTCGTGTCACAACATAAACCCGTGGTTTTCTTGTTTCAGATATTTCCACATGAGCGTACATCATAAATGAAGTGACACCTGCTGAAAATAAAATAGAAGAGGGAAACCATGTTGCCCACGAATGTGATGTCTTTCATGAAAAAGGTATAAATCATTTCCATTCCTTTATTTGCGCAGTCTATTTATTTGATGCTATGACAGCCATATGCCATATACAACAATTAAAGCCAACAATTTTAGAGCGAGAAAAAACCAGAAGACTTTGTGGTGCGAACGGGACTCGAACCCATCTCTGCGGCATCTAGATTCCTGAGCCGCTCGACTATCTCAGTCTCGTATGCACCATTTTATTTGTTTCTTTACGGAGTCAAACCAGTTGTAGTCCATAATATTTTACAACTAAATGTTTTTTTTTCGATTTCAGATGGTGGCAACGGAACCGGGCCCAGCTCACAGTGCGGCGGAAGTGGAAGGTGGGATGACATTCGAAAAAATCAAACAAACGTTATCATCTTCCCTCCTTACGGCACAAGATAGAGGTAAGTAATATGTACTAGAAGATAGATCATGATTCTAATCTCAATCTTTGCAAGAAAGGTTTGTGATGTCTAAGCAGCTTCCTTCTTCGGTCCTGGTGATGAGCCAGTGCTTTTAGACAGCAGCGTATCTCATGACCTACCCCCCTCCCCCTCAGTCTTATTTTACAATGTAAAATATAAGTGAACACCTCAGAGCGATATCATAACAGTTCATTAACTTTTGCAAAAAGGGCACTTTCCTCTCGCTTGCCGCCTAATTGGCCCTTTATAAACTCGACTAGTCTCCTTAGCACTTCACACTTAGCTTAGTTGACAGTTAAATTGTGTTGAGAAACTTCCATTACAAGAATTAGTGCGAAGTGTAGGCAAACTATGAGATAAGATGTAAAGTTTCTTCGAGAGACATCAAGAGCTTGTGTTTTTGTTGTATGCGTCGACCCGTGAAAGTTGAGTTCTCTCAACACAACGTGAACGTAAGATTGCGCCATAATTTATTGTGCTTTGTTTGTAAATCAACACCTTGGAGTAACAACTTACTTAGAAGGCGTAATCATAAAAATGGAAAATGTTAACACACTAACAGGGGATTATAATATATTATTCCTTTGTTTTTTGTTTTCTTGAACTTGATAGCCTGTAAAGTTATTAATGAAATTGAATTGAATTAAATTATTATATAAAGATGTTCAAAAAGTTCCTGACCCCCCCCCTATATCTCAGAAAATAGTGATTAAAGAAACATTCTACTAAGGAAAAAGTTGTAAGATTTCGCATATGCAATCTACTGACCTTTGCTTCGATCTTGACCTTGAAGGTAATTTAAAGATCAGGGTGATTTTCACAATTTCTGGCCCCGAGAGTAAAGGTTGACGTTAAAAAATCGAGTTGACCTTGAACGACCTGTCAAGGTCGAAGTTAACAAAAAATACGCCATCAGATAAATAGAAAAATTTTAACTTTTCTCAGTTTTTCTGTGTAAATGGTCAAAGTTCGGTTCTTCACTTCAGTTTGACTTCGTGGTGATCTTGAAGATGGTCAAGGCCATGGTTGAGCTCATATTCGAATTTGACATTTTTGCTCGAGTTCAGGGTTAAAAATATAAGTTCCCAAAAAATAAACTTGCCATTGAACTGAATCTTAAACTCAATGACATGGTCAAGCACATATTTGAGCGTTAAATTTTCCCCGCCTTCGATTTTCGGGCTCAAAAATATAGGGTCTACGTAATAAAATCGGTTTGACATTGAAATTACTGTCTATATCTTGGTCAAGGTCAAGGCCAAAGCATATATATATATATATATATATATATATATATATATATATATATATATGCTTTTATATGATATATATTCCTAACTACTCATTGGCCATTTAAAGTTTGATGATTCTACCTTCGTTTGTTTTATTACAGTGACCAATAAAATGTCTCCCCGTCCTTCAATAGTCCCGCTGGACACGGGCGACTCCCCTACTTCTGATACGGGAGTTGGCACGGCTTCGACAGTCCTCCAACCCGAGGCACCTCCAAAGGACCCTCCGCGAGGTAACTGCAGGGTTTGTCTGAAGGCCTTCAGAGGTCACCAGCTGGACCAGGCCAGGTCGTGCGCCGAATGTTCCCAACGCGTTTGCGAGGATTGTGCTAGCTACAGCAAGATGGACGATGGGGAGGACACGAGCAATTGGACCTGCAGCGTTTGCAGAAGGTACGTACATAAGATAAGGCTCATTATAAATGATTCGAATTGTTTTTCAAATTTTATTCCGAAAGTTGTGGGACACCGTATAAAATTTTATTTTATTGCGCTATAAATTATGCACCAACTTCCTTCACGCCTTTTTTATGTAACTATTATTCCCAAAATAAGTATATTTGCACAGAATATTTTGTTTGGATGAATTATGGTGTTTTTGAACCAGTGCGCGGCAAGTAGCAGTTAATTTCGCTAAAAGCTCTCTCCGAGACTATGTCTATTAGCATTCTTGGAAATGGCTTTTTTTTGTCAGTAGTGATGTATTTCCACCAGAAGGGCTGGAAGCGGGAACATTCAATATTCAACGGTAATTGTATCCGAAATAAATCTAGGATCCCAGTCATTTGCCGTAACGACCTATTAGCTAATCCACTGGTTAAGTTATGGCGACATTAAAACACTGTTAGCCCTACTAAACGATTCCGAGTTTGAATTCTGAGGCGGCTGTCGGTTTTTCTATCTGTCTGTCCGGTAATCTCGGGCCTCTCTATAGAAAAGTATTTTTGGGACTTTGATTAACTTTTGACACTAGATCACTAATGTGACAAGAACGAAAAAGCTTTTTAGTTTCGAAAATCAGTTTAGTGCGGGCACGGAGTTATCAAAATACAAAAGAAATCGCGTTAGTTAATACTCAATGTATTCACACTCTCATCATTCATGTCTCCGAGATACAATGAAGACAGTTTACCGCCTTTGTGCACGCCTATGTACAGCTATTTATCTTATTGGAAGATTATTTAATCAACATATTTCTATTGGGCGTTTAATTAAAGCTCCCTGTAATGGTATCCACGCGAACTGGCTTTAAATGTAGGTTCATCCGGGCAAAGCGCCTGGATTATAAAAAATTAATAACGGAGGCATTTTCCGCATCCTAAATCAGAGTTAATGCGCATAACACACAAACGAAACTGGGGGGACGCAGAACGGCATCAGAAGTGGGATTAGGGCCGGCTGGCGGTTGACTGTTGTTTTTCTTTCCATTGCTTTGTTAGGACATCTAGTCTCGATTGATTGTATCAACATATAATGTAAAAATTGTTGTTACAGGAAAATGCAATCGCGAGCAGTGCTGTCTCAAGACTCGAACGAAAGTCTGCTGGAGATCCCGATCCAGGAGCTGCAACGGAGACACTCCGAAACACGCCTTGGCAGCTCGACCAACGACAGTCTCTCTGTGGGCGGCTTCGGGGGCGGGTTGGCGCCGCCCAGAAGCCCGGAGCTACGCAGACACTCCGACGTGTCGCCCTCGTCGCTCAAGGAACTCGAGAAGGTAGGATCCTTCAAGTTTACCTACACAGTTTATGGTGCGTTGATAAATAAAATATATCCATATTAATAAATAAAACAGTATTAATTGAAAATAATTGATCAATTAATTAATCATATCATAAAAAATTAACAACAATTTATGGTGTGTTGATACATAAACTATATCCAGATTAAAAAATCGTGTCAAGTAGGTATTGAAAACTAATAATGGTTCCAGATCTGTCAAAAATGAGCCTTTTGAGATCTTTCCTTATAGTGCATTTCCTGATTAGATAAACAAAGTTTCGCTTATTAGGTTCAAAAACCTTTATCTGTTTCCAAGTAAGGATTCAAGAATCAAATCATTCAAACCTTTGAGGATATCTAGTCCTGTATCTGAATATCGCATATAACATAACATCCACTGTCTCTAAAAGCCAATTTATATGAACTGAATTCAATCTCCATTCATACGACCATCAAGGGAGTATTATATCGATTTGGCTACCAATTCTCTATGTGGCAGCTGCCACTGTTGTAAAGGATTGCATACTACAGGCTGATATATGCGAATAATATGCGTACTCTCGTATATACGAGTATACACACACATCATATATATTGTGCTGGTGATATTAGAAACAGCCGCCCGTCAAAGCAGTCTGCTAAGGAAATGGAATATGTAATGAAATTAGAATTGCTTACTAAGCTTTATTTAAAAGGACAGTCATTTGCTAGGTTATCGTATGATATATTTCAGCTTATTAAAACAGTAGAACATAGAAATACTATAATGTATATATAATTGATAATGATGATGAGGTCGTTAATAGAGATCCAATTTGCATTCGAATCTTTGAAATATGAGATAATAAAGATCGCTTTATATCAGAGCACGGTCCAGCTTTATGAAATATCGTTATTGCGTTTGAACGTGTGCCTTTATAGAATCATCGATCCTCCTTTTGCTGTCCAATAAATAAAAGCTCACATGAAAGAAACAAGATTTAAAAGCTTAAAAGCTCTATCTGTACGCTACAAAGACCTAGGCCGGGCGTGACCTCCATTTTCCCGGTGGAAGAGGCTTAAAGGGTACATTCGTTCGTTTTTCATGTTGGTGCGTTGGTGTATGCTTTCGTAGCTAGGATTGCACCAGTTGAATTAGATAATAATATTGATGGAATGTCTAAAGTAAACTGACTGTAAATTATGTTACATATTGGCGTTTATTATTTCCTGCTATTTGCACTATATATTATGTTCAATATGGAAAACATACGAGAAAATAATTTTAAAAAAAAACAAAAAAATCGCTTTAATCTGAATCAAATCTGATTTTTTTTTTAAATACTGAGTAAAAGCATCTAGCATCTATTTAAGAACGAGGGTCACGCTGAGCGTTTTTAGATACAGAAAAACTACAAGCCTTTATTAAAAAAACTTTATTCTGTTCTTTCAACATATTCTTTCCCTACCTCAATACATTTACGCATTCGGTAAAACCACTTGTCAAATTCTTGTCACCAACTTTCTTTTGAAATGTGGCTAATTTCTTCCTCAAATGCAGCGATTGCCTCTTCATCGGTGGAAAAATGGCGATTTCGTAACTTTTCTTTGATCTTAGGGAATAAGAAGAAGTCGCACGGAGCTAGGTCCGGAGAATAAGTTCGATGAGGCAACAGTTTGAAACCCTGTTCAGCAAAAAAATCGAGTGTCCTAGCGGCGCTGTGGGCGGGTGCGTTGTCATGGTGCCATTGAATACCCCGCAGACCAGTCTTTGGACGGCTCTTGCACAGTTCTTGGAAGACTACAGGAACACATTTAGCTATACACTATTCAGAAGTAACTGTCCTTTGAGTATCCAAGGCTACCGTTGTGATGTATCCACTTTTAGAAAAAAAGCGACAATTTTGTTTCCAACACTCTTGGAACGACGAATTTTCGTTGGAGGCTGCTCACTTTCAAAGCACCAAACTAATGACTACTGTTTAGTTTCGGAATCATAATGATATAACCATGTTTCGTCCCCGGTTACAATATTAAAAGTGTTTTTACTGTGCCCATTATCAAATATTTCAAGCATAAACTTAGCCCTATCAGCTCTTGTTGCTTTTTGCTCACTGGTCATCAAATGTAGCACCCATCTGGAACACCGCTTCCTTAGGCGAAGGTGATCATGAATGATGGTTCGGACCGCTGCCGATCTAATCCCCAGAGTAGCCTCAATCTCGGTGTAGGTTATATGTCGATCTTTTTTTACCATATTTTGCACAGCTTCTACAGTTTCTGGAGTAACAGCAGTGGGCGGACGACCTGTGCGAGGTTCATCATCGAGTGAGACCCGGCCCCTTTTAAACTCTGCAAACCAATTACAAACTGTAGCCCTAGATGGACCAGAGTCCCCAAAGCAACTCACTAAACTTTGGTGACATTCCACTTATTTGAGTCCCTTTTCATAGTCAATACAAAATCATGGCTCTAAAATCACGACTACCCGGTTCCATTTTCACGTTAAAATTCGGCCAACACTTAGATGCATTCGAGACTCTGGCAAGGCAACTACTGAACGATTCAAAAGTCGCCTTTCCGTGTAAGCACTTACAACTTTAGACTTTAGCTGCGTGCTCAAACTTGTATAATTAGGAATATCTAAAGACTTTCAGCGTGACCCTCGTAAATAGTTGCATTCATATGAAACAATTATTCTCACAAATCCAAAATTTCACTATATTAGGTACTTCGATTGATAAGACTGTTTGTTATCATTTAGCTGAAATCTGGAAAGCCATCATCTGATAATTCAACGAACAAACCAATAAAACCCCTGGGTAGTCCATATGGCTCTACGGCCGACGTTGGCCCACCTCAGGTGCCAAGATCCAGAAGAGGATCCAGGGTGTCACGACAACGCAGTTACGATGAAGAGGTAATTAATTTTCACATTGATTGGTATGATTCAAACATCATTACCTCCAGTTGTACATAGTAGTGAGTCCTTTCCATGACACTTATATGCAACTTTCTCACAGGTGAAAGCAGCGAAAGGCATCTCACCAGGCTCGCCGGCAGCTGGTCCAGATGGTTGCGTTCCCGGTCTCGGCCTCCCCGCCCCCATGCCCAGACGCGCCTCCGCCTACGACGTATTCGCTGGGGCGCCGGGCGGTCTTCCGACCGTCGCCGGGCCGCCAATGGGTAGAAGGGCGTCCTTTCGTGTGGCTCCGCCCACTCCGCTGGAACAACAGAGCCCGCCCACCGAAAACGACTCCGGTATCACGATGATCGCCGCCGGAGCACTGGCAGGGGTGGGGCCGTCGATCGAGGAGAGGCGAATGTCGTGCAGGAGGGCGTCTCATATGTAAGTGCAAACAAATATGTGATTTATTCATATTTATTCTTTTTTTTATTTATTCAATCCTTTCCCAGCGACCGAGTGGTAGTGGTATGGACACGCAAAAGGTCTGCGCAAGGTTCATTGAAACATTACTTTTATACAGCTTAGTATCCGAACATTCAAAAAAATATTTTGAACAGGCCTTTACCTGCCTTGGAGGATCTTGAAGCTGCGCCTAGACGCCAGGCATCCGTGGACGCTGAAGGAATTCGAATTGTGATACATGACGTGGACTCCGGGGCAACGACAGGAGTACAGAAACGGGTTGTGCTCAAGAAGGATCCCAACGACAAAACGCATAGAAGTAAGAAAATCTGTTTGAGGAATCAAATATAAAATTGTTCATAATGCAGATAAATTGAAATATGATTTTTTTCGTTTCGAAATAGTTGAGTTTTTTTTGCTTGTTGACAGCTCGAGGTTTCGGTATGAGAGTGGTTGGTGGAAAAACAGCTGCGGATGGTAGACTTTTTGCTTACATCGTTTGGACTGTGCCAAGTGGACCTGCAGAAAAAGGCGGCCTTCAACAAGGCGATAAGGTAAAATATTCCAGTCTTATAACTTCTTGAACTAGAAGAAAAAAAATACCTTGACATTATTGAACGCGGATGGTTTTTATTTTATTTCTTCTCTCTTTCACTCTCACTCCATCTCTTAATCTCTCGAACCGTCCTCACACTATAGGTACTACAATCTTTAATTCAAGATACTATACTTTCCGTTAGCCATAACGCCACCACATTACTGGTTGTCATATACCATGTACAATGCTTTGATTTGTTTGTTTAGTGAAATTAAATTATCTGTAGGTGCTAGAATGGGACGGCGTCAGTCTGGTAGATCGATCTTTCGAGGAGGTGTGCGCTATCATGGATCGAACGGGAGAAACTGTGGAGTTGCTGGTGGAGCACGCTACCGAACTGCGCATGTGCGATATTCTGGATGACCCCATTCCCATGGCCAGCTACGCGGCTTCCAGGAAGGCCTCCGACGCCTCAGCTGTGCCTTCAAACTTGTATGTGGGTAAGTCTAACGTTCAGCTTCAAAAAACCTTTACATGCGAAAAAGGGGGTGGATTATAGCTGTTGGTCATGTATGGGGAAGAAACTACAACTGAGAATATATGAAATATTCATTGAAAAAACAATTTATATATAATAAAATATTTGCACGTTATGCGTAACAAAAATTACTGAAATCTGCATCACAAGCTTATCTCCTGTTGGAGATGGTCTCCATCCATGTATGTGGAGATGATGGAAATTCAAAAGGCGATGGTCATGGTGGTACTCCGAAAATTGTGGTCATGAAGGTGCATCGCCTCCCCAAAGACATCGTAGCTGTGATCCCAAAAAGACAGCAACATGAAGGTGATTCAAAGTAGCTGATGGAGTAATTGAGATGGTTCCTCAAAGAAACGTTATACTAAAAGGTGCATCCAAGTGGCCTGAAACCCACAAGTTACACTTGTTTAAAAGATGTTCTTAATAGTTGATAAAATCAACCGATCAGTATTATGTGCAGCTTTTTATAAAGTTGTGAACGTTGTTAAAAAAATTATAATCATCAGCGTGAAAAGTGAAAATTCATATATTTTAAATATTCATGTTAGTTGTTATTTTTGCTCAACTGTATATTCATTGTTTCCAGATCCAGATAACGAGAATGGACCTACGTCACCCACTAGACGGAAACTACCTAAAACACCTGTAAGTATAATGTAGTAGATTTGTTGATCAATTATCTTGTTTGGGAACTAGACCATCGCCATTGATGTAAAATTGTCAATCAAGGATGAAAGCTCATTCGAAGCGCTGGAACTTCGAAGATGATTCAAGTACTTGGCGTCCCTCCATCTCCACGGCCGACAGACCAGCAAGCGACTTCTTTGTCAGGATTTTTGTTTAGAAACTTAACAAGAACCTATATTTTGCAGGAGCAGATAGCAGCTGCACAAGCAGCGAGCAGGGAACAGCAGCAGCAGCAACTGATGCTTCAACAGCAACCCCAAGGCATCACAGGCAGGATACAGATCCAAGTGTGGTACCACGACGAACGGAAGGAACTGGTGGTAGCTGTGTTGGCCGCTGACGATCTAGCACCCAGAGATGAGACTTTGGGATTCGGAAACCTGCCTGAAGCCTACGCTAGACTATCTTTAGTGCCAAAAACGTGAGAAGGGTTTCATCTACAGTTGCTTAACACAAATAAAGACTCTCTTGATCCCCATTGTTGTAACGGAAATATGACACTCCTTCATTGCCTGTTTCTTTCAAGTATGAGGAGGACAATATAAATATATACATTATTCAACTCATTCATAAATGATTTGCCTCAAATTTACTTGATGTAATTTTTTTGTATCGACTACATATGAAATATGATTTACAACTCAATTGTAGGAGCGAGGATCACTGTTTGCAGACAGAAGTTGCACCGGCTAGCCGCAACCCGATCTGGAACGCCAACCTGACCTTCCCGAACGTGGCCCCCGACGAGCTGGCCGAGCGACAGCTGGAGATCGCGCTGTGGGACTTGGTGCCCAGGACGGAGCACGGTTTCCTTGGCGGCTGTGCCGTCGACCTCCAGAAGGCCTTCCTAGACGATCGCGCCGTCTGGTGCCGGCTGGACGACTGGCCGCCACCCCCCTTGCAAGGACGTTCGCCCCACACCTCCCCAAGGGGGTCCATCGTTAGCGGGGGCGTCGATAAGAGGGGGGATTTTGGTACGTTCTATACAAGAAACCTCGATTTTAGCGTCAATAACTTCTGATATAATAACAAATATTTACCAATCAAAGTCAATATGTATTGCTCAATTTCCGGTGTTAATCTAGCCTGGGATTTGTAATTTTTTTTGAAATAAGGAAACAATCATTCCTCAAAAAGATTTTTGTGGAGAGGAAGAGGAACGCAAAAAAGTTCGACCGCGAAAAAAGATAGAAAACGACCAAGCGCTTAGACGATAACATTTACCAAATATTCAAATCCAGGAAACCAAAGGAGTGTTAGCGACGACGTTGACTCGATAGGAGAATGTGCTAGTCTTCTGCATCCTGATCGGGCTTGGGGCTCGCGAAGAGGCTCATCACAGTCGGAACAACTGGAAACGGAAGTCTACGAATTAGGAAAGGACTTCTCGAGGTCATTGCCAGGATCTAGAAGATCTTCGTTCCAATCGATACAAGAGCAACAGGTATGGGAACATAGCGATATAATAAATTATTTTAACAGAGGTATACAAAACATTTCATTCATAAATACCTTAGAAATACAATCCAATATTGTTTAAAAATACGTAATGCGTGCAAAGCAAACAAAATATTATCTTTATTACGGCTGCGTACTCCAAAGACAACATTGTTAAAAGCTAAGGACACTTGGCAGTGGTTCATCAAAACTGGCTCAAGCATTATGTCCAAATGGTTCACAAAAAGCATCCAAGTGGTAGTATTACCATTCATCAGGATAACGCTCCTGCTCACACTGCTGTTCTAACAAAAGATTATCTAAATGCCCAAAACATATGAAGAATCAGTCATTCGCCATATAAAAGCGTCTTTTGCTTCACCAGGCTCAGAAAAAACAACTCTATACCAAAAATGATAGACAACATAAAGAAATGGAAAACCTGACCTAACCTGCAAAATGGCTAGATGCTCTGTGATCATCTACGCGCGATGTAATAATTGCTCTGTCCGGCATTCTTTATGCTATGCTACGTATTTGTTGTTCTGTGATTGACAATTAAAATGGTGTCTGTCCTTTATGAGCCTAACGAAAGATTAGATGTTTTGTGATTTGCCATATGTATATGTATGTGTATGTGTTTTGTGTTGACATACACGTGCTTTGTATAATTGCTCCATGGTCAGGTTTTTAAAATATTTGAATAGGTGATTCAAATTAGTTTTTGATATCGACAAAATGTGTTGCACTTACTCTTAATTTGGTTCAAAACGTTGTTATCTCTAGTTTCATCGTTAATATTACTATGAATTTCCAACAAAAAACGCCCAGCAGACTTCTAGTAGGTTTTCATAATGATTACTCGATTTTTGTCATGTTAAAGAATTTTTTAATGCTGTAAATTTCTCATAAAGCGGCGTATTTCGTTAGAAACATTATTTGTGGGGTCAAGTTAGTTATTATTATTTATTGAAACGTATTGTTGTTTACATATCAGATCAGCTTATCTGACTAGCATCTGACCTCTTATCTTACATTCGGTTGGTTTCTCTCGGTTTTCATCAGTCCAAACTCAATTCTCGTGATGTTCGTTTGAGAGTATTTTTGTGGCAGCAAAAGAACCATCGGAATTCAAAATTGAAAGTGAAATGACTGAACTACAACGTACAAAAAATGTGAAAGATGGCTTTATTGACTTCACTGCAGGATCTTTAGGTAAGTATTGAAGCCTTTTACCTCAGTATCATGTTATTTATTGCATATCTATATTTAACACAATATTTGAATATAAAGTGCAAGCAATCTTCAAAAATCATCAATCGAACAACAAATTATACTTAAAAAAATCAAGATTCTACTCTGAATTTTAATTATCATACATGCTTAATAACTTTCAGAGATCTAATACAAAAAAGCAAATTTAATTTGGATGATTAAATAGCGATACCTACATAGTAGTGAAGCAAATAGTCAATTAAATGAAATGGCAATACTATATAAGCATATAGCATTGATTTATAATTTTTTCAGGTGGTTTAGCTCTTGTCTATGTTGGCCAGCCTCTCGATACCGTCAAAGTGAAAATGCAGACTTTTCCCACATTATATACAAACATGTTCCAATGCTTCTATAAAACCCTGAAAACTGATGGGATTGCAAGGGGTCTATATGCTGGAACAGTTCCTGCACTAGTTACCAACATCACAGAGAACTCTGTGCTTTTTGTGTGCTATGGTTTTTGTCAGAAATTCATGCAGAAAATAACAGACAGTCACAGTGTGGACAATCTAAGTGTAGCAGCCAATGCCTCAGCTGGCTTCCTAGCATCCTTTTTCTCATCTATTGCCATTTGCCCAACAGAACTGATAAAGTGTAAGTTACAAGCAATGCAAGAGTTGGCCAAACAGAAAGGTAGTCACTGTGATAAAGTGGGACCATACAGTCTTACATGTAGTATTTTAAAAAATGAAGGTGTTAAGGGTATGTTCAGAGGCCTAGCACCTACACTAGCAAGAGAAATGCCTGGGTATTTTTTCTTCTTTGGAGGATATGAAGGTAAGATCTCACAGATGAAGTTTCAATTTGTATGCTTGTTGAGTCCCATACATATACTAAGATTGTTCTGATGAACTGGTCAGTAAATTAAGGTTTGATTATATGACTACATATTTTTAAAAAAATGTGGCATACATTCTAGTTTCTAATGTCCAATCAAAGATAAACATTGCGTATAACCAGTCCTACCTATCTTACATCTTCAGGTTCCAGAATACTAGCCCCTAGTCTAGGTACATTATTCCCTTGCAGCACCATAGAATGCTGGCAGAGAATTCTATAATTAGAACACAAAGTTTCACATATATGTAAACATTTTATCAAATTGTGCAATTTGTTCATTTTTTTATGCCGAATTAGAAACCCAGGGACTTTGTCAGAAAAGTAAATTTTATCAGAATTTCAGGAACGCGGGAATTTCTGAGGGGACCAAATGAGAAAAAGGAAGACATTGGACTATTGAAAACGATGTTAGCTGGGGCTGTGGGAGGAATAACATTTTGGACGTCCACATATCCAATCGATGTAGCAAAATCTAGGATACAAGTAAATAATATTGAAGAAAATATGATGTCGTTGACCTTCAAGATATTCAGGTATAATTATATTCACTGTCCAAGACGTGGTTAGGAAATATGTCCTGATATTGACAAGGGACATCTTGTGGATTTGGGGTGATCAACATACTTTTTATTCACATAAAGTAGCTCCGTTTACAGTATGTCAAAGTTCACAGGTTCCTTATTTATGTAATGTTTGATTTGGCATCATCATTAATTTACCTTGATCGATATTTTATGATATCTACTTCACAGAAATCTGTCAGTTGAGCGCATATCTCAGTAACCGCTGCAATGTTTTTTGATAGACTCAGTGATCCCATATTATGTGGGATCATTGTAGGTAAATCAGAAAACAAAAGCAATAATATATAAAAACACCCTAAAAAATGTTAGCCCAAGCCCAAGAATTATTTTAACCACTCCAGAAAATTATTGGAAACTGGAGAGATAAGATAAGAAAGCCAGATTAAGAAGCTAAATCTAGAGAGGCCTTGATATTGATCTTCATTGTTATAGAATATGGTGGAAAATGTTTAAGGTATCATTTTAATGTTTGAATGCTTGTTTGTTTTTAGGAATGAAGGGATAGGTGCACTGTACAATGGCCTGACACCTACATTGATTAGAACTGTACCATCAACAGCAACCTTATTTGTCACCTATGAGTATTCAAAGAAAGGTCTAAATTACTTGATGAGAGATACTTGATTATGAATATCTCATTATCAAAGAACTAAAAAGTATTGGAATTTTTTATATTTTCATTATATATGTACTTTTTTTGTGAACCAAATAAAATTAATTTTGTTTTCATATAGCTGTCTTTTTGAATAAAACCATCTTTACAAAAAATGGCAAGTAGGTTCATGCTGTACTTGCCATGCAATAGTATCAGTTGAGGATTAAGAATTACAAAGTTTTTAAAATTTACAATATTTCAAATATTACGAGCAATAGATAAGCAACTTTAAAATATTCATACATTATTTCCACACCTTTGCTTCCAAGGCAGATAAATGATTAATTTTTGACGTAGGAAGTAACAATATTGTCGAGTTCTTAAATGGAAAACATGTCGTCTCATTCAGGGATTAATCAATTGATATATTAGCAATAAACCATCTGTTTAATACATACTATATTTATTTTATTGACATATATGATGCTAAAACAAACATACTTCAATTTTGCGTAAAACGCGATCGTGTTGACGCGGAAACAGGAAATTCCATTCATGTTGTTGCAAAATATTTCTAAAAGACGTCAATTGATCGGATAAATAGGAACATGCGATTATTTTGAAAATAGTATACATACAAATTCGTTATCAGGCACTCATTAATTTTGTATTACAACTACACATCAATAAATCACAATAGGTTTGATAACAATGAGCAATTTTTTGCGAGAAATAAATGTTTGACAAATTGGCCTCTAAAAATTTTAATGTTTTTCATTTTTCTATTATCGAGAAGCGACATAAATTGCACTTGATGGTTCATATGTATACTTTGCTTATGCGAAGTTTCAACATGTCGGATCTCTCCCACCTTGACTGTGGATCCGTATTCAAAAGTCTGAATGAAAGTATTGAGCCAATATACTTCACTACATTCTTTTTTTACCTAGGAGGAAAAACCCGCGGTACCCCCACCCCCATCGTACAGTCGAGATAGACGAAGAAGCAGTTGTACCAGAATGTTAAGAGACCCTGAGGAAATTCTAAAATCACTGAAGGCAGTTAAAGGTGAACTAGGTAGAACGATGAGCCTTACAGGGGATAAGAAGCATAGAAGTGAGTCATCTTTCATTGTGTTGTAATTACATAACGGTGTATCATAGTGCGCGACGCTTGGAGTTTAGTGTTGTTGTTGCTATCACATCCTTGACTGGGTTATTTATACACCACCCAATTGATCTCTACAGTTTTGTTGATAGCTGGTCTTATTGTGTAATGAATGCTCTTTGAACGTCAAAAATTATCGCAAATATGAATAGGATATTGTTAAGCATAACCTATTGATTGAAATTTGTAATAACTTTTGACATTTTGCATTAAATTTCTGAACTAACTAATAGACCAGTAGATACTTTCACGTTTAGCTTATTCACTGTTTATTGTTTTGATTATATTGACGATTTTGATTGCACTATCGAATGCGGACAAAGATGAGCTTCCACATGATGTAAATTTTAATTAGGAGTGCCATTTAAAAAAATCAAATTGGCGCTGCATCTTGAAAAGTGAACATTTGAAGATTTATCTTCATCTTTAGAATTGAGGGTAATCATTGTAATGTGGGAAATATTGCTTCTTCACTTTAAGAAGAAAGTTGTTATCAAACTGTTGTATACTTTTTATTGGTGCACAACTTTCAGGACAAAAAAAATTCTTCCTCAGGAAATATCATTATATATTATTTTTTCTCTATCCAGAATCAACAAGTGGTCCATCCGGTGGAGAAGACTGTAAAGAAGACAGCTCGGAGTTGAATGAAGGTGCAAGGGCGGAAGGTATCAGCCCAGCGTCTAGTCCAGAACGCGCCTCGCCTCCCCAACTGGGACCTGGTCAGATCAAACCTAAAGGATACCGATTCTCTACGTCTCAACCGCCAGAAATCAAACTGGGCCTGTTGATGACGAAAGGTAGGTAGGTAGTATCCTCATGCAAAGTACTGCACCACTTGTTGCTTTCTGTTCACCTTCCCATGTCCTGCTTCTCTTGGAAATGTTCCGCTTTCGACCATAGCTTTCGCTCTGGAATAATAATTATTGTGCAGTAGAACCGGTTGAAGAATTGGTAAAATTAAGTACAAGCTTTGGTAGGTCACTTTTAACGTAGGCCTTTGGGGAAATGATTCGAGATTTTTGCAGTGCAAGACTTATTAAAAACAGGTTTTTTAAGGTCTAACAAAAGGGGATTTTTCGGAACGCGTACATATATTTTTTATCGCAGAATCTTAATGTACGAGTAAAAACAAATATCTTTTGTTCACATATGTAATTCTTTAATCCGATTGCAACCTGAGTAGATCAATAATGAAACAATTGTTCTTTTTCTAAGAGTTTCCATACCGCAACGGTAGACAACACCGTTATCATTTCTTTAGAACCACCGCTGCTCTCGTTGCAATATGAACGTCAAAAGTATAGGAAAGAGTGACTTATATTTAACCGAAGTTGTCTTGTAGAATCCATGAATGATATTGTTGTTGCAGGTCAGTTGGAGGTGGAGGTGGTGTGCGCCCGTCGAATCCCGTCTCGCGAAACCCCTCCCGACACCTACGTAAAGTGCTACCTTAGAGACCAAGACAGGTGGCTGCAGAAGAAAAAGACGCGCATCGCGAAGCATTCGTACGAGCCCCAGTTTCGGCAGACGCTCAAGTACCAAGCGTGCGACATCCTTGGTCGCAGTCTGGTCGTCATGCTGTGGGAGAGGCAAGGAGGATTCGAGCACAATCAAGGCCTAGGTTGGTATCAGCACAGTTCACTAAATACATACAAGTTGGCTCACTTTTGACCGAAATGTATGACGCTTTTTAGGTGGGGCTGAGGTGTCTTTGGACGCGTTGACGTTGACACATCTAACAGCTGGTTGGTACCCGTTGTTCCCCATCCAATTCCTGGGCTCGGACTCGAACGACTCGCCTTGACAGGTGGACTCTCCGGCAGACTAGTTTGGCGGATGTGCGGTTTTATTCACTATCAAACACGTCGTCGTTTCCAGAAAACATATTTTACTGGGAATCCTGCAATTTTAACTCCCCTTCGCGGCGCAGTGAAGCGACTAACTGTAGTTTAGGTGATGTACGCTTGATGTCATTCGTTCCTTTCTACCATGATTTTTGGAAGCCGCTTCAGTAGATCTTGTGTTTAAATGTACTGCTGTAGCTTAAACACAGTTGAAGATACCGTCACAAGCTCTTAAATGTTTTTATGTATCAGAAACGTTTTTAAATAACAATAAACGTTCTGCTTCTCGTTGCAGCAATGTTTCTATGCAACATATCCACCGAGACATATCAGAATGTTCCAACAGAATCATTTTTGGAACTCACCTATGTTTTAGATTGTTCTAAATGAAATATTGCAAGATGTAGTCATTTTTTTGGTTCCCGAACGTAGTTTTCAGCTCAAAATTATTTATTTCAGTCTTTTGACATCAAACTGTTTCGGTTGTAAGGTAAACTTTATCGGTGGTGTTTATGTTGTCTATGGTGGGTATCTTGAACTGTAGTATGTATTACTAAAACGCCAAAAATTATCTCTAAATGAAAGTATTATATATGACAGCAAAAATATATTATGTGAAGAAGAGAATGATTTGTAGATACAGGGAAAAGATGAAATTCAAGACAATCATTACAAAAATCATTTTTTAAAACAATTTTATTAAGAGACTATCATTTAAAGTAAGATGGTGGCCTTAAGGTGATTGTTTGGCCTATTTCAAAGCGTTTCATTAGAAGATCATGCATTTTTTGATATATCCAAAACACGAAAATACCTTAGCGATATGTATTTTTTCCTAAAAAATAAATAGCATGCATCTAGTTAATGACATTTCATCTCTAAGTTTCAGCGAATCCTCAAAATAACTTAATAAATTATGTCAAATATAATTCGCCGGGTATGGTTCATTTCATGAGTTTTGGTACGTTTTTTTATTCAAAATGGTCAATAATTTTTAATATCACGACGATTCTATATGAATATGGTATGTCTAGCAGTCGCAGTGTCTCGCTAACTACATTAGCATCTTTAGGGAAGGATTAAAAATAGTTTTTTGATTTTATTAAGCCTGACGAATAGTGTATTATGATTCTAATAAAACAAATGTTATTCATTTATTTAATGTGGCATGTGTTTCTACAAAATTACAAAATCCATAATTTTGAATCAGAATCGGTATTGAGCTTTGAGGCAGGTTGAACGAAAACTTAACATATCCTGTGATATACTCTGTCTTGTATGAACTGGCTATTTATACATTATTTTAATTGCGCTATTCATTGACATATGAACTTGATTAAAAACCACCGCATTCGTCAAATCCTGAAATTGGAAACAGTTTCGTGCAATCTCACGAATAATTTAGACATCAGGCAACTCTGTACTAAAGTGGACCGGAATATGTCCGGAAGGCAAATACATGCAAGATAACATCGACAATTTGCCGCTATTCAAGTATTTTTGATGGTGTAACGATTTCTTTTGATCACGCGGTGTTGGAAAATGGTCAGTTAGTAAGACAGGGTATAATAAAAGTTTGAAATGAAACAGTGACTGATAATATTTTTACCTAAAACCGATAACTGACGGAAGAACGGCCTATAGATAAAACAGAGGTTTTGTTGACTGGTTAATGCTGAGAAATTGGAAGAGAAACATGCATAGGCATTTTATTTGGAAAATGTGGGCTTTCAAAACTATACACAATATTATCGATAAAAAAATCAAGATTATTCTATAGGAAATATTAAGCAACACTATTTATTATTTTTTTGTTGTGATTCATAACATGCCAAATGTTGACATTATGGTAACCCTTCAAAACAACGCCCGGTGGAAGGATAAAAGCCAAAAAGTAATAACATTGAATATTGAAACGTTGAAGAATATTCCGAATTATTCCTATTCTTGATTGCTTTCAGTGAACGCGTCATAATCCATGCATACCCGCATCCAAGTCAGCATCAACCAGGCATTCAATCACCTCTTTTAATTACTGTTAAAATTGCAGTGTTCATTGTGACGACTAGCGTATCTATTTATATTATATCCAAAGTAGTTCGATGTGAATCATTCAATCGATTCAAAGATAATAAATATAAAAACAACTGGGCTCTAAGTAATCATAGGCATATTGCGTATTATACGTATTCAGACAAATCAGTATATTTAATTGGATATGTAGATATTGGGACGGTGATATTCCATCTCATACCCATACAAACGTATATATTTTCAGAGGAATATAGAGAGCGACACATATCTCTTTAGACATTTCATTGAGGTATTCCGTTTTGCACACGATGTCCGAGCTAACAAATATTTATTACTACTGAATGTATTCTGAATCTGACAGTTCTAATACGAGTTTCAACAAATCTGTGTTGTTAAATTTTTTTCTCCTTTAGGATAACCAGGTCATCTGCATGTCCTTTGCCTGTACACATTGTCAGCTCATCCACTACAAGGTTCTACAGTAGAAGATAGAATAAAATTATATTTCATCACTCATTTCTGACCGTCTCGCATGGTTGCGCTACCCATTGCCAACTTACGAAGTCAAATGTCCTTCAAGGCGGTCCAGGTGTTAAGGACTTTTGACTTCATAAGTTGCCAATGGGCAGCGCCATAGTGCGCGACGATTGGAGATGAATGTTGATGTTGCTATCACACCCTTGACTGGGTTACGTAAATACCATCTGATTGCTCTCTACAGTTAGACCGCCAGGCGACACTAAAGAGTCTAGGCTAAAGACTCTGATGCATAGTTGAGAGCGTACACACTATATTCGGTCCAAACTTTTAACCCAGAAAAATTAAATAATACTTTCAATGAACCTTTTGTTTGAATATGTTTATAAATAAAATGTAATATATATTACATTTTCTTTTGATATGCAAACTTGGAAAATATTGAAGCTGATGATCAATTTTCTATTGATCAGATGACATTACATATCATAATACCGTGACTTAAAAAATGTTTACATCTCTTGTTATTTTTGTCATAGTGTGCAAAACCAGCTTAGAGTTTTTACTATACTATGGGTAGCTTTATTTCTACTATTCAAATCTGAAATCAACAAAAATATATATGTAGTATATGTATGTATACACAAAAATTGAAACAATATATGTGTATATATGTAGAGTATTTATTGTTTGTTGAGAGAACATGAAAATATGTCACAATGTATTATCATTGTTCAATGTATTATAGATATGATTGTTTATTGGCAATTTGTCATTACCTCATATGCCTGAATGGAGTACAAATAAATATGTTTCACTTTCATAGTAACATTTTACTAATTTCAGTGTTAACAAAATGCGCTTGTATGAAAAATATATCAAACTACAATGAGGATACATCAGAACTTTTGAAATTTCTTTTAAGTTAAAATTGTCTGACAGTTATCATGACATTACAGAAGCTTTGAAAATGTTTATACCTAATTAAATACCTAGAGAAAGAGTGTGATGCTGGATACATTGTGGCATCGTTTCCTTATAAGCAGATATGAAAGTATCATTTATGATTTTATATATTTTGAGATAGTGTATGTAGAGATATTTATTTTGATGAATTTTTTGTATTAACTTTAATGTAGATGAATGTTCAAGATATTGTAACATATGAAATACAGATCTAAAAAATCAATTTCTGTTTGTTCCAACGAATCGTTTCCACTTTTCATTATTATCGGCGATTCTGCAAAACATTTGGTAAGATGTGCGATATTCGATCTTCAAAGAAGCTGTGAGCTATGCACCACGATATACAACGTGTAATTAGGGTTGCCAAGCCAAAGATATATTTAAAACCGCAGTATTGTCAAAAGTTATACCTCCCACTCCTTCCTATCCATTGTATATTGACAATTGACATCTGATCTTGACTGTTGAGTGGAGGAAAATTTGAATAGAATGTAACAGTAGAGTTAGCCACAAAGACATTCAACTATCAACTATTCTATATATATATATATATATATATATATATATATATATATATATATATATATATATATATATCATTCTCACTCGTAGTCCCATTTATGCCAATTTTTTGAAGCCTGTCTTCATCAAAATAGGGCAGTTCTACCATCCAACTCAGCATTATGGAATGAGTTACAGTAGGTTTCATTTACCCATAGTTACAGTTGAGAGCATTTTAATGACTTTATGAGAAATTGTGCATGAAGGATACATTTAATGTTTGATAAGATATATAATGTTAGTTACCTCCACTATGTACATCTGGATACTTTCCCCCACTCTTGGCTTGACAGGAATCATTGTCACCATAATCGTTCTTGCATCGGGGGATGTCGCCATTCGAATCGGATTGCCCATCTAGCATCTATTCTAGATCCATTGATCGAGTTGCGGTGGATGTGATGTCTGTCGTGCCTAGTCCAAAAAATGGAATGATGCGGGTTTAATTATTTTGTTTCTTATTTGAACTATTTATCAAAAGGTATCGGTTGTGTCTAAACAAAGTGTAAATGGAGAATATCGAAATACGAGTGATACTCGAGTCAACTTTAGTTGAGGCTTCTGGGAGTAATCTAAAGAAACACTTATCGAGGCAGAATTATGTTACCAGTCTTGCTAGATTGACATCTCAGAAGCTGGGGTTCTCTACCGCTCTAGAAAACTGTATTCACCAGAACATCTACAAGGCTCAGATCAGACCACTTCCGCAATACTCCTCGCACATTTAAGAATGCACCCCTGAAGCTTCTGGACTCAATCCTGAAAGGAGCAATACATCTAGTGGATGCAACTGACATCAAAAATGACTTCCATGAACTAAAGCATAGAAGAGGAGTGGCTGATCTGTCCCTATTTTATAGTTCCACCATGGTTAATGTTTGTACCAGTGGTTTCACATAAAAACACAAAGAGTCATCAGAACAAAAAATACCAGATTGGTTCAACAAGCCCATCCTTGCCAGGTCAAACTTCCAATGCCTTGAAAGAGCCTCTTCTGAAAGTCATTATTTTGGAGAACCTTAGCGTTGTGAAAAGAATACTGAGGAATTTGTTATGAGCATTTCAAAGTGGATGTAAATATACATTGTTATACTCTCACAGCTTTTCTTGAGCACGACAGACTTTTTGTCTTTGCCAAAGTCCAATAGGGAATGATAAATCAGCTTACCAAACAAGGATTGGTCAGGCAAAAAATAAGAAATGAAAGTTGGAATCTCCGCAACAATGGTGAACACTCAGTTCACTCAGAGTCTATGAAGCATAACAAATAGCAATGTTCAAAGCAGAGGTAATTGCCAAAGGAACTACTCTGGCAAGAAACTGTCAGCTAATTGAGATCTGTTTTACCAGCTAGCCTGTATTGAAAGCACAAAGGCAAATTTCAAGTACCTAGTACACTGCAATAAAGGAAGGGGAGTATAAGTACACATAATTCTAGCTTCTTTGAGCAGAAACAATTTTAATATTCAATTTATCTTGAAGATACTTAGTATAATTTAAAAAAACGGGGTTTTGTAATTAGTAAAACTGTGTATTATTGAAATTATGGAGAGTTTGCTGATACAGCTTGGAAACTGACTGATGTTCACAAAATTGAAAAAACTATCTCCAGCTATATTATTCTGAATTCTGGATACCTAGGAACAAAGAACCATCATAACGCCAGTTTTAAAAGTTTAGATAATGGGAAGCTGCAGCTTGATGACTTCGTGTAGCAAATTCAGAAAGTGGTGGGATTCCAAAAATGAGGCTAGTAGAACACATTCCATTGATATCTCATTAGGAAAGCATCAGGTCATCACCAACCACTTGTCGACCAGAAAGCGGCTTTTGGTGATATGTTCAGCTGGTGTCAAGGATAAATCTCCACTCACATCACCATCAGTATGACTCAATGTAAGAACTATTGGGGCAGTTGAGTGACTAGTTCAATAGAAAGGCTGTATGGCACAATAATAAAATCTGGCATGCAGATTGTGGATAATAAAGATCAAAATGGTGTTTGAAGTGGAAGATCATATCTGGACCATATTTTCACCCTAAAGCAGATCATAGAAACAAGTGGTGAGGAATATACACACACATATAATTTTTATAGACTTAGAAACATACTCCTAAGTTTGCTGAAGGAAAAATATCTACATCAGCTATTGAAGATATAGGAAGTGTCTATTACACTTACTTTGTTTTTCACACAGTAGGGTGTGTGGATCTAATTTCTTTTGCATTCAATTTTTCTGGTTTGCCATGTCATTCCATCTCGAACTGGTGGTTATGTCTCTGGAGTAATTTTTCAACTTGAAGCCATTATAGTCATGTTTACTTCCATATGGCATTCTGAAAGTAAGTATAATATGATTATTTAAAAGCAGAAAAAAGTGAAAGGACAATAACTGAATGGCAGAAATAAAAACATTTTGCACTTTCATGCTGACCAATCGATGGTACCCACATCAACCATTTACCAATAGTAAAAATGGTGGAAGTGCTTATAATTTTCAGGAACAGATTTTGAATTTATTAAAAATATAGCACAATGATACTGCAAGTCTGTTCGTATACATATAATATATAACAACAACAAGTCAAAGGTCGCATGTCGATTATAGTTGTTCTGAACATACCACTTCCATTAGTCTTTTATCAACACTATGCAATTCTCATGTACAACAAATGCTAGAATGTTAACATCGCACACTTACCAACCCACTTATTACTTGAATACTCAATATCATAATTTTCAATGGCTAATTCCTTTGTTTCCTCTAAAACTTCAGGATCATCTTTTGTCCCTTTCTTTGAAACAGAGTTTGATAGCCTCATCTATTGGCATTCCACAGATGAAGCTAGCAATATACCACATTCTATTTAGGCTCTGTTTAATGTTTGCCCTTGAGTGGCAAACAAACTACGAACAATAAATTGTTAAACATAGATATATCTAATAAATAAATAAATAAAACAACCCATAAACAGTATGCTTAACTGGTTTAACTTCAAGAATTTTTTAGGTACCACAAATATTTGACTACTCCGACATTAACATTTTTCATATGGATAATTTATGCTACTGGGAAGCGCACTTACATCTGGACGTGGTTCCGCGTGAGGACTTTGTGGTGGGTATACTTTTGGGAGTTTCTTTCTTCACTTTTCCAAGCAAAGTTTGTTGTATTTTAGCTATCGCAACTATTAATTATTATTAATGTAGGGCTATACTGTTTAATCAATGCACCAGCAGAATTTCTAATTATATTTAATGCCATTGCATATTGTAAAAGCAGAAAGTTATCACTTTTAAAACACTGTAATACAACTATAACCTAGAAGCTTTGACATACCACGACAACCACAGAACTTATATGACAAATACTAAAAAACGATAAAAATGCAGAAAACAATTCAGTGCAATCAACCGTTTTTTTATTAGCACCTCGTGTATCGACATACAGAGAATTTTTAGTTCTGTGATAGCAACTGTCGGCCATCTATATTTATCTCTACTCTCTGGCTGCTACCGTCCTGTGAATATTTGTCGACTGTCAACTGTCAAGTTTAAAATTCAAACAAAAGCCAGATTCAAAAATCGAAAAAAAACCAATTCATCCAAAGTTTGTGAATACATACAAATGCATTGAAAAAGTTATTTTTAATCATAACATTCTTAGGAGCGCACTGGGATTATTATATACAGATTTTATAACTGTTGTAAAATAAGGTGCGAATACTTTCGGATAAAGAAGAGATAGGGTAGTTAACCTGAAAGATTATGATGGCAGAAAGTGGATCATTTACCTTATATATTGTGTGGATCATCCTCACTACCAACATTCGAAAAGTTGGAAGAAAGAGCTAACTTTCTGGACTGGAAGTTCCAGATGAAGAATGGTCTACTTCATGATAATTTATGGAATTCAGTGAAAGGCTATCCATAAGGTGGCAAGTCGGATGCGGCGACCAAAAGCCTTGTGTAGAATCCACCTAAAGGTTGGTAAGTGCTGTTTTCCTTACGTAATGAACTGTAACACGGCAAAAAAAGCATGGGATTTATGAATTCATCTCAAATTGACGCTTGTTGAGCCTCTGTTGCGATTAAATCATTTCCTAACAAGATCCTGTCGATTTCACCTAGAAATCGTCAAAATCTACCCATTACGTCAACTTTTTATTTTACACTGTTGCCAAAAGTAGCAGGACTACCACACAATGCTTCCGCGTAATTCTGGGCCCATAACCTGATGAGTGGTTTTGAAGAGTGTGCAGCGGCGAAAAGTTAATGGGAACGAACTGGATCCAGGATGATTAAGCAACTTTAATTATCAATAGATATACAGACTTCTTAAGTCGGGATCCAACAGCGTGTGGAATGGCAATCCTGGGTTGACGGTTGAGTGGTCGGGCCGTTCCAACGGCGCATGTAGGATCGCGGTTTCAGACGTGGACAGGCAGGGGTTATAGTTTGTTCTACGCCGGCTGTAAAAATTTAAGTAACTTTGTTTAATTGCACAAAAAGATGAACCATGAGCGGACGCGTATTGTTGCTGCCGCAGCCTATTATTTTAGTTAGGAATTTACAGGATGGCTAGAGGACGAGATGGAGAGTGTCTTTGTACAAGAATATAACACCACCTCGTTTGACCACTTCATAGTAAAAGCACCACGGCACTGACAGAACCACGCGCCCAGCTACGCTGTTGGAGCGGTATATACCTGTTGCGAGCCAGCGGCCGCGCTCCTTTGAACTGTGTTGATTTACCGACAGATGACGGGACTCACCGCGCCGACTGAAGACTGAAGATCGCCAAGCCTGCCCTATCCCACGGCGTGTGGACTGCCAAGTTTGGCGCGAGGAGTGCCACTCCACGCGCCGTGGGATCCCGGCTTTACATGTTTAAAAGAAGGCATGGGACTTCGAATGTTGATGATACAATCAGAGAACACAAAATTCCTAACAAACCCAACCCAACCTAAATTAATTTTCTAAAAAAAATAAAAACCTTTTTCCTGGTATTTTGTTGCAGGTTTCTGAGCGATAAGTCCACATGAAATAATTAATATATTTATTGTTGTTATAAGTGACATTGGGATAATGATGATATTTAATATGTCATCAACACTCTAGAACTTTAAACCTATGAATGTTGTTGTGTGTGGTATAAACATTACAAAAACAGGCAAAATGATAGTAAAATTGTTGCATATAATGATGATGATACAAGGATCATCAACAGATCAGATCAGATCAGATCACACACAAATAATTCAACTACCACCGCCTCCGCCACCCAACTCGTCTTCGTATTGTTTCCTGAAGCAATCGCCCACCGGAAAGAAGTCCCAGCATCGTTGCTGGTACATGTTCCAAACATACGTCTCCTGACCAGTGTATTCTGTGTCTGGCTTGTTGATCAGGTGCATCAAGAAGAACCTGTTCGCAATAGAAATAAACTTTCATCATTTCTTTGATTATAATCTAATATTACACATTTCTAATAAAGGGTATTCACATAGACAGTCTAGTTTTGTGCTCCATTAAACTGAGCATATTTAAATCATGACTTACATATAATTTGCTAAATTGTGTTCCTGCTGCACGTGAGTATCAAATCCATGTGGTACTTTATCCAGATAGTCCTTTCCTATTCCACAAATGAAACAGTTTGATTCCATGTCATCTTTGACACTCTCTAACTGGTCTCTCAATTCACCAAAGGCATCGATGATCAAACCTGAAACAGTTTGTGATGGATGCACTGTTCAAGTTAGAATAAGAATTTTTTCCGGCGTGATTCAAACATTATGACAAGTTTTGACAAGCTTTTACTTAACTTGAAAGGTCTGTATCTATGTATGTAATTATGTTTGTTCAGTGAAATCTTGCAACTCAACCGATTGAGTTGAAATTTTGTATACACGTTTAGTTTGGATGACAATGTGTGACGTCATTCTAAATCCAACACGGCGGAACACCCAAGATGGCGGCTTGATGACGGCGTAGAGGAGAATTTTTGTTATTTTTTTTCAATTTGTAAAACTACCCCAAAAAAACCCGAGTAAAAAATTTCAAATCAGTCTACAAGGTTTTTGCATGTTTCGATCAGTTTTTTTGGGTGTTCCAGACCACTGAGCGTCATGACACGTCACGTCGATTACCTTGAATGATGGCCAATAGGATGACAATGACGAAAAAGAAGAAAGTGATGTCGAACATGATACGGTAAACCTCGTACTCGTCTCCATCTGGTGGTTCGATTTCATCGCCGATCCCTCCTCCTGCTCTGACGCCTTTGTAAAGATGAAACACGAAGCACTGCGAAAAACAAGCACACATAAAACCAATCATGATTCATGCTGTATTGTTTGTCACTGGAAATACAATTGCCAAATACTAAATGATAATAAGAAGTCCTTTTTTTATAGAAAGCTCAAAATATACATAGAGGCTGTTCCAAATGCGACACACAAATTTGGATAGTGGGCGAACGTGACGCTCAGTCAGAATTAGTTGAGGAAACGTACCGTCAGCATGTCGTGGCACTTCTTGTCGACGGACTCGTCTTCTTCTTGCACGTAAAACTTGCGGAAGAAGTTAAACGCGATGACAGTGTAGATGTAGACGATGATAGTGAGCAGCATGACCGTGAGGACGAGCTGTTTACCGTTGTGCGTGACCGATTGCAAGATCGTGCGCAGCGTCTTGAAACCGACCGCCACGTCCAACAGATGGGCGGCAAAGAAGAAGTTGTTGAAGTTGCCCAGGATCGAGAACGTAAAGTACCACAAAGAGTACAGGAACGAATTATCGGTGATCGTGACGCCCGCCTTCCAGATCTGGTACCGCCAGTCGATGTTGATTATCCTGTTCAGAAAAAGCCAATATATTAATGCGTTTAGCTCTTCCCATGAGGACACACTTTATATGCATGTAAACAAATATTAAACGAACATGAACGACGTTACATATTTCATTATCTGGTATAAAACATTTAGGCCATGATTATATATTCAGTTGTGTAATTTTAGAAAAGACATACAGACTGTTGTAAAATACTTACAAAGATATGAGGCTCTTTTTTTCCTCAACTTCTTGCTGATGATATGACGTTTTCTCCATGCCTAGAAGATTGCTAATCGATTCAAAGTCGTACGTCTCGCTGTATTTTTGTCGTACCTTCTTCTTCACAAATTTGTCCCAGTAATTGACGGGAAATGACCTGCAAATACATAACATCATTAACAATGTCAGCAACTGTACATCGAATCTCAACGGAAAACAGGCTCATTTTCTTTTTTTTTAATTTTTAATAGAGAGGCGACCGAAGTTACACCCAGAATTGAATTATTCTCTAGTGACAATGCAAGTGGACGATTTAAAGCAAATCGAAGCATTTTAACCAACACTCGTTTTATTCATTTGCATCTACAACATATTTTTATGATGGTCCTTACATGAGCTCCTTCAAAATATACAAGTTACACTACTATTTCCCAAATTGCAAGACAAGCAAAGTACGTTCTTTTTTTGTAACGATACCATTATTATAAATCAAAATTATAAAAATGGAAGGTAGGTGCGACGCTCACTTGGCAGATATGACGAGCTTGTCCCAGTGCGACTTGAGATCGTCGTCTTCGGGTTGTTCGGCGATGTAGAGTCCTTCGAATTCGAGCCGACGCGCGATCTCCTTTTCACGCTTGAAGATGGCCAACGGCACCTTCAGGTGATAGTAGGCAATCAACATGGCCAAGGAGACGATCGAGTGGAGGAGTGCGGCCAGACGCATCACGTGCGTCATGTAGAAAAAGTCCTCGTCGACGTGCACGAACTCGGGAGCATCCTCCTCCTCCCCGGACTCTCCGGAACCAGAACCACCTCCACCAACGCTCCCTTCTATACCGGAACCCTCCAGGATGTCAGACGGGATTCCGATACCGCCTTTGCTGCCGCCACTGCCGGCCCCGCTACCATCTAAATCCTCGTTTAGGCTGGATACCTGCATGATGATATTGGAGATGGGCAAATACATCACTATTATAAGTATTATGGTATTCAAGTTCGACATACGTTTTATTATTGATTAGGTTTGTGTAAGTAGGATATATTGATTTGTGGTTAGTCAGTGATGTACATAAAAAAACGTCTCATTATTGTTTTATGATAAATATTACAATAATCAAAATACTCCTTGTACTTGGCAATTTAATTTAAATAATATTTGTTGCGAACTCTTTGGCTCACAGAGTATAACCCGAAATTAAACATCAAATTGGTATGTAAAAGTGAACATCAAAAAATATTTGCGAAATAAACGGATAAATGGTATGCCCCTGGCGACCCGCATACGAGGTTGTTAACAGTGTTGCCTTTATGGTACGCCGTCGTAAAAGAGATAGAATAGTCTGTCTTCATTGCACGCATTACATTTATTTAAACAAACATGGATTGTTGTTTATTAAAAGTAGGTATTTATGAATCAAATGTTTTATATACTTCTGGTAAATCTGTCTAATGTTTCGGCAAGTAAGATAATTTGAATGGCCCAACTAACCAACCAGCCAACCAACGAACCGCTGTAGGTTACATGGTAGCACATATGATATATACTGACCTTATAGAAGAGCAACATGAAGTTGATGCAGAATGCCAATACGAGAGCGACATACTTCAAGTTGTAAAAATTCCTAGCTAGGAAGGAGACGGCTCGGTGTCCATACGCGGCGAAGTTGATCTGGGAAACAGCCGATGGTTCCGCCGCCGAAGTCGTTTGCTTGCTCTCCGATTCGATCGCCTGCATGGCCGCCTGTTGGGCCGCCTGTGCCTCCATCTTTTCCAGTTGCGCGCGTTTCGCTTGTTCCCCCCTATTACATACACAAACGTACACATAATTAACCAAACGAACCAATTTTGGAAGAATATGATATATCAAGTTCGTTCCAACAAAAGTTCAATACGGTGGTTCCGACCAAATGAGCGCAAAACAATCCCAACGTTCCAACAATAGAAATAAAAACTTCGGAGGCTCAATGTGATCGCAATGTTCGAACATACTGTATTATATAATGGAGAAGGCATAATCTGCAATAATCAAGCACGTAGACCCCAATTTGGCCCCTTGTACGTGCTAACGAGGGATTCCTCAAAACTATGCTGACCTTGTTGTTAGTTTGAGATACTTGAAAGTCAGTAAAGCCTGTCTGCTGTCTGTGCAGATTCTATAATATATTCTGGGCTATAATATTCCTATGGGCGTTTTTACTTGCACCCATGGAATATATGTCTATGAGCTTGTTGGAACATTGAATGAAAAATAACATTATTCCAAACGGATTATTATGGATTTATACAGTTTTAGGATTTGGTCAGAATTTTTGATTCGGAATCAGTTTAAAATCGATTCAACCTGATAAAATCACTTGAAAATCTGAACAGATGGTGGAATATGATACGAAATTTTCGATTTTGTGGAATATCTCGAACAAAAGTTATAGTGAAAATTCGATATTACCCACCCAAGTAAATCTTGCAACGAAAGAGGTTGCTGTTCAGCAGGTTCTGTGTCCCCATGATCGCCACCTTCTTCCGGTGTCGTCGTCGTTGTCGTCGTCTCACCATCACCCGATGAAAGTTGACTTCCTGACGGAGATTCGTGTGTTGCCGTCTTGAACCTGGTCAAGAAAATTCACACATTTCATGATAAACAGGTATCCCTAATTGTTCTTACCTCAAATGTTTAGAGAAAGAACGAAATTATCTGAAATTCATATTTTCTTTGAGGTCTACTAAATTCCAAATATGTAAATGGCCGGATACTTAATTGGAAATCGTTTCAATTTTGTGTGTAAATGCCGCGTCCTAAAACAATAATTGATGATACTGATATTGAATCACTATACACAGTTTGAAAACTACTAAATCAATCTTTGTTGCGTATAAAATATAACCTATCAAATGTTATATTAATATTTTCACATAAACAATAAAAATTCGTACATATTTAATTTTTTATTAAATAAAAATTAAAGAACGAACAATGCATGATCAATACGTGGTTGGATGGTATGATTTAGTTGTACTTACTGTCCGCTTTCCTCTTTGTTGATATCCAAGCCGAACGCCTGCATCTGCTGCATGTTCTGTTCTTCGGTGGACGGCAGAGACGGTAACACCTTCAATGGACCAGCCTTCTCTTCTTGGACCACCTCGATGACCTCCTCCACCACTGGACCTCTCATCAACGACATCAAAATGCCCAACAGGTATTTGATCACGACCGCCACTCCGAAGCCGGAATAATAGAATGCGTAAAAGATCAACCGGAAGAAGCCTATGAAGAGTTCGGCAATGGACATCTGTTGCATCTCGGTGACCTTGTGTTTGATGTTGGCGGGGCTGAGGGCGGACAGGCCGTACGCGAGGCCGTCCTTGACGGCGCCATACGCCCTCTGCAGGGGGTTCTTGGAGGCGCGGTCCTCGTCTTCGGCCGTCATGTAGCTGTAGCTGGTCGATCTGGTCGGGCCGCTGCCGCCCGCCTCTTCCACCGCCATCAGGCCGCTAGCGTGTTGCATCTCGAAGATCGCATCCTCGCAGAAGTTTATGAACGCTTCCAGTTTCTCCTTGTCGCCACCTTCCGTTACGATCGAGTAGAAGAACGCGCGTTTGGACTCCTGAAATAACATCATTTCATTGAATGGTTGCATTTCGGCCAGTCATCCAAGATATCATACCTTGATTTGCGGTTTCTCCCACTGTTCGATGTTCGATTCCTTGATCTCGAAGTAGACGCGTTCGATGCGTTTGCTGCTGCCCATGATTTCGATGCGGCCCAAGAACGGTTCGAAATAGTTGAGCACGGAGCCGGCCGTTTCGAGGAACCTAGCCAATCGCGGCTCATTCGGCATGTGTTCGGACAGGTTGGTCAGCAACACGGCCAGGTTGAAACCGATCTCCTTCGACGGTTCGTGGAACCGATCGATGAAACCGATGTAGTCCAGTTTGCCGTCGTGGTTCGTTTCGCAGCACGCCAGCAGGAACTCGATCTCTTCCCTAAAAATATATATATATATATATATATATATATATATATATATATATATATATATATATATATATATATATATATATAATATACAACGACCGAACAGAAATAGTCGAGAGATTGTAGACACTCATCTATACAGGCATCGAGATGGATTGTCGTATTCAGAGGATCTTATGAATAGATTTAAAAATGCTTACGGCGTGTAACTCTTGCTTTGTTCCATCTTCTCCTTGAAATCCTTTGGGTAGACCCAACCGTCGCTATTGATGTCGATCTCTTGGAAGGCGGTCGAAGAAGTGAGGTCCTTAAGTTTGAGGAACATGTCGAAATATTTGAGAATTAACTCGACGTTGGATGCGCTTTCGACGAGTGTGTCAACCATCTGTTTGCCGATGGTGCCGTTCACGACGTTCCCCTCCAACATGGACAGCATCATCGTGATCATGTCCTTCTGCAGATTCAGCAGCTCCTTCAGCAGATCCACTTGACTCGAGTGTTTAGACAATTTGTCTTGCATGTGGGAGAACAGGAACAGAAATCCACCCACAGCATCCCACAATCTGAAAATTAGCGTGTCGTCAGTAACGTTGAGGAGAATATTACCTCCTCACTTTTTAATATACAGTTTCAGCGAGCAATTTCTTTTATATTTGAATTGCTCAAATCTTAAATAAATGAACACTACATCTTGTGAGTAAGTCTAGTCTCAAAGCATACCGATAAATTAGAGAATGTGAGTAAATAAACCTGAAAACCTAAAAAATATATATGATAATGAATAGACGAAAATGAGAGATTTATAATCGTTTTTCTTTCTTTGTGTAATATGATAATTATGAATAAATACCTGGAATGTGCTAAAGCTTGTTGATTCAACGGACATGGTCCCTGAATGACTTCGGTGAGGGTGTTGAACACTTGGCTGGCAACTCCGATGGCTTTGAAGAAGTTCGCTTTGCCTGCTGGGTCGATCAGTTCTTTGCTGGAATAGTGCCAGTAAAAGTCCATGATTGACTCCTGAAGTCTTAGCAGATAATCGACCGTACAAATGACTACGTTCACCGTGGTTGTGTTTCCAGCTTGGGTGCGTAGATAGTTTTGCCATTCTGAAAACGATGATAAGTTTAGGAATTAACGCGCCGCACCGGCACAAATCCAGCAAATTCTCACCTAAATTATGGCCTTCACAGGTCAGTTGTATGAATCTGAAGAGAGCGCAGGTGAAGTCGGCGTCGTGCATATTTTTCTCTCCGGCAGCTCCTACAAAAAGCAATATGTAAATCAATGGCCGATTTAGCAATTCATTATGAAATTTAATTATTCCTTTATAGTGGGTGCCGTCCGCCCCATCTGATAGTTCGGGTGACACTGTAGGGCAGCCGCGTAACCCACCTTCGGATCCGACGCCAAGCCCCTCAGCCTTTGTGTTCCGTTCGAAAGCGTCCAGATCGAGCACCCCGCAGCTGTTCATCAGGCCGGCGATGCTGGTGAAGAAGCCGACGTCCTTTTTCTCTTTCAGGTGATTGAGCATGCCCATCTGGATGTCGTTGTTGCCGCCGCGTAAAATCGAAATGCCCAATTGCAGCGTCTTCATCACCATTTCCGAAGGGACGCCTTTGCACGCGCTGATGTGCAACAACACCATTTCGGCGACGCCGCGGTTCGCCAGACGCGCCTGATTGAACAGCAACTTCTGCTTTTCCATTTCTTGCTCCTAACATCAACACATATCAACATCATTAACGTCAATATCATCAGCGATTGAATACATATTTCACAAATGGATTATTCTCTCAAGAACAATTAATATTCTCTCACCGAAATAAGTTTGAGAGTAACTGTATCGAAAAATCCAGCAGGTGACTTATCGTCAACTTTTGCTCAATAATATACCACGTGCAACTAATTTTTTGCTATGATGTATATTGAGATCTGTTGAATATTGATTATTATAATAATCACATTCTTCTTCTTTCTTAATGCTTTGACTAATCCTGTTATGTTCAGACATATTTGTTTCTTGGGTTGTTCAAAATGTTATTAAATCACAATAAGTATGTTTTGAAACTGTTAGTTTGAAATATAAGTACTTATTTTTACAACGTATACAGGGTTCTGGTTACGATCTTACCACTAGTTTCCTTTGAGTCCTCTAAAATGACAGCATACGAAAAGAGCTCAAATGTATTGGATCGAATCGAAAGAGATATCGAATATGCGAATATGGGTGTGTGTGTGGCTGAACTTACATGTATCGAGGAGGCGCCTTCTTCGCCTTCGCCTCCCCCTCCTCCCTCTTCTTCTTCCCCTTCTTCTTCCTCTTCCCCGCAAGACTTTGCGATTATCTCCGCGTAGCTCATGTAGAGAGGATCTTCTTGCAAAGCTCCCGATCTTTCAGTCATAGCACCTGCAATTTGCCAAATCGAAAAATTTCAAACTCCTCCGAATAAGCAAATATATCTCAGATGCACAAAATGAAGATTTGAGATACTTTTGAATTTGTTCAAAAATAGAGCAGAAACTCTAATACATCGGCCGGGATTAGATAAATCAAACAATAATATCAAGAAGACATATTACAAGAAACAGAAAGAGAACCGAAAACTAGCACTTACCTCTACAGAATGTAGTCACCAGTTGAGTCAATGGATCTGGTTTGCCCTCTTCTTCTTCGGCGTCCTTCTTCGCTTCGGAATCTTCAAAGCTTTGAGTAAGATCTTCGATCATCACTTCTTGCCCCACGTTTTCGTCTTGCAACCAAAAGTCTCGGTACGTACGGATGAATATATTTATGGCCCGATGCCTAAAATTGATTCATTTCACCATTATCAAACATGGACGCAAAATAACATCGTTAAGTAATTAAATATTAGTACGACCACAAACCTGCTCAGTTTATAGATGGGAGTCATCCTTAGGCAGGCCAGTGCCGCACGCTTTCTAGCAGCTCCCAAAACTCTCTTCCAACCATCTCGTCTATTTTTTGGCTTAGCTGACTGTTATTCAAACATTAGTATATTTCATGAGTTAGTTACACTGAAAACTACACACATTAAAAAAACTTTTGTGACGTTTTATGTCAGTTAGTATATTATCAGAGTCAATAGCCAAATAGTGCGATCAAACATTCAGCAATACATGTTTAATAATTAATTACGTAATTAAATGATGCTATAAAATTAATTATATACCAATATACTCTCACTGATTGTATTTTTATAACAGAATTTTTGGTACTTATATCCACAGTAGCACAGTAAACCAAACTGATATAATATGACCAGGCCTTCAGAGAGGGAAGGTGAAAGTGACCTCAAAATATTAAGATCATTCTTGAAATTAAAAAAAACGAATAAATTCGGAATATTCACTCTTCAAACAGAAAATAAGAGAAAAAATGTCAAATACATTGGTCTTTTAATTTTTAACAAAACAATCACTACTTAGAGAAATCTCATATCTCCGCATGCAGTGGGAAGCGATAGGAGGAATGAAATCGCAAATAGATTCCCTCTCGAATGGTCAGAGTTTGACTAATATGAATGGAATATATTCTAAAATTGGAGGTGCCGTTCTGCAGGCCCTTTCCAAACAAACGAAAAAAAAATAACAAAAACTGATTGAAAGGAAAGGTAGTGAACGACGAACCTTGGCAAACTGTGCAAAGAAGCTTGTCGGAAGCAAGATAGTACAGCGCGCTTCCGCTGGGTGGAAACGACGCTTCTATATACGCCTTTCTGCTGTTGTTGCGGGTGATCGATCTAAAGCAAGCAACCGAAAAAATAATTTAACAATACTGACAAATCAAATGATATATATAAATATCAATATATGTGTAGTCCAAATACAATTATTGCTACAGAACAACAGATGCTGCTATATAAGAGGTCAATAAATAAATTGAATGAGAACAAAAAAATATCTTTTACACTTACATTTCACTAGACAATGCCAAAGCTAATAATCAAATACTATAACTACTCATGGACGAAGATAATTTAACAATCATAGATCAATTTTAATACAGCGCAGTTCTATAATTTTTAAAGTTGACCAAACCAAATATAGTTTAATTGAAAATGTGTACTTTCATTAGCACACCAGGATGTTTGTGACTTTTTGGCACTCATCTGGCACAACATAATTTGAAGCGATTATTATCAAAAGGCGACTACTTTATTCATTTTACAAAATTCCCAAAATTTTCTAGTTTTTTTACAGATATTTTTGTCAAGTTAAACGAATTTTCTAAACCATCGCGCACAGTTCCTTCCATTTTAATTGATGTGAAAGTGCTGGGAACTTGAGAATATGGAGAAAAATACCAAACCATTTCTAACATTGTCAAGATTAATAATCATTTTTTTCCATTCAACTTTTTAACAAATACTCTATCTTTCTAGTTATTGATCACTTTGTCTCGGCAAATCTGAATATTACATTAACATTCCTTTGATAGTTCAGAAAAAATACATAAAATCTAATAAGAACACATTTGAATGTTTCAACTCAAAATGCTTGCAGACATATATATGTGTTTAATTGGCCTTAATAACTTTCAAGATGCAGAATCCCAGTAATTTAGATGTACTATTCAATGAATTCAACACTTAAATTATAACAAATATCCACTAGAAATCATTATTTGATCTTAAATGTTGACAAATCAACCAAAATATTCAATATATAAAATTATTAATAAAGAAAATAAAGTGGACTGCTAAGTTCAACCTGCTTACTTTTACTAAAGCTGCAAGCTCTTATTCTGTACACATTCTGAGCAGAATCACAAAATAAGTGTCTTTATACGAAATATTAAAATAAGCAAATATCGAAAACATTCAAGTGGAGAGAATGATTGAAAAAATTGAAAGAGGTAATGAGGTAAACCGTGAAAAAACTCACCATATGAAGTCCATATAATACTTTGCTCATGGCAACGATCCTTTCTACAGTCTCCTCCAACAGATTCTTGCCATTGTTGTCAACGAAATTTATCGAGACGCTCTTTTTGCTACCAAGTTGACTGTACAAGTAATGTTGCCATGACATTTCATCTGCTGGATCTATCTTGTCTGGTAGAGTCAACTGGGTCTTAGCGAACTCGATGATCTCATACTCGGGAATTTTCTGAATAAGGTAAATATCATCGGACATTGGATAAATGAAATATAATAATAACAGAAATTGTTACTATGTCATTCATAATAATGGGTGGTCCATTTAACTTGAGACAGCCTTATATAATAAAATTTCTCATTACTTCTTGTTTCTGATTAAAATAATTTATCACAGATAGCAGTACGTACCTTCAAGAAGCGGTCTTTGCAATGTTGCACCAGTTCCTGTTCTCTGCCAGCAAATAGATTCAGTCCCACGGGCAACAGACGTTTCAGGCACGCTACCATCAGAGATGCTTGAATTTCCTTCTCCTTATCTCGCTTCTTGTCGCGGTGTTTCTTCTTTTTCTAGAATACCGTGAATGATTTTAACGTCTATTAATCTGATAACACATTTTAGGTTTTGAGACAGAAAATAGTAACACGATTCTTGGCAAAACCTGTTACGTAGCAAACGAGAACCTGTGTGTGGGACACCCTAATATATATATATATATATATATATATATATATATATATATATATATATATATATATATATATATATATATATATATATATATTAGGGTGTCCCTTATTTTTCGACTTTGAATTTTTTCAACGCTCACCCTCTAGTTTTGTTCGAATGACTCTAAAACATGTTTTTGTTGAGATCGGATAATTCTAACCCGTGCCGACTTGAGCGCGAGATCGACTCACGGACAGGCTGAGAAACGCTGAAAACGCAAGCGAGTGTGAAGCTATTTTTAGGTATCGTGAAGAGGAGTTTATAAGCAACTTGGACAATATATTTGACATTGCACATGCAAATGCTTTACAAATGATTAAGTTGGAAGAAAACAGGATGTTTTTACTTCGGCAGAGAGAGCCAGGACGTAAAGGCTACCTTGCAGGAGTAGACAAAGTACTTGCAGATGAAGAAGAAAGGGCGGGGCAAAGAAAATTACATGAAAAGAAGAGAAAAGAGGAAATGCAATATGCAGCATCTACATCTTCTGCTGTACATTTTCCTTCATCTTCTGAAAATTCATATGATGCATCTCCAAGTTCAGATGTTCTCATTGTTGGTGAATCTCCAGGTCCGACTTCTGAAAGTAGAACAACACAGAAAGCTGCAACGCGTGGTACTAAAAATTTTATAAATTCTAAATTAGTAGCTGCTTTGGACAGATGCCAACTGAATGTAAGAGATTCTGTATACATCCTCCAGGCAGCAGCAGAGGCACTTGGCTACAATACCGAAGAACTCTCTATCAATAAGTCTACTATTCACCGAATCAGACAGAAGAAGCGAAAAGAACGTTATGAAACAATCAAATCAGCTTTCAAGAATGATATGCCTGCAATTCTCACCGTTCATTGGGATGGGAAACTGTTCCCTGCATTAAATGTCAGAGAGTCTAAAGAAGAAAGACTTCCTATTGTTGTTACATTTGGGGATAATGAGCAGCTCATCGGGGTTCCGAAATTACAGAATTCTTCTGGTAAAGAGCAAGCGGACGCTGTTTGGAATACATTAACGTACTGGGGTATAGAAGACAATGTGCAAATTCTTTGTTGTGACACGACTGCATCAAACACTGGACGTATTAATGGATCATGTGTCTGTCTGGAATAAAAATTGGAAAAAAGTTATTATTTTTTCCTTGCCGACATCACATCTATGAACTTATTTTACGATGTGTATTCGAATGTAAAGTACAGGATGTGACAACCAGTCCTAACATTTCACTATTCAAACAGTTTAGAGACAGTTGGGAGAATCTTGATACCAGCAATTTTATAAGTGGCGAAGAGAATATGAAAATGTTTTTCAGTGAGTCAGAAATTAAAGACATGTTAGACTTCTATAAAAGTGAACTAAATAAGACAGGTGACTATCGTGAACTCGTAGAACTGTCTTTGTTATTTCTGGGAGAACCCCCTGGAAACAAAATAAAAATTCGCCCTCCTGGTGCGATGCATCGAGCTCGATGGATGGCAAGAGCTATTTATTGCTTAAAAAATTTTCTGCTAAGATCACAACTTAAACTATCAAGTGTAAATGAAAATGCTTTGAAGGACGTTTCTCTGTTCATTGTGTCTGTTTATGTTAAACCGTGGGTCCAGTGCAGTGTAGCTGTGAAAGCTCCTTATCAAGATCTCTACTTTTTAAAAGTTCTAAAATCCTACGAAAGAGTCGATTCTACAATTTCGAAAGCAGCTGTTCAGAAATTTAGTCACCATCTATGGTATTTATCAGAAAAATTATCTATTTTGTCACTATTTGATGAGGAAGTAGACGTACAAACTAAGATCAAAATGGTAGCAAATTTAGCCAGAGAGAATTTACACATGGCAAAGAGGTATATTCCTTTACATGGTGAATTGGATGGGCAATTGTATAGTAAGTTCATTTGGCTTGATCATCATTCTTTAGTTTCTAATTCGCTAGTTTACTTTTTCATTCAATATTACCTTTATTTCAGTGAAAACTATAGACGAATTTGTGGAAATCGAAAGTACAGATCTATTCTCTTGTCTTAAGATAGACACCAGTTTTATTCAAGTATGTCCTTCGACATGGGCGAGCACAATTCGTATGTAGAAGCTCAAAAGATGGTTATGAAGTTGAAAGCTGTTGAATTATATCAATAGCTCTTGAGGTGACTTTAAACTACAAAACCTATTTTCGCGTTCAAGTCGGCACGGGTTAGTGATGGACTATCGGTAGGAAACTTTGTTATTAAGTAAATTTGACCAAATAGAACATATTTAGAGGGTAAGCCAAAAAAATAACGAAAATTTTGTTTTTTCCTCAATATAAGGGACACCTTAATATATATATATATATATATATATATATATATATATATATATATATATATATATATATATATATATATACGTTATGTAACATTTTCCTTGAATCACCAATGATGGCAACTATAATTTTGATCAGTAAGGAACCACATTAAACATTTTTTTTTGTAACGAACCTTTCCACCAGAAGTCTGCGTTCCATCAGGTACGACGGGTCTTCTAGTGGCAGTTGGCATGATGAGTACCATATTGTCGATCTCGTTGGCCGATATGAAATTCTGCTCTTCGCGTAAAAAGTATTGCGATTTAGACCAAATGTTGAATATTTCCGCGACGCAATTATAAAGATCCTCAGCCTCTGGAATGTTGTGCCTTAGCCAATGATTCCTTTGCAGATCCACGTATTTGATCAGCAACGGATAGAAAGAGTAAATGTCTCGCACCAACAGATGCCAGTCTTCCTGGATTTGAGTTTCAATCTAAAAACAAACATCATACTATTATTCATAATGATAATTTAATAAATAACATCGTAGCACCTCTTTGCTCCAGATACACAATTATTGCTACGTATCCATTACACCATTGGTGTAAACTTACCTGCGAAGTATCATCGGAAGCACTCTTGATGAAGCCCCTCAGACTCTCTTCCTTGTGGAACATCGCCTCTGTTCTCTTTTTCACTCTTTCGGCGAGAGGCAAGAACGGATCCTTCAGCAACTCTTCGCTACTATTTATTATGATTTGTTGAGTGTACGCGGCTATTCTCGTCATCCATGGCGAATTCTCATTGCCGATGTTCTTTTTGATCAACTTCAACACGTTCTTCAGCAGCTGATTCATGTGTTCAGCTGTTACCATAGACACGTGAGTGCTGCAATAATTCATATACATTTTGAACTTTATTCTTCAGAAAAAAACAAAAGGTTAAACAGGACCAAGCGAGAATAAAGCAGACGCACCACTTTTAGTTGTTCGACGACATACATTTTGATTCAATGGAATTTGACACACATTTTTGCAATTAAAATTTATGGTTACAAATTTCATGCATTTCATTTCTAGAATATTATTTGCAATTAGCACGGTTCAAACTGAATAATGACTAGAATAGGACATTTACAATGGATTCTTCATTGGATCCTATTCTGAAATCCATTATACAAGACGAACACATAATTCTATACAGCCTGAACGATATAACAGTAACTGGAACAATGGAGATGAGTATTTATATAAATTTAAATCAGTTCTAGAAGCCTTGCAAGCCTAAAGATCACTTGGAAATCTTCCTCCATTATTTTCTGTCGCTTAACTTCCTTAGGTTTTCCTCCAGTGACGTCTTCTGGAATCATCCTTTCTGTATATCTTACATCACACCTCCTTTTGGAATTCCTATTGTTACTTTTGATTATGGAAGTCTTCCTATATACTAATCTAATATCATTACTTTTTATTTTTTTCTTCTCTATACTATATACTACTTTTTTACTCAGTCGATGTGTGTACATTGCAGGAATAAAAAAAGCTTAACTCACCCTCCGGTGGGACTAACATTGTCGGGGCCTTGCGACCACCAAAAAGGTAGATAGGAACATAACATAGGCATGATAACGTCGATGATATGCGGCGCATCACCGTACGTCTTATCGCTCTCCACAAATTGATCCACTTCTGAGAGTATCGTCTCTAATGTCGGCATGGCACTTTCCATTTTGGCCATGATGTCTGAAAAGGAAAGACGGACAACAATTAACTTGCAATTCCATCGAACACAAATCATCATTATTATTCATACCTTGCGCCTCTAACGAATGATCGGCGATCCTGTTCAGCAAAGAGAACTGATTGTTTTTGTTCAGATGAGGCTCTAGGAAGGCAACGGGAAATGTCGAACTGAACGCTCCCATGCACGAACCTAATGCCGGTCTGTACTTTTCCATTTCGGTTTTCAAATATTTCCTGTCTCGATGAAGCGTTGGATCTGTACCCAACGTGTACAGACCTTGTAAGATCTTGTAAGACGCAACTTGAATTTCGTCCACTAAAAAGCGAATCATCAATTAATATTAAGTGTATGCATCAGACCTCATATAGACATGCATGTTTCGTCTTTAGACTAGACTCGTCTATATAGCCTGGCTGTCTAACAGAGAGAGCAATCGGTTGGTATGTACGTAACCCAGTCAAGGGTGTGATAGCAGCATCAACTCATCTCCAAATGTCGCCCTCTATGGGGACGCCCATTGGCAACTTAAAAAGTCAAAGGTCGCTTCAAGGCAGTTCAGGTGTTAAAATCTATAAGGACCTTAGTTTCAATATTTGCCGATTCACTCAACTGCCCAAAACACACCAAAATGAGACATAACGCTGTATCATGTAGATTGTAGATGCTCCGTATATAATATCATTCTAAATGACATTGAGAGAGAGAATGATATTTTTGAATGTAACAGCGGCATTCTTGTAGCGTGGAACATTATGAGAGTTAATCGATTTGAATCTATTTCTCAGCCGTATGACAGAAGATGGTTATATTTTTTGGCGTACAACACTTGAAATTTGCGTTCAATAAATCGCATTCATTCAAATAAATTCAATCAAGTAAACGACTTACACAAAAGATCACTGCCATATTCGCAATAGGCGAGATGGTCGAACAACGACGTCAAAATTGGCAACAACACGGCGTTCACGTAAAACAGAGAGGTGGATGTCTTCAAATGGGTGCCTCGCAAATGACTGTATTTCCCATCTTGCAAATTGATGATGGTGTGTCCTAAATCGTCAGCCGTATTGTTGAAAAATGTCAACATCGATGTTCTTATGAATTCCGGACAATTTTTCACCAACGATTTGGCATCTACCCCTTTCACTAGCACCTGCAAACACCTACAACCAAAGAATTTGTATGAGATATTGTGAAAGGTTCGATGTTATTAGTTCTGTTTTGGAACACTACATAAGTACATACGAGAACATTCAGATGAAAAATGTTTTATTTAAATACAAATAAACTATGTTTCTGTTACCAATAAGTACATAAGTTATTTTTTTCTGGAATACTTGAAAATGCAGTCACAGACGACATAGTGGTTGCTAGAATGTCGCTGACCCGCTCGCTTACCTGACAGTGATTCTGACGTCAGCGCCGAACGCAGCCAATCGAGATCTGAGCAGATTGGCAAGTTTACAGAAAAGCGCCGCTACCATTTCTTTCTCTTTGAGGCTGGCGGCGCCGATGTTGTTGGTGGCGGTCGCGACGGCGATGAAATAGTTGCGGTGGGTCGAGAAGTACTTCTCCATCAACGGTAGCACCACCTTCGAGAAGAACTTGATGTCTCTGGACGAGGTGCAGAACGAGCTGCGTCTACTGAACGTCTGCGACGGCTTCAACAGCTTCATGTTAATGGTGGCGCGGTCCAGGTATTGGATCAGCTTCTCCAGCAGACTGTACGCGAATCGGAGTTCCACCGATGGACCGGCCGTCGATTGTTCCTGCTCTTGCTGACCGCCACTACCGCCCCCGCGGTTCGGTCTGCAAATTCACACTCGTTTATTTATTTAGCTCATGGCAGACCATACGTACGAATAATAGAATGACAAAGAAAGTTTAGAAGTGAAATTACTTGTATGTTGGCAGAAGGAAGTTGTTGGAGGTACCAGGCAAAGCTTTGCGAGGGCACTCAAAAACGGTATGATGGTAACACCCAATTATTAATAGCTGCTCCACTTCGACCATTTCCGAGTCTCACTCTGTTAAACCCAGATTTTCCATGGCAGATCAAATTCTTTGGGAGCATTTTTAGGAGGAGATACAGTATTCTGGACCGGCAAAGTGCGTCTATTCTGCCAGCCATTCGTTGGCTCTCTAACGATAAAAAATACAAGGTTATGAAACTTGGGTAGGAACAGGGATATCACTGATTTTGAGTCAATGAGAAATAATAAAATGAAATGGAGCAGCCATAACAATCATGCATTGTCTTTAGAATGGTCGTCGATTATTACATATATATTTTTATTTATATGTAGATTGGTTACCTGTGCAACTTGAATCCCATGTATTGCAAATATTTGAGGAATTCCTGTGATCGTTCGCGGTCCTTCTTCTTCTCCTTGTCGGTGAGCAAATCGTACGGAACGAGTTGCGGATGTACGCCACCGCCGCACGTGTTCAGTTCCTCTTTCTTCTTGCGCGCCCAGATGTCGTGCGCGTTCTCAGCCAATCGCTCCGCCATGTTCTGCATCTCTCTGGATAATGTTAAGTTGGTCATGTCGACGGGTCGGGGGTTGTAGTTGAACGCGGACGATCCGCCTCCTTCGCCCGTCCCTCCTCGCTGCTGCTGCCCCCCACCGCCTCCGCCACGGTTCGAGGCCAGCTCTACCTCGGTATGTTCCACCGTCCAGCCGATTGCTAGCAACGCCTTCAGAGACTCGCGCACCGGCTCTTTGTAACGTTCCTTTTCCTACAACATCAACAACATTATATTTATTATCAAATCGCATTCGGTTAGAAGAGTTTAAAAAGTATAGGGGGATGATAACTGACATAATCGTTGAGCATGGCGTACGGCTTGAGCCTGGGATGCGTCTTGTTGCCGTCCCATCCGGAATAGGTTTCGCCGTACTGCCAACCATTCTCCAGCTTCCTGCTAGCCCAGGCATCGTGGTAGTGCTCGGAGAACTGTTGCACGATGTTGTTCAGGTCGTTGCTCAGCACAACCGGTGATGTGTTGATGGGCTGCGGATTGTACGGTCCATCTGGGCCGGTCACTGCCGCTCCACCTGCCGTCCCTGCTGATGTCGTTTTGCTCGTGTACCTGCAAAATATCTCCGTTTTTTCAATGATATTAACAAACACATATTTTCAAAACTACACCACCGTGTCTCTTTCATTAAACTTTTGAATAATGATATATAATAAAAACGAGCGTACGTACCACTCATCATCGTAGTTTTTAGAGAGGGAATAGTCGGGAGGCAGCGCACAGCCGATTGCAGTCAAGCAGGGCAACGCTTTGCCGAACAGTTCAGGATCATAATCCATCTTGCTTAGCGAATCGAAGATGTTCGAGAAGAGCATCATGGTTAGCCGTTTCTCTTCATCGCTCGACGAACCGTATAGACCTGCAGACACAACACGACCATCATCAGAAATCCATCTATGATTTTTTGTTTGGAAGGTCGAAATGGTTATTACATTTTGTCTGTAATACTATGTAGGATCCTGCTAGAATTAGTTGCGTTCATTATCAAAATACAGCAGGTTAAGATAATAATCAAAAGGCATATTTCAGAATTAACAATTCATACACAATAATTGTAAAGTGAAAAATTTTATGATCCTGTTGGTGCTGAGATTTCGATAAACATTGACAGCTATAAACATAAAATTCCGTACTCGTTTATCAGGTGTAAGTGCTGTGGAGAATGTTATGCTATGCACGTCGCAACAAGTTCAAATAATTCGAAGAAAATCACTGATTTGAAAACAATAGATTTAAATGGTCCCAAAGAATTTACCATTACATTGAGCACAATTAGTTTAGTTTCGTAATGGTAATGTTCTTTGAGTATATCGCATCAATCAGTAATAAAAGGGTAACAAACACAACGAAACATTTCTATTAAATAATCATTCGCATCGGTCCCGTTATCGAACTCCACTAACTAGGTCCGGATACAGTTTTGTATATAGTTAATTGTCAAATTAATCTAGTTTGGAGAAAGAAAAGAATTCCTGAACGACCAAAACATTTCTTATATCTTAACAAGACATTCCTTCAAAACAAAAAATTTATTATATCTTAACAAGAAATTCTTTCAAAACAAAACAAAAAACTATGCGTACAGTATGAGATTCGTACCTTGTCCGGAAGTGGTGCCGTAATATTTGGCACATCGGTCGTAGTGCAACGTAAGGAGACGCAGCGCCACCGTCGTATATTCGGACAAGTTGGACACGTCGACGGTGAGTTTGCGCAGCAGCTTCAGCAACATGGCCGGTTGCAGTTGACTGGTCAACGCTACCAGGAAATCGGACACGGCTTCTCGTTGTCCTTTCGTCAACATTCGATTCTTGGAGAGACGGTAAACGGTGTGCAGCGTGGCGTCCAACAGCGAAGCGTAGTTCTCGGCCTCGCCGTAAAATCGGCTGTGCTGGATGAGCAAAGGCAGGATCGAGTTGCCAATGTACCGGTTCATGCTCAAAGCCATGTCAGACTCGCTGCCGTCGTTCTGACAACCACATCATAAATACAAATCGTGTTATCAATATCATTGAGTCGAGTAAAATGATTCGGTAATTTCCATGTATTTAATGGATTTTGATTTTGACAATTCGTTGTTCCTCATCAGAACAATATAGCACAGGAAGGAACAGTTTGGCATATTTTTTTGATCTAAGCATGCCCTGAAATGACCAGACATTGGGAAAACACGGAAATACTACAATTTCTTAATCCAACATTTCCACTAGAAATGTACAAAAATATATAGATTTAATTTTCTTTTAGATACTTTTAACGAACTAATTTACAAAAATGAAACAAAAATGTCGATCAACCAATATACCAACTGTATATTGATTTCCATAATCTATAAAACTGATGCATAGACTAATTTCGTCAGCCGGAATATAAGAAATAATAGAAATAAAAAAATGGTTGTACCCTGTCAAGCATGGTGGCGCATCTGAGGTCGGGGAGGAATGCCTCTTCGAGCAATCGGAAGAAGAGCTCTTGCGTTTCGATGCCGTAGACCCTCTCCAAGAAGAGGACAACTGACTGTTTATGTCCGGGTATGAGACCGGAAGGCATGTCGGATTTCGGTCGCTCCTCCCCGGCTGCCGGATTGTGCAGGCTGAAACGCAGGCTCAGCACGCCTTGTAAATCCTCTAAAGGCACCTGAACGAAAATGCATACATCACTTAACGCAACGTCATACCTATTCAATGGAAGGACATTTCTATTTGTCTTGAGCAAATGTTCAAAGAATATAACGTGAACGAGTGAAAGAAACATGCAAGTGTATATTTGAAATTGATGCTTATTTAAATGTAGATGTATCAAAACTAACCAGCGAGCGCAGGATGGCGCGCGCCCTCAAGGACTCGTTCTTGCCCAACGCGATGACGGAGGCGTCGGGCGCGCACCGTCCTAGCAGGTCCACCAGGGTGCAGTAGAAGTTCAAAATGGCGGCACCGGTGTCGATGTAGTCTTCGTCGTCGTCGCCCTCTGGCAGCGGATGCGTGAACTGCGCTACGTTCATCACAGTCCCTTCTGCTTCGTCCATCAACTTTCTTCTGTTCGCGATACGTTCCGACATCTACGACCAATACACACATAAACCAAGTCATCTAAACAATATGTATATCGTGAATCGAAGAAAAATAAGATGGGAAGCCGTGTGTGAGAATACCTTGTTGGCCTCGACGATGGCCTGCAGGAGTCCTTCGCCCTCTCCTCGCAACGCCGGCCCCAAACATTCGGGTCGTCTGATCAGCAGCCTGATGACGAGGTTCGCGTTCTCTTCGACGCTCTCGCCGTTCACCCAAACGCAGAAGCGCAGGAAATCCAAGTAACGCTCACCCTCCACCGGGTCCCAACCCAAGTCCGGGTACCCTTTCTCAACCAGCTCAGAGTTTGACTGCAGTCCGCACCTACAAATACGGTTTTTGTGAATACAATTACCATATTTTCCACTATGACTTTGAGGCGAACATTTTCATTGTCGAAATCCCATATTTAAGGTATTGTTAATTCAAATAACAGACAGGTTTAGAGTACCGAGTAGCACTCAGCATTTCAGATCGAGCTTACCGTGGTAAAACACAGTTACACTGAACTTCTTTGAAAATGAATGCTTCCACTGTACTTGTATCTTGTATATGTGTATTGATTACAACAAGTAACGTTAACAGGAATTCAATCTCAAATCCTAGATAACTCAGTAGTCACAATATTTTTCTGCGGTGAAATGGTCGCAAGTTCGAATCTAGGCGTACCTAATTTTTTTCATAATATCGAAAAAAATAAACGGTGATAATCATTCATAATCATTATATTTCACTCGAGTAATAATATCTACCTGGACAGGTAAACGGCGATTTTTTCCAAATAATGTTCGCGCAACGCCAACGCTAACTCGGTGTTCTCCATAAGGGATGAATAGGAGACGTCGAGAGGCGTCGAGCCACGCAGACTGGGTCTGGATAACAGGATGTTGCTGTTGTCAAGAAGAAAGTCGAAATGCTCGAACATCGCTTTCTGGTTCTGTCTGCCGGTCCTGCAGAAATAGCACAGGAAACGACAACACGCCACCACCATCTCGTGAGATGTATCCTGAAATAGGGTGCCTACGTATAATCATTGATTGTTCCGCAAAGAAAACAATCATATATGATACGGCTAAACTTCTTAAAAAACACACAGACACAAGTAAGGTACCTTCTCCTTGGCGACCGGTTCTCCGTCGGTGTTTTGCTGTTGTTGTTGTTGTTGCGCGCCGGCGTCGCTTTGAGCCTGTGAGCGTCGCCCCAGCGTGTTGATCATTACGGCCATGACGTTCTCGTGGATGCGCAATACCCTGATCAGATCCGGATGCTGGAAGAATGTGTGATTGTTGACCAGCTTCCATAGACGTTCGCGCATCAGTTCCTCTTCCTCCTGCGACATTTGTACGGGCAGCAACGCTCTTATCTGACTCAGACCCACCCACATCTCTTTCACGTCCTCTTTCGTTTTCGCGTTTATTATGTACGTCTTCTCGAGCGCTCTGATCAACTCGCCCACAGAATCGTACTGGCGCACCAGCAACGAGAACATCTCCTGGACCAGCCTTGCGGTTTCTATTTGGGCTTCCTCCGCCCACCTGCAACCATTTATTTATTTATCCCCATATTTTTACTGACAACACTTTTTTATGTTTCTAATTATTATTATCCTAAGATCACATCGATATTTGTAGCTGTGTTTTATAGCTTTCCAAATTCTACTATTGAATTCCGAAATGTTCTCCGCTTAAGTGCGGTTAAGTCCAAAAATATGCTTCAAACTTATGACACAAAAAATGAAAATTCTTTTCTGGATGATATGGCGAACAATGTCAATAATGTAAATGTGATTTTATAATGATCGTATTTCGCAGGTGATTCTCTTATACTATATATATGCAGCTAATTACCGGACATCATTGAAACATATTATTAAGTAAGACAATCAGACTTTCAAAGGACCACTTATTTTCCTGTTACTTAAAATTATTTGTATTTCGAAATTTTGGCGAATAAACATCCTAATCACACATACCGTACAATGGTCGAGATGAGCACTTTCCTAAACGTTTCCTCTGGAGTTTTCTTTTCGGGTTCCGGTTCCTCCTTGGGCTCCTCTTCGAGTTCCTTGACGGCGTTTATCAAATTGTACAGTTTTTTGATCGGTCCAAGTTTGACTTGGTCTTCCTTATTCTCCTCTTCATCTTGTGGGGCTTGCAATGCGGCCAACGAGACGTGCGACATCAATGACTGATGAAAGTTGCACATCTTTTCGCACAAATCTTCACCCAGTGGGCAGTTCTCTTTGTCATCCTCTTCCAAGTTTTTGAAGCCTGAAATGCGTCATACGGCGGCTATTTTAATCTATCAAAGCGGCCACGTAGTCATGCACTTGTAGTCTATAGTTTTCCGACGACAGGTTTGTTTAGTTACAGTGCAAAAGTTTATATAAGGATATCGCCATCCCTTAAACTATATAAGCAAACGGATAAAATTTTCATTAAATCAGTCATCATAAGATTTTATTTTGATGTTTGAGCTTAGCGTTTTGTGTGATTCAAGCATAACCAAATATTACACTAAAAGCATACTATTTTAGGCAGGTATGACTCGAAGTAAATAAATTATTTGCAGTTTTATAGGAACTCGACTTGATGCCATATTATTGAAATATTGAAAAAACAAGCAAATATTGAACAAGCATGGCACTCACACCAAAAAAAAATCCGCAAATGTAATTTAAGCAGCACATATAGCGATTTTAATACAATGATTAGTAACCATAGAATATGACGCGCAGTCTCTTTCATTGCATCATGTGATTCGGGTGTTTTGATATCTACAAGCAGGATATGTATGAAAAATCTAACTACAGCACGCGATGTGATAAGGTATCAAATATCTACTTGCAAATATGTGTGTTTAGGTATATAATTGGAAATTAAATGGAAAATCCAACGCAAACTTTGCCAAAATTGACGAACGTATTTACTTACACACAGTTATGTCCGGACACTGTAAATTATAGTAGCATATCCTGCATTTTGAAAATACGTTTTCGCATGAAATCATTCGGGTCATTTGGACAGCGAAGCTAAATTTTGATGGAACACCAGTGATTGCAAGAACAGTACGTTTCAATCCCAAATAGGAAGTCAAGAATTATTTGTATTTCCCAGTCATTTATTTGAATCCCCTTCTACATTCGCAAACTAAAATTGAAGTTGATTCTAATTTGCAAATCAGGAAACGCAGAAGGTGCTGCTGGCATACAAAACGAACAATTTATTGTACTCTTAATTGATAACGACACAAATTTTTTTAAATAATATGCTGAAGTGATAAAACCTCATTTTAATAATATAGAATCCAAGTATAAATGATCAAAATACTTAGTCGGACTAAGTACATAACATTCGTCGCAATAAGTATTCTCCGAGTCTCTGTGCGGAAAGAAAGGAATTGTAACTTGCAATCACTACCCGTAACTTATACGATTACAGATAGATAGTTAAATAACTGCCAATTAGTGCAAAGCAACATATCATGAATGATGAGAGAGAACATAACATATTGATACGCGTGTCAATTTTTTGTTTGTACGTACCTGCCATCTTTTTGAACTTACACAGAATGGCGTTCATCTGTTCTCTGGGCGGGCACCGAAACTCTTTAGTTTTTTTAGCGGCGACCGCAGAAGGCAGATCAGATTGTTTGATCTCGATGTATCTGCACAACAATAATACAAAATTACATTATCTATACCGCTCGTTCCATACACCGTAAAATAGCGGACGACTTGACCGAAATGAAGTTTGACACTTGGGATGTTTACCTGCGTAACTGATCGGTCTGCAGTTCGCCGACGAAATCGTGACTGAACGCGATGATGGCTTCTACACGATGTCTGAGCTGCACGTCGCACAGATGGTGTAGCAGATAGCACATCTGCAACTTGGCCCCTTCGGCCATCTTCATGACCAGCAATCCTTTGCGGTGTTCGTCTTTGCCTTCGCGTTCGAACGTCGGGTCCCACGTTTCTGGACACACCATGATCAGCAAACGCTCCACGTCCTCGTCGGAAAGCATTCCCACCAGCAGCAGACGGTCTACCAGTTTTAACAGAGGCCTGCAACGCAAACACACATATATCACCCGTTCGTTATTATTGATACACATTACAAAGCCGAACACTTACAATGAAAGTCGATAACTTTTGATTAAATACCTACTAGTGCTGTACAGATCTGAAGTTTTGACGGATCGGGGATCCCTACAAAATAGATCTGGATCTCGGATCCGGATGCCGGAACCTAAGATCTAGATTTGAGATTCGGATCCCATTCATGATAATGTATAGGTATAAAAAAATCATTATTATTTGCAGCAAAAAATATTTTAATTTCCTATTATGTAAAATAAAACAAATACATTTTAAGTTGACGTAGAAACAACATTCCTACTTTCATATAAAAATAAATTCTCCGATGAAAGATTTCCTGTTGTTGAAAACACTCTTTCAGAATGTGTAGGTCGCAGGAATACAGAGAACTTTTCTCACTAGGTTTTTAACTTTTTCGTTCGCTTTCCACCATTTTAGTCATCTATTTCTGTGGAGATCTTGCCCTTGAACATTTCTTTCAACTTCATTGAAACCCTAGTGCCTGAAGGTTTCGGAAAGAGGAAATCCAATACACTTGAGCTGTCTGTATTTCCTTCTTCTCGCGGATTGTAAAATCTTTCTAATGTCTGTTCCAGGGATTTGATTGCAATATTTTTTATATTTATAGGCAAAGTGCTTCTAAAACTAGGATCAAGGATTGAAGACATGGCATGAATTGTTAAATTGAACTTATTTCTTCAGTAAAAGCACTTTAAAGAGATCTACAGGCTCGTATAGTAAATAGCCTTCACTTATAAAATAAAGACACCATAAGAGGTTTTGCCATCGACAATGTTGAATATTTTTCGGCTGAGAGTAATTTAGTAGTTTTTTCAAACTAAGTAACGGGACCTCAGATACGAATATTATATCGGGATTGATTCGGATTGTGCAAATTGAAAATTTTGGATCCAATCCGGATTGAAAAAGGATCGAGATCTGATGGGCAGCACTAATACCTACAAGTGATTCCTTTTCTCTCATTCGTAACTGAACATATTGTTTTATTGTTTGACTTGACGATTTTTAGAACTTTAGAAAAATGAAAATAAAACCGTTCAAAGTTTTGTGTATACTAAACATAATACATATTACGCTTTCTCAATTTATGTGGTTAACATTTTTTGCATGGCGATGTAATTATTCAAATAGAAAATGATTTCAATTACAATGAAGAATAGTCAGAATAGTTAAAAATGGACAAATAGCCTAATAAAATAGCTCGCTTTTAAAGTTACCGTATAAACGATATTTTAAATAAATACTCATTCAAACAATTCGATTGGATCGGTTATCAATATTTGAAAAAAATCTACTGCAATCCTCTTCTCTATTAGATTTATACATATCATTTACACAATGAGATATATATGAAGTAATATATACATTTAGTGACTTACAAAAATAAATTTTCGTTGGAGCCTCCGACAGGATCCCTGTTGTGCACCTGATTTATTTCGACGGATTCAGCCAACGCGGACATCACGTAGTCTCGCACAACTTCCAAGGGGAAATACGGCGAATACAGGTTTTTTATATTGTCGATCACATCCCTGAAACCAAAAATCACATATTATTATACCTAAGCAAGAGACATATTTTCAGAAAAGCCTATTGAAAAGCTGGATAATAAATGAAAACAAAATGAATGGGAATAGTAATCGGCTTACGTGATATCTGACGTTTTCATCTGGGGCTGGACAGATTCCATTTTAAGCCGTCTTAAACTGTGACACATGTCGGGATTTTCGTACATATCTTTTAATTCATGGCTGATAGGTATTATGTACTCGTTTTTACACACTTCCCTGAAATCAATACAAAATTTACGTATTAGGTAGAAACAAATTAAAATGATATCATCAGCTGAGATTTATTTGACAAAACATTTGTGCTTAACGATAACGATTTATTATTGTTGTAGTACCATGAAAAATGTCGCACTTGCATTAGATAATAATTCATAAATATTTAAAACATAGAACAGATCAAGTGCAAACCAGTGCTATACTGTTATTTTATTAACATCTTGATGGTTTCGTGGTGTATACTGAATCCGTGACAAGTTTTTGCATATACAGCGTCGCCCAACGAAAACATACCTCACAAGTAACTGCTAGGAGAATTTTTCGAAAAAATCTAGAAACTCGTCAAGTTTTTTTTCAGGAGAAGCAACCTTTTGATACAAACACCATTGCAGACCCTTCAACCTCCTGAGAGGTTGAGACATCCTCCAACTTTTCAAATGTTTCGCTTAAAAGTGCTTTACATTAATACTTAGGTATATAAGTCAAATAAATACTGGAAATGTTATCCGCCAATCGTCATACAGTATTATAAACCTTCAAATGTATCAGTTGGAGTGCTGTAGACTGTGAATATTCAACAAGGCATCACTTGATCCACATTCCCATCTGAAAAATTTGAGGGATGACACCTCTTCCTAGGGTGTTGAAGGGTTTGCAATGGTGTCTGGGAAAAAGGAACTCCCTGAAAAGTAAACAATTGTTTTAAGGGTGAGAAACTTAACAGGCCTTTGTATTTGAGGGCCCTGAATCGGAATTCGACCATTAAAATAGCCTACGCTTTTGTGGCGTGTCCTTTTGCATGCGTCAAAAAGTTCTCCCTGACTTCTATTTTACCTCCTCGGGTCCCCTCACGTCCCACGCAGATATCAAGACCAGATTCATGATTAGTGATTAGGGAAAGAAACGAGTTTTTGACCTGTTTGATGGAAATTATTTTTTGCCGACCTACCCCCCTCACCCCTCAGTATTCCCATCTTTTCAGGAAATGTTTTTTTACAGAAGAACGGAACCTCGAAACGCAAATCTGAGCACACCCTTGAATTCCGCAGAAAATTTTACATCGGATAGAGTCCAATAATGGAAGAATAAATCATTTTGCGCGTCGAGATAGGAGTCAATAGTCGGCGGTCGAAAATCGTAAAAAACGAAAGAGCGATACCAGATTTTTTTTAGTACAAAAGTCGAGCTATTTCCAATAAGGCTAAAAATCGTTATCTGGGTGATTCAGGGGCGCTGATCACGAATCCAGCCTCCGTTTACAGCTTGGCATAAAGGGCCACGATTTTCTAATGATCATATTCGCATTCAGAGCCACCCAATACGTAAACTTTCCGAGGTCAGTTCGCTTATCTTTAACAGGGGCCACTCACATGGTGGTGGCGGTGGACTCGAGATGCACGGCGATGAGCAGATCATAGAATCCTCTTCTGAGCGGGCCGCTCATGTATTCGGCCTTGATGGCGTACAGCAACTGCTTCTGGTCGACGTGTTTGCACAAAACGTGCGCGGCTCGATAGTTGCTCTGGTAGCAGAGCGCCGCGTACAAGGTTAACGTGTGGGCGTGAAAGCTGAGCAACTTCTCCATCTCGATCAGTTCCAGGATGTCGATGCAACGGTCTTCTTCGGGCATGTGCAACGCCAACATCGAAACAGCGTCCTCGCAGAGCATCGACCATCCTCTGATGTCGGACAGTTTCAGCGCGTGCACCTGCAGGCTCTGGTTCGGCACCTGCTCTCACAATTATTACACCGACGTTATTACTTTTGCTCACAGGATATTTCAACTACTAACTGACGTTTAAAATTTATATTCATTCTCAATGGGTATTTTAATGTCGAATATCGATATCGCGATATCCCAAACTGTAATACACAAGGTCGATTGAATTAGCCGTAGCTCAGGTTTCTTCCAAACATATATAAATATGGATCGGCGTTCGTAATCGTTTATAACCACGGATGCAGATACTTGAATGAATGGCACCGCGGAGCGGTTCGTCTTACCCTGGCCCACTGATGCGGTTTTAGACATTGCACTTTCAATCTGGGCGGAAATTGTGGCGTGACGTGCCTGGCGCTGTTCTGCAACACGGCCGCCGATAACGGAAGCGTCGTCGACGTGCGACCCAGTTCGATCTGCAACACTTCCTTGCTGGTCGCCTCCACGAAGATGGCGGGGAATAGTTTCGTTTCCGGCTCCATCTGCAATTTGTGACGATACCATTAGGATGATTTCCTCAAAGAAAATAAACAGGAATATTGAAATCTCTATTATCAAAATCTCTCTTTGAAAAAGAGGCAATAGTTTGCCCAACATCATTTATTGTGAGACCGATTTGTGAGACCCGTGTCCACATGTCAGACCAGTATGTCTAATTCGTAAAATCTATTAAAGTCGAGATTATGATTTGTCAGCAGTAAGAGTGGGAAGAAGAAGGGAAGGAAAAAGAAATGCGAAGAAAGCGAGAAAGGATGTCCTTGCCTTGAATCGATGCGATGTGGGTTTTCCGTCGCAGGTGAAGGTGATATAACCGGTGGCGGCGTCCAAGAAGCATCCGATGAACATGCCCTGTGCCGCCCCCTTTCCGGAAGCGTCCTGCGTCACTTGGTTGTACAGCTCGTCTGTGCGCACCATGTAACACGATTGACGGTCGATACTAATTTTGGTAAAACAGAAATACACATATATACTCCTGTTTTTTAATTTAAGGGTTTTGTTACAAGGACAATCATTAAGCTGAGAGAAGTTCAATTAGATTTTTCCTTGAAGTATACTTTAGTAGAATCAGAACAAGTTCAAAATAAAAATTATACGCTAACACATTACCATTCGACAAGCCTTTCGTAGTCATCTTCCAAGACGACGGATGCCTTAAGGACCTGGTTCTGATTGAAATCCTTGCTGTGCAGATGGTATTGCGTAGTCACCCAACCGACGTAAGTGTGAGTGGGATCCTGACCCGGAAATATTCGTATACCTGAAATTTGTTTATTTCATAGTAACGCATCTATACAGCTGGATTATCGACAATGAACATAATAGCTTAGTATCGATAAAGGTCAGCCAATTATATCGGTGGTTGATGCCACACAGTTCACCGTACAGGTTGTAAAGTGATTCATGTCAAATATGTGTCACCGGATTAATAATATTAATATTAAACAAAAACGAATGCGTTCAACGTTACAGTCCAATGTCGTCTCATATTTCATTCTGTAAACATAATGGAATTCAGATCAAAACAGAATAAACGTGTCATCCAACTAGCTCTTGCTTTTCATTCTACCACGTTTACAACCCTTTGGAATAAAACACAATAATAATACACTGCCTACCGTAAAAATATTCGTTGATGAGCTTCAAACATTCGGCGTCGTAAATTTCGTTTCCGACAGACTCGATTCCAGATGGCTGCGTGATCGTTAACTGCTTCTGTTGCCGATCCTGACCGGTCAAACCTTGCAGTTCGTTCTGTTTAACAAAAAAAAAATGATCGTTTAAGTAACAGTGAAAAAAATTTTTCTCCCAATGACGCGTTTCGATTCATATTTAAATCACCGTCGAGCTGTAACAAAGGTTAGTCAGATTAGTTTCCACCTAGCTAACTAAATCATATCATGGATACAAAACTAGAGCTCTCGAAGCTAGCATACTCTTTATCCTGTCTAGCTATGTTTCTATTAAATTATTTATTTTTTCTTTCTCTTGAGTATCTTAGGGTAAATCTTTCTAGGCGTCTGCATTTGCACTAGTGTCAAAAGAAATCCTACAAAACCTTAACCATCGCTGTCAAAATGTCCTTAAGATATTTCATGTGATAAACTATTTTATTTCTTAAGATATTTCATTCTTCTCATGACTTAAAATATTTCAATAGTAAGTAAACATAGAATAAAAATAAATGTCAACTTATACTAAAATAAAATCACTGTTCTACTGATGACAAGTGCAAACCTTTAGTTGTATAAACATAAGATAGGTAATTTACCTGTGAAGAAGGTTGTTTGATGGTGGGCTGCCTCTGCAACATGGTGTTAGAGAGTCCTACCGACCTCGCCTGTGGCGCCATGCCTCCCGTCGTCATGCCGCCGCTCCTTGACGATGGCTCCGGAGTTTTCGCTTTCTTCCCTTTTCTATCGCCGCTCGACGTATCTCTATTTTTTTTCGAAAAAAATCTACCGAAAAATTAAGACATTCTATACTATGATATTCATCATTTGCCACATTGATTTGTACGGGTACAAACAGAGAGCCCGCATTACAGAAAAGCGAAAGAAAATAACACAAATTATACAATGTGTTCATAAAAAGGAAAAGGAAGTATGTGAGATGAGACGTGAAATCTATCCGGGTCATGAATGAAGCGAAGAAAAAGCGAACATCGATTGGAAAACCTTATGAATAGAGACGCATTTTCGAGTTGCTAGAGTTTGGATGAAAACTAGTTTGCAACACCTGTGAGTCAGAGTGTCAAGTGTCCATTTTGCAATACAGTCACGAGTGTTGCTGCCGGAAGAAAGTACCATATTGATATACCGAATTAAAGTGCTATTCCATGATCAACATATCAATTATCAGACTTAAGTATCGCGGCTTCTTTTTTCAGAGTGAACCGGTCTTTATATAGAATAGTCTGAAATGCGCAAAGTTCCTCGATGATGTCAGCCAAAAATACTACATTTTCATTCTATAAGAATATAATTTATTATATTGCTTGAATAGGTGGATGACTGTATTAAGCGTGAGCCAGATATGGAAATACAATGAACAGCGTCCATTCACAGATCAAATAATGTTAATTCGACGTAACAATGTTCAAAATGATACTGACCTGAATGGAGATCTTCCTCTTTTCTTTTTGTCGTCACTTTTCTCCTGCGTAGTCGGAGAGATATCGTGGTACCTGTTCATGTCGAGTTCGCTGGTGGATCTGTGGACTCCTCTTCCCATACCGTTTATGCCTAATGCTGCCAACAATAAATCACTTGATAATGTTCATGTGTGAATATTAAAATACCGGGTGGTCGATTTAACTTGAGATAGCCGTATATCGCGAAAACGGTGAGTTGTTTGATAAAACGTTCAGATGATAGTCCTTGGTTGCAATGGGGGAGAGTTGATGATGACTTTAATGTCCGATATTGCCATTGTTTTTAGGATTTTTTCAAGGTCAACGATGCAACTCAAGTAGATAAAAAATAAAACGTTTGTTCTTTTTCGAAATGTGTCCATACCGCAACGGTAGACAAAGCCGTAATAATTTCTTTGGAAAATAATTGACTGAGTGGTATTTTCTCAGTGAGCAAGAAATTGAATAGAATTAATTTTTTTCTTTTGTTTGTTGTTCTCAGATTAATCTGGTTTTACAAACGATATAATACGCACTACTGGAGTGGGAATAATCTGGTTGAGAGAGTTGGAACATCAGTGCCCTTCGTTGATGAATGTATTGTGTGAAATTATTGATGATAGGCTGATCGGTCCATATTTTATTGAAGGAACATTCGATAGGCAAAAATATCGAGACTTTCTCCAACACCATTCACCAAAGCTAATAGACGATATAATACCATAGTTGATGGATTGGATGAGGAGATCCTGTTATGTGGCCTACTAGGACACCAGATTTAACCCCTCTTGATTTCTTTTTATTGGGCCATCTAAAATAAGTTGTTTATTCGAGAATAAGATATGCTTGTAGAGCAATCAATAAAGTAACTCTCATTGGGTATCATGAAAACTGTATAAATTGGATTGATAAGTGTATTGAAGTTGGCGGGCATCATTTTGAACATTTCTTATAATAAATTCAAAGGTTTCTAATATGATAATTACGTTATTTATGATTTCGTGAGAAGAAACGCATTTTTGACCAACCATGTAATTGTTGGAAAATTTGTGAAAAGAATAAATATTGTATTTTTATCTACTTTAGTTGCAATCGGATTTCAAAATTTTGTGATCAAAAGGTATTTGTTTTTTTCCCGTAGGGTAAGATTCTGCAATGAAAAATATATTTTTCCATTAAAAAACATGGTTCACGTCATCATTAACTCTTCCCCATCGCACCCAAGAACTTTCATCGGAACGTTTTTAGCTAAAAACTCACCGTGACCGACTCACCCGGTATATTTAGGAACGATAACAAATCTAGATATTTTCACGTTTTATTTCATACACTTCCCAACCTATTGCCTACTTGTCATGTTCACTATATTTACCATATTCCTAAACATTCCACTTCAAGAAAAAAATATTCTTTTTTCATATTTGACTACATAGAAAAAATATCTACGTTAGTAGTAAGAAAAATATTGAAATGTGTCGGGGTGCGGGCGTACCGTTGTCGTCGTAACCGTTCTGGGTCCTGGACAGCGATCCCTTTCTGGGCGGTCTGGCGGGCAACCGGACCGATTTTGTAGGTTGCAGCGATTGTTGCTGTTGTTGGTGCTGCTGCTGTTGATGACGTGCTGCTTCGTCTGCTTCGACCGCGTCTTCCGAATAGTTCCTGTGTAATCCTTTGATGTCCGACATCGAGAAGCCGCTCTTCATGATGTTCTCGATGTGAGCGGGCGGACCTCCGCCACCTTCAGTCGCCTCCGCTCGCAACCGGTGCTGACGGATCTTGATCTCGTTCCAACGACGCATCTTTTCTTCTTCACTAAACACAAAACAGCAATGAATTGTGGCTCTGCAGCATGAAAAGCAGCAATAGCACTCACGTGATGAACTCCGAATGGCAGATGACGGGCAAGCTGAGCCTCAGGAACTCCCAGTTGGCTTTTTCCATGGTCTCGAACGTGTTGTGGCTGATTTTCAAACAGGGCGGCGTTTCGGACCCGGGCAGGATTCTCGTCACGTCGATCTTCGTGTCCGCCATGTCGTCGGTGTTCTCGAAGATCGGCTGGTCTTTCGTGTACCAGTACGTCACGGGTCTGTTCATGTTCCTGCGCACAAACAAAAAAACATGTCGATTATCAATAATTGAATCGTGTTCGATTGATGATTAGATTAGATTTTTCAGTCACGATTGTAAACTGCGGACTCTGGGTATCGTCATATAGCGACCGTATACCCTTTGAGCATGTTTATTAAGTTGAGATTGATCATCGTCGAAAGGGCAGCCATCACTTACACGCAGAACGGTTCGTATCCTTCCTGCAATCCGCACATTGTGAAATACTTGAGCTGCGTGACATCCTGACCGAAGATGAGTCGCGCCTTCTGTCCAACGCCGAGTGTGAAGGCGGGCACGAAGTTGTCGCCTTGCACGTCTGCGAACGTCGTTTCACCACCTAAAGCGTCCATCAACAGCTCGCCGTTCAAGCTGAAACCTAAACAAACAACCGATATTATCATCTTTTATATTTTTTCAATATACTGCATTCCAAACGAAATTTTCCATGCAATAGGAAACGAAGCATATAGAATTGAACATTCTAATCGCTCAACAACGCTCTTTTATGAAAAATATTGCAGCGTAGCAAACCAAACAAAAACAAAATCGATAAAACAACACGTTGTAATGCTAGCAATTGGGCAAAATAAAAGTAAAAAGCTCAAGCAGTGTTCGCTTCTTACTTATGGTATGATCGATAAGATCAAGGAAAACACCAACGACATCTCCGACTTGCCACTGTCTTCCGAATGATTCGGCGGAATTACTGTACACTTTTTCTTCCTGGAGAACATTGAAAATTTCCATGTTATTGTTTAGGTGAAAGAAGCTTTCTTCCATCGGAAGAGAAGTACAGTTGAATTTCAAAATGAAAATTTCCAACGTTTGACGATTAACATCCACTTGCATGCATATTATTAGACTGTAGTAATTATTGGCGTGCATTACGTGACGTCTTGTTACGATGACCAACAACATTCTTGTCGTCAAACTGTGTCCAGTCAGTTTATCATTTAGATTTATCAAAGAGATAGCGGATCGTATATATCGTTGCCAAATTATCAACAATTAAGAAAAAAAAGTCCCAAGGTTCTTTTGTAGGTTAAAAATCAAATATTGATTATAGATTTCAATCCTTAGCTTGGATGGAAAAATATAGTTAGGTTAACTTTAAAGAAACCGATTCCTTTAACGAGTGAACAGATCGTCGTTTTATACAAAAACATAAGGCCGTTTGTCCATAATTGGTTCTTCAATTCTCATACGCGACTGAATGTTGTACTCAAAGTAGCAAAACAGAATGCATAATTTTTTTGTATTATAAAGTAACAAAACAGAACAACATAGAAAGAAATCCCAGGCACAGCCGCTGCGTGTGACCAATAATCAATCATCACAACTCACTGTTCAAATCTCGACTCACTTATAGTTCTATCAATGACGTCAATAAAACAACCAATCACATCGCCCACTTGATATCTAATCCCAAACATTTCATAGTTTCCACCATGGTATTTCATCAGCTACATTGGACATAACATTTCAATTCAGAAACTGAATCACTGCATTTTGAGAACATTTGCTTAATAATGTTATACTTGAATTGCGCTCAACCCACCAATCAGAATACATAAAAAATTTGGTAGCATAATAAGGAAAGAATTCGTCCTCAGAATTTTGTGAACTGTATTACACACCAATTCATACATTAATAAAGAAGTACTACCAATTATCTCGATCCCTATGTTCCCCCTTTGATGTCTTTTCGATCATCTCTTAATTAAATGGTATTGCTGAGCAATATTTTCATTGCTTGTCATGGTACATGACATATCATGAAGTGTCATTTATATAGTTAAGGACCAATAAAAAATCGTTTTAGCGTGATGATTCATGTTTACAATTCGATTAACGCGTTCAGATAAAATTGTAAGTAGGTAAGGGTAAATTCTAATATAATATACAATTAGTTAGTTGACGGATTGTCTCCGGGTAACATTAACAGAAGCAGTCAATTTTGCCAGACTGATGAATTGATGGTTTAAAGTTTAAATAGAAACGCGTCAGAGAAACATATTTTCATTAGTGAAACGTTATGTTTAAATAATAGAATGATTGTGTGTAGGAACTCACGTTGTATCCATCGAACGCCCAAGTATTTTCATCGGAGCCGAGCATTCTTCCAGGGTCACAATCGGCCTTCGCCCAACCGACTCTCATCGGTCCGGCTGTCAAGATCTCGAATTCGAAGTACCATTTTCCCGAACTTACCGCGTAATTCTTTTCTGCTCGATACGTCCTGTTGAATCAACAACAATGTTTTACAAGATCAATATTCATAATATTTATATTGTATTATTTATTTTAATCGTCGACCGTATTTGCTCTTTCATATAGAGGGTTTTAATTATGTTTGTACAATAACCAACAATGATATGACAGGTATGCATGACATGAAAAAAATTCTATCGTCGGAAAAGTTATATCTTAGTTGATTGATGAAAAAAATATAATAAAATAAATGTTTCGTCTATGAGTTTGGAATTTTATTATTTTCATTAATTAACTTTTCAATACACCCGCAACATTGGGATTTCCAATAATTTTAAATCTATTCTCTTAACTACGTGCTCAAGTGAGAAGAACTTTTGGAAATGAAGACTTGATTCAGAGTTACCTAGGTTCAAACCTAAAATCAATTCCTTGACTAAGCCATAAGTCTGTGCTAAAAAAGTATTATTCCAGAAACTTAATTTTGTAGGCGTAGATAAAATCATCTTCGGTTGCAGTTGAAACTCATGATTATTATAATGAATCTATATAGATTTTCCTAGATTATAAATTGTATCGGTATAAACGAAACGACTGAGTAAAGTGGTGGCAAGTATGTTACATAGATGTGTACTGTGTACCTGAAAGCGGGATGCCTCTGCCTGTTCGCCTCGGCGAGCAGCGTTTCTTGCTGTTCGCCAGTAGGGGGATCTAGGTTGTATCCGTAGACGAGGAGGGTGCGAACGGTCTCGGAGGCGGTGTCACGGTTCGCCTTCTTGATGGCCTCGTCCACTTTGGCGTACGGCACCAGGTGCGGACTGCGCAAGAAGTCGGGATCCTGTAACACACACATACAACCATACAAACAGCAGCTCAATTGAAACCCTATTCGGATGGAAATTTTGTTTTATGTTTTGTTTATTTGCTGTGCAAAGTTCTTGGAATTTCAACTGAAGAAAGTTGTTTTCATTGTTAACTTTTTTCCTTGTATTTCGCAATAATCGCAGCATTTAAAAATATTTATTCATCATCAGCCAGACGACAAACTGAAAAGGCAAAATAAAATATGAAACATAATGTTTTCTCAACTCATCTCCAAGTGTCGCCTATTAGCAACTTATGAAGTCAAAGGTCCTAACACTTAGTATCAGTTGTCAGCTTCTTATGTGAATGAGACGAGATAACGGTACATCGTAAATAGTGTTCACGAAGAATAAGGGATGTCGCTGTAAATCAGTTCAGCCTTATTGACAGATGTCGTAAGGGACATCTGTCACCGCTTCAAGGCAGTCTAGGTGTTGCTAATGGGCGCTCCCTTAAAGGGCGACACTTGGAGATGATTTGATGTTGCTATCACACTCTTGACTGGGTTACGTATATACCATCCGATTGCTCTCTACAGTTAGACCGCCAGGCTATAGTGACGAGTCTAGGCTAAAGACGAAAATGCATGTCTATAGCAGGTTTGATACATAGTGGAGAGCATACACATAATGTTTTCTAACATTGCAGCATTTTGATCGTATGCTAGGAAAACTACCAATACATAATAATATTTCATAAGTAAACTACGTTCCATATCATAGACAGTACGCTCAAACATCTGAAAGTTAACTTTGAAAGTTAGCAAATAGCAAATAATTGGTTGAAATTTTTCATAGAAATATTCATGGTAATAATAAAAAAAAGTTTGAAAAGCTTCCCAAAAAACCGTGAAGGCGTATAAATGCGAATGCACCGACCTCGTTCAATCCGTATGTCCACGCCTGCTGGATCCTCTCCTTGGCCCAGAGGTTGTGCGTGTTCTCGGCCAGCTGATCGACCAGTTCCTCCAGTTTGGCGGACAACGAGATAGCGCTCAAATCCAACGGAGCCGGTTTGTAGCCGTTCGGTTGCATGAAAGGCTCGTTTGGAAGACGGATCGTCTTGATGCGGGACGGCGGCTTGTCCATCGATATGTAGTAACCCAATGCGACTATTGTCCTATTTCACAACAACATCCATCCAGTTTCAATCAAAGTCACAATACATCATTATTATGTTATTGTTGTTATGCTTTACCGTGTACTTACTTCAAGGTTTGTACGGCGAGCTGCGAGTCGTACCGTTTCTCAGCGGCGGGCAGTTTGTCGAAAGGCACCAGACAGGGATGGATGTGCCTGAGATCGTCCCTGTATTCGCCCCATTGCCATCCCGCTTCGATCTTGTTCATCGCCCACATCTCGTGGATGTTCTCCGCCAATTTGTCCCTGATCGATTCGACGTACTGTGGCAACGTGACCATCGAAGTGTCCACCGGATTGGGTACAAAGGCGGTGTCGTCCTCGACGAATAGCGGACCGGCCAGCACGTTCTTGGCCATGTTGCCGAAATAGAAGCACGGCTCTAACAGCAACACTTGCTGCGGCAACAGCGATTCCACCAGAGGCGAGAATTCCTCAGGAGGGGCGAACTTTAGTTTGCCGTGGTCGCCGCCCAACAGAAATCGACAACTGCCACAAATATCAATTGATCCATGAATTTGGAAAATTATTCTTTAGAGACTTTGTAAACATTTCTATAACAACGATTCGGACTACAGAATTTTTCGTTTCACTACGTTTCTATTGATGTGCGGCATCTTCAATCGAAATATTCTCAAGATCGAAACAATGGAGTCAGAAGACGTGTTATTGGATCAAATTCGTAACAATAATTTGCACAAGAAGTTGATTCAGTCATGAGAAAAGTGTAAAAGCAGTATTCAAAGTTGAAAAATGTAGGAGTCTTTTTTTTCTCATTTAGAAAATTAAATGTAGTCGTGCGAAGAGATGTCATGAAAAACGGTTATATTTTGCATTATTCGCTGAATTTGGGAAATTTACTTTCGGTTTTGTCGCATATGTATTGTTACAATGATGTTATCATTTTTTAGTAATTTCTTTTGTAAATTCCAACCATCTTTATACAATATAACCCATATGAAGATTCTTTAACCCTAATTCCAAAATTTTGATTTTGAAGAAATATCACTTTTAAAAAAATGATAATGAACAACAGAAACGGCCGTTTTACAGAAAATAGTACAGACACAAAAAATATCATTTAATTCAATGCTGAGAGAGAAAGATTATTATTTATCCAATTATTGGGTGAAATTCTGTAAATTTCGAACTATTGCTACCTAGTTCAGTTTTTAAACGACTCTGAATTTATTTTTCTATGCATAATTGATATTATAAGGATGTATGCCTTTCCTTGAAATATATTACCTGATTTTGGAGGAGCAGCTGATCACAGGGAAGAACATGCCGTCCAAATTGAAATTACGGAATGTTCCTTTGACAGGAGCACCGTTGAATGTGAAACTAATCACTGGTATGGTCAAATCCAAAGCGCATCCAATCACATCAGCTGCAACAAAAACGTCATTACCACTAGCAAATGCTGTTATAATTCGTAACAACAAAAAAGATACAGCTAGAAAATACCACAAAAATCTGCAAGACAATGATGTAGATGAATTTTGAATAGCTTATCCATTCTGTCATTTGGGGTGAGATCGATTGTAACAAACTATTTCCGGAGAAAAAAATGATTTTAACACATACGTGGTATCAGTAGATGTTTGTGTAAGGAACGATTTCCAACAACCAGAAAATCATTAAGTTAATTAAACGGGCCAAAGAGGAAAAATGTCCTGATTAATCTCATACTACATGTAGGGTGTGATTGATCACAAAGAAATTCAATTCATAGAATGATCATGGCGTTTTATACAAATTGATCAATCAAATCTCAGTTTATTTCGGGTATATGGTGCAAAAGTTATAAAAATCTGCCTTGTTTGGGGTGAGATTGTTCACGCGGCTAAGATTAATCAATACCAAATCAGTGATGCAAAACAAATACATAAGTGTATCTTCAGATTGTGATCAAAGAATCCAGTTTCCTGTCACACAACGTCTTGAATGACATCAGTTGTTTCGTGATCTGAATTATCATTGGTTACTGATTCATGAAAATCTGAATCATAAGAGCTATGGTTTGCTGCAACGCTTTAGAAAATCTAAAAAAAAATAAATTTAATGATCAATCTCATGTATGATCAATTTGACCCCAATAGATAAATTCAATCATAAACTAGTTACGTGTTATCGTAAATGACTATATCTCAGAATATGATGACAAGAAGGATCAACAAATGGCTCCATATGGTCAAATCATGTAACACTACACCATAATGTGACTTACCAATCTACATTTCATATTTTCACTGGCGGAATACAAATCAAACAGTCTTCAAACTTTAGATTTATGAAAATGGTACTAACATATCAATCTCAGCCTCGGTTATCAATCTCACCCCAAGCGACGGTGAATAGATCTATGTAGAAAAGGTATTGTGGCATAATTGAATTTACTTTATAAAAAATCTTCCCTATCTTACATTTCCTGATGTATGGCTCGGTATTGTTGGTAACGACTCTGGTGCTTCTTCCACCGGTCCACAAGAAGGCACCGTCGAAGCCGTACGAATAGAGATCGTCTCCAACGCCGTTGCCACCCCATTTTTCGCCGCCGCCCGGATAAGGGATGTACCTGAAAACCGAAAAGAAAATAACAGTAACTAAAAGAGCCTGTCGAAGATTTTTTTCTGCACCGGCAACGATCAGACATCAGATATGGTGCGATGCGACGCGACGTACCCTTTCGAGTTGGCCCATCCGATGCGCAAATGGGGCAACATGTGCGTCATCTGCTCCAGATGATCCATCGTCACTTCGAAGTACCATTTCTGATAGATGGCGCTGCCTGCCACTCTGCCCACGAAGATGTTCGGACGCACGCTGCAACATCCAAAAAAAATGTTAATCACTGCACACATTATTATAATGAGTAGCAAGTATTTGAAAGTGTAGGTTGTTATAAACGTACCTGGCGACATGATCGACCAGTTGCGTCTGTAACAAAAGGTTCTTGCCTGGTAGCAAGTAATCGCAGATGTTGTTCTGCGAACTGCGGACGGCGACACCGTTTCCCACGCACAGCGAACACAACACGTCCAACACTTTGGGATCTCGACCGTGCTTCTCTAACAGAGATATTATCACCTTGATGTGCTCGTCCTGAAAATTAAATGACCCGTACAGAAACGTTACAATACCAAACACACCTTTCAAGTAGTGCTGCACATCGGATCCGGATAGTTTTTCAATCCGAAGCGATCCAAAATTTTCAATTTGCACAATCCGTATCGGAAAAAATCTGGATATAATATTCGTATTTGATATCCATATCTAAGATATGAGATCCGGTTCAAAGATCAGAGATCCGGATCCTAGATCCGGGATTCGGTTACGAGATCTTTGTATTCAGTGTTGCCTATGCCAACTTAGTTTGAAAAAACGACTACATTATCCTCAGCCGAAGAATATGTAACACTGTCGATGGCAAATTCTCTTATGGTGTCTTTATTGACAAATTTTTTAGTTATAAGTGAAGACGATTTACTATCCGAACCTGTACATCTTTTTAAACGGCTGCTACTGAAGAAATAAGTTCATTACTCCTGTCGAGTGTAGAATATGCAAATTTACCCAAGGTTTAAAAGCACTTTGCCTAGAAATATAAAAAATATTGCAATCAAATCCCTGGAACAAACTTGAAAAAGGTTTGACAATCCGCGAGAACAAGGAAATACAGCAAGCTGAAGTGTATTGGATTTCCTATTCCCGAAACCGTCAGGCACTAGGAGTATAATGAAATTGAAACATATATTCAAGAGCAAGATCTCAACAAAAATAGATTTCCACTAAAATGGTGAGAAGCAAATGAACAAAAATATCCAATATTATCAAAACTAGCGAGAAAAGCCATCTGTACTCCTGCGACCTTCACATCTTCTGAAAGAGTGTTTTCAATAACAGGAAATATTCCTGCAAAAAGTTGCCTTTCATCGGAGAATGAAGACACACTGGTATTTTCATATGAAAAAAAGAATGTTGTTTCTACGTCAACTTAAAATGTATTTGCTATATTTTGCTTAATAGAAAATTAAAATAATTTGAGCAGCAAATCGTCTAAACTAGATGCGTACAGCACTACTTCCAAGTAGTCTCTTTTAAACTTTTCTCCTATTGTACAACCTTGGAATGAACGAAATCATTATTTCGAATGATCGGATATGGGTTTGTGGACCCACAATTTAATACAAATAATATATTTTTTCCGCTACAAATTAGAATTATTGCATGAAAATAAAGTCATTCGAGATTTGTAATGCAATGTTATCGACTCACCCTCATCATGTTGAGCGCCTCTGGCGAGTCGATGAGGACGCAATGGAGTACGTCGAGCATGCCGGTGCCTTCGCCGGACGCCTGAGAACCCAATCGCGAGAACAACCAGTTCAGACGGTTCGAGTTGGCGAACTGGGCACAGTTCGTGTGGTTACCTTTGATGATCGCCGCTGAAACAGATTTTCATTGTTGCTGTAGGTAAACACAACGTTGGACCGTGTACAGTAAAAACAATATTATAAAGTATTCGATTTCCAAAATAATTTTCCCTGACACGACAATTGAAATTTATACAAGATTTTTTCTGGAACATCTGCTCACCTAGAAGCTGATAAAGGTAGCCGCCGATCGCCTCCCAGTTCTGATCTCCAGCTAAGGCAGCCAGGAAACCTTGCGAGGTGATCACGTTGATTTTGTCGATGGCTTCGAGGATCAGGTTTAGAATGCCTTCCTCTTGGAACAAGTCCTGTCTGTTTCTTAAAGCTCTCAATCTGTTTTGCTTCTCTTCGTGCTCTATAAACAGTTGGAATGTTAGTCAGGTAAACCGAATCAACCAACTAAATGAATATTAACACCTGGTTGAGTAGAATTTTGTGCACTCACCCATGTCATCCTCCGGCTGGGCAAAATAGTTGATAAGATCCTCCAAACACATCACCATTTCACTCAGGTTGACGGATTGGAAGAAAAGCGAGTGCCGACGATTCATTTGGAGTTGTTCCAGGCCACTAAAAACAGTTTCTTGAGTTGAATACCATATTATGAAAAAAATGCATCACAAGTTGGTGGAGTAGTTTTTATACAGCATCGATTCTACGATTTGTTGTACCTATGAATGGAATTATATATTCAAGCTATTTATTTCGTCTTAACTCACTTGATAAATTGCGTAAACAAAGAGCTGCACTTCCTAATAACTCTGGCCGTTCTCGATTCCTCCTCCTGACTCCTGCTAAAGTCCAGGCCATCGTCCATTTTGCCTTCCTCGTGAAGCACAGCCTGCTTCTCTTCCACCTTTCCTACGCCTTTCTTCTTTGTCTCGTATGCCTACGAAATTCTATAATTTATCAAACAGCAATGAATGATGGAAAAACTTTGTGATTGATAAATTTATTTTAATCATACATGTATATAATATAGTGTTTTGGCAAGTAAAAGACAATCATGATAAGGGTGATAGTACCTTGTAAGAAAGCCAAAGCCCTGATTCTGAATGTTGAACGATAACGGTGGAATCGCCGTATTTTATGATTGGTGTGCCGATAACTTCCAAGTCCTTGTCTTCCAGTACAATTTTCTGGTCATCTTTTTCTTGTCGCAGGCAAAATGCTGTGATTGCTGTATTGGCCTCATCTCTATGTAAATGCAACATTCAAAAACATTCAACTCGTAAATATTTAAATGTTCAACAATCATATTTTTTTTAGCTGTTTCTATGAAACTAAGAAAACATTAATCATCATTTTAAGTAATATGAGTTTTGAGTAAAAACTTGACTTCCTACATTTAAATTCCTCATTATTTATCCTCGTTAGTAATAAAATGTTTCAGCCTAATGCAACGCCATCTACAAATAAATTTGATGCTTACGTTTCGTGACGATCACACATAATTAGCAAAGTGGTAGTCATGTAGGAGAATGAAAAATAGGTGAGGGTATGGCGATATATGATTTTTAGCCTACCTGGTGACGAGGATCAGTTCGTTATTCTCGTTGACGGCCAAGTATCTTCCGGTAGTGAGATGTCTGATCCGCATCGGATGGTACCAGTTGATGAATCCACCGGCCCATTTCGTGCGCGCTAGTTCCAGCCGCCAGAGGGAGCGCGCTTGGGACATCACGCTGCCGCCTTCGTACACGACGATGCTGAATACACACATCGGGAAGTCAACGACAAAATCACCACTTACAAATTTCCTTGGACATTTTTTTGGTGATTACTAGGAAATAATATTCCAACTCCTGCTCTTGGAGTGAAAAACTCAATGATGTTTTTAAGAAGAAAAAATATTGATGCGTGAGTGAAGCATGCGTACAATTTTTGGGTATAATCGCTTTCTTTGAAATATTTATGTTGAAGCCATGTCAGCTAACATCGCCTTCAACGTTCATAACTTTATTCATAAAAATAATCTTGAAGTATATTAAAAATTTCAATAATTATTTGTTTTGTTTTGCTAAATGTGATATTTAAAAATAATACGAAAGGCTTTTGTGCATAAAATTGTAAAATAAAAATCCATGATTGTCTAATAATTAAAACTTGCCCCTAAGTTTTCTTTCAACGTGGAAATAGATAGTCAGAAGACAACAAATTGTGATCATATTTTATAATTGAAAGTCGAAATTGGCAGAACACGATTGTAACTGATGATCAATGTGAAAATGTTAGTCGTACTTGTGCGCTGGTTCCGGGTCCCAGGAAGATGGGATGGTGAGACACTCGTCGCCGCCATGGAAGAATCTGAGGACGTCGCCTCCGAAGACGTATCCGACGTACTTCATCCTGGAAATGCCGGTGCCGTACGGCTGCACCGACCAATGAGTCACATGGAAGCTGGCGTTCACGATCGAGATCTCGTTCTCTTTCGTCGTATGCTGAAACGTTACGTTGATATCATGCATGCCCACATTTAATTGACAGATTTGATTTAAATGTGCAATAATAGGTTATCATAATTTACTCGAAAAAGTTAATTGATTATGATGATTTGTAGGTGTTTTCAGCAGCTTGTCATGTTCAATTGGAGAAGTGCATTATTATTAACTCATCATGTTTACAAGAAGCAACAGAGCATTGTCCTGTAAAAAATAGTGCGTACCCTTAAACAAATATCATCAAACACTTACCAGATATCTTTCGGTAGCCACTGATACTAAAATCAAGTCATCTCCAACTCTAACCTTTTCACCTTCAGATCTGTAAATATGCATTTCTTAGAAAGAACGGATACAAGATGCAACGCAATGATATTCATGTGGGACAATAGTGCAGGTAGCTCACCTTTGCTTACTGGCAGGATGCACCGTCCACCAGCAGGCTTCGCCATGACTGTGGTCTTGCAGACCCACGTCGAACGCTAGTTTATCGTTACTGGAACTCGTCGATAGACACGCCAAGTACTACATATATAAACATATTAGCAAAATTATGTTGTTGATGTTGGAAGAAAGAGGCATTACAATATTTAAAACTATGCTGGTATGGTAATCCTTATCAAAGCATTCAACGTTAAAATTGCATAATTCGCAAATAATGTTACACCTACCATGTCACTATTCTGATGTCTTAGAAGAATAGCATTGCCATAAAGCAAAGTTCTGTGTCCGGATCCTGTACCTTTCCCCTAAAAATACAACTCATTGATGATCACATTGATTTCCAGAGGATATGAAAATAGCACCCCAGTGGACAAAATCCACTACATAATGCCAAGCTTCACTTGAAAAGCTTCGAGAGAAATGTGAATATTTCTTCAATCGTTTTTATACCTGTTTTAAAAGATCACGAGATTCCCAAACGAGTAGGATTTGGTTATGCAACAAATTGTTTGACTGATGCATAATATATGATGATATTGTCAAGATTTTCCACTGGAATGCTATTTCTACTTCAAAGTTAAGCTCTAAAAGCTTAAGCTTCTACATTCTACGAGTACATCAATTAAAAAATATTTCTGTAAATGTGAATTTGGTGAGGTGTCTAAACATACTGTTTTTAGTATCTACGTAATACTGATGAACAACAAATTTACTACTCGGCATTTTTTGTTAGTGCCGTCTACAGCGTTATTATAAAAGGCCATAATTTACATTTTACAAAAAAACATGTTTGTGGAACAATCGTAGATTTGGTTTTCAAATCTAAAAATTCAGGTCGATGGTTAATTTCTACATTTCTCATGAAATAGAGAGAACAAAGGAAATGTGTAACAAAATAGTTTCAAGAATAACAAAAAATAACAAAATACGGTATGAATAGAGGCTGGAAAATGTATATAGATAAAAAGTTTGACACGAGTAACATATTTAAAGAGATTCGAAAAAATTAATATTAAGTAACTAGCTATGTAAAAAATTTACCTATTCTATATATACAGTAGAGATATTTTCAAAATAGGAAATATGTGTCTGTATCGAACTGAACATACGAGAGAGATCCATTCAGTTGTTAGTGTATGTACAGCACAGAAATTTACAGTTGACCCACAAATACATTTGGAATGAGTGTATGGTATGGGACAAAATTTAGGTTCATATACAGGTTAGCCAGGATACAGACAACATTTTTTTTTTCATGTAATGTACATGCATTTTCTTAGAAGAGTATTTACTCATCGATTTGATATGGGATATTATTTAATTAAACCATCATGGGTAATTTTCAAACATATTCCAAAAGTGCTTGTCCAAATTGATGAATATGTCTATGAGAAACACTTTGTGATATTGCCATTCCCAATTTATCTATACAATTAGTTTTGATACCTATCTAGTACAAGTGCATAAGTAATGTCGTGGCACAGAAATGCACGATACTTACTCACATTTGATTAATGATTAAATGTTTCGAATGCACATAAACTGTCAGATAAGTTAAGATGCTTTTGTAAACATATCATTCTATGAATATGAACATGTGACATTGCCAAATAACTGTCAAGTACGTAACTAAAGACAATATATACATAAAAAATACCAAAATTTCTTATCTACTAATTCGTTTGTTAATGAGTTAGAATATTAATATGATTGAAAAAATTCCGAGAAGCATGAATTTCAAGCAGGAAATTTTAATTTCATACAAGTAATGAAGACTTTTTGTTGACCACAGTTTATTGCAATCACATACAATGCCCATATGTTACTTACTAAATTTTCCTGGCCCTGAAAAGCAAAAAGTCAAGCAGGTGAAATGCGAAATAAATTTCGAATATGAAATAAAGGTTGGCCAATCAAGAAAATAGATCTATTTTGAATTTCTCACTTTTCAAACTAAAATGATCAACATTGATGAACGATTAGGTTTGTAGAGTGCACAAATTCTTTTGAAAGATTCATTACAAGCTTCCAATGCATATCTATTTCTTCATAGCATGAAGTGTGTAAAGTAAGAAAATGAAAAATCAACTGTATAAAGATAGAACACAAAAAATGCAACACCCATAAAAATAGTCAGTTCTGCAATAACAGATATGTTTTGTATATTGGTTTTTAATTATGAATTGACTTGTACAATTTTAGCACTTAAAGTATACCTGCTTTTCCTAGCTGGTGCTGTAAGACTTTTTGAAGAAGATTAATATAAAATTAACTCAATTTGAATCTTCCAGGTCATATCCTCAGTGATATTATTAGATTATTTTTTTATTAATATTTTGATCCACAAGGATGACTGGAAAACTAGTATGTTTCCTAGTTTAATTGAAGCTGATTTTGGAACAATGAAAGACTGAAATGAATCTATTGTAATGAAAATGATTGTTAGCTCCCTTGAAGGTGAGTGAAACAAGTAATAATCCAATGATTTGCTGAATCATGTTAAACTGAGCAGCTAAATTGATATTGTTTGTACTAGTTATGACCTTTTATATTATACCATACTATTCACATTTTTAATAGGTAAACATGAAATGAATTATAATTATTTATATATATATATATGACAATATGGAGATTGTACATCATTTTTTGCTATTGAAGTGATAGAAAATATATACAATCTCTTATTGTTATAGTACCTTTTATCATTTTTTCTGATAACAATAAATAACTTCAACTTCATTCAATTCAATCTTATAATGTTGACAGGACGTAATTTGCCTGATATACCTCCATAGTTTTAAAACATCTAAATACAAAAAAAACACTCACAGTTTCATTTCCAGCTGCAGTAACCAATTCTTGTAGAGCACGCACAGACAGAGCCTGTTCAATCACAAAAACACACTGTGATAGGTCTGGTGGTATATTCTGAAATAAAGATAACACTTTTGTCATTTGTCTGTTTGAAAATTTATGTAGTGTCATTGAAACAGAACATTTTTTAAATATTCTGGCTCTGTAATCTCTTGTCAGCCATCAGACACTGTAAATAGTCTGAATAAAAAAATCTGTATCTACAATCTGAAGCTTTTTCAATCTTTTGATGACTATTTAGTTATTTGTTGTTCGGCTATATAAATATTCAATACCAATTGTTATTTCTTGAAAGAGAAAAATAGATTATACAGAGAGGTGAGCTGGAAGAAAGGGAATAAAAAATATTATGAATATAGATAATGTATTAAAATATTTGGAAAATCAAAACCATAGAATCCAAAAAATGAATTTGATAAAACCAAGGAAATAAACAAAATTAATACCTTGAATGTAAATGAAAAATAGAATAGCAATAATGAAATTGCTGCACATTTAAGCATATCAAGCTAATAAAAATATTCTGCATATATAAATGTTTAAAGATGTTTTTATCTTATCTGATAAGACTCAATGTTACACTCTTAAAAGCTCATTATTATTTGTAGCTTTATATAGAGAACGTACTTACTTTATCAGCTATATTCTCCAAGAAGCAATGCCTGTTACCAAATCCTTCGGCTGCTAAACAGACACGTTCTCCTGTAGCAGTACACGAAAGACATACCATGTCTTCCTGCAATCATATAATATATGCTTTATATTCACAGTATTCAGACATATACAATAACTGCAGACATAGTGGTAACATTCACAGTAGCATTAATTACAGTTTCCAAATAATAAACTAATCTTTCATATAATTTATAAATGAATGTGAAGTTTGATGAATGAGAAGTATGAGCTTTCAACTCGCTCAAACTTTAGACTATCTCACTAAGTTGTACACCTATTTAGATCTTACTAGAGGCAGGATGAAAAAGTTCGAAAAGGCCAGGTGACTATCGGAGAGTAGAATTTTCCCTCGCGCATACTTTTTTAAAAAGGGTCCTTCAAATATTTAACTATGTAGATGATTTTCTGTTAAAAAATAGGAGTGGCATGGGGTTCGTTCTTTGCATTGTCCACAATTTTGCATCTCCACTGTCGTGGTACAAACATAAAAAATATACATAACAGAAAAGGGCAAAAGGGTTCATAGCCTAAACTTACCGTGCGAAGGAATGAAACATCATCCTGTTCGGAGCCCCCCTCGGCTTCTGCCATTTTGGGGGTCTAGTTTATCCTGTAATCATTGAAAACGATGACAATGAACATGTTAATATATTTTTTCGGAGCAGAATCACATCAGTACGATTTCAATTTGAATTTATTTGTTTATACGCAGGGTTGCCACAAGCTATTTTATCTGAGTACAGGCGGCTGTTTTATAACAGGATAGCGCGGTAGAAATTGATTGGTGGGGTGTAACTTGACTTAAACTCTACTGAAGACCTAAAGTAGGGTGAATTTAATTTAGGGAAGCGAGAGTGCGAAAATGCTTTCGAAAGTTTTAAATGTATCTCGGGTGGAGTAGCTTTGGCAACCCCGTTTATGCCGTTGATTGATGGTTATGCGACAAATCACAAAACAGGACAAACCACTCGCCAAGGATAGTAAACTCGGTATGCTGTGACGTTACCAGTTTCACCTCACTTTTATATTCTGTGGTTTCACCACCCAACCAAGAACCAAGGCAACTGTGACTTAAGATCGCGTAACATTCGGTTCTGTGGTATCCACACGGAAGCGGGAATCTTAAATAATATGAGAACCTCTTTTTTTGGAGTTGGTTTAGTTGGTTAATCAAAGATAAAAATCCATATACCTAAAAGTGTGAATGGAGTTAAACACCAATTTGTGAACACATTGATCCATTAGGCACATGCAGAAATATACTAAAAAAATATAATAAAACTCAGCATTTCTGGAAACTTGAAAATAAATCTTTTTTACATTTTGAATAACCATTATACTGTGTGAATATTGAGTAACATTGAATCTTGAATCTGTTGAAATGGTGCGGCGCGGCGACACACTAAACAAGCTTTGATCGTCTCTTAGGTAAGCTACAAACGCAACTCTGTTCTACTGCTCGCCAAACCAACTTTACTAAACACCCTACACGTTGAAATAACATCATATCACCAGGTTTAATCCAATTCGGCTAAATATTCCGAACATCATATTAGCAGCTGGCAATTGATTTTGTCATTACTCGTTTTTTTGACAAATTGTATTACAAATGATATACTATATAATGTAGGTATCGATAGGTAATATACCTCGGTAAGACTTTTCTTTTCGTATTGAAAGCTTAATTTCTTGAGTTAGAAACATCTCACTACATGTTGCAAATATAAATATGTTTTGGCACTCGTTACCTGTGGTCGGAAAAATGTAGAGGTTATCTTTTATTTTTAAATCTGTATAGGTATTGGAAAAATACCCACATGATATTTTTTCTTGCATTTTATGTACAGAATAATGTCATAATTCACGTAAATGTTAGATTCGTAATAAGTAAATATTTCTCAAAATGAAAGCAAGTTCAACACACAAGCAAACGTTAATTCAGATTAAAAAACTTAAAACTAAAAATTATGTCTGTTTAGACGGACCGGTATCTTGTTTATCGGTGTATGCAAGAAAAACATTTTTAATGCCCATTTTTACCTGTTTCCTGAATAATGTTCATTAAAATCTAATCCACACACAGCATTCGAATTTTTAGTCAGCACACTGAGAAATTATCTATTTATAACTTCAGCCTTATGTATGGTACCTATTTTTAGATACCAGCCGAAATAAATTTAGAAAATTGCAATTTGTTACCACAATCATAGTTTCACATATGTATAGCTATTCAACAATTGTTGGGAGATAATGGTTGATATTATTTATTCATTTTGCAGGTGCTAACACAGATGAGCATCTTTGTCAAAAAGAACATATGAGCATCCCTAAGGAAAGCTGTTTACATTTGCTTGCAATAATAATGCTTGTTGATAGCACATTCATAAATAAGTGCGCTTACAGCAAACTATTAAATTCATTATGGATATTCGAATGAAATTCAAAATGATGGCTGCAGGAAAATGTAGGGCCTCCTTAAGAGGAGACTCTAGCTAGAATAAAAAAAGTTTGACATGGGTTTCCAATATTTCGTTTCCAGCCCTTATTTTTCAAGATAATGGAACAATTTTTCAAACTGATAGATAAAGGTTCGTTCCATACTTCCACGAAGTCCTTTTTTCTTATAAAAGGCAAGGGCGCCCGTATCAGCAGTTAAAATATCTTCATGTACGGTGCCTCAATATTTCGTTTGAGGCGCTTGGTTTTGAACATATTGAAAATATTTTTCATTGACATCATATTAAAAGGACGGTTCTAAGCCCGTGCAAAGGACTTTGCTTGATATTTTGGTTATCACAAGGGTAAAAAACACATTCGAGTAAAAAAATGTCAATATCCATGTGACAACAGATCAAATTTTGTATCAAAAATTGAAAAAAGGCCTCGCATGAGCATAGAACCAACCTTTCTTCATCATTTGCAAAAAAAACGATCCATTATCTTGGTCACTGGAAACCCATGGGAAACAGTTTTTATTTTAGGTAGCCCGGGCCTAAATGCTGAAAACGTAGTCCGAATTCGTGTTCCGCGCCCCCCATTTACGCAAGAAATGCATTATCGTCTCGTTTCAAAAAAAAAAAAATTATTCCATTAGTTATTTTTGAGCTATATTGTTACTTAACGATGTTAGAATGACCATTTTCCCAAAACTGTCATCTGATGGAATGTTTACAATCTAATGTATAGAGTCTAGTCATGAATATGGAGACCATGTAGCGCATCTGCTACAAAATCTTGTGCCGAAAATCAATCAGAAAAAAGCCTAAATATACTACAACCAACATTTATTGTATAACAGACATATAAACTTATAAACTTGTAAAACAACTTTTATTCTGCTATGTTTGTAATGGAATTACAAATGAGAAATAGTCTCAAAATAAACTGTATAATTATAAAATATATATCATCACAACTTTCTCTGGAAACATAATCTTTGGTAAGAAAATATATAAATGCTATAACTGAACTAACGTATCTGCAATTACGTATAATAACATTGACAAAAGAACGATGTGCTTGAAATCTGTAGGAAAATTCTACTCTTCCAGACTGTCCATGTTCTTGCCCTCTTTTACTGTATTTTTTGAGTCCTTATCTTCCAGCAACGATACATCATCATCATCTACAGAACATGCTGATTCAGAATCTATAAATTATATCCATAATTAAACCTATTTACTAATTATTATAAGGCCCGTCGAGAGAAAAGCCGGGTTCCGCAGGAAAGAACACGCCATTGAATCCTTAAATAATTTAATTAATGAAACCTTCCATTTCCCAGTCTTCTTTTAATGGGCCTGTTTATTATTTGCGCTTTGGTGTTTTAGTTTTACTTCAGATCTTTTTAACATCATTTGTGTCATTCGTTAAATTTGATACCTTTATATAAAAATTTAATCGGATTCTATCCGATTGATTAGATTAAGAATTTTTACATATGCTTCGAGACTTAATAATATGAAAATAGATGTATTTATTTTTTTTATCGCATAGTTTCCTATATATCGACCAAGTAAAGTTTAGTATGTAAAATGAAATATTGAATGATTTCTCTTTATGCCGGACTGAATATTATTCGTTCTAGAGCATATATGATAAAACGAAAAATGCGAGACTTATCCAAATCTTGATATCATTTGGCTTCCAATTAATTTTAGAGTTTTGGGAAAACCCAACCGATTGATCAAATATTTCATTATATATGGCACAACAGAAAAAAGAATCTGGTACAACAATAACTTGGCGGGATAAATGGAACACTAGATTTAAGAAATCTAGTTTTCTATTCAGTAAAAGATAAATGAGTAGGTTTTGTAAACGGTCAATTTTTGAGTCTGACGTCTCACTGGAACTCAGTTTCATTTGCGAATCGTATGTAAAAATTACACAACTTTTATAAGGATGATGGAAGAGCATTTACAATCGAAAAATTCCAAGTGGTTCTGCAATAACCAACATATTCGTAACAAGAGTTTGCCTTTATAGCGATTGAGTATAAAAATATCATAATCTTGAATGCCTGGACACGATATGGCAGCAGTCAAATGATAATACTATACTATGCAATATAATAATAAAGTTAGGTCAAAAAGACCAAATTACTATTGGCCAAGCATTCCTTGCAGCCACTTTTTCTGTGTTTAGCACAAACGATCCTTTTGCAATGTTGGCATTCAATCGCACGGTCGTGGTTAGTGTGGCCTTGTTGGGAACAACACTGTCTTTCTTTCTCCGTGGATGTTTTCTGGTCATGGGCCGCCATCGTTTGCATCTCCATCAGAATGTCTTGTATGATCGCATTCGGAATCTTCAGCAGAAATGAAAATCGACTGACAATTTTGGTGGTCACTGTTGAGAAAATATCGTATCCCATGAATACCGGGATCAGCCCGATTGTGCCAAAATCTAATAAAGCTGATTCTTCGTATTCTACCATACTTAAACCTGCATGGGAAATTACAAGTTCTCTGTCAGATGCCATATCGATAAATCAACAATTCAGTAACAGTGGTCAATTACGAAAACTCTCAAAAGTATTACTGTGCAAGGAAAGTGAATGTGCGAATTAAAGTCTAAATACGAAGTATCAGTAATCATAAATTTCATATTATTGCCCGTTCTTCAATGTCAAAATTTTAATTTAGTGTCGTGAGTGCATTAAAAAAGGTGGTTAGCAAAATATAATATTTTTATGAATCATACTATAGCTTGGCAATGTCAAACGCTTTTCTTGCATAGAATTGTATGTGTTTTTTTGTACGTAAGTTATGAAATCCGACTTCCTGTAGATAATTACCTATTTTTGTTTCAGTCGTCTCAAATGACCTTTCATTGAGGATTTATCATTTCTCAGCAAGAAATCGGGTTCCATCCTCGGCACCAGCTTAAATCCAGCTTATCTCGGTTTCCCAACCTTTATGCTGACCTCTAACATTCGAATTGTTAACACAATATTCACTTATAATAATAGTTGTTAAGACATTACTAATATATATATATATATATATATATATATATATATATATATATATATATATATATATATATATATGTATTTACCACATACCTCTCTCGAAGCATATTTTATGTCCTTATCGATTTGTTAACACAGGCCTGCTGACATTATTTTCATTGTTGTTAGATCACAGGAGATGAAAACAAAAACACCAAAACCCAAAATACAAATAGATGGGCTCACATATATTCTACTACAAGTACCTAAGCCATGTTTTAACAGAGATCATATCAGTAAAACCAACTCATTTTCTTTTGCGATCTGTTTACGTGAAGATTGAAGCAAAGTTGGGCATTGTTGCAAGCAAGAACATCAATAAAGATTTTTTTATGGAATCTAATGATTAGCCAGAGTAAAAATTATTGAACAAACCATAAATACATATTGAAATGTTCATCATAATGAATGGCATACATATTTTTAATTTTAATTTGTTGGCAGTTGCTCTCTGTCTCTGATCACATAATTCATGACATTATTATGTACAGTTTCGGGCATGAAAGTTCCATGGTATATAGACTTAGTGAAAAATATTTGTGTGCCCACACAAAAGTACATAGATACGACAAATGGATGAAATACTTACCGCTGTCAGTCTTTTTATACTTTGTAATTTCTATAAATGACAAGTATTCTTCTGAGTTTATAATCTGATACCAGCTCATCAAGCAAATAAGAGCAATGAAAAATAGATTGGCTGTGATACCTGAAAAGGAAGTCCAAAATTATATTAGAAAATTTACATATATTTTTTTAATCAACAGTGAAACTTGAATTGGTTTAATTAAATGAAACTCATAGCTATTAACATTGATAGCTGTATGAATATGAAGTGGTAAAACACATATTTGCCTATTTCATAATAAAAATTATTTAGTGTTTGAATTTGCAAAATATTGATTTGATATATGTATTATTTATACACAATATCTGAAATACTATTTCATAGTGTTCTTGTTTCACTCACTATGCACTATGCTAATTAACATCAAAAATTATAATGAAACATGCATACCTAATGCTGCTGAGAGGACAGGCCAGTGGAACATTACATATCTTAAGCCTGAGAACTGGGCATTAACAGAAAACTTAGCCGAATATATTTCTATATGACGTGTCTGAATCTCCACAAATATATCTGTGACAGGTTCTCCCTAAAAAGCAATGCAAATGAGATATCTCAAACAAGTACAGGAGTATATGTTTAGGACAACATTAGGATGAGGTAGAGGAAGAGAGTGTATGTAGTCCTCATATTGGTTGTACTGGTTAAAATTCCATTTTCCATCAATAATTCAACTTTCTCAATATTGAGATGGTGTTTGATCTCTCATGCATGTTTTTATTTGTGGAATAGTGACAAAATACAAAAAATTGTTTATATTGAAACCAAAGTTTGAACAATGCAATAGATTAAACATACCCCTTGCTCTTCGTAATCAGAAAAGAGCTCTACATGAACAGTTTGTTTCTCTTCTGCTGTACCAAACACAAAAAAAGGACTGTAAACTAGCTTGTACAATGTGTCTAGTAAGTATCCTTTGTAATGCAACATTGCAGATCTACATGAACTTGCCAGCAATGTTCCTTCCTTTCCCATGAATTCTACACAGACCATGAACATTCCTACAGCCACAATAGAAAGATATGTTTAAGCATTGTTAGTTAGTAATAATCAATTTAAATACAATTCCATTTGAAGTATTGTCTCTATGGTATCTTGATAAAAATATATTGTGATTGAAGAAGGTTTGTTTTCTTACATATTTTGATTTCTAATTATTATATTTGGAATCCTAAGCGGATACTTGTTTTCAGGAAGTATTAAGTTCATTTTATGTATATTCTCCTCTTTAATTTCAGAAACTATGCATCAAGGCTACATGCCTTACCATGCCATACCAGATATTGGAACATTTTAAAACATGACATTTATTTATTCAGAAATAGTAAAACATCCATTAAAGAATACTTTTAATTTCATCATATCAAACCTAATTCTCGATTAGCTGGTGATTCAGGCATTTCCAGATCAAGATGTATCTTGTATGGTTGTCCCATCATCAGGAGTTGCTGCTTTTTAGTCAGCTGAACATGGGCAGATGGAAAACTGCATATACCTTTTTCTACAAAACAACTATCACTTGCACCACATGGTCTGGAATGTAACAAAAATTATTGCTCAAATCACCAGATATCACAAAGATTGGTATGTATGAAAAATGCTGGAACATTAGTGTAGATACTTCAGTCAATCATATGTAATTACAATTATTTCTGTTAAATCCCATATTGTAATGTAAATCTATGGATAAAACACTAATATTTCAACTTTTCAATTTTAATCATTCTTACATTTTCTCCAAATCTCAATAAAGTGCTACTAAATCAAATTAAAATAATTTAGTTTTGTATTTTTCTTCAGCCATTATCACATCACCTCAAGTCAGTTCACAAACTATACATTTCAAAGAAAAGCTGCCAGCAACATCTAGGTAAAAAGTTGTGTGATTAATACACAGTTTCACAAATGAAACTCTTTTCCTTTCAGTGACGAATTTTGATTCATATTTAAATCATCGTCGGACTGTCAGATTTGACTGATGATTTAAATATAAATGAAATGCACCACTGAAAGAAAAAGAGTTTTATTTGTGAAACTGTGTGTTAATTACACAACTTTTTATCTGCATGTTGGAAGAGATTCACCAAGTAAGAGTGTCACCATCTACATGAATATTAGAAACATGACTGATATAAGTTGTAAATAATGTTTGATAGATAAGCAACAATCAGACCTCTTTGATTAAATATGATTTATCAATTTTGTTTTCAGTTATCTTGGATATAACATACCTTGTCATAGGTTTTATTTAAAGAACATTTTTCATTTAAAATTTTTTTATACCTGATTGACAAGGTTTCTAAGTCAAAGTATTCACAATATACATTGGGCCCTTTTCTCGACTATTATTCTATTATATTGAAACATGGAATCATGTTCGTCCCAATGAGTGATTTTTGATTGACTACATTTTATTCAGACTGTATCCTCTCCATGAAACATATCTTGGTCAAATAACACAGAACTCGTCTAGTCTTCGTCTTGGTCTTTACACCAGTTGGCCGTGTCGAGTACTTACTTGAATTTCAGGAATACAGATCTTTCATGAGATACAGTTGGCACGTAAACGTAGTAGAATGCCACATACATGAATACTGATAGCCATACTAACAGTGCAGTAATAAGGGCTATCACGGTACCTCGAAGCAAGACTTCTCTAACATTGTGAACTCCCGCCTTAGTTCGAGATTTGTACAGATTCACAGTGTCATGTATGAATTTTACTAACGGTAACTTATATTTTTGTCGTACATACTCTCTGGGGCCCAACCTGACAAACGAGGTGATAGAAGAAAAAATACCAAACATTTTTTGATACTTATTACATACTTGATGATAAGAATTTAGTTATCAGATCAGACTGACAGACGATAGATCCACTTACAGTTACAGACAAGAAACTCCCTAAATGATAGTTGGTAACTCATTTACGAGCGCCATCTATTATCGTTGAACCGCAATGATTTCTTGAATCCATTAATGAAAACTGTAGATATCCACGACCTAGATCAACTTAGAAAGCGTGGGGTAGGCTATGGAAAGAGCGGGCGTTTTGAAATATTGTATAAGGGTGATTCCATTCTGTGATCTTTGATGTCCTGTATTGTTCACTGATCATTATTTTGATAATCTATTAATGAAATTTTTGAGTTATTGCGACAGAAAAATTAAGAATTTATCCATAAATCCTAGAAATGGACATGACACGGTACTGACATTTAGGTGATATGATATGAAGTTTGCTCTGAGTGGCAAGTTATATAAAAAATATGATGAAATATGTTCATGATTATCTAATCAACACAAAAATTTCATTAATAGGATATTAATTAATGACCAGTGAGAACAAACAATACAGGACATAAAAAATCACAGTTAGAATGGAAAAAGCCTAATCGGTTTCCAGACAACCGGTTTCAAACTATCAGAAGTCTGCGTCCTAGAAATAAAACTAAGATCTTCACGACGCGTAATCCTGACAGGTGAAAACATTTGTCTGATTCCAAATAGATTCCAATCTCAAATAAAGTCATCTACAGAAGGCATAAAAAATAAGCCATGTAAAGCAAAACCATCATTTATTGACCAGAAGCAATGTTTGATCATAATAACAGAATCTTATGATGTTATATAATTCGAACATTAGGTGGTAAATACTCCAATACTAATCATATTGGTGCAATAATAAAAACAATAATGTTTAAGACTCAGTATCATATAAAATAAATGCCAAATATTTCACATAAGGCATACCACAATGCAGTGGCGACCGCAGCGGAGGGCGGGGGAAGTTTTGGGGGTTAATCCCTCCAGAGCCAGATGAATAGGATGTAAAAGGTATAAGAAAAGTGGGTAATTTATTGGTGAAAACTCCCCCACACCCGATATGGTCGTCTAAAATTAAGCAGACCTTTTTTTGATCTTTGACTATTGAGAACAAGAAAATGTTGAAAAATGTTATTTTGTTCTTCGACTGTTTAGGACAAATAATATTTCTCAATGATCGTATTAAGCATGTATAATACTAATAAAAAGGATTCATAAATATCTTCATTGCCACTGCCTCAATGTAAGCTATGGAATTAAAAAGCTATACTAAAAATATTTATATAATAATAACAATGATAATAATAACGTCTTTATTCAGGCGAAGTTTAGCTAAAGCTGTTCTGCCACTTAGCCCATATACAATACCTATATAATAAATGTCAAACACTCAACATGCATAAGTTAATGCACAAAACATATTAGATCTAGCATATTTCATTCTGCTCATCTGATCAATCAACTAAACTATATTTGTTGCATCTGTGAGTTTACTGACATTGTGACTGCTTCTGCCACTTTTTTTGAAAAGACAAACTATGTATATAGAGGAGAATTAAATGTATGAAATTATAATGATACTGACACTAATTGGTGCCTGTTTACAGGATACAAGTTTGTAGGATCCTAAAATATTGATATATTCAACAAATATGGTTTTATTATTGGTCAGATGAGTGAGGTGAATCAGAGAGACAGCCAAAGGATAGGCTACAATGCTATATAATTAAAAATACCTAATAAAAAAAAAATATTATCTATGTAATTTTTTGGAATATGTTACATAGGCTAATTTCGATAACTGATCCATGTCTTTATGTTTCAAATCTTTTCCATTTAAAGTATTATTGATTATTTTTATAAAATGGTAGACAACAATGTTTATTGAAATAATTAAAAAGTTCTCAACTAAGTTATGATGTTCTGCACAAAACATTTCTTTTCAGAATGTCGAATAATTTTTTTTACACCATATTTGATGTTGTTGGGTGGCATTATTTTATCAATTTTATTGGTTATCTCTCTGAGTGCCTGAATAAAATTGCTAGATGGATGAAGCAATGAACATCCTTGATACTCTCTGGCTCGAATCAAAATGTTCTGAGAAGTAGCATCTGTTTCTAACAGAAGATCATTACACATGTTGCATGAAATGTGCTTTAATAGCTGATGTCTTTTACTTCTTGTATACCTGCTGATGGCGCATATGATGGAACTGTGATGACTGATGGATCTGTTTGGTGACACTTTGTTGTTATGAAAAATTTCAAATTATCTAATGCACCAACAGATTCATCATCTTCACAGTTAGATCCAGCAGAGTGAGGTGATACCAAATTATTCACTATTAAAGCCTTGAAACAGGAAACAAAGGAGGAGCAGATAGGGCGAGTATTGGTAACTCCATAACTCCATACATTTGAAAAAAAAATCTCAAGTGGATCTTGGTTAAAACCCCTTGGAGATAAACACTGGAAACCAGCCTCATCTCTAACTTTTTTCCAAATATACAGAAAGCCATGAAGTGTGAAAATCCAGTTTTTTATGGATGGAGTAACTGTGGGATTGGGTGAGGTAGGGGATTGATAATACATTGTATTCAAGACTGAAATAGCTGAATTCCAAGTATCAATGTGCCTGGATTTTCGTGTCACAGCACTCCGCAAAGGTTTGCCAGGAGGAGCTGATACTGAGAACCATTTACGCTATCATACAAGGTATCAAAAAATAGAAGTAAATCAGCTGTATCTGCTGCCTTAGGATCCAAGTAGAAATTGGAAGACTTATTGAAACTCTTCCATCATGCAGATAAAAATTTGTGTATGATCTGACAGTCCGACGATGATTTAAATATAAATCGGAACGCGTCACTGAAAGAAAAAGAGCTCTGTTTGTGAAACTGTGTGTTTATTACACAACTTTTAATCTGCAAAATATGATTGCTCTGAAGAATAATTTGCATTTCTTAATCAATTATTCGGAAGAAAAGTATCTGATTTAAATGATTTTCTTTTGCAGCAAAGATTAAGTATCTACGATTCACATCTTTTTAGAGTTGTTTCATCACAGCTTTGACAATATATTTGTGCTTTGTTTGCATATATTAGGTCACCAGTAATTTGTAACTGAATACAAAATTTAGTATTTTATATGTCTAGTTTCAAATAGAGTTTGCCATACTTGTCTTTATTTAAATTACTCTGTTCATGAATGCACGGCATGGTTTCAATTTTGATAGATCGGAATTCATTTTCCAAAGGCTGCAGCTGTTACATATTTTTTGTTAGACTAGCGATAACTACCAATTTTTCTATAGAACATTCATTGATTTTAATAGAGAATATGCTATTCAATCTTGTAGTTAAGCAGCTCAGGTAATCGCAGCATTTGTATCTATCGAGTTCGCCCCCGATTCAAATGCCTTGCAAGCTGGCATTTTTAGTTTATTATTATTCTAATTATATCGAATGGTCAGATATAATGTTTATAATTAACATATTTGAGCACATTTCATTGAAATGCACAAAATTATGAGTACATCACCGATTTTCAAAAATGTTGGCATACAGAAAAAGGTTTTCATTTCTATATAAATCAATGTGTTCTTCACGCAGGATGTCTAAGAAAAAGTTTTTTAAAATACGCATGGTCCAACGATTGAATAAGATAACTGATCATCAATTCTACTGTATCTTGAATACTATAATGGTTTAAGGGTGCGTTTCAAATTTTGAATATTATAGCTCGGAGAGACAACCACAGGATAATTTTTAGAAGTTACATTATTTTGGTACTACATCATTGCAGTATGATAAGTTCTAGGAGCTGGCTGGTGTTTCATTCTGTGCATAACCGTATCGCTCGATCTGTCGATCAATATTTTTAACTTATCTCTACAAATTTGAATGGAAATGAGATAGCTCCATAAATCTTATGTTGGAGAAAACTAATAAAGACGATATATGTGCCCTGCAATAGACGTGCTTGAATCGTATTCAGTCTACATTCGTCAGAATAGCTCGGCGGCCTCCCAGATAAGAGTGAGATAGTATAGAACAAATTTTTACAATAAGCTTCACGTAGTTGGTTTTCAGACTTTGTCCCTATCAGAGGAAATCGAATGTGTTTCATATTAGTATTCAACAATACATTTCAAAAATTGTTCTTTTTAATTTTACCTCAATGCTAACTCGTTCATTATCCTGAATGGTAAATCATACGGTTCTGGAACGCGATTGGGGTCTCTTCGAATATATTCTTCCTTTCTACCAACATCATTTTCAATGCCAAAGCAGCGCATTTGTTGTTTAGGAGGGACATCATTAGTATGGCTGTATAGGTAATTGCCAGTAGCTTCATTTAAGGGAGGATCTGAATGATGAGAGTACAGGGGACGGTTGATTCCATAGTTGAAAGTGCCACCTGCCCAAATTCAATACATTTATGATTAATTTACACAAACTGTGAAGGTATCAAAAATGTCCAACATTCCATTGAAAGAGGCTACATCGTGCTGAATCAGTCGATCGCGATCGATCGAGGTTTCATATTTGATTGCGGAGAACTAACACACAAATCATCTTATGCTCGAGTGGATTTATATGCTCGCTGTACGGTGTTTTGGAATAGTGGATTGCGAACTTAGGAAGAATGGTGTTTGATTCCAGTTTAACACTTCTTCAAAGATATTTCTCATCGATGAAAAAATTATAATTTATGTAATAAATGTGCATCCTATGGATTGTAGACTCAAATAGAGAACAAATGTCACACCGATTTTAGCATTGCTGGATAAGAAAGATCCATAGTTAAGAGAAGCAATATCACCACAAGAGCGTTTGGCGTTGACTTTGCAAACAATACGAATTTTCGATTACTGACGTCAGAACGACACCGATAAACATTTTATTTTGTTTGTGCTTCAACTTCTGCAGGATTTACCTGAGGGATATTCAAATTCTCAACAAGCCATGCCAACAGTTAGTCGAATTTCTATGTTCTTCGACAATCAAAAGGTGCTTGGTTACTCCTTTCTATGACAGACAGCCGAACATGCGCTGCAATTAAATAAATTCAAATTGAGCATTCGTCAGGTAATTAATCCCTTTGAGCGCGGACCAACAACTAACAGTGGCTGACGAGTCTACTTAATAAATGAAAGATGCATGTCTATAACAGATCACATATATAGAAAAAAACTACAATCGGTATCAGTCGTCAGCTTCTGACGTGAATTGCGCTGGTGACGATGCATCTTAAAAGTTGTTCACGAATGACAAGAAATGTTGCTGTAAATCACCTTTTCTTTCTGGCCCAGTTGATTCTTCATAGCTGCAAACTTTGGTCGGACAGTAACCCTGACTTTGTTTTCTTTGTTTATGACTATACCCGCATATTCTGTAAAAAAAGAAAAATTGCTATTAGTAGAATCAACTGCTGTATACGTGATCACTATGAAGTCAATGTTTAAAACCAATAGCTTACTTGCTCCTTACACTGATAACTCTAGATTTTTCTACACAGCAGTGAAGTTTTCTATTATTTTTTCATCTATATTGGAATATTAATAGGTACCTGATCACTGTAATTACTATTATTATTAATATTATAACAAATAGTAGAGTTGAGCTATGTAGCTATAAACTCTAACAAAAGTGGAAAAGAAAAAAATAATAAGTATGTAGAATATAATAGTATCTAGTCACTAAATATCGCGCACCCAGCTATCATATCCGTTCTTGAATCTATTGATAGAAGACGCGTTGACAACTCCGGCAGGCAGCCCATTCCAGATATCGAACACTCTATTAGACAAGAAGAACTGACGAGATGTGGTCCTGAACTTTTCCTTCTTCAATTTGAAGTTATGTCCACGTAGTCGGTTGGCATTTAGGTGGAAAAGAGATGATATATCGGTACCGAAGAAATCATTTAATGCTCGGTAAGTAATAATCAGGTCCCCTCGTAGACGTCTATCAAAGAACTTAGTCAAGCCAAATATGTTCAATCTCTCTTCATAGCTAGGACGTTGAATGCCGTAGGGAATGCGTGTAGCCCGTCTTTGTATGTTTTCTAATAAATCTCGGTCACGCTGTAGGGTTGGGTTCCAAACAGGTCCACCAAATTCAATAATTGGTCTCACGTAGATCTGATACAGAGAAGCATCAGTAGAACTGTGACAGCCCTTGAAAGATCTTTCTATAAGGAATAGGCATTTCTTGGCTTTGGACGCCGAATATTGGATATGTTCGGACCAGGATAGATTTTCAGTAACAATAACTTCTAAATCGCAGTGACTGGTGACCAAAGAGATCACCTGATCACCGATACTATAGCTGATCATGGGATTATTTTTGGAAATGTGTAGTGTGTGACATTTTTCTGTATCATGAGGCAGTAACCATATCATTGACCATTCGTATATGTTGTTAAAGTCACTCTAAGCATATTATCGCTGGCCGAAGGTATATTCTATATCTTTGTATCGTCAGCGTAGGAGGAGCAGGTTGAGCTGACGACGTAAGGTAGGTCACATGTATATAGAAGGAACAACAAGGGTCCTAGAACGGATCCCTGAGAAACACAACTAGTTACTGCCCTTTTGGTTGAGCAGAAGCCTTAATCCAATTCAACAAGCTTCCAGTTATGCCTAAATGTTGTAGCTTATGGATTAGGTATGCATGGGGTACTTGGTCAAACGCCCTAGAAAAATCCAAATAGATTACATCAACAGGCGTGTTGACATCTGTCAGATTGGTCCAGTCATTGACCCGTTTAAGTAGCTTAGTTATGATGCAGCGGGCGGGTAACAATCCATGTTGATTGGAGGGCAGATCATTATTTCTGATGGTGAAGTCGAGTATTCTAGAAAAAACAATCTTTTCAGCTATCGTGGCGATTATGGGAGTGAGACTTATGGGACGGTAGTCTTCTTAAATATAGGTGTTACTATTGCATTTAGCCAACATCGAGGAAGTGAATGTGAGTTAAATGATGAGAAGAATATGACGCTAAGAGGTAAGGCAATTGAAGGGGCACAGTTTTCTAGAGTCAATACTGAGATATTGTATTGGAGCAATAGAAGTATTCAGATTGATGAGGTGAACCTTAAACAGATCAGAAGAAAATTCAATTTCACTAAGAGTTGCAAGTGGTCTAGGAATTGTAATAAGAGGTAAAGTAGTTCCATTACTGTGCGGTAAAAAATCTTCAGCAAATGCGTTGGCTAATGCCTCCTGTAGCTGCTGATGTAGCGATATCACGGCACATGTGACCGTCTTGATCCCGAATCTTAGGTGTAGAAACTTGAGAATTCAATGAAGATCGTGGATACCTATAAATATTCTTCTTGTTTTTTGACGATACAAGCTTCCTTTCAAAGCGATCTTTTTTACTTTTCAGTATCTTAGAAAGGACATTGGAGAAACTTCGATGATTGTCGTAGTCGGCTTGTGTTTTGTGTCACAGGTATTTTTGCCATAGCGCTTTTCTATGTCGAATCATGCAAATGCCCCGATTAATCCAAGGTTTAAGAGGATTGTGACGAATTGTACGATAGGATGTAAAGTCTGCAAGCAGTGTCTGGAGTCCATCATGGAATACGTCCCACATAGCTTGTGTAGAAAGACCACATAATAAGGCAGTGCAATCTATCCATGAGAGGGTTGCATTCAGCAATGCATAATTGATACTCTGATTGTTTGGCAGGTACTGGAAGTTGGTTTATAATAATTAAACTGAAGTTTGGAGAATGTAGTGAGGTGATCTGATTTACCAAATGGGGGCAAATATTCTATATGCGATACAAAATCAGTATCATTGACGAGTATGAGATCGAGAGTTCTTGGCATTTGCATATTTCTGTAACGTGTAGGACCATTCACGTGCTGAGGGATACTGAAATTGCGTAAGAGGTCTAGAAACGGAGCAGATGGAGAGTTTGTGGTGGGTATACTCGACAAAGGCCAGCTAATGTTACGCAGATTGAAATCGCCGGTTACATACAAATTATTTGTTTGTGTGGTTAGTTCTGCAATATAGTCACATAGATCCGAATCAGCTACCGATGGGCGAGGTCTATGAATGCAAGCCAAAATTAGATTGAAACTGTTATTAGAAACTTTCAGAAATAAGTTATCGATTCCTTGAAAGTGTCTAGAACAATTAGTAATGCAGAAACTAGAAAGGGCTTCATATTTCACATAGATGCATACACCGCAGTGTCCAGGAGAAAGATTGGGATCCATTCTGAAGACAGTGTAGCCAGGAATGTTTATAGATGAATCGCTAAGATCTTGATGGAGCCACGTTTCAGTTAGACAAATGAAGGTTGGAGAGTTTTCTTCGACAAATGCAACTATTTCTAGGAACTTTGAACGGATGGACTGGATGTTTCTGTAACAGACAGACCATTTTAGTGAGCACTCTGATCGTTTTTTGATGCTCCAGTAATCCTTTGGGAGTGGTGACAATTTTCGGCGTACCACGTATGTATTTTATGGTGATATCTCTTTCACCAGCACCTTGCCTACGACGTAAATTAGTTGAGTGATATCCAATCAGTTCTACATTATAAGTGTAAAAAGGTGTCTGTGTTAGATTCCCTGCTTTACAATCATTTTATCTGTATGATGTAAAAGTTCCACCAAGTAAGAGCATATACAATATACATATATATATATATATATATATATATATATATACACAAAATCCTGCACAAGTTTGGACACCCTGTTACAAGCAATTACTGCCATGTTAAGTTGCCGTAAATTAATGCTGCAAAGTAAAGAAAGCTTGAAAAACTACGTGTTATTCTTACTTATCACTTTTGCCGATTCCTGGAGAAACATTACAGCAATACTTGACACATCCTTGTTAATATCCTAGATAACTTTATTGGTAAACGGCAATAGCACCCCGGAGGCAGAAGAAGTCGCTGCTGCTTTTGCGTAACATTTCCAAAGCAAGTAGTTCCTCCCCATATATTATTCAACAAAAATATCAGCAGGAGCTGACCAACTAGATTGTAGAAAAAACATTATAGCTTATAATGAGAGGTATATATACACTATTATATTCACAAATTTGCACAAAGCGCTGAAAACTGATGGTTATTGATTAAAATGAAATATAATGAGTGTATCAGTAATTATTTTGAAATTTGCATGCTTACCGCTTTGCAACGTTTACTTGCGATGTGCTTATGGGTTGCTTATTACTTTATTACGATTGTTGGTCAATATAGTAATCAAATCTGTTTTGTGATATTTGAAAGCTTATAGAGTGAATTGCTGATTTATTTTGCCATGCTAACAAACAACTACAGTTTGTAATTCAAACAGCATAATGAGGATAATTCCTCCAAAGTCATGAAGATCATAAACATCATATTCTTTTCAGTGTTTGTTATACGTGTAATTATCGATCCCGTAGAGCAGAGCCAAATATAATGCTAGGACTAGGTGTAACGATAAAACAGTGTTTGACTTGTTAATTGTAGTTTTTTTGTGGTCTGCTTGCCGGCATCATGTATATTATATCAGGATTGTTCAGTTCAACACGAAGCAAAATATTTAACTAAATTGAATTGTGTAGATTGTAGATGCTCTTACTTGGTGAAACTCTTCGATCATGCAGATAAAAAGAGTGTGTAATTAAACACACAGTTTCACAAATAAAACTCTTTTTATTTCAGTGACGCGTTTAAATTTAAATATAAATCGCGTCACGGACAGAAAGTTTTTATGTGAAACTGCATAAATTGTATTGCGAAATTGAACGTGTATTTCATGAATGATTTCACTTTTTTTCGCCTTTACTATAATAATAACCTAGTGTCAAAAAAGGCATCAAAATCCGAATGGCCAAAATACCACAACTAGGTCGGTTCTATACCATGTGAGGTCCGACAGATCAAAGTCTTATGAAGAGTAAAAAACACTCCTACTGGAAGACCCTCAAAGAACTTATGTAAGATTGTAAAAAAATTCCCTCATTTGAGCGGCGCGTATATTTCAACAGGAGCTCGCGTCAGTCGGTTTCCATCAACCAGCCGACCTGGCCAGTCCTAAAGTGTCAATGACCAAAAATACCTAACAGACAACAGACAGATCGACGGGCATAAGTGACATAGTTTTTCGTGATGTATATGTCACGAAGAATAAAAAAACAACAGATTTATTTAAAGGTAAAAAACAGCTCCAGCTGAATGTAGACAACAGAACAAAATTCTCATCAATGCCAATGCCAATGTTTTCGTAGTTACTTATGTCAATATTGCCTGTCCTAATTCTGGAGATCCAAAAATAACTGAAACCTAGTTTTGGAACACGTTCCTAGTAAAGTTTACCTTTCACTTTCGCAACTTATGATCCTCCCATTTTCTAAAGAATCATGAGGGTATCCACAATCGCTGCTCGTCCTCTTTATGTGCTGGTTACAACTGCAGTGTAGCGATCCGGCTTCACAGAATACACTATCATTCCGTTTCCTGAAATGGAGGTGACCCAACCTTAAAAATATAAAAAAGTATAATTACATGGTATTATAGGCACAAACAAACAATATTAATTTGTACACTGCAATTAGCACTCATATTCATGATCTCTTTTTTCCAAAAAGTTACGTTTAGATAGGATGTAGCCATACATTTTCAATACATTGCACATTTTCAACGACATTGGATTTTCAATCAGGACACGGATTCAATCATTACGTAACCATGAGGTGATCAGATAGTAGATAGAAATATCGATGTGATTTGTTTGCCTCTTTAAATAGTTGAATATCAATAAGTATAAGCGTTTATTTTCAAATCCAATTATATTACAAATATAATGATTTCTAAATATGAATCAGCATCCCTTAAATTATTATAGATCACCACTCAGAAATCATATAGAAAACAGTATGATACTTATGGTATGATTTTGTTGAAACTTGAGGCTTGAATAAATTATTGTCTACCTCTATATATTAAAAAATAATGATTTTTACTCATAATTGTTGGCATTTCTTATCAGATAAGAACAATAAGAATACACCACAAAATAAAAGATACAACTTACTCACCAGCAACGTATACCAAAGACACCCATACCCATACATCAGCTCCCAATCCATGGGAGCCACGAGAAGCTACCTCAGGCGATATGAAGTTTGGAGTCCCACACATAGTCATGTGCTTTTCATCTGGTCTAGATAGTTTCTGGAAGTACCTAAGGAAACACAATTGAAAAATAATGAACCAATATAGTCTGTAGAATCTATCTTGTGAATTTGTGATTGATTAATTGTCTCAATAGCCAATAAATTAAACTAAGTTTCACATTACCATGCCTTGGCAGCAATAAAATGACTGAAAAGTATATCAAGCGAAATTAAAGAGCTATATTATTTACTTCTATAATAATAGTGAATGACTGTGGAAAAGTAGTGAAGTATTTCCTATGATACTGTTTAATTGTGCAATTTCTACACGAAGTAACACTATTGAGAGATGTATTCCAGTAACACACCATTTATTTGATTCGTAAAGTATAATCAGTCTTCTAAATTGACTACTGAATAAATATACTACAACACAGTAAAAGCAAGCAATAAAATCTGACATGGCAAACACATTTGTCAAAATATTTGAAAAGATTTGTGTGATTAGTAATTCTCTTAACAAAAATCAAAGTAACATGTACTTTTATTCAAACTGCTTACCACTGCACTTCATTAAAAACAAATTTCAATTAAAAATAGTGGCATATAAACTATAAGGCAAAAGGTATACACTGATTTGTTTTATAGAATCAATTATTTTTTTTACACGTTTCTTGTTTCTGTTATAAAAAATTGTCAATAATTCATTTACATTCATAACTAATACATAGACGTACTTATCTATTCCTAAATGTGTTCAAATTGCATTAAATTAATTAGGTTGACTGTATTTCACATGCATTGATTTGGACAAATAAAGTTATTTCTCAAATTACAAGTGTCAGGAGCGTGTTAATAAATCATGCACCATGTAACTTAATTTGTACAAAGAAACACATTTTTTGAATGAAAATAGTATAATACATAATGTTAGGATTAAATATACTGTAAAGTCTTGTTTCATAAAACGTTTGTATACAGAATGCATTGAAAGTTTGAATAAAATAAATATTTTCGGTGAAAATACCTATGTATCGTTGAGAAAAATCGTTTTACAGAACTTGTATAGAAAATAAAACTAACGACAGACATGTAACTCACCTGGAAGTAATTTGAAAAACCCCCCTCCTCCCCCCAGCTATACTTTTGGATGTAATCGACATCTTCCAACCAACCCTGAGAATGGTTTAGAGGGCCATGCTGTCTCCAGTGTGTGTAGAAGAACATTATGGTACAGTCACTTATACATGATAAGGTGCAATCCTGATTCTACCAAAGTCATGCATGTAACTCAAGTAATGCTCCATACCTTATTCAATTTTTACTAAATATTGTCATGTCAAAAATACAACATCTTCATTTAACTAGGTTTTATTTTCTACAGAGATATCTTCTCTGTTGGCCATGGGTCATAATGGTAATGAAGAATATTTTATTAGGCAGCCAGTAGAGATGAATTATAGAGAAAACTATAGGAGATAGTTCACAACTTACACAAAATTATAATTAAGTCAATGGAGCTTCTACAATGACAATACAGGAAAATATATCAATTGGAGTACCCAAGACAGCAATTTACATTATAGAATTAAAAACAGCATACAAAAATCCACAGCCCAAATTCCTCAAATCACACACATAATCAATCAGTTCTGAACAGAGTCTTTTGTACACAATGCTTGGTATATCCAACTTGACCAACTTACTGATGCATATATATCAGTACAATCCAGGATTATTATATGGTTTGTAAAACTACTGAAACAATTTTGTAGACAAAGTTTGTAGATAAAAAGTTGTGTAATTATCACAGTTTCACAAATAAAACTTTCTTTTAATGACGATGATTTTAATAAAAATCGAAACTCGTCACTAAAAGAAAGAGTTTTATTTGTGAAACAGTGTGATAATTACACAACTTTTTATCTGCATGATGGAAGAGTTTCACCAAGTAAGAGCATCTACAATCTACATGACCAAGTTTGTATAGACTTCTTGATCTAATATTAAATATAATTTGTCTAAACAGAATTTCATGTAGTAAATGTATCCATGTTGTTACAACATTTGATACTGTAACCCATGACACAGTGAATCAAATAGCTGAATATTAATTTTATAAATAATAAATAATTGATACCTTTCTCATCATTTAAACATTCTATTTATAATAATATTGTACATCAATGAATTATATATATTTATATATATATATATATATATATATATATATATATATATATATATATATATATATATATATATATATATATAGCAGTACCAGTTTGTCATTTCCTTCCACAACATCAAAAGAAAACCTTTCTGTATGATGCACAAGGCTTCCTGTAACTTGCTCCAGATCTGATCAGAAATAATAGCTTTCACCATCAAGTGACGCATTTGATATGGAACTGTCTGCAAGGGTTCATCAATTTTTTTTTGTGAGATGAATGAATGATTTTTAGACCTGTAAACAATGCATTCGCTTATACAGTATGTATATTTTAAAGCAAACCTTGCAAACCTTCAATAGCATCAATAGACTGCTCTGCTGTTTTCTTCTGGGTTCTTCTTTCTGGAGATGAAGACCTTAATTGCCTCTTATTTTATGCAACTAATGTAGGTATATTTTATATTTTCACATTCAAAGTGACAGCAACACAAGTAAGCACCAGGACCTGGTTCAACAGTCCTGCAATTAGATGAAACATATGTATATGTATATTGATGTTGTACCTATAATTGGTAAAGATTATGTATATTTATTTCTTTATTCATATGCATTAAAATAGTTAGAATACACTGAGATAAAAACAACTAACATTGAAAGGTAAGGTACTTCACACTGAACACATCTAGCATATCAACTGAATGTTGATGAAGTGAGGGGTCCTGTCCAGTCCAGTCTTAGAATAACCTGAAAGAATTTTATTATTGATTTTTTCCAGAATAAATGAAACCCATTCATCAACTTGAATATAAAAGATACATCCATGAAAACTCTCTTCTTATCTGGGGATTCTAAATTAAGTAAAATCAAATTCTCAGTTCAGTTGTGAGGAATAATCAATCTATATGAACAATGGTTAACAAACCGTTTTTAAACTTTTTTTATTAAAGATATATATACTGGATATTGCGACTCCACATAAGATTACAATAATGCAAAATCATTCTGACTAATGACCAATAAATTATTTTCAAAGAGTACACTGAGAGATCCTTGACATTTTTAAGTATGAACCCCAGCATCTTGTAGAGATATAAGTGTTATAAGAGTGATAAGGCACAGCACAACCTAATGCTTTCATGAGTGAGTAATCAGTTAGATATATCTAGTAGTAGTAGTAGTAATACCTAGGTAGTATTTCCATGTTTTGGATCTTTTGGAAACCTGAAATTCCCTTAAATCTCCTCCAACATTATAGTGGTAGCATTTTCTGTAATAAATTCAAACAAGCTCAACAAAAATTACTTTGGAAATAGATGTACAAACCTATCTTGAAACTATAATTCAACAATGTACAGCACTATTTATTATCAAAATGCTTACACATATAGGGGGTCACTTATTACATGCTTGATTATGAATACAACAGCCTATTCGTCACTGAATTCAACTGGAAAACTTTCATCACTTGACATCAAATATATCTATTTGTTTACAATCAACATTCTTTGCAATGCAGTATGTGTTGCATACATAATTTCGGTTAGGTATGTATAACATTATGCTGTTTAACTAGTTATAAACAGAGGGCGTAAGCATTTTGTTACCTTCACACGTTCGATAAAATTCATCAACTATTACGATGAGACCTCTGAAAAGTATTCTTACCTGGCAAAGGATACCGTGATGTATATTGTCTTTTTAGACAATTCATTCAAAATGAACCTTTCTTATTGGAATAGGATTGGGCTAAGGTAAGGTGAAATAGGTAAGTGGTTTGGGTTTGAGGGAAGGGGGATGGGAAGGGGGATGGGAAGGGGGATGGGAAGGGGGATGGGAAGGGGGATGGGAAGGGGGATGGGAAGGGGGATGGGAAGGGGGATGGGAAGGGGGATGGGAAGGGGGATGGGAAGGGGGATGGGAAGGGGGATGGGAAGGGGGATGGGAAGGGGGATGGGAAGGGGGATGGGAAGGGGGATGGGAAGGGGGATGGGAAGGGGGATGGGAAGGGGGATGGGAAGGGGGATGGGAAGGGGGATGGGAAGGGGGATGGGAAGGGGGATGGGAAGGGGGATGGGAAGGGGGATGGGAAGGGGGATGGGAAGGGGGATGGGAAGGGGGAAAGATACTTCTTTTTTTTGGTAATTTTTAGCTCATGTAAACTTTAAAAAATATAATTTTTCGACATGCAAGATAGTCAAGTCAGCAGGTGACGATGTGATTCCTATAGCGCTATAGCGCCCTCAATCATAAGATTTATTTTAAAAGATTTACGCAGGGGGTGCTTAGAAAATGAGGCAAATGCAAATCCATTATTTACCAAAATCAGTGGATTCTACGTTGAAATGTGCAGGGGAGCTTTGTTTTTTGACATATACCTAACCTGAAAAGTGAATGGTGTGATCGTGAAAACGAAAAGTCTTTTGGGTATTTGGACGTATATTTTATTATCATTCCTTACAATAATTTATACATATAAGCGCCCTCTATTAACAAATTTATACACATCTTTGCAAAACAATAAAAAACTATACATTTGAAATACGTCATAGTTTTCATATTTCCTCCTACAAAAATATTAACGAAGAAGGTGTTTTAATCATTTCCCTAAGTTACATCGAAGTATACATACAAACAGCAAAGAATATTGTAACATCTCAATAAATTTGGATATACTAACCGTGAGGTGTAAAATATATATATAGATATCTTTTTATAAAATATGCGGTATTCTCAATCCAGTATAAAATAAAGAGACATGAATATGGTAGGCTGTAATCGCCTTGTTTCACTCATTCACAATTATTTTGGCCATGAATATGCTAACATCAAACATACATTGAATAAATTTTTCTATGAATGTAATAGCAGTAATGCCCCATTGAGTAAAGCTTACATCTGGCGAACTGTCTGTTATAATTGTGAAGATATTAGTTTCTAGTTTTCCAGTCGATGATTTGCGAGATAGCTAGGCAAACCTTGATACGCAAAAGTCATTTAGTACGAATAAGTTCGATTTTAATACTAAAAAACCATTTTTATAATTTTGAATTGAATTTGATTGTTTATTTTTGATGTTCTGCAGTGATTTAAAATAGGTTTCATGTAACGTCGCCAACTTGGAGAACTATCAGACAAAATGAATGTCTATATGAAACGACTGCTGAACATCTATGTACCTTCCTTATAAATCATCGATGAAGTTACACTGAAAATTGTAACCATACAGAGATTGTCATAAATCATAAAAGATGAATCTTGTTTATCCCAAATTCTTATGAAATCAACCATTTTTATTAAGAATACGCAAATAAAATGAAATAAACCAAGGCAATGTAATTAAATGATAAAATCAATTTAGTTAGTGGTTAGGCTACGTCTAATGAATGTCCAGATATATTCCGTACCAAGTGACATTTTCATGATTTATAGGGTTTGCTCTAAAACATCGATCGATATAAGATATTGAACGATGACTCTTGACGTGATATTACCACACAAATTGTGAATGACCTTCTGAACTATCTAAACAACGATTCTACATTGAATTCATCACTTACAAAAAAATTCGGCGTCAATAGGTTAGGTAGCTTTGTTCAGACACGGCAAAAACATATATTTCTACTGTTATAACATAATTATTAAACAATCTATATATCAATAGAAAGTTCCAGTTGATTTTCTGTCAATTTGTCCAATTCATCTATACAATGAACGTGACTGGACAAAGTAACTTTACACCATATTTTTCTTTAATAGGACAAATCGTTGGAATTCTATGCACAGGTGGTAGAAATGATCTACGTTAGCCGTTACCTTTACCTTCATCACATTAAACATAAATGTTTAGCTCATGAGAATGAATAGATTAGAAATATAAATTCACAAAAATAAGTTTCTCAGAGTTGTAATGTGGCAAGAAAATTTTGGACACATAGGTAATACTGAAAGCGTTTAGCAAATAGGTTTTTTAGGCTTACGACGTGGTAGAAATGACCTACGTTAGCCGTTACCTTTACCTTCATCACATTAAACATTAATGTTTAGCTCATGAGAATGAATAGATTAGAAATATAAATTCACAAAAATAAGTTTCTCAGAGTTGTAATGTGGCATGAAAATACACATAGGTAATACTGAAAGCGTTTAGCAAAAAGGTTTTTAGGCTTACGACGTGAGTTGACATGAAGAATTGTCAAGAAAATATGTTATTAAGTTTGTAACAATACAGTTTTTTGAAAAGAATTGAAATATTCGTATGGTTATATGAACAAACACAGAATATTGATCTAAAGCACAAGAACAAAATAACAAGATGAAATAAAGATTATTAAGATTATAATTTGATAGGTAAGAGGGGCATCACATACCTATATACAAATTTTCAAGTTGATTAACGTTGGTTAAGTGAACGAAATGCTATCGTCGATCAGTTTCACCCCCTGATGAAGACTCTATCCAGTGTATACATAATATGAACGTCGTATATTAGAGTGTACGTGAGGTGGGGGGATATATGCATATGTATGTATGTATGTATATAGATATAATCTAGATCAGTCGACAATAATTATAATAATAACAGTGTACGGAGACAATCACATTGGCGAGTAATGGCACTAAGATCGTTTGGGCGGCGGGGGCGGCAGCGATGGCGGTGGCGGCATTATCGGCCATCGGTGAGGGCGGCGCTCCTCCCTGATCTCGCTGCTCGTTGAGACCGCTGGCGTAGGTCATGTTGAGACGGAAGCTACCTTCAGCCACGCCTGCCGTCGACCTCACCACCAGGCTGTACTCGCCCAGGTCGGAAGAGGTGACGCGCGGTAGGAACAGCACTGCCTGGTGGCAATTCGGCTCACTTGTATTCTGCAATGCGAAACAAAAAACTTTAATAATTAACCATGTATCATTCAAACACATTTTTTAGTGATATTTCTGTTGCCTCAAAAGATCTATAGCTTCAAAATCCCATTCAAATATTTATTTTCAATGTAATACCGTTGCGTTTAAATTACAGCTTCACCCTACTTGACGCCATTTTTAATCGAGCACTGACATAAATAGATAGTATCAAATATTAATAAATCCCTAACTTGCAGACAAAAATCATCCAATTGTTAAGAACGCTGCGTGGTTGATATGGTTTTTGTATGTTATATAAAAATACTTAAAATCTACTCCTACTACTACTACTACTACTACCTACAAAATATACATATATTTTTGAAATATTTCATCGTTCTCTTATATGTTCATGTATCTTCTATTATAGTAGAAAAACTGTACATTCTCAAGATGAGCTTTCTGTAATTCATTGTTTATACTTTATGAATGCTGAGTCAATCTACTTGGAGGCTTTTCATAGACTGAGGTTTGGATGAATATTTATAAAATACTTGACTGCTGCCGGCCACGGTCGAGTGAAAAAATTGAAAATTAAATTCGATTTTTCACGAAAATCTATAAAATTCCGTCAGATCTAGGTAGATAATTTTTATTAATTAGCAGACACTCATATTATAACGCCACTTCTGTTATTGCATTTATTCCTGAAGGAATAATATAACATAACGTTTGACAAGCCATGTAAACCTTCATCATGTGGGGCGCAGAAATGATAGATTATTCCAAAATTTTTATCACATTACCAGTTAGAATAGAAATGGTAATAGCAATGATTGATGATGAATTTTATTGTGGAACTGATATGACAGACGTATTTTCAAACCAAAATTGATGAATTGGTAAAAAATGATCACAAATTCCTATTGAAAAAATGCTTTCAAAATGTCCCCTCCACCGGTGAGGGAAGTACGACCAAAGCTTACAGATACTTATTCTGAACAGTTTTGGGTGCCTTTGTTCGCGACAAAACTGTAATTTAAGATAATATTTATGTTTGATCATGTTGTCTTCTACATCACGGAAATATATAAATAATTAATTATTTCCGATGGTAGGGCTAAGAAAATTTTTCTCACAGTAAACGTTGACCCTTTACCGATGTTGGTGACATTTACAGCGATATTTTATGTTGTTTTATTATTGATTGACGAATTTGGTGCAGAACAATACGTTAAGATGGAAACTCAGTAGTTCAACCCAAATTGCGATTTTGTTCGCTTTTCGAGCTTACAATGACTTTGGTGCGCAGACATTTTTTTGAGAGGATTCCCTTTTCTCAAAGCTCAAAGCTTATTAATGTATGTTTTTTTTGATAGATTTAGTTAGTGATTTTCCAAACATTCTGGTGATTTCACGGAATTGATAAAGGAATTAGAATTGCTCATTTTATATATGGTTACCACAATTATTATAAAAATGTTTCCAGATCTATATGCATGGAAATTATCGAGTTACTGTATTGATTTGCATTTTTCTAAAATTCTGATCAGTACGTGACGTAAGGTTCACCGTCTAGCAACTAAGTTAATCAGTAAATATTTTTGAAAAATTATACACAACCATGTCTGTATTATGTTGATGTAATACACGAGTAGCTCGTCTTGAAACAGGTTGACTAATATTTAATTTCACCTCATATCCTAATCATAAATTAACCGGACTATAATGTTAACATTTCCCCGAAAAAAAAACTGACCTTGAGCTGGCCTTATTCAATTGTTTTCAACTATAAAATATATATTTTTCTGGAGTCCGTTGGTCTTCGCACCTCGCGCTTCATTTTTACTCGGTTTTATGAGTAAAAATCGTTCATATTCAATTAAATGGATCGATATAATGTGAATTATGTGTCTGTGAAAGATTTCCGTGTTCGGGAGTGCTGTTTTGTTTAAAATCCGGTGGAAAACCTAGTTATCTTGGAGAAAAAGGCGCCACTTGGAAAACGTAAGTTAAAATTTAGCATGGTTATACCAGAGTTACCAATGTAGTGATTTCCACTAGATCTGGTGAGTTTTAGGAAAATACCGGTTTAGGCCACTGGCTTTAGTTTTTTGGCTCCAATGTCTGTTCTAGAAGATAATTCATGAATTAATTGGCCAGTGAGCAATTCCGTAACTTCGATTTTGATTTATCGCCTAACATTGCCTGTTTTGCATATGTTTTCGAGGTCAGGATGGTCTAATACCTATGTAATTTTAAAACAGATCCATAGAAAATTTATGATAAACTCGCATTTTCACTGTATTACTCAGGTAGCAAAATAACAAACAATGACCTAACCAAACCCATTGTAATCCATTTTTGATCCCACTGATCAATAAAATTTTGGCTGTTCAAAAACTTCTAAATCTGTTTATCGAATGTTTACCAAGTATGTGGAGATATTCTTAGTTTAAAAAATTATTTATTCGAAATTTATCAAAGAACTGTTGTCGGATTTTGACATTTTATTCATACAGTCGTTATACCAACAATAGCTTTCACGCAAATGGTTTCATTTGGAAACATTTTCGACGGTTCACATTTTCTATCTTTGTAACAATAACGAACTATTGAATATTTCAACCTAGAAATATTCAAATAATTGCATTTTTGTGTAGGTTTCCCGGACAGTATGTCATGGTCGGTTATCATTTTCTCCATGAATTTTCTTTGTTCTACCAAAGTTTAGAAAATAGATAAGCAGAGCAGCGTTGGTACGTTGGCTTTGTTTTCTGGTCTCACGTATTTTGAGGGAAAGGGCGACTGAAAAAATACCGGTTCGAGAGTTTAGGTCCGTGCACCTATATTTTTCTTTTTTGTAAACTAACCCAACCTATTCTTTTATCTATGGTCGTAAACTGCGGTTATGTTGTTACTTTTATTTTTGAAATCGATTTTCTGGCCGTGCGGCGGTGTAATGAACAAAAAAATGGTGACGTTGTACTCACCATGCTATTATATATCAATTCAAATTACAAACATGATTTATTTTCAATAGCTTTGGACAAGGATGCATCCGGTTTATGAACATAATATTATATGCGATATTTTTTAAATGTCTAAAACAATTGTTAATTATGTATATAGATTTTTTCACAAGTTATACGACATTTTAGGGCGTCTATAGTTAACTTGTTGTTTTCCAAGGGAGGATAATTCTGTTTTATCGATTTCTACTTCAAATTATATTTGAACAGGGACGTCAAGTAGGTTGTCTCTGTATGTCGTGTGGAATTGTATTAGTTTATTAAATATTTTAGTTGGATTTCAGAGCTTTTGATGTAAAGCTTTTCAGTGTTTCTTGAATTCCTTCCCAAAGTTATATCCAAATCCTTATTTCTAAACTGATACTAATGAGTGGATCAAGCTACTTGACGCCATTCTTCACATAAAAAAATTATAAACAATGATTTTAATTTGCTAATACATCGTTCTTTGCTATTTTTCATTCAGTCCAAATTAAAATACGTAGATATGCAGTTATCATATAACGAGTGAGATGTCCATGTGCAATGGAATAAAGCCTTACCGTGACTCTGTAAGCGATGATGGTGTTGTCAGCATCGCCCGGCTTGTACACTTTGGTGTCCTTTGCTATCCAGATGGCCTTCGTGTAGGGCGGGTTGGCACAGAATTCCATCGTCAGGGTTAACGGCTGCCCGTGGACCGCCGTTATACTCTTGTTCGTTGGCGCTACCGTAGGCCGACCTTAACAACAAAATAACAGTTGCTTGAAACTTGTAAACAAGGTGGATTTATCAAAAGTTTGATTTCGGACTTCCATTGACTATGAAATTTTTTTTGAGTATCATAACGTTTCGATTGATATACTATCTTCAATTGTCTTCAGGTGAATTTATCACCAACAACAGCAACGTGTACAGCAAGCCCAGCGTAGACATTAAACCAATATCGAAGCCACTCATAAAGAAGATCTATAGACTGCGACTGGTCCAGACAACAAACAATGACCGACGAACTGCCACGTCAGCAGACCGGAACACCACTTATCTGGAACCGATCGGGAGAGACCACACACGACACGTCGCCGGAAGAAGTACAAGTTGGCATGAAAGAAACATGTTCGCCAGTTCACCTGAAGACGATTGAAGGTAGTATATCAATCGAAACGTTGAGACACTCAAAATTTTTTTTATCGACAATGGATGTCCGAAATCAAACTGTTATCGTTGCAAGATGAAGAATTTAATAATATAGCCACAGCTCGCAGCCCAGTTATTCAAACTTGTCTGTGATTACGATTATCGTAAGAATTATATCAATTATGAATCTATGTCGAAAATAACAACAGCATTTCATTGGATAGACAGAAACGCTCTGTAGACAACTGTTTATGACGGAAAAAAAGGCATCTAGTAATGGCATTTAGTACCACCACAAGTATAATAGATCTAGAATGTATCTATGTATTAATATAATAATTTATGTTTGAAGTGCGTTGGCTCCTGAATAGATTACATATAGACAGGCATGCAAACAGACAGACCGACGGAAATGGGTGACATGGTTTTTCTTGATGATATGTCATGAATCATCAAGAAAACGTAACAGAATCTCGAATTCGAAATTATTCGCGATTACAATACCTCCCCCCCAATCGACAATTCAAAATGCATCAAATCCGCTTTGAGTAAAACGAAACGACTAGCGATAGAGTGTTATTTAGTATTAATCACCTGGTCGGAAACTCCAATTTGGCGGGGGTGTCTGTCTGCATCAGTGCTGCAGAATTGTTATATCGCAGCGAGAATAACGAATGATGGCTGCTGCCTCGCCAACTGAGACACTCTCGCCTGCCTGCCTGCGACTAATCCAACTATTTGTCACTTCACGTTGTCTGTTAAGAACAGATTAATCTTAATGAGACAATAGGACGCAGCTGTCTAGATTGTATCGCGCGCCTCCAATATTTAAATCCGCTACACGCTGGGCTGTTCGGGGTCGAAGGCCTACAATGCCTCCCTCACTTCTGCCGTTTGTTTCCTACTCTGATACATTTTCCATTGTGTTAACGTGATGTCTGTGCTATTGTGAAATCACGATCAAAAGTCACAGATTCATTGCTTTCTGTCTGTACCATATATCTTCTCCTTTTTCAAGTACGATCGACGACTCGAAGGTTGGCAACCCTCCGTACATCCACATTTCAAATGATTTGATATTTTTGAGAATTGCAACATTTATAATCCATGCTTCCGTTCCATGAACGAGAGTTGAGAAAATGCCATATTTAGATAAGCGATGTTTTTTCATTCTGATTCTTATTTCCTGAGTGTACGAGGGTCACGCGGAAAGTTTTTAGATACAGAAAAACTACCAAGTTTTTTAAGAAACTTTATTCTGTTTTTTCAACATATTCTCCCCCTACCTCGAAACATTTAAGCATTCGGTAAAACCACTTGTCAAAATCTTGTGACCAACGTTCTTTCGAAAGGTTGCTGAATTCCTCTTCAAATGCAACGATTGCCTCTTCATCGGTGGAAAAACTTTTCTTTGATCTTAGGGAATAAGAAGAAATCGTACGGAGCTAGGTCCGTAGAATAAGGTGGGTGAGGCAATAGCTTGACACCCTGTTCAGCAAAAAAATTGAGTGTTCTAGCGGCGCTGTGGGCGGGTACATTGTCATGGTGCCATTGAATACCTCGTAGACCAGTCTTTGGACGGCTCTTGCATAGTTCTTGGAAGACTACAGGAACACATTTGGTTATATACCATTCAGCAGTAACTGTCCTTTGATTTTCCAAGGCTACCGTTGTGATGTATCCACTTTTAGAAAAAAAAGATGCCACCATTTTCTTTCAAACAGTCTTGGAACGACGAATTTTCGTTGGAGCCTGCTCACTTTCAAAGCACCAAACTAATGATTGCTGTTTAGTTTCGGGATCAGATCATAACCATGTTTCGTCTCCGGTTACGATATTAAAAGTAATTTTTACTGTGTCCATTATCCAATTTTTCAAGCATAAAATCTTTTTGCTTTTGCTCACTGGTCAACAAATGTGGTACCGATCTGAAACACCACTTCCTTAGGCGAAGGTGATCATGAATGATTATTCGGACTGCTACCGATCCAATCCTCAAAGAAGCCGCAATCTCGGTGTCGGTAATATGTCGATCTTTTTTTTACGATATTTTGCACAGCTTCTACAGTTTCTGGAGCAACAGCAGTGGGCGGTCGAGGTTCATCGTCGAGTGAGACCCGGTCCCTTCAAAACCAATTAAAAACTGTAGCCCTAGAAGGGGCAGAGTCCCCAACGCAACTCACTAAGCTTTCGTGACATTTTGCTTGTCTTAGTCCCTTTTTATAATCATACAAAATCATGGCTTGAAAATCGCGACCACCCGGTTCCATTTTCACGTTAAAATTCGGCCAACACTTAGATGCATTCGAGAACGTGGCAAGGCAACTGCTGAACGATTCGAAAGCTGCCATTGTCTGCTCAAACTTATTTAATCTTGTATAGATTAAGAATATCTAAAGACTTGCAGCGTGACCCTCGTATTTATTTGTGGAGATATCATCGCTCCAAGGTAGTTATACCGCTCTACTCGTTCAGCATTTATTTTGTCTGTAGCAAAAAGAATGATTATGCTGCTTTATCTAATTCAGCTAGGTAGTGTATTTTCCCAAAATTGGGATTACTAACACCGCAACACTTCATTTCGGGTATAAAGAATGATTTTAAAAACATTACGTAAAACTTCAGTTCTCTGACGTATTTTGCAATAGAATAGAAAGAAGTGTGATATGCTTCCCGCAAATCTCATAATAATGAGGATGTAAACACGTAGAACTTGCGACATAAACTCCTCGGAGCCGCTGGTGGAGCTTTGCGGCCACACCGCTCCGGGCAGATCTCTGGAAAGTTTAAGTCGCGCCCGGAATTACAACACCGCTACCTCCACCCCCCTCCTCACCCAACTCTACTACCACCGCCCCCGACCACTCCCCCGCTGAGCTCACTATGCTTTCTACCGTTCCGGGCCCGGACCGAAACGGCCCAACTTCTTAGAAGACAACGATGCGCCACCTGAATTATAAACGCTACATAATCCAGGAAGTAGAGGCTTAAAAATTTCTGGGGATTGACCAAATGGAGTAGGTGAATATCTTAGTGTGATCTATTCGATTTGTTCATCGCGCAAAAAATATTCGATACAAATCGCTAGAAAATTTTACAATGGAAATGATTTTGAAGGTGGTTCCTCTTAAGACAGCATGTACCATCCCAAAGTTTAACCAGGGGGAAACAAGCTGCACAAGGGTACTTACAGAAGTGCTGGGAAATGCCGTTTTCATAAGCATTCCCAATATTACGCTACATATGTTTTGATAGCATTTGTCTACTTTTAACCAATCAATGGAATTATATTAATTATTAATGGTTCAAGTAAAGTAGTCTTCCATATTATTTCATAAGACTGCTATATCCAAAAAAAAAATTGCATTTAGCTTTCAACTGCACAAGCCTGTTATGATTTCCAAGAATAAACATTTGGGGAAACCTATGCAAGGATCCACTCCTCTCTTTATTTTCCTGTATTCATATAGTGCAGATGCTGTACGTATGTATGTAAGTATGTATTTGCGTTTCTATTCACCTACTATGAATTTTATTAATAAGACTTTATAATCAGTAAATGTGCAAAATGCATACTATCATCAAACTTTTATTCTCGTGAATGATGTGAAGGTTTCTTTATTCATAAAAATGCATCATATTTTTTTAATAATATTGTCAATTACTAAGCAAATATACAAGGAGTTCAATTTTCAAAGCTTTTAAAAACTACATCCTGTGTTTATTAACAGCCAGTACCACTACCACACACAATTTAACCTATTTTGATTTTACAAACACATTCAAAATTAAAATTTATGATTTTTATCTGGCCAGTAGCATTCAGCACAGGATTCTTCAAAATATCAGAGTAATTAAATGTCAATTATCTCAAACTAGAACTTCCTCATATTTCTGTGAATGGAATATCAAAGTACATCCACAAACTTCCACCTATCATCCGCCAATTTCATTGGAAGTTATCCGTTCATTTCCTAGACTAACAGCCGAAAAGCACCTGGGAGTTAACCAAGACTGAAGATGGTCAGTTTATAGGCGGACACGGCCATTTAGACGAAACTTGTGTTGTTTGCGAGTCGGATTAGCGACTTGCCAGATTGGATTTCTCTTCTTAGATATATTAGACACATTCATGGAGTTTGTTGGCGTCATTCTCTTTTTGTAAAAGTAACATGACATGAAACCATAGTAAGAGGTTCGGTCCTGACCGATATCGTAGTGAAAACTAAAGTACGAATCTCTGCAGTTTCTTGAGAAATTCTTAGTGAAGGTGCAACCAAATTTTGCTGATACCACACCAGTGCAACAATTTGAGGCCATATTGACGCATTGTGAGTAATTACACCAAGTTTACGTAACCAATTAATACAAAACTAAATAAATAATAAATCGATTGATCAGCTGACAAGGAAAATACCAAAACAAACTCGCTCTCGGAAACAGGTCTGTATCAAGGAATGATACGACGGCTGCCTGGGGCAAATAAAAAAGCAGAATAATGTCAACAGTTCAACACTCAAACACACCTGAAAATGTCACATCAGCTCAATCCTACTCGAATGTATTAACACAAAATGCATTTAAGTACCCGAACAAAGACCAAGCATTAATATTTAATTCCTGTGATGGATCTAAACTACAGGACTACCTACTTAAACTTGGTCCGATAGTTAATCCTAGAAATATACTATTTTGCTCAAAGATCTCCAATAACCGAATATGTATATATTTAGCAAGCAAACATCTAGTCGATACATTTCTAGACGATCCAGGACAAATAGAAGTAAATGGTCAAATCATAAAAGCACGAAGATTAATAACACCATCAGATCGGTTAGTCATTTCAAACGTAAGCCCCACAGTTCCACACACAGTTTTGAATGAAAAATTAATACAACTAGGTCTAAAACTAGTATCACCTATTACATTTTTAAGAATCGGAGCACCACTACCAGAATACAGCCACATACTAAGTTTTAGAAGGCAAGTATATGTTGAACCCAATCAACATACTACACACCTCCCAGAATCGGTAGAAATAACTCACGAAACGTTATCTTACCGCATTTTTCTATCGCTGGATAGCCAAAAATGCTTCAAATGCAACAAACAAGGACATGTAGCTTCCCAGTGCCCATCACCTCCCCAGCCTCAAGCAAACATATCCGAAACACTGATTCAGTCCACCTCCCAACAGGAACGAACAATCACACAACAGACAAACAACAACCAAGTAGTCACAACAAGCAAACAAAAAGGAGTTGCACGTCAACACCAAGTCAATACACAAGAACCAGAAACACAAATCACACCTACAAATGAAGTTACAAAACCCACAGATAAACCATCAGAAACTACAAAACAAGCCAGCGAAATAGTATTAGAATACCAAGGTAGCGAAATCGAAGAAAGACAACCGGAACAACAATCTACAGTTACAAAACAAATTTTAACATACAACAAAGATACAAATACTCAACCTAGCACGTCCTCAAAGCGAAACTTCTCAGAAGCGATCTCGCCGACCACGCCAACACATGATCAACCATCAAACGCTACAAACCCTCCCTTATTTGCAATACCCAATACAAAAAAAACAAAGAAACATAAGCCAGATGTCCAACATTCATACATCTCCCAGGAGGTAATCGAAGATGCTAAAACCTTTATAGATGCCCATAGGCCTCTTTTGACCTTGAACAGCGACCAGTTTAAAAGCCTTCTTGAAAATACACATGGAACAAATGATATAATGAATATAGTTAAAGACTACACAGATGACATTAAAGGACTGATTGAAATGATACTCTTAGTATACCCTCACATAACAGATAGAGCAGTAAAAAATAGATGCACAAGACTTCGGAAAAAACTAGAGCGGCACATCGATAACACCAACGAATACCTCAGCGATACCTCTTCCATGGATTCAATAACACATTAGAATACACGTAATGCATATTGGTTTCACGACGTTACTCCAATGGAATCTGAATGGATACTACAGCCATATAAATATGCTACACAAACTTATGTCAGATCACAACCCAGATATAGTCTGTTTACAGGAGACCCGATTCCACGAAACAAAGACTCACACTCCAAAGCACTATACGGGATTCTTCAAGAACCGTAATTACAATTCCAATCATATAGCTAGTGGAGGTGTTGCTATATATGTCAAAAATAATATAGTAGCCAAGCCAATAAACTTGAATACACAGCTAGAAGCAGTTGCAGTCACAATAGAAGGTTCCCATAATATTAACATTTGTAACATATACATACCGCCCAACTATCACCTGGATATAAACGAATTCGAAACATTAATTCAACAAGTTCCATCCCCCAGAATTATCCAAGGAGACTTCAATGCTCATCACCATGCCTGGGGTTGCAAAAGAAACGACACTCGAGGTAAAATAATAAAGGACATGTTAGACACAAGTGATCTTAATCTGTTGAACGATGGTACAGATACAAGACTGGACCTAGGAACCGGAACCTCATCAGCAATAGACCTGAGCTTAAGCTCAACAAATCTCGTGACCTATTTAAATTGGAGTGTACTGCATGACCTCTATGGAAGCGACCACTTTCCTATACTAATTTCCAACCCCGAAGAAACACATATCAGTACTCCACTTGAAAAATGGAATCTAAATATAGCTAACTGGGTCCGCTTTTCAGAAATTATAGAACATAACCTCCATGAGACTGCAATAGGAAACGACATTGATCAAGAATTACACAATTTCAACAATATCATTATAAAGGCAGCATATAATAGTATTGGTAAAACGAAACCAATTTTAAACAAGCGTCCCGTCCCATGGTGGAACGGAGATTGCACCGCAGCAGTTAGAGCATCTAAACAAGCACTAAATAAATTCAAAAGGCATAAAACTACTGAAAACCTAATAGATTTGAAACATAAACGGGCACGAGCAAAACTAACAACAAGAAGAAGTCAAAAAGAATCTTGGAGGAAATTTGTTAGCAGTATAAATAGCTCAACACCAGTAGCAACAGTCTGGAAAAAAATCAAAAGTATATCCGGAGATAAGACATATTCACCAATCAAATACCTAAAAGAAGGAAGCGTTACGCATACTAATAACGAAGCAATCGTGGAAGCACTTAGCAAAACTTACCACAAAAATTCCAGCAATCAAAACTACAGTCCAGAGTTTGTCAAACACAAGACAGATGCAGAAGCCACACCATTACAGTTCCAGAATAAAGAAGACCCGATAAATACACCAATCTCCGAACACGAAATGGAAGAAGCACTTAATGACCTAAAGGAAACTTCTGCAGGTCCAGACGACATACCCTCTATATTTCTGAAAAAACTGCCACCAATAGCAAAACAACACCTACTGGACATTTACAACAAGATTTGGACGGAACACAAATTCCCGAATATATGGAGACAAGCATTCACTATACCCATATTAAAACCAACCAAATCACCACTTGCACCAGAATCTTACAGGCCGATATCATTAACATGTGCAATGTGTAAATTGTTAGAGAAAATAATCAATAAGAGACTTTTATGGAGTTTAGAGCATCAAAATCGGCTAATAAGTGAACAATCTGGATTCAGACAAAATAGATCTACTATAGATAACGTTCTTGATCTTGAGACACATATACAAGAAGCTCTTAGTAACAAACAACACTGCCTCGCAGTATATTTCGATATGAACAAAGCATTTGATACTACATGGAGACATGATATCATTACAAAACTACTGTCATGGGGATACGATGGAAACATTATCGCGTTTATTTCCAATTTTCTGAAAGATAGAAGCTTTCAAGTACGCTCGAATGGGGTTTTATCTAAACCCAGATCACAGGACAACGGTATACCTCAAGGATCAGTCATAAGTCCTACACTTTTCTTAATAGCTGTCAATTCTATCATAAATCAGATAGAAAAACCAGTCCAACTACGACTATACGCAGACGATATGATAATTTTTGTAAGGGGTAGAAATCTAACATCTAATACAAACCTAATACAGAACACAATTCACAACTTGGAAAAATGGTCAGATAAGACCGGACTATCATTCTCGCCAGAAAAGACAAAATACATCATATTCTCCAATAGAGCAATAGAGAGCAGAATACCATTGAAACTAAATCATATGACACTTGAACAAACACATGATATACAATTTTTAGGACTCATATTTGACCGTCAGATGACATGGAAAAAGCACGTTGCATACCTAGTCCAAGCATGCGAAAAGAGGATGACCGTGTTAAAATATTTAGCCAACAGGCACTGGGGAGCTGAAGGTAAATCGCTACTGAGCGTATATCGATCATTGATCAGATCAAAAATAGACTATGGTAGCATCGTATATGCCTCAGCCAGTCCTTCTGCTCTTAAACCGTTGAATAGTATACACCACCAAGCACTTCGACTAATATTGGGAGCATTTAAGACAACACCCATCCAAAGTTTATACTGTGAATCTGGAGAACTATCATTGAGCGACAGAAGGGCGATGCTAAGCCTAGCGTACGCCACCAAAATTGCCTCAAACAAGAGTATACCAGCCTATAGGAACATAACCCAGATTAATGCAGGTCTAAGTAATAACCACTCCAACACAATCCACCGGAAGTCATTCCACCAGAGAATATCAGCTTATTTAAGAAAACTTGATATCTCCCAACTTCCTGTTCCCACTCTTGGAAATAATAAGAACATCCCACCCTGGATCATACAGAGGCCAAACGTTAACAAACAACTCACGAACATGACTAAAACAGACACTCCTAAATTAGTAATAACTCAAAAGTTTCAGGAATTAATCAACAAATATAAAAACTATGAAGATATATATACGGATGCATCAAAAATCGATAACAAAGTAGGTACAGCTGTTGTGACTTCTACTACCACCCTAGCAATAAAATTACCAGACGCAGCAACGATTCTAACAGGTGAATTGTGTGGAATACTAGAAGCACTGAAACTAATCAAGAATAAGAACATCCAAAAATCCATGATTATAACGGATTCACTTAGCTCTCTAGTATTAATTGAAAAAATATACACAAATAACCATCTGGTACAGGATATCAAAGAACTCCTACATGAACTACAATCACAAAACCACAATGTAGTCCTCATATGGGCACCTTCCCACGTGGGAATCAAAGGCAACGAAAAAGCGGACAGGCACGCAAAAATTGCAGCAAACCTGAATCGAACGTCAGTCATAAATATTCCAGCCTCAGATATCAAGGCATTTTTAAAGAATAAACTTATCAGCATCTGGAACATCAATTGGCAAAACCATCAATCAAAACTGCTAGAACTAAAACCCAAATTCGGACCATGGAACACAACCGCAACAACCAGGAGACATCAAACACTAATCACCCGGCTTCGCCTAGGACATACCAGGGCCACACATGGATATTTAATCAATCAAGAACGAGAACCTATGTGTGAAGTGTGTGAAGTGATATTAACTGTCAAACACATATTAGTGCAATGTCCTGTATTAGAGTACTATAGAGTGCAATGTAATCTCAGATCATCAACTCTAAATGATCTATTAGGACCAAATTGTAACGTTTACAACTTGATAAGCTATTTACAACAAACTAATTTATTATATAAGTTGTAATATCTCAGCTATTACCGCTAATGGCCATTAGGTCGATGCGGTTGAATAAAAAAAAAAAAAAAAAAAAAAAAAAAAAAACCATAGTAAAACGATGTGATCACAGTCTTAAGCATTCTTAAAATGAAAATTAGTATTATGAGAATAATATTTGTTGGGCGTATATTGATATATTTTGTTGTAACAGGTAAATCAAAAAAATTAATATTATTACTGCTAATTGGATTGTTTGCTCGTACCTTTTGATACATTTTAGAAATATGTTCCGTACAACTCACAGTAAATATATGAATATAAGCTCATACACAACATCATTTTCATTTTCGGATATTTTAGCTTTGGTTCCTATTCTATATTTTTAGGGAGTCCGATAGGAGAACGACAAGTTAGGGTTATTTTATTCAACTTTCATTTGAATTAGAAGTTGTGAATATAAATTTCGATTTAAATTCGAGCGTACTTTCAACAGGGAGATAAAACGCATTCATCCTTAGTCCGATTTTCAATAAAAGTGACATTACGGCTTCCCAAACTTTCCTCATAAGTCTGGAACTTTTAAAAGTCGCTATATAAAACAGCTCCCGGAATCAATTCGGCGCTTCATCTCGACAGGGCTATTAGTCCGGTATACAGGGATTTTCCATGTCGAAAATTCTCACATGAGTTGTGATTACTCAGCTACCTAGTTGTACAATACGATCAGTGAAAATTCTGCACAGAAAGTACAGAAATTTTTTCACAGATTTATCACTCGCCAAACCATTTTTTATTGACACAAATATTATTAATAATAATAATAATAAATTTATTTGCAGTAAATATATAAAAAGAAAACATTAAAAAAATATAACTACAAAGTCATCGTAAACTATTTAACCACAAAAGATACTGCTAATAACATAATGCTGATTTAAATAGCAGCCTCATACTTAAGCTAAAGTAAAAACTAAACTAAGAATCACTCATTACAAATATGAAAGTCAAAAAAAAACAACAGCAACTAGGAGGGAAAAAAGTTATACATTGAGTATGGAAAATATAAGAAATAGAGAAAATTAAGTATAGAGCAAGTCAAAGAAGTCAAAACAAAGTCAAAGAAGTCAATCACAACCTTGCAGTGCCTACAAATGTCTAGTAATGGCTGATCTGAAAGCTTTAGGTGCTAAGAATTTGATAGATGCTGGAATTGGATTGTACAAGGAATATATGTTAAACAAAAAAGATCTGCAAAACATTGTCGTTTCATGCGGAGGTGGAGAGATAAAGCACTTGTACCTGAGATTTAGGTGGTGGACGTCATTTCTAAAAGATATTTGTTTTATATGGGTAGGGAGGACACTTATTAGTCAAAATTCTGTGGTACAGTGTCAAAGCATGTAGTTGACGTCTTCTTGACATAGACAATCAGTTTGCATCACGTAGTTTATCGGATATCCTCATATGCTTATGCTATACCATAAATAAACCTTAAGCATGACTTTTGTACTCGCTCGATTCGATGTTCATCACTCTTATCAATACACGGACCATACAGTGTGGTTTTCAAAGATTTGCCAAGTAAATGTCGATAGCTAGTTTGTTGTTTCATGTACCTGTCGAGTGCTGCTAACAGCATCATTTTAATATTTGTTACCTGTCCAAAAAGACACGACAGACTCTGTCAAGGACCTTCGTATATAAAAAAGTATAATTGATATATTCTTTGGTCTTGCTCTTCCAAGTTGGAAGGTATTTTGAACAAACATTTAAATATTACTTTCACTAAACAATAAATATTGTTCTTCAACATATTTTACGGCAACCGTACTGTGAAATGCGAAATAAAAATTTACAGCCACACAACGGTAGACATTTATGAACTTTTCTATGAAGAATAGAAATTTGCACTAACCTAAAATTACCACAAGATGTGGTTAGGTGCAATACATGTACAGTTTGGAAGACGATTAGAATTTTTTTTTGATGACTTCACAGCAATTTCATCCGCACACACCGGACTATATGCCGTATAACCCCTCACTATCTATTGAATGTAATAAGTTCATATATATACCAACCAGACCAGCATCAGCAGACAAATAGTTTGAGAGAGTGGGTTATGTTCCTTTTTCCCTCATATATCCTCGAAGCTCCCATTGTTGGTTTTCTTAACTCGTACAGGCAAGAGCCAGAGTTCATAACTTACTCAACGAGAGAATGAAGAGGTATTCGATATCAATATATGATATCTGATACCGAAGGGAACTTTTAATTCAACTTTTTACCAGGTCGGGACTTTCATATATTCAGTGGTGTAGCTAGATACCGTGAAACTGTATCAGTTTTTACGAAGTAATTACAAAATAAAATTTGAAGAAGAAATATAGTGGAACGTGTTTTGCAATATTCAGTGTTATTTCGAAAATCGTGAGCTTGTATAGACTTTAGTACGAAGATCTGAGGTATAAATATGAATGAAATTTTTGAGATTTTATGAAAGCGAGAGATAGAGAGCAATTATTACATCATGAAATCCAATAATTTTGATAAAATGTTACAATTTATCTTATTCGAACTACTACTTAGATGATGAGAAATTAGTTTGATATTTTCAAACATTTTGATCATTCAAATATTGCGCTGTGATGGATCCAGTATGGCGTCAAAGTATGCAGAAACATGTTTTATTTTTATAATGACCGTAAATGTGACGTTCTCAAGATGACATAACTTTTTTTGATTAAAAATCATGGTACAAATTTATAATCCGATATTATAAGTAATTTGAATGAAATATTTTTGAAGAAAGTCTCCCAAATGAATGGGTATAGTACATTAAACTATAACAATTGTTATTGTTCATAAGATATTTTTTGAAAAAACAATAGGAAGTGATAATTTGTCACTTTTTATTGAAAAATCAGAACATGAATACAATTATTTTCCTTGACATCATTAGTAAAAGAATGAATTCCACTAATTTTCATGTAAAAATGAACATAATAATCAAATTTGTTTTGACTCGCAGCTAATTTTTTTGATATGTTATGGTAAACAGCTTGTTTTTAACAAGAACTAAGTATTTCGATGGGCCCCACAAAAACGAAAATTGTCACGATAGACACGCTGAAAGTTTCTAGATAAAGGAAAACTACAAGGTTTTTTAAAAAACTTGATTGTAGTTTTTCAACATAATCTTCCACTACCTCAATACACTTACGCATTTGGTAAAATCACTTGTCAAATTCTTGTGACCGACGTTCTTTTGAAAGGTTACTAATTTCCTCCTCAAATGCAACGATTGCCTCTTCATCGGTGGAAAAACTACGACCTCGTTACTTTTCTTTGATCTTAGGGAATAAGAAGAAGTCGCACGGAGCTAGGTCTGGAGAATAAGGTGGGTGAGGCAAAAGTTTGACACCCTATTCAGCAAAAAATCGAGTGTACTAGCGGCGCTGTGGGCGGGTGCGCTGTCATGGTGCCATTGAATACCCCGCAGACCAGTCTTTGGATGACTCTTGCATAGTTCTTGGAAGACTACAAGGATACATTTAGCTATACACTATTCAGAAGTAACTGTCCGTTGATTTTCCAAGGCTACCGTTGTGATGTATCCACTTTTAAAAAAAGAAGATGCGACCATTTTATTTCCAACACTTTTGAAACGACGAATTTTCGTTGGAGGCTGCTTACTTTCAAAGCACCGAACTAATGACTGCTGTTCAGTTTCGGGACCATAATGCTATAACCATGTTTCGTCTCCGGTTACGATATTAAAAGTGTTTTCACTGTGCCCATTATCAAATTTTTCAAGCATAAACTTAGCCTAAACAACTTGTGTTGATTTTTGCTCACTGCTCACAAATGTGGCATCCATCTGGAACAACGCTTCCTTAGGCGAAGGTAATAATGAATGATTGTTCGGACCGCTGCGGATCCAATCCCCAGAGAAGCCTCAATCTCGGTGTAGGTTATATGTCGATCCTTTTTCACCATATTTTGCACAGCTTCTACAGTTACTGGAGTAACAGCAGTGGTCGGTCGACCTGTGCGAGGTTCAGCATCGAGTGAGACCCGGCCCCTTTAAGACTCATCAAACCAGTTAAAAACTGTAGCCCTAGAAGGGGCAGAGTCCCCAAAGCAACTTACTAAACATTCGTGACATTCCGCTTGTTTTAGTCCCTTCTTATAGTCATAAAATTCGGCCAACACTTAGATATATTCGAGACCGCGGCAAGGCAACTACTGAACGATTCAAACACTGCTTTTGCGTGTGAGCACATAACTTTAGACAAAATAGCTGCGTGCTCAAACCTGTTTAAACCTGTATAGATCAGGAATGTCTGAAGACTTTCAGCGTGACCCTTGTATGACGGGAAAACGAATCCTTCTCTTAACCTGCTACAATAGAGATTCATTTTCCTTTACTACAATACCGATATCCCAAAATAATCTCAAATCCATTCAGGGCCAAAATACGGTTGGATATGTGTATTTTATTTTTATTATGATCCATAAAAACAAATTTGAATAGAGGAGATGCGATGTAAGGAATCCAGAAATGGGCCATTAATATAATATGGCGGTAAACCGCTTTGGCCTCAGGTTACCTATTACCCAGCTATTTCCAGCAATAAACGCGGATAAAGCGGCCAAGTAAAATCGTTATTTATGAACCAGGCATAACGAGGGCACTGTCTAATCTTTACCGAATATAATACTAGCCTATACATTCGAAGCAACACTAAATAACTATATGCATCGACGTTATGCAAATATAACCCATGCCCATTTTGTATGTACACTTTTTCTAAATTCCACAGAAGTTCATTCAACATCCGATATTTTTGCCTTAGTAGTCCTTATTATGTATTTTTTTGTGATCATAGGACATGCTTATTTTAGCACTTTTTGCGTTCTGCGGAAAAAGTAATTAAACTGCCTGAAATCCTACAAAATAATCATGAAAGTATTTATTAAAGAAAATGTTCCTGTTCAAAATTTAAACTACATATCAGATACAAATTTTGAATCAATAAGTACTATGACAAACAACTGTGGTTGATATGCGTAAATATTAAGAAATTATTATAAAGTAGAATAAAGCAGAGCTAAAAATTACCAGACAAATCTGTAACATATTCATCCACTATATTGTTTGAATTGTCTATATCGATTTAGATATGGATCTTAATTGTATAACGAACATTGTCCTCGAATATTCCGGTCCACACGAATATCTGAGGCATCAGTGAATGTCACTAAGCATCATAACAACCTCAAGTAACAAATTCATTCTGATTTGATTATAAGTTCACCCCAAATTTCCAGTAATTGAAATTTAATGCAAATGCGCCTGTCCACTATGCCAATCATTATATTTCCGTGGAGACAAAAACATTCTCGAACTCCCATAATAAATAATCATCTTATTCATCTATACCAGTGATGGCGAACCTAACCAAATATTTGTCTCTCATAACGGCCAAATTTGGTTATTAATAATAATATTATGACTTACGTTAATAATAATTGATAATTTGATTCTGAAACCAAAAATCATAAATATTTATATATTTTTTTTTCAGTTTTTACTTTTGTGATTCGTGACACGCCACGAAAATTATGTTTCGATTTTCCAAAATTTAGACACACAGCTCACAAAGTTCGCTTCCACTGTAAATATTCTGACCTAGTTGAACTGTTCCACTGTTCCGATTGAAAGTTATTAGCTTTATACAATGGATTAATACTAATGTAATTTTTGAGAATGTTGTCACAATGCATTTTGAATGTCAACTCCAGATTTTTTTTTATTCTACATTTCTGTGTCATTCATATTCTAAAAGGTATAAAAAGTGATCGAAAAACCATCCTAGAGAAAAACAACAATAGATTGCTGTGTAAACTCAATTTACGAATGTCACGCCAGAAGTCTTTTGATATTCCTAATCTATGCAAGTTTAAACAAGTTTGAGCACGCAGATATTTTTTTTAAAGTTGTATGTGCTTACACGCAAAAGCAGCGTTTGAATCGCTCAGTAGTTGCCTCGGTCTCGAATGCATCCAAGTGTTGACCGAATTTTAACGTAAAAATGGAACCAGGTAGTTGCGATTTTCGAGCAATGACTTTGTATGACTATAAAAAGGGACTAAAACAAGCAGAATGTCATGAAAGTTTAGTGAGTTGCTTTGGGGACTCTGCCCCTTCTAGGGCTACAGTTTTTAATTGGTTTGCTGAGTTTAAAAGGGACTGGGTCTCACTCGATGATGAACCTCGCACAGGTCGACTGCCCACTGCTGTTACTCCGGAAACTGTAGCTGTGCAAAATTTTGTAAAAAAATATCTACATATAACCTACACCGAGATTGACGCTTCTCTGGGGATTCGATCGGCAGATGTCCGAACAATCATTCATGATCACCTTCGCCTAAGGAAGCGGTGTTCCAGATGGGTGCCACATTTATTGACCGGTGAGAAAAAAGCAACAAGAGTTGATTGGGCTAAGTTTATTCTTGAAAAATTTGATAATGGATACAGTAAAAACACTTTTTATATCGTACCCGGAGACGAAATAGGGTGTTATCATTATGATCCCGAAACTAAACAGCAGTCATTAGTTGGGTGCTTTGAAAGTGAGCAGCCTACAACGAAAATTCGTCGTTCCAATAGCGTTGGAAAGAAAATGGTAGCATCTTTTTTTTTAAAAGTCGTTTCATCACAACGGTAGCCTTGGAAAATCAAAGGACACTTCCTTATGACTGGTATATAACCAAATGTGTTCCTGTAGTCTTCCAAAAACTATGCAAGATCCGTCCAAAGACTGGTCTGCGGGGTATTCAATGGCTCCATGACAACGCACCCGCCCTCAGCGCCGCTAGAACACTCGATTTTTTTGCTAAACAGCGTGTCAAACTATTGCCTCAACCATCTTATTTTTCGGACCTAGCTGCGTGCGACTTCTTCTTATTCCATAAGATCAAAGAAAAGTTACGGGGTCATTTTTCCACCAATGAAGAGGCAATCGCTCCATTTGAGGAGAAAATTAGCAACCTTTCAAAAGAACGTTGGTCATAAGAATTGGAAAAGTGGTTTTAACGAATGCGTAAATGTATTGAGGTAGGGGGAGAATATGTTGAAAAACCAGAATACAGTTTCTTACTTTTTTACTTTCTGCGTGACCCTCGTACATGGTTATTTATTTGCGTTGGAAAAAATGTTGTCTTCGAATCGAGTAATTTGAGAGACGCTACTGTTAGACAGTCCAAGCGAGATAGGATACAAAACAAGTGTTGCCGACAGTTATTATATATTCAACGATCAAAAATGGACTTGACAACTCTGCACACGCGTCAGAAAAATTCAAGTTAACCCATATTTTTGGACTTTGGACACCGTTGCTAGATGAAACTGTGGTGTGTGACTGATGTAGGTCGATCAGTCAGACTGGCAGGTCCTTTATCATGCAAATTATGCGCGCAATACATTGGAGGGGACGGAATTGGTCGGGACGGGACGAGACGGGGGTTTCGGCTCCACTTCTCATACTGGTTTCTGGGAAATGGAATGGAGAGAATATCGATATCGACAGCCTTTTTCCGTACGGGATCGAACAAAATGTAACATGGCCCATATACCGCGAGATAGGAGGAATCTCATTTGCATCTTGTTCCGGATATTCAGGATGAAACCACGCAGGCATTTTTTTCAGCCAATCATACCGAATGGGAAATTGAGAATTTCAACTGGCCGTACTCTGTTGCCATTCAGAGGTTAGAATGAATTAGTTCTATAGACAGGGTTCTTTGGGTTGTACATAATCAATGAAATTGTAAATTCTTGCCACCCTTCATAATGCGGCTTAGTGGCCAACAACGATTCCAGGGACAATGGAATTACAGTTTGAAATTGTAACTGAGAAAACAGTCGGTTGGCCATTTTTGCCGGTCAATCGTCAGCTTGAGTACAGCTTATAACAGTTGTAAAGTTGTTTGGAATACCAGCGGAAAGCCGCCACCGCGTCGCCCCTTCTGCAGGGGTTGGGGGTGAGGAGGCGGTTGTTCTGTCCAATTTGCTGCTACCCTCTGCAATTGACCGTTCGACAGCGACAGATACTCTCTGAAACTTTAACCTCCCTCGTCCGACCTCTGGAATTTGGTTGCTTGAAATGCCAGAAACTCTATTCAGACAGTTCTATATATTTTTTTAGAATTTCAAAGATCTACATTCTACAATTATTGAAGCCTCATTTGCTGATAGAAACAAATGACCACTGAGTTAGAGTAGTGATGAAGGGACTCAATCCATATCACCTCTTTTCCAAATACATCTTCTGTAGTTCAGTTATTGAACAGGTAAATCACGATAGATGGATTTTCCTGTTCTACACTTTACTTAAAATCTTCTCCTTCTTTTTTGGCATTTTCGCATTACGAGTTCGCCGGTTTTGCCCTCCATAAATCTCTGACTTCGCAGACACCAAGCATGAGGTCTCTAACTACCATAGCTTGTCCAATGGATGTTTCCCATTTTAGAGCAGGTCTTCCCCTACGTATTCTTCCTCCCCCACTCCAATATTATTTTTGGCCATCTGTGCTCTGATATTCTTTGGACATGACCGTACCATTGCAGTGCTCTGTTTTCCATTTTTTTAGTAATGGAGCATTCTATTCCCATTCGATGACTTATTTCCTCAGTTCTTATTTTGTCCTTTCTGGTGACTTGTAAATATCTTCTCATAAAGTCTAATTCCACTGTTTTTTATTTTATTTCGTACTGTTGCTGTCATCGCTCGAAATCTTAAACGTTTAATAATTCATATTCAGTATTGGAATGCATTAAACATCTTGGAAACTGTTTTTTTAACCCCAATCGCATCGAAAACAATTCCCACAAGAAAAAACAAATAAAAAAAGTATTTTTAGGACGTGTCTGTGGCCTCTGATCATTTTTCAAAAAAATGCATCATTTGTAAATTTTTCATTTCTGTAATCTTTTGTTCTTGTTTGAAATAAATAAATATTTTCACATTTGCCATCAAAATAGACAAAGATGGTTTCATCCACAGACACAAATTTACACCATTTCAATTTTTGAATGTTGAACGTTATTTTCAGCGCCTAGTTCGATTTATTCTTAAACATGGGTACATTATGTTCTGTTTCGGTTTTAGCGACTTTTATTTGGGATTGTTGCATTTTAACTAAATATTTCACTTGCAGTAGTATCACTTTTTTGGAAGACTGTGTAGAATTTCAAGGCTCCTGATCCACTTCAACTAAATTTTGGAAATATTGAAAATTAAGGAAATTTTCGACAACCTACTAAATTTCAGATTTTATGAGATTATGAAGAATGTCTTCTGAATTCAATTCCAACTGTCAAAAGTTGTTAAATCCGATCTCATCCAAATTCCTATTTCTAAACTGATACCACTGACGCCTCATGTAACTTCTGAAACTGATCATGTGGTTTCCTATCTGATTCATAATATTTCCACTGGCCTATAACTAAAAACAGATCCGTATTAATGAATTCGTCACTGAAGTTTCGCTGCCGCGGCAGACTTTAGCGAAGTATAAAACATTATGATAAACACATTGATCTTGAAAATATGATAATAATATTTTCAAAATCAATTTTTTTCATTGTGTGTTGTACCTTGATAAAGTCTGCCGAGGCGGCCGAAACGTATTAAAGGATTCATTAAAAGGCATCTGTTTTCAATTATAACCCATCGAAATGAATTACTTCCTTTTTTTTCAGGTATACGAAAATTTATAGGCGCAAAACTACGCAAACTAATTCAGAAAAATTCACTTTCAATTTCATAAAAATCAAATTTATAATTCTTGTCACTGAATCTCCTCGTCGGAGTTGCCATTCATATTATATTTCTTATCAGTATTGGTGGATGTGCATTCTGTTAAATACATTGCACATTCACCTTATTCTTGAAAAAGATCATATTCAATGTCGTCTAGATTTGAAAATTTAGGACTTCAGTCCTTGTCGAATCTTGATTCCTATGGATAACTATGAAAACTTGTATACATAAAATCAGCGGCAATTGCCTTCCTGGCGACCTTGGAGGACGAGAGGACGAACTTAGCCACGAAAACTTGGCAGCGCAGATGCGGGACACTTTGCCTTTCCAGTTTCCAGATGAGCTTTTTAACATTCTAATCGCGAGTAATCAAGGCAAAAAGTGAGTTAACGAAACGACAGCGCCATGCCGCGTCAGACGAGAATTTGAATAAATTTTCTCAGGTGGAAGTAGGAGAGAATGGAATAGGGGGGGGGGGGGGGAGTGAAACGACCATAGCGACATTGTTAGGAAGGCACGTGGGATCCAATTTTGATGGAAATGTGCGTTGGCGTACAATCGTACATGTCAACAGGGGGACATTGTTTTGTGTGAATTCGGATATCGTTTTGACGGTAACATAGATTTTGTAGCAGAATTTCGCTCCAAGATTTACCAGATATGGTTTTAAAAACGTCTTGTGAATAGCTTAGGGTTTTGTTGACTAATTAGAGGTGTAGGAAGTTGATTCAGTGAGACAATTTCGAGAGTGAATTTAATGCACCTTTTGCATAATGAATGCGTAATGTTCAATGGAACTTAAACGCTGCGCTTCAAGCATAACGTGTATCAAGTGACTGTCACTTTGCTTTGTCATATGTCAAGTGTCAACTGATATGAGATAGTTCTTCATACTGCTGCTGGAGGATTGAATGACCTTGGACGTCAAATGAAGTTCGAGAAGATAGTTGTAAATAAGAATACGCTTCTGGTATCAATTGTCGGTCAAATTTCAGTCTGGAGAATGTCGTTTGCCAAAAAAAGAGCTATTTTATTTGTGCTCGCGCGCATTTTTCGTTGTTGTTTTTCCAGCTATAGAAGTAATAGATGTTCAATACTGAATTTTGTTGTGCTAGTGATAGTTTTTTTCAAATTTGAATGTAGTGTATCATCAATTGACCTACGTTATATTTTGTTAGGAATTCGATGACACAACTGTTAACTTGCCGTTCAACTTTTCTCTTGAAACGATATCAACATATCCTTGTTATTTTCTGTGAAGTAGTGATGGCGAGAGCTGGACCCAGACCCGGACCGCCCCAAGGTGCGACTGGCATGGCGTCAACCGCGTAGTTCCATGTGCAATTACAAGCCATTTCCATATCAAAAGCTGCTATCTTGAGCATCTCGGGCGGCGAATGCGAAGTTGGCAGGGCGGTGTGGCGGACGTGCCCCGACTATTCATATCGTAGAATGTGATACGTTTTGAATTCATGCGATGCCAGGAGTGAGGGCATTCGAGGAAGATGAGAAGAGCCGAAGGCCGAGGAGGCCTTGGGCGAAGGGACCGCCGACGACCATCAGCTTTACTTTTTTTTGGTAGATATGTTGAAATGCCTCTGTTAATTATCCCCCATTTACCATACACTAAGCTCCGTTGATATAGAATTCACTAAAACGTTTTCGTTTTGGTCTGGAATGCCGACAATCTGTCCACAATTTCCAACTGACGATGCCGTCGGCAATACATCACAACAACAACAAAACCGAGCAGGACTTTTTCCTAATTTCACAGCCGTCGCTTTCCTTTTGGCGCGACACGGTAATTCGAGGGCCAGGCTTCCAGCGCGCGGTATTTTTTGACGGGTCGTATTTTATTTGGAGATTTTAGGATAATTAAATTAGGGCGAGATGTTTACCCACCCTGCGGCTCGAGAGCTGAAGGAGGTAATTTCCTTCTTCTCTTAAACGGCTTTGCTACGCCGCGCCGCTACTTCTACAATTGAGGCGTTCTTCTGAAATACTGCATAGTTATATATTTTGCCAAATTTGAATAATTGCGTCATCTCCATATACATCTGTACAAATGAATATTTTGCATAAAAAATTCAATGTCACTTACGAAAGTCACATGTGCATAACATGCCAATGTTTTAGTAGAACATTATTTGATTGGTGGCTTGTAATGATTAGTGATCAAGTTGGTTTCTGCTAGTTTCTTGGGTAGATGACGTTGCGCTGTTTACTGACCGAATAAAAGTTAGATTCCTAAGAATGATTGTTGTTAGATTTTTTGTTAATTAGAATTGTTTTCAGTTATTGCTTACCTCTCACGGCAATTGTATGCGGACGTTCTGTAATAGCGAAACATTCAGAAGATGATCGACAACTAGGATGTGCAAATCAACATGATTATAGTAGATGCTGGCACTTTTATCAGAAAAGTAATTTTGATAGGGTTATTTGTTTAGAGGTCTATACATTCGATGGTGCTAAGATTCGAATATAACTATTATAAAATCGTAACTCATCAGGCAAGCGCTCAGAGGGCCACCAGAGTCTTTACCGTAGGTCCTGGTCAAAAATTGAGGCCGGATTCGTGATCAACGCCCCTCAATTACTCAGGAAACGATTTTTCGTATTGATTAAATAAATTCGATTTTTCGACCTAAAATGTCAACGTTCACTTTTGATACCTACGTTGAGTCGATAAATGGTTTCCCCTCGTATTTTTTGACTCTATACGCTGAATACAACGTTGTTGTCAGATTTGCGCCACAATGTTCCGTTCTCCTTGGATGACGCTTATATATTCGATGGTACTGAATGCGAATATAGCGATTAGAAAAGAGTAGGTAGTCGGATAAGCGCTCAGAGGCTCGCACGGTGCTTTCCCTTAAGTCAGGGCCCCAAATCGAGGCCGGTTTCGTGATAAGCGCCCCTCAATTACTCAGGAGTGACTACTTAGCTCAGTCGGCTGGAACATTTGACCGGCAATCAGAAAGTGTGTGTTTCGAATTGGTGTATCGACTTCAAATCAAGAACTAATTAATTGATTGTCATCTATGTATGGAGATGTGAAAAAAATATAATTTTAATCGGAAATTGTTGAAGAAGAGCAGTTTCTCAATTGATTTTGCTATAATACTGAAATTTGAATATTGATATAAACTAATTAGCGCCATAACGTGTTAAATAGTTAAACAAATATCATTGTAAGTCCAATATCAATTGATTTACATGTTTTATCCCTGTTTGCCTCGGCCTGATTTGACTGCGATATTCGGAAACGGTTTGCTTACGTCTAAACTTTTAGACGAACAGAAGAACGACGCGATGTCGCAAGAACAAAAGGTTTTATTTATTCCTCAGCATGTATGGAGCTAAAGTGCATTATGAATATTTAAAATATGTTTCTTACTTTTACGTTGTCAATAATTCACGAATGCCTTTTAAACTGTGAATTTTTTATTGGTGAAGAGAGGTTTATCTGACAATTCCATTATTCTGTTACCATGGTCTTATACCGCACTGATCTGTTATAACAGATAGTTCTTATCAAATAACTTCCTGCTCCAGATAGTGAGATTATAGAAGAAACCACATAGTAAATAAAAAAATATTTTCGGATTGACTAATATAAAGCTGCCTATAAATCCATCAAGTTTGAATTGGGATCGGTTAAAAACCACGATACATGTCGTCTCAATATTCGATTGAAGATTTGTAACAAGAAATGACTCATGAAAACGAATCGTCAGACTGCCATAAAATGCCAACGGACAAAAGAACTGAACAAGGATTGTGTAAGAATATGAAATTCCGTTAACGCGTCCGCCTAATTATGCAGATTGGCTGGAAAAGTTATTCAGACGCTGAACAATTTACAACGGCATTCAACGACCTGGAGAGTGTGAAATTCAATTTGGAAATTGCAAGGAATTAGCATGAAAAAGGGATTAGCTACATTTTTTGATTGCTGTCGAATGTCCTTTTCTTCTTTCACAGGTTAGACGTACAAAACTTAAAGACATTTTGAATGCAAGATGCAAACATCAACTAGATTCTTACAATTATAATTTTTGGCGCATTTTATAGGATGGTAAAAATAATAATTATTATTTCTGTACGATCAGACGAGACTCTTATTTTTTACGGAATATTATGCTGTCCCCATTTCAACTGCGGTAAAAGAGATGACACCCGCAAAACTATGGAAGATCCCTGTGGAGCACCTGTTTTGCTGTAACAGAAAGTGGAGGAAAATTTATACACGTTGATGGACATTTTATAACGGACCAGGTGGTGCTTCTCTGGGCAATTATTAGAAGACCTGAAGAAGCTTATTTAACAGAATTCCATGTCACCTATGACTGAAAGCTCTGGTAATATCAGAAGCGTGTTGACTGTACCTGCCCTGGTAATGATACCGATTAAAATACAATGGAATTTCAACTTCTAACCCAAAATGGCGGATTATACCTTGAAGGTTATGGAAACAGTGGAACTAATGATGTCAAGTAGACCACTGTCTAAGTCACAAGGTCAACAGAAGAGTTATAGTCTTCAAAAGTATCAAAATATAATCCAAAATAAAATCACTGCCAGCCAACGAAAGACAGGCTTTCAGGGATCACCAATTGCACTTTCACCGTCGATAACAAAATTCTGCAATTTTTTAATCAAAGCGAAACTCCCATATTGCTGTTGGCTGGTCTGTGACGTCTCAGACAAGAACCTGCGGGAAAAATTAACCGTTAGATATTCTGTCTATTTAACCCCTAGACGTTTTGTTGGTTATGATTGATTGGATATGGATCCAAAAGAGACGAGAGAGGTTAAACAGTTCACCGAATACAATTTTATAAGTACTCTAAGGGGACCAAACAGACGCAATGAAATATTAAAATTTAGAATGTGAATTAAAACAGGAAAACTCTACACGATGCAATGGGCTCGTTACGAACGTGAGCCTCTGTTCTCGATTATACCTCAAAAGATATCAGACGTTGTGCGCTACTGCGTCTTGGGCTTCCCTTTCCTTCTTTTCCTTCTCAGCGACCCTCGTCTTCTTGGGAGGCCGCCGAGCCGCGCCGCGTTGGCCTTTTCCCACGAGACGGCTTCCGAATGGGATTACAGACAGTGAAATATCTCCAGATAGACCTCCGAGACTGACCAAAGCTCTGCTCTGGCCGAGATACAGACTGACGGTTCAGGAATTCTTATTATTTCCGTCTTTGCCTTCATTTCAATTCACTGCCACACAGTGATATGAAAACGTCCCAAAAGCTGGGCAAAGTCCAAAAATCATCGTTTATTATAAATTTAATGTTAAGTTCACTAACTTTCACCACTTTCACTTCTTATCGACCACCGACTCATATAAAATACAGCGTCTATGAAGTTAAGCATCAGATACGAGGGTTTTGGGCCGCTGATTACAATTTGATGTCAAAATAACAAAAATTTACTAATTTCGCATTTAATGATCATTCCTAGTTGTAAAATATGAATGTTCTGGAAGCATAAATTAATTGATACTAACTGCAAGAGTATAACACATTGTATTCATTACATGATCAAATTAATTCTCATGAAAAAAAAATAACGGACGAGTTTTCAGTTGTATTAGTTTTCAAACACTCGATGGTCGATGAATCCTCTGATAATGCACTATCATAATTCATTGTAACAGATAGCTGTAATAACAGTTCTACAGCACACAAGTTTCGGGCCGTGCGCCTCACGACCAGAATTGCATCTAAGTTTTGATTTTTCTGATTTTTTTATTCTCATAATGAATCATCAGTGTCCTGGGCCCAATATTATACCTATTGATTGCAACTGACCAAAATCGTGCTTTGCCTACTAACAATGTTCAGATAGCTGCCAACGAATTGGTGACTTGGTCACAGAAGTGGAAAATCAAACTAAATGAATGAAAATTGATCCATGTCTGCTTTTCTAACCGAAGATAGATAAATCCTCCTCCAATAAGCGTTAATGGGACCACCATACCACGAGAAGTTAAGTACCTAGGTATGACCCTTGACACAAGACTGAAATGGAAACATCTCATCATACAAAAGCGAGAAGAACTCAACCTTTGTTACAAACAATACTACTGGTTATTGGGAAGATCCTCAAAACTGTCCCTCATGATCTATAATCAGATTCTTAAACGCGTTTGGCTCTACGGTTGTCAACGGTGGGGTTGTTCGAAAGATTCTAACATCAAGATTATACGAAGATTCCAAAATAAGGTTTTAAGAGCTATCGTTAATGCCCCTTGGTACATTCGTAATAAGGATATTCATCGCGATTTGAAGATACCTCTGGTAGTCGACGAGATCAAGAGAATGGTGGCCAGGCATGAAGAAAGGCTCCATCACCACCCAAACGCAGAAGCTCTTCAGCTGCTGGACAATCACAATGCTGTCCGACGATTGAAGAGAACCAAGCCATACGAATTAGTGTAGTGCTTTGGTGCATAGAGCAGAGCATGTGTACGAATTCGTAGTTGTGGTGTTAACGTGATCTAAAGAACATCGATGGATTTACTTTATTGATAAGATAAGTATTAGTTTGTAAGAATTCAAAGGTAAATTAATGGTTGAGCAGTTTGATCAGTTTTAATATTAAGGCATTATGCCCTCCTAAAAAAATAATGATTCATTGAATCTCTTTACAATACCCGATGATCAAAACTCTTCGGAACTGTGTGGATGGGAATTTCAGGCAGCTCAGGGAATATCCGTAATTCATTGGCAATCTAATCTAAACAACGTCAACACTTGATGGATGTTCGTTGGTTTGTAGCGCCTGAGGAGAGGAGACGGTCGGTGGATCGTTCGGTGTAAGAACCGTTGCGTCGGCAATGTGCGATCGTCGTGCCATCTGCGCTCACTATTCACGGTGCATTCAATCTGACGGGTACGTCAGCCGAAAGTTAAGAGATTAATGCCGGACGTGCACCGTCGAAAGTGATGGAGGACCATGAGAACATGCTGCAACTTGACGGATTGACTCTGTGTTATGCTTAGCTGAAATACATTTTACCATGCACCAAAGAAACAACGTATTACGTGCACAATTTCTCGCTAGTAACTTTTATTCATTTTTCTCCTTTTATAGAAAACAGGAAAAAGAAGTTTTAATGGTCTATTCAAATTCTTCTATAAGGGAATGACATTTAAAAATAGGTGTTTGATCAAAAACTTATTTAGAAACTATAAACTATGTTTATTATGTATGGAAACGGCTCAATATAGTCCTACAGTATTTGCGGATTAACATAAATATTGGAATGTGAGCAGGTAACGATTGTTAATGATAAAGTTTCAAATGTCTATCTATCACACTTTTCGAGGTGCAGCGCCAACTTGATTTTTTTGAATAGCACTCCTAATCTAAATTGACATCGTTTGAACGATTATCTTTTCCAAAACTTTTCATAATAAACAGCGAATAACCAAATCATGAAACTGTTTACTAGTCTACTACTTGATTCAGAAATTAAATACAAATGTCTATAGATGTTTCTGATAACTTTTGACGGTTTGTTTTACACTAAACTAAATAGACTAGTACACTTTAATATTCATCTTATTCACTGTTTATTGAGCAAAGTTTTGTTGTCAATGATTTTGAATACACTATGCCGAATGGTTTCAAATGATGTCAATTTTGATTAGCACTGCTGCTATTTACAAAATTCAAGTTAGCGGTGCATCTCGGAAGGTGTCCTAGATAATCATTTGGTTTTTAATCATCAACAATATTTACTTGCAGATAACCTCGAATTTTACCTTGATCCTACTCGAATTGTTTAGGAGATAATGAGTCGGTTCTATATATAATGAGCATGGTACATGTACTGTATAACTGAGGTTACAAACGTGCATACAATATTGTCCAGCATTTTTAATCAGCTCGCAGTGGTTTATACTTAGTTAAGGATACACATGTGATTCATGGCTATTATTATTGAACTGTCATAGGTTTATTGAAAATGACACATATGCACTTTTTTCATGAATACGAAAAACACTGTCGTTAATATATATATAATATATATTAACGACAGTGTTTTTCGTATTTATGAAAAAAGTGCATATGTGTCATTTTCATATATATATATATATATATATATATATATATATATATATATATATATATATATATATATATATATATGTTTTCCATATAATTATTATTATTCATGAAAGGGAGTTTATGTAAAAAAAATTAAAAAAATGAAAAACACATTGGATAGTTTATTCAACAATGATAGTATTAAATTTTAATCAATCCATATTTCGTCCAAGATGATAAGTGAATTCGCAAAGCTTTCATAAATAAAATCGCGGAAACCAACAGAAAGAGTAGCGCTTTCAACCGATATCATAACATTTCGCGTTTCATATATGACAAAATAAGTAATTTAATGAATTTTTCCATACCAGTAAATAACTATCAACATACTCTAATCAATAACCCACGTAAAAACTGAACAGCTTTTATTTATTCCATTGTTTCACTCAGTTTAGTGCATTCATGTATGTCGTGAGCTATCATATATCTATCTGTATGTACCGTCAATCATGAAAATGAAATATCCCATCATTTCAGCAGCAGGAAAGTCAGCCAATTACATTTATTCCATTAATAAATGCCTGTTGGCTCTGGCGAAAATATCAACATGAAATAAAAACATGGATCGGTATCGCGCATGAAGATCACAGGCCATGGTCGTTTCATCAGGGCTGAAGAGACTTTTATAGTGACTGTGAGAATTTATTGAACATAGTCGAAAAATTCCAAAATCTAGTATTTCATTGAAAACTACAATGTATCTAGTGGTGTTCAGAGTAATAACGAAGCTATGTGTACGTATAACAACGCGAGTATATCTGGTGAATATTTCCAGTCCACTGTTCAAGCGATGCTAACGAATGGTCGGATGAGAAATCTACAAATATCAATAGAATGGCGTTCTCGGTTTGTCAGGTTGCTACGTCTACTGTAAGTTTGTCTTGATTTTGTTTCAACTACAAACAAAGTGTTCATAAAAGAATTACCGCCTGTCAGTAGTTCCAATATTTATTTTTGTGGAAATTGAAACATGAACAGCTCCAAAATTCGATTAAAATAGTAATTTACAAAGTAATAGAATTGTGCTAGAAGTTCAGCGGCAACGTATATGAGCCATTTTTGTTTGAGGGACTCAGAAGCTTGCAAAGGAGTCAACATTTGATTTTTACATTTTTCACAACTTTCTCGATATAAATCGAATTGAAACAAGTCTAGGTGTTGTTTAAAAAACATCCATAAAATAATATCAAGTCCCTGCACATCCTATATGGTGCGAAAAAGTCGTCTTCCCTTCATATTCTACCCTATCGCATGTAAAATGGTCCGCAGGATCTAACAGTGTGCTAAGATTCAAATTAGGACGCCGACGTCCTGTTTTCAGGAAACATATGCAGGAGAATCCAAATTCAGGAAAAATTCTGCTTCGGACTTTCATTATCTATTTAATTCTGAAGATCACCACATTTCGATTGATTAACTATCTTCAACCGTCTTCAGGTGAACTTACGAACTCTTTTGAACAACAGTTCTCAGGATTTTCAACTCATTTTTCAAGGGAATATTCAGGCCTGGACAAATCAATTAACTATTAGTAAAATATTGTATATATAACATAAACATCATCGATCGAATTCTCGGAATCAGCATCCTCACTTTCTAAGTTATGTTGCAAATTAAGCGTAATTACTTTTATTCAAATCGTTCAAGGAGTTCTGTGGCCAGCGCGCTGCCGCCTCTGAGACTCGCTTTATATCTGAACTTTGAACGTCATTAAATCCGACAACGTAATCTGATTTATTATTCTTATTCGGCGACTGAACTTACATACCAATATATTTGCCGGAGGAGAGATTTCGTGTCCTTCCGGGAATTACTAATGTAACGTTCCGGGTATTTTCTTACAATTTTATCTCCGCTAATAGGAGGAGGAGGAGTACGTTAAAGAAAAAAACGGACCTTATCCGCAACCGACGACGAGAAGCCATTCTAGACTTTTCTTTGCCAGAGGGAATTTTCTAGCTGCTTAAAATGCAGATTCGATGTTTTATTTGAAAAGTAGATCGACCTCTTACACCGCACAGTGACTATGGTGGAATGAAATTGCCACTGAATCCGTTAATAAATCGCACGGTTACTGGTCTTTTTTTGCTTTTACATTTTACAAGGTATAGAGAGTTGTAGCCTTACCGAAAATGCCTGTAAGTAATTGGAACCATTCAAAATGTGGTGCTACCAGTCAATGCTGCGAGTGTCATACGAGCAACACATCACCAATGACGATATATTAGGAAGACTGAGGAAAGGCAGGAAAATCCTTTGGACACAGACGCATTTCCTGGCTGGCAAATCTCAACAAATGGACAGGTTTAACATCAACAGAACTGTTCAGAATGGCAGTGAACAAAATACGATGGGCTAATGTGGTCGCCAACATCAATAGATCATAGGCAATGAAAGAAGAAAACTTACCATGCGAATAGACGAGAGAGTGTTGTAATTGCGATACATTTCTTATTCGAGATATTGTGTTTTATTGATGTTTCATATAGGTATACATCAAGAAAAACCATCTCACTCATTTCCGTCTGTCTGTCTGTCTCTATGATTCAGATAGTACTTTTTGAATATTGAGGAATTTTTACGCTAGGTTACAGCTGTGACAAGTATGGAACACTTCGTTTTTGGGGTTTTCTAAGGCCTTGATCATTTTTCAACTTTTTTGATGACTTCGAAAAATTGGGGAGGGGAGTTGAGGGAGGGGGCAGCATCTGACCATAAAAGCTCTCAATAAAATCGGGAACAATCAAATGGAAAGTTATCAAAACCAGAACATTGGATCTCAAAAAAACCATCTCACCTAATTATTTTTTTGAATCATAATCACGGAATCAAACAGACGAAGGAGTCTGAATTAGGTCGAGCGTGTCCTCCAATATTTCTTTTGATTTCATCATGAAAAAACTTCTCTGCCTTATTTTCATTTATTCGACGTTATTAAAATTTAGAAAGTTGATTGCAAAAGTTATCCCAAATGGTAATTAGGGTGAACATGAATAATTAAGGTGGCAGAAAAGCTCGCTGATAAAATGAAAGGGAAAAAATAATGAAAAGTAAGGCGAGTGATCTTAAGGATCATCCGGAGCCGAATAATAAAACCAAGTTGCTCCAACTGGCTTGGAAAAAGAAATTCAGGTCGGCTCGGCTGCTGGTAATTGGGAGATTTTAGATAACGCCCTTTTAATCTTTACGAAATGGATATTTCTTCTTAACTCGCGAGACGCTATCCTTCTTCCACCCACCGACCTAACTGACATTTCTAACTACCGCTTATACCTTTTATATCCCTCATAGCAGGGGCAAAGTATTATTATTGTGTCGCATTACAAGCTTGACTAATATTATTGAAACCCAACATCGCGGAACTCTCGGAAAAATTAGGTTTGAGGATGCGTGAATTAAAATTATTTTATTCGACTGATGGCAAATAATTTGAAAAATATGTTCACATCTGGTTTGGATTCTATGGTACTTCTCAAGAGAGAATAATAGGTTCATCGATTAACTTACTGCTACGTTGTTTCAGCTTTACTATGTATTTTGATTCTGTCCTTTCCGTAATTGCTTGTAGATAGCTTATTTTAGGAGTAAACTCGCTTGAGACTCATAAAATTTTACTTTACGAACCTATTTAGAATGGCATCTAATTTGCATTCCAATTTTATGGCACCGTATTTTCATCCGTTTGCTTGTAAATAAACCTTTAAAGTTTTTATGATATTCTTGTAGATTCACTTTACATATCCTTATTTTTTTGTAGCAATAATAATAGCTATTCATTGTTACTGACGATACTTCTGAATCGACAAAACGCTTGTTAATCTTTTGGGCATTTTGATTTGTGAAACATTAGTTCAATACAATCACAAATGAGTTTAACATGATACATTGCAAGTTACCTGAACAGCACCAGTTGTTTCATCAACCAGTTTGTTTTCCAATCAATCTGTCGCGGTGAGAAGCGACGAGAAGGAATCGACGGTTGTCTTTTAATGAACGGATAATTCGGGTTGATCGTCTGACATGATTACACGACCGCTTCCGGGAGATGTCCGATTATGGCATGACGTTTATTTATTTATCAGGATCAGAACATTGATCTCTGATAGGAAGATACTAGATAGCATCGTTCCATCTATCTCATATTTACACAGATGCAGTGCATACGATCTGTCTCATCAAAGTATGTCATTCCAAATTTCAGTTTCTTCAGGAGTAGAATTTTCAGTGCTCGTTATACCTATAGTACACATCTCAACTCTACCATCTTTGACTTTTCGGTATGCAAAGTCGATCGACGCGACGATATGAACAGGAACGAACGGTGCAAATTCACGGTTCACGAATTCACAACACAGCAGCGATGCTGATGAGAAGAGAGTAATGATTTTGTATGGCGTCGCTGCGGCATCGGCAGTGGGAATATATATTCATACAACAGCAGAAATGGCGAAAACCTATTCGCACGCTGATTTCCGAACGCCTATAAGTACAGAACACGTGTCGTCGCGTAAGGTGGAAGAGAGCCAGAAAGAGATTGAGAGGAGAGAGAGAGTAGTTGTTGCTCGAAAAAATGTTATGTACTCGTCGGAGCATATAGGGAGAAAACAAATTTACATTTCAAATGCCTGAGGATCACAGCGAACGGTTTATTTACATATTGATGTCAGCAGCTGGAAATTTGATTTATTTTTCATCGATTTATGTATGAACGTTTTACCTATCTGTGCGTTTATTTTGTGTTCGTCTGGTATTTATTTGCAAACATTTATTTCAATAAGGTATGTTTTTTGTTTTTGTTTTAGACAATTCAAAATAACAGTTTAAATCACTTATTCAAACATATTTCAATCATTTAATGTGCAAAATATTCATCATGAATTATTTTGCAAAATAAGACATCGAAGGTATCAATTATCGATGGAGCAACGCAGTGAAAAGTGTAACATAACAAAAATTCATGTCAAAGGTTTCGCCAATTTTGACCCTGAGTAAGAAGTTTTATATCTGTCTTATATTCCGACATTCTTCATATTAAATTTAATATAGAGAGTAGTCTATAAAAACTTACCGCAAGGCATACCTGCTAGGGAAAGAACTTTTTGAAAAATCTACGCTAGAAAGGGTTTATAATTCCCTATGCACTGTGACCTTATTTTTTAAAATCGCTCGTCGTTCAGGAAATATGGAGCTTTGAATTGACAACAATATGGTTTTAGAAAAATGCAAAAATTAATCACTGTATATTCATCACGAATAATCATGTCATTCATTGCCGTCGGTATGTTTGTCTGTATGTCTGGTAATCTTTCGCCTAGCTATTACCTTAGAAGAATTTCAGGTCGAAGAATCGAGTTTTTTTGAACAAAACAAAAAATCGTTTCCCCGCTAATTTTCGGGGCGCTGATCACGAAACCGGCCCCTATATGGGGCCCTGACTTAAAGGACAATCTCTGGCGAACCTCCGAGCGTTTACTTGACCGCTTACGCTTTTCTAATAGTCATATTCGCATTCAGCACCACCGAATACCTACAGATTTCCAAGATTAGTTGATTCGTCGCGAGCGGAAACGATTAATGTTCCGGAATCGATGCGAAAATTGACAAATAAAACGACAGAACTTGAATAACTAGCCCGTTGACATATTCCGACGAAGAGAAATGGTGAAGTGTCATTTAGAACAATTCATACGTTTTGCACGTCAATAAAAATGGATGTTGTGGTGAGTGAAAGGTAGATCTAAAAAATACGTGTTGGTAGGAGAAGTTCTAGATATCTATCCAGAGGTGGTAAAGTGATATAGAATATATGCATCTATAGACGTATTAGAGAAGTGTACAAATTGAGATCGCTGCTCTCTGCTTTTTCCACGTTTACTTTAACACTCTGTTCGGGTTGTTCAAATAACTGTTAATACAACGCATTGATGCATGAATAAGGAGGATAATAAATAATTACAAAGGTAATATTTAGGGTTTAAAAAGATAATGTCAGGTTGACTCTGTATTTCATGTGATATCGCATTGCAGAACTCTTGATCCGGTTGAGGCAAGTTTTAGAAATCTTCGAGAGTTGGAAAATTTTGGAATTTTGGAAATTCTTTAAATCATTAGATAAATGTATTAGTAGCTCCAATAATTTTTTATTCAAATTCAAACGATCAAGTTCAAAAATCCGATTCAAATCTTTACCCCCAAACATATACTATTGCGTGAATAGCAGCAGCGTCAACCTACATGACGCCCTTTTTTTAGCTGTAACGTGTGATATGTCGGAAGCCACAAACGAACGTTGAATCGTTCATCTGTGACGCCAGGGCCGCCGCTCCGCAAACAAACACTTCTGGCAAAGATAACCGGCAGCAAGCTGTATTGGTTGGGGAAGCTCAGCGCGAACTCCGAACTTCTCCCAAGCTGCCTGTTACGACTCCGACCAAACAAATGAACGCAGCAGCCGAGCCGGGAATCATTTCGCACCCGCGGCATTCGCTCGTTATGAAACGCCGGAAATCGCATGCGGATCCGAATTCGCATCGCGGGCGAGTGACGAACGAGAACAAAGCCACCGGCGAACCGGTTCGTTTGCAAATATTCTTTTGATGGGCGAGCGCCTTTGTGGATTTACAGCCGCGTCGCGTACTCTTGTTTATTTGTGCAGACTGCCTCAAAACCCCCTATTTTCTATGAATATTTCCATATGCTGCCCTCTCTATATACGCGCTTCGGATTCTCCTGTTTGATCTTCCGTCTTGTAGATGTAGATACACCTTGCAGGGATTTTTACTACCCACACTGCTTTCGTTCGTAGGTTAGACAGTTCGCTTGGCTGAGAAATTTAGAAAATCCATGACGGATTCCGACCTGAATCAGTTTGCGCATTTCTTTGAAGGCAGCTGGTTATCGGAGATTAAATATAAATATAACCGGTATCTGTTTAAAAATGAAATTAAGAAAAATCGTTATATATATATATATATATATATATATATATATATACAGATTTATTCATTCTTCTATACATTATTTTTCATGCTGCGGCCCTAAGCAACTCAACAGAATTGCATCTATATCATTATCCCAAATTGCTCAACCAGTTCTTCTTCTTCTGCTCCTCCTTTCCTGTATCTTGTCTTGAATAATTATCTGCAATAGAGGGTATTTATCTCCTCTCATAACCTGACCAAAATCACATCACCAACATTTTTGTGAAAATTTATCTGGTGCGATATTAATAGACACGTAACAAATGAGTTGCCGTTTCAAGAGGAGCTCCAAACAATTCATATTCCAGTTACAGAAAAAATGTCAAGCAATTGCACTTTGTGATGGCGATGTACTAGTATTCAATGTAATCGTTTTATAAAGCAGCCATTTATAGCCATATTTTCTTTTTTTTTGTCAAAAATTGTCACAATATACTAAGGTTTGGTACATATTACGCTTCTACGCTTCACTTCTGTTCCTGATCGATTGAAATACGAGGGTCACGCTGAAAGTCTTTACATATTTCTAATCTATACGACGGACTCTGCCCCTTCTAGGGCTACAGTTTTTAATTGGTTTGAGGAGTTTAAAAGGGGCCGGGACTCACTCGATGATGAACCTCGCACAGGTCGACCGCCCCTTGCTGTTACTCCGAAAACTGTAGAAGCTGCGTAAAATATACATGAAAAAAGATCGATATATAATTGAGGCTTCTCTGGGGATTGAATCGGCAGCGGTCCGAACAATCCTTCATGATCACCTCCGCCTAAGGAAGCGGTGTTCCAGATGGGTGTCATATTTGTTGACCAGTGAGCAAAAAGCAACAAGAGTTGATTGGGCTAAGTTTATGATTCAAAAATTTGATAATGGGCACAGTAAAAACACTTTTGATATCGTAACCGGAGACGAAACATGGCTATATCATTATGATAAAATCAAAGGAAAGGTACTTCTGAATGGTATATAACCAAATGTGTTCCTTCAGTCTTCAAATAACTATGCAAGAGGCGTCCAAAGTCTGGTCTGCGGGGTATTCAATGGCACCATGACAACGCACTCGCCCACAGCGCCGCTAGAACCCTCGATTTTTTTTTGCTGAACAGGGTGTCAAATTGTTGCCCCACCCACCTTATTCTTCGGACCTAGCTCGGTGCGACTTCTTCTTATTATTATTTCTGAGATATATCCTGTCCGTTATTTTCTGACTGAACATACCTGTCATCTTGATCGATAATTTTCAAAATATGACTGACATTTTGTCAATCAACCATAATTTTTCGGTTCCGACACATCGGCTTGCACGTTATGTCATCATGAGATATCGTCGTCAAAAAAGCAAGGCAGAGGAAGATAGAGAAACAGAGACAGAAGAAGCGCCACCTGCACATTCGGGATCTAACAAAGAAAAGTAATCCCGTCCCGGTTTGTGTCCTGGTCATATATCACATATCATAAGCGCTCCCGTTATAGGTTTAAATTTTAAGGAGATAAGGAGAACTAGGGCGCATTCGACAGTGTCGGGGAAGCATCCTTTTCCTTGGTTGAAATTTTGAAACCCTGTAAATCTCTCAATAATGCTGGTGGGTCTTCCTTTGATTTCCGTTTCACAACGTTTCGATTGTTAGATTGTTATGGATAAAAAATGTACGATTCTCAGCTAATATCCAATAAAATGTTGATCAAACAATATCTAAGCCCACAAACAATTTTAGTTCAGCAGGGTGTCGCTATAATGTGGGAGGTTTAATGGTTTGAAGTTTACCCGCAAGGTATAGCACGCCTTTGGCGTGGCAGTCGAAGTCGTATATTTCCCCGGTTGTCGACAATTCTTGCCGTTTTATCGATACAAAAGGCGCTACGTCTGAATCTGAGGTACCGTAAATCATAAGAAAAGAAGGCGATCACGATTTCCGCTCCCAGACGATCTTCTGGGAAAAATACATCCTACAGTCCAAAGGACAAAACGCTGAATTTAACTGATAACGATAACAAAAAAACTTCACTTCCTATGCATCTTGCGACAAACATTGTTATTCATGTATATAAACAAAAAGAACAGCAATAGAGTCAAATGCTCTTATTTGGTAAATATTTTCTGTCAATCTAATTGAAATTATGCAATTGAAACCGGCACTGTGGTGTCTGTCTTTGATTTCAAATTTGGCACTAGATTTAAATTCGGACAAGACCATTTATTCCATCTTTTCGGCTTTTTTTGCACTTTTGTTAGAGGAAGTTAATTGGAGATGAGAAAAAAATAGGTGGAATAAATGGAAGAATAACACAAAATAATCGAATCCGTAATAAATATAAATCTCAAAATCCATATTAACTAATAAAATTAATTTTGTCCAATAACTTTTGAACACGGTATAATTTCCCTCATCCGACCCTGGAAACTTCCCAGTTCCCATTACATAATGGATATTTGCATGACTGAATAATCTTCTTCCTATGAACGATACAAAATGGAAATAGAATATGATCAAATCTGACATTTTACAAAATCCCGAAGTCCAATTCCCTTATCTAACCTAGAATAATTTATAGAAAATGGAATTGTAAAAAACGAACGATCGAGTCGTGGATATCTGAGTTTACGAACCAATGTGTGCGTTCAAAATATAGAAATACAGGGTTTGAGGTGAATCACATATGTTCGTAACATGTGGAAAGTCAAAAATGCATTCTTGAGATTCTTTCAACAATTGAAAGATTTAGTTTCAAGAAATCTAAGCTCTGCTTATTTCTCACAACAGAAGGTTGAACATGCTTTGTGTTATAAATTTACATGAAAGTGAGTTCACTTTGCACGTGGTTGAAAATGCTCATCTTGTTTCATTTGACTTTACTCGGCCTCTTGCTATTTTACATCAGAGGTTGACTACCGATGCTAAATATACACCTTAACATTGATGAAACCGTAAATGTTTACGAAATAATAAAATATCGCTGTTGTGCAATAATTTCTTTGTAAAGCGAGCCGCCATGTCGATCGTTAGATATAAATGGTTATATTTTACTATCACATCCTTACCTGTTGTATGTGCATGTGCACACGAAACATTTGCTCCATACTATCGATTGTCGAGTTATGGTACATTGACAAGATTCAAAGTTAATATCGGATATGATCAACTCATCTCCAAGTGTCGCCCACTATGGGGCGCCCATTGGCAACTTACCAAGTGAAAGGTTCTCATACCTGGACTGCCACATTGACTGATACATTGACATACAATACTGTTACTGTTTTTAGTATCTCATCGGGCATATATTCTTACCAGGTCGAGCTCCCAACGCCCCAAATGTGCCTCTTCGAAAACTCACTGTTTCGGAGAATCTCGGCATTGTGGAATCAGCTATCGGGGACTTTGTTCCTGCTATAGACATGCAATTTGCTATAACACCCCTGGCTGGGTTATGTATATGCCATCAGATTGCTCTCTACAGCTAGACCGCCAGGCTAAACTGACAATTCTGATGCATAGTGGAGAACGTACATACACTTAATATGTGAAATGGTTAATATATATTTCTTATTAACATAAATAATTGAATAATTAGTGATGCAGCACCAATCGAGTAGCGTATTAGTCTCGATATCCGTCAAAGCTGCGACCTGGCATTAATCCTAATGTCTCGAGGAGCATATCCTTGTTCTGCACCTGTATCATCAAATATACACCGACGGGCGGGCAGTATCAAACTAAGCCAGCATGTCGGCGATTACCCCTTCCTCAGCTCCCCGCTATCCCCTAATTTCGGCCGTAAACATCCCTTACGGCTGATAGTATGTTTGCCCAGACACCGATACGCGACTGATCCCTGTTTACCGCAGGACAGCCAACGTCAGAAGTGAAGCCACGGCTTGACGCATTACGATCTGTATTGTACTATGTGGTAGGACCACAATCATTCAGGATAATGCTATTTTAATTGTTAAATGATGGTATTAGCCACGAATTTCGTCAGTACTGTGTCAGCGTTGGTCTCGTCATGTGGTTCCACATCTTTTGTCTGATGCAGCGAGGGTCGCCGATCGGCTTAGAATTCTACGAATTGCATCATCTGTGTGTGTGTGTTTAAGTAAAAACGATACCCACAGTGAAAGATCTTTGGTGGACAACAAAAACCTGCCTGCCCGCCTACCGACTGGTAATTAGAGAAAAAGGAAAACATTTTCATTTCAGTTTTTTCGCCGCATTGCCAATTTGCTGATATTTTAAAACGTCAAATTGAAATTGTAGGTCGGTGCAATTTGTCTGCCTTGCGGATTACTCGAACTTTTTGTTCCTTCGTGATTGTCATTCGAGGTTGTGTTACGATTTTCAATTTCAAGTTATTTAGTTCAATCATCTCTCGCATTGAGCATACAGTCGAACTTTAAATCAATTATTGGACATAGATATAAATGAAGATACATTTATTTGTTCATACTGCGATAAGGATCATTGTGGATACGCTTATTAGAATCTGTGAGACAGAGTGCACATCGCACATCATTTTCAACTACTAAACAATAAGCATCCAAACATGAGCGCGTCTTCATCTTCATCTGATGAAGATGATATCTTATTTAATTCTCGTTTAATGAAGTGATATTTTATCAAAAATGCCAGTGCTTTACTTTGAATAAAAAGTGAAGTCACTTTGGTGAATTTCATCACCTTTTAAAAGACCTTATAAAATTTTAGCAAAGCATGCAGTAACGATTTTTATACTTTAATGAATAGAATAGAGGATAAACTTTGGCACAATTAGATTATGCTTTTTTTTCGTAAACAGGTAAAGGAAATGTAGTCAGCTTTGCTTATAGCACTATTCCATGCTCAATCATTCGCTTCCCAGGTTTACTCTGACTAGAGCAAGATAAAATCTGAGATAGGTGAGGTTGACAGGGACTGAATTTTTGATATTATTAGCTATGATCAAATAATATTATGAATATCAATAAATCAGTTTTTGTTACATATATTCTTTACCGTTTTTGTGAAAAGTTGAAAGATAGACCCCGTATTTGGCTTCTTCAGAACAACATACTGCAGAAGATGATGTATGTTTCGGATTATTCATATTTGTCAAAAACAAGCCTTCAACTTGTGTGTGTAGTGGTTTAATTAAATCATTCATCAGAACATCCATCAGCTATAATCCTAACTGGCTATCGACTTCGGTTGCCAGGTGTGTGGCATAAATATCAATCAACATCGAGGCTTGGCGACCGTCCTGGGCAAACGTCCGGCTGGTGTATATTTTCAAATTCCAGATTTGAGATTAGTGATGACAAATTTAGAGAGTTTAAGAAACTACAGAATCGTATATATTTTTAGATGATGTGAAAATTCTTTAAAGTACCCAAATGTAATATTTAATACGCTCTATATGAAAGTCATCCCCTGCTGTACGACCTTATCGTTGTCCCAATCTATATTATGTTGTTCCATTGATACATTATGTTAACTTAATATTACAATTATTTGCAACGCAAATGCATCACCCTGCATTCCATGATAATTTATAAGTTCCTATTCTATCGATATTATCATGGCAGATATTCGACCGAGCTGCTGATCACATAATAACTCCAGTCGCCAGTACAGCAAATACTAGAGGATGAAATAACGTGAAAGTACTTCGAATTAGTGAAAATTTTGTTCACGTAGGTCACGCTGAAAGTCTTTAGATATTCCTAATCTATACAAGTTCAACAAGATTGAGCACATAGCTATTTTGTCTGAAGTTGTTAGTGCTCACACGCAAAGGCAGCGTTTGATTGGTTCAGTAGCTGCCTTGCCACGGTCTCGAATGCATCTAAGTGTTGGCCGAATTTTAACGTGGAAATGGAACCTGGTAGTCGCGATTTTCGAGTCATCATTTTGAACGACTATAAAAAGCGACTAAAACAAGCAGAATGTTACGAAAGTTTAGTGAGTTGCTTTGGGGACTCTTCCCCTTCTAGGGCTACCGTTTTTAATTGGTTCCCTAAGTTTAAAAGGGGCCGGGTGTCACTCGATGAACCTCGCACAGATCGACTGATCACTGCTGTTACTCCGGAAACTGTAGAAGCTGTGCAAAATATGGTAAAAAAGATCGACATATAACCTACACCGAGATTGAGGCTTCTCTGTGGATTGGATCGGCAGCGTTCCAAACAATCATTCATGATCACCTTCGCCTAAGGAAGCGGTGTTCCAGATGGGTGCCACATTTATTGACCAGTGAGCAAAAAGCAACAATAGTCGATTGGGCTAAGTTTATACTTGAAAAATTTGCTAATGGGCACAGTAAAAACAATTTTAATATCGTTATCGAAGACGAAACAGAGTTATATCATTATGATCCCGAAACTGAACCGCAGTCATTAGTTTGGTGCATGGGAAGAAAATGGTCGCATTTTTTTTCTTCTAAAAGTAGATACATCACAACGGTAGCCTTGGAAAATCAAAGGACAGTTACTTTTGAATGGTATATAACCAAATGTGTTCCTGTAGTCTTCCAAGAACTATGCAAGAGTCGTCCAAAGACTGGTCTGCGGGGTATTCAATGGCACTATGAAAACGCACCCACCCACAGCGCCGCTGGAACACTAGATTTTTTTGCTGAACAGGGTGTCAAACTGTTGCCTCACCCCCCTCATTCTCCGGACCTAGCTCCGTGCGACTTCTTCTTTATTCCCTAACATCAAAGAAAAGTTACGAGGTCGCCATTTTTACACCGATGAAGAGGCAATCGCTGCATTTGTGGAGGAAATTAGCAACCTTTCAAAAGAACGTTGGTCACAAAAATTTGACAAGTGGTTTTACCGAATGCGTAATTGTATTGAGGTAGGGGGTGAATATGTTGGAAAAACAGAATAGAGTTTTTAAAAAAAACCTTGTAGTTCTTCTGTATCTAAAAACTTTCAGTGTGACCTACGTATTAATTTTTCTGTAAGAAAACGCTGCTAAGGGACCGGCAGTGTTAGTTAGTTTCAGTAAATCTGTGTTGTTAGATTGAGGCAACCAGAGGATGCGTTTGAAAGTTACATAAAATCGGTACCCATAGAGCGCACTCACTGCCTACTTAGTATGCAGCAGGCAGTGATGGCGATGGTAATTCCAGCAAACTCCTTACAACATATGCCGTCAGTTGCGCGGCATCCGAAAAGTTTGTGCTCCAGCAATAACCGAATCAGATTAATTAATTTGGTCTGTGTGTATGTGTGTTGGTCAAACTAAAACTAAAACCACTTGAGCACGTTTGCGAGGGTCCACGGTGACCCGGTTTATTTTAATATAATAACAGATCAAATTCTGCCGTTGCGTCGCGTCGGGATGGTCCGGCAAAAACGGAAAATTAAATCAACGTCCGACTGTCAGCAGGAGGTGCGCCATTGTTAATCTGATAACATCCTACTACCGAACTTTGCTCTGGGAGAGCTGTCACATTTTAGCTCCACACTAACATATCACAAACACTGTTTGAAATTTGTAGCCAATGTATGTAGATATTTGAGTAACACTGCATCATGGTAGACCTGTCGAAAAATGGATATATGAGAAGAGGTACCGAAGCAGTATACTACCAGCAAAAAAGCAGATCAGGAGGTGCTCCGGCATTTGCTGATTTTGTGAACGATACTAGATTCAAACTGGATATTCAAGTGTCGCCACTTTGCTACTTAGTAAAACCAAGCCCAAGAACGAAGACCTGGAAAGCAACTACCGAGCACCACAGAATTGTTTGGGACGACGCTAAGGTGATATACAGGTCATACACCACATATTGGGATCACCGAAAGTTCAAGGGGGCAGTTTTAATTGTCAGCAATAACAATGTTTACAGCAGACTCAGTTTGGAAATCAAACCAATATCCGGAGCAGTGTTGTTGAGATCACAGAAACCCACACAAACTGTTTACGAGGTTTTTTCAATTTTTAATGCTGATACATGGTACTGCTCTGTGTAGCTGTATGTAATCTATAACAATATAAATATATAATCAATAAATAAAACCGGTGAATCTGTGATATGTTTTGGATTGTTATATGGATGAAGTCTAGGTAAACAAGGTGTCAGGTGTGGTTTTTTAGGACCAAGTCTATTTTAAAAACTCCTCCTTAAAACCAAAACATGATCACGTTAGGCTTCTAAGACGAAACAAGATCAACATTTTCACAGAACCAAATATACACCATGTTTGTACATATACTTGTTAGGAGATGCAATGGATGTGAAAAATGAATCAACTCACCAGTTACAACAAGGTGCACAGACAAGGTGCTCCTCAAAGCATTTAATCGGTTGGTGGAATCTTTCGTTGGTGCGACACATCTATACTCGCCGCCTTCTTGATACAACACATTGTCCAGTCTCAGTTCTTGGGACGCACCCAGCGGTTCTAATTTCCTACTGCCAGGTTCCACTCTCGTCCAACATCCAGTCGTTCCTGGAAAGTACAATAAAATCCTTTAACATATTAAGAAAATTCATACGTGCAAAAATTTATTGTTTCATGTTAATCGGCGAATAGAGCGTAATGTTTATTTATGGTCGTTGACGATATTTTCATTCTATTTTCATATACGAGGTGTGATCAAAAAATAAGGTGAACTTTCATTTTTCTCAAAGAATGTTTATTTATTCATCAATTTCTACTTTGCCCCCTTCAAAGTAATGCCCCTCGGATATAATGGACTTGTGCCAACGCTTCTTCCAATCCTCAAAGCATTTCAAAAAATTATTTTTGTGATCTTGTTTAGCTCCTCCTTCCATGCCGTCTTTATCTCCTCAATTGTTGCAAAACGCCGTCCTTTCATGGGCCTCTTCAGTTTCGGAAACAAGAAGAACTCACGGGGGCTAGGTCTGTGGAATACTGTGCTTGCGGCATCATTAGTGTGTTGATTTTAGCAAAAAATTTGCGCACAAGCAACGATGTGTGAGCAGGGGCGTTATTATGGTTCAAAAGCCAATTTTTGTTCTCCCACAAATTCGGACGTCTCATGTCCAAAACATCCGTTAAAATTGCTTGGCACGAACCAAACGAGATGCCGATATCATCAGCAATTTCTCTAATGGTAATTCGACGATTTCCCAACACTATTTTCTATACTTCTTCAACGTTCTCATCAGTTGTTGACGTGCTGGGGCGTCCAGAGCGAGGTTCATCATTGGTGTCTTCTCGGCCTTCTTGGAATAGTTTATGCCATTGTAAACATTTTTTTGGCTTAAAGTTAAGTTAAGTGGTTAAGTATGAGTAGCTAGAAGCAAGACTTCGCCATTTATAACTAATAGCATAATAGTTATAATAAAGTCATTATTATTAAAGTAGACTCACCGTATGCCATTTTCAACATTTCCAGTGTTTTGGAGTACTTGATTCCAGTTTTCACACAAAATTTAATGCAAACTCTTTGATCCATGTTTTTTGACAGCAGAAAATCGTGGAGCACGCAAAACACTTCTAACCTTTATGCCTCTCACAAACAAAATAAACATGCTACATAGTTGAAATTTGGAACATATGTTCGAGACGAGTTTACAAACATAACCGAATAAAAAATCGAAGATCGAACGGATGTAGCCCGCTACATTTGAAATTTCCTTATTTTTTGATCACACCTCGTATTTAATCATATCATATGTTTAATTATTGTAACGCACGCCTCTATCATCGCAGTAACTGACGTTTCTAAAATGTAATTTTTAATTTATACTGTTTAGCATTTATCGACCGTTGAATAGAAAAAATATTTCCAAAATCATGAAAGTACGTTGAAGTATTATTAGTAAATAACCACACATAAAAAGTAAGATCATCATAGAATTGTGTACGTGAAGTAAGCATTAAAAAGGTTTGAACAAAATAGTGCCTTTTCATTTAATTGTTTTCAATATAACACAGCCTGGGGCTTCCATTGTCTGGAGAATTTTTCGTTTTCCAATGTTTCGATTGATGTGGGCTGTGCACACAGGAGCCATTCGAGTCGATTGCGTTCGGAGATATTTTCCAGTCCGGCTGTTTGGTATGTGGAGGTAGTCACCGCTTAATAAGCATCTGAGGGGGGAGGGAAAAGGGATTAAAAGGAGGCTGAGGCCGAGTTGTGTTTAACGGCGGAACTTTGCTATGAACGGCTTGGCTGGGCTGCATACCGATGGAGGATGTTATAACCGAACAGGAATTTGAGAGCGGGTAATTAGCCGGAAACCGTTGCGTCGTTACGCGTATCGATAACGATTTTAATTAAACTCAACCCCTGACAATAGATACAGCAGACATGACGCGATGACAGCACTTTACGCGCTGTTATCGAAAACGCTCTCCTTCCAATTTCATACTACTCCATCGCGTTTAGGAAATATTACGAATTTGGAATTAAAAATGCGTCTGATTTTACGACTAGACTAGACTTAGGTGATTGTGATTGATTTCGATCATCTCCGTACTCTAAGGGTGTTTGTTATATGAAAATTTGGACGGAAGCTTGGTGCTGAAAAGTTGTCTATTGATAATGTTTGTGAAGTTTTCCAAAACGAGCTGACTTACATTTGAAAAATTCAACTTATTACTTGTTGTAGCTCGAAAAGATTTATATGACTTGCCAATAAAAATAAATAATTCTAGCTAATTGTTCTAGATCCTGCTTAAGTTTGAATACTTGGTCGACAGCGCGTATACCTGTCCAGTCGTAAATCTTTTTCAGTAATGTTTATCAATTCCTCTTGGTCCCTGTACCTTGCCTTTTATTATTAGTTGCAAGACACGATACTGGTTACATCGAGGAATGTGATCTGGATCGGAGTTTCTTAGACATTTTGTGGCTGTTAAGAGTTCTCGAATAACGTTAGCCCTTGTAAAACTTCCTCATTTGACCTTTTTGCAAGGCATCGTATCCGTAGCATTTCTCTATAAATCCACATCTCCAGCACTTCATACGTACCATTTTACCACACTCTGTCGTTGGTTATCATTAGAGAAGGGAGATTTCATTTTGATGAGGGTTGAAGGACCTCAATTCCATGTCTGATTTCTTTATCGACAGTTGATATCATTACTGTACTCTGAGATAATATAGTGAATGGTGAGTCGGTATCGGAATACATTTTTTCCTGCTGAGTTCAGGAACAACAAATATTCAAATGACTGTTTACACAGACTCTTTTTCGCTTTGAATAAAATGTCGCGAGCTAAAATCCAAAGGTAGTGGGGAGATTTGCAAAAGAGCACCGTAAGTGAAGCCATTGCATCGTCGTATATGCAGTGGGTGGAAGTGGGAAGTGGGAGGATGAGAAGTAGGTAAGACCAAGATAAACAGAATCGCGAGCCCGCTCTGGCGACAAAGCAAACTCATCCCAAGTTTACAAGAGTTGGTCGCTTACATATGCAAGACGACGCACACCCATGAGCGAACTTGTCCTGTTTTTCAACCGACATTTAAATAACTGTATGCATCCCGCTCTACTTGGGGAGATGTCGGGAATGTTTACCCGCACTTGGGCGACGAGTTGTTTTAATTGCGGCACTTGCTTCGTCTCTATATGTATACATCAGAATCAGCCGGATGTTTGCATGAAATTCACAGCAACCAACAAATTCGGACTAGGATGGTGGATGTTGTCAATTGGGATTGGTCCATGAAACTAATACCAAAACAATGTCTACCCAATGTCAGCGTTCAGGCAATTTAAGCGCAAACCACCCTACCTCCGATATCCGAAAAGCGTCGTCAAATCTTCTAATATTGGCTAATAGAATTTGAAAGCGAGGAGCGATTGGGATAGGTTTTCGGTTAGCGGTTCGCTGGTATGTCTAGGTAGTCCTTTAATAACCCAAAGTTGTGTTTAATGGAGAAACTTGCGGAGCCACCTCTATCGCCGCCTTCGATCCGAAGTTAAGGCAGTCATTAAAGGTAGTCGTAGTCGTATTTCGAGATGGCTCATCAAATGGAGAGCGCTTCCCTCCCGGTTCACGATTATGTACTTTCAATTAATTATTATTCGGGATGGAAGAATCGATATATTTACATGCTGTCAGAAAGCAGTTATCGTTGATTTCTATTTACATGTAATGCTTAGAAACGGTTATGGTAGTCCATGTCAATTTTGCAGGATTGTTTTATAGGTTGTATGCCCAATTATAAAATAAAATGATTGTAGGGACTGATGAAGCATTACGAAATACTATGCGAAGAACAGGATGGCTGTACAAGGCATGAGGGTCACGCTGATGGTCTTTAGATATTCCTAATCTATACAAGATTAAACAGTTTTGAGTTCCCAGCTATTTTGTCTAAAGTTGTAAGTGCTTACACGCAATGGCAGCGTTAGAATCGTTCAGTAGTTGCATTGCCATGGTCTCGAATGCTTTTAAGTGTTGCCCGAATTTTAACCTGGAAATGGAACCGGCTAGTCGCGATTTTCGAGCCATGATTTTGTATGACTATAAAAAGGGACTAAAACAACAAGCAGAATGTCACAAAAGTTTAGTGAGTTGCTTTGGGGACTCTGCCCCTTCTAGGGCCACAGTTTTTGATTGGTTTGCTGAGCTTAAAAGGGGCCGGGTCTCACTCGATAATGAACCTCGCACAGGTCGACCACCCAGTGCTGTTACTCCGGAAACTGTAGAATCTGTGCAAAATATTGTAAAAAAAGATCGACATATAAGATACACCGAAATTGAGGCTTCTCTGGGGATTGGATCGACAGCGGTCCAATTAATCATTCATGATCACCTTCGCCTAAGGAAGCGGTGTTCCAGATGGGTGCCACATTTGTTGACCAGTGAGCAAAAAGCAACAAGAGTTGATTGCGCTAAGTTTACGCTTGAAACATTTCATATTGGGCACAGTAAAAACACTTTTAATATCGTAACCGGAGCAAAAAGCAACAAGAGTTTACGCTTGAAAAATTGGAAAATGGACACAGTAAAAACACTTTTAATAACCCGAGACGAAACATGGTTATATCATTATGATTCCGATACTAAACAGCAGTTATTAGTTTGGTGCTTTGAAAGTGAGCAGCCTCCAACAAAAACTCGTCGTTCCAGAAGTGTTGGAAAGAAAATGGTCACATATTTTTTTTCTAAAAGTGGATACAACGGTAGTCTTGGAAAATCAAAGGACAGTTACTTCTGAATGGTATATAACGAAATGTGTTCCTATAGTCTTCGAGGAACTATGCAAGAGCCGTCCAATGACTGGTCTGCGGGGTATTCAATGGTACCATGACAACGCTCCCGCCTATAGCGCCGCTAGAACACTCGATTTTTTGGTGAACAGGGTGTCAACTGTTGCCTTACCCACCTTATTTTCCGAACCTAGCTCCGTGCGACTTCTTCTTATTCCCTAAGATCAAATAAAAGTTAAGGAGGAAATTATCAACCTTTCAAAAGAACGTTGGTCTCAAGAATTTGACAAGTGGTTTTACGGAAAGCGTAAATGTGTTGAGGTAGGAAGAGACTGTGTTGAAAAAAATAGAATAAAGTTTTTTAAATAAACTTTGTAGTTTTTATGTATCCAACAACTTTTAGCGTGATCCTCGTAAGTTGTGATGAGGAAAGAATAAAAATATGAATGAGAAATACCTAAAAAGTGGGAATTAATAGGAATACATAAAAATTAATGACATCTGACAAAAATATTGCGTTATCCCAATACTTAAACACTAAATCTGTTACAATATTTATATAACCAAATCCATTAATTCACTTCATTTTTTTTTTCAGATAAGCATTGATGATCTATTTTGACTCCAATCCAAAGAATGGTGAGTACCTAACTATAAAAATGAGTATTTCAGCAGACACATCTCACCATGCAACTTTTGAATCAGTTTCCATGAAAATTGTGTAATTTGAGTACAAAGTTTCACAAATAAAACTCTTGTTTTGTGTGACGCTTTCGACGATGATTTAAAATGAATCTAACAATTTTTATCTGAACTAAAACTATGTTTTACACCTGGTGTTTCACCTGCCACTAAATTTTACGTGATACGCTTACGATCACAAGATTGTTCGAAACGTTTGGAATTTACAAACATTTACTCGTTTTATGTTTCAGTTATAGAAACTTTTGCATCGGTCCAGATAACGTGATAAATGCATTATCTTGACAATTGAGGTGGCGTATGCTTTAACCAAAATTCTATGAAGTACCTACTTGATGCATTAATATATATTAACCTATTTAAAAACTACGAATTATTGTTTTTTTGACTTTTATACATTGTTTGATGATTCCAAAATTTAGTTTGATAGCTTCAATTTTTTTTTTGAGAACCTGCACCACTAATAAACCAATTATCAAATTTATAGCACGACTACCTAATTTCATCCAACGATTGTGCTACTTTTAAGATCACAATGAAGTTCACCAAATTTGTCTTCACTCCACCAACTTGACGTTATAATATCAGTCTTGGTCCTTCGGTCCGATTTATCTTCGACTTCCAACTTATCCCAAACGAGACGTTACCAACTGGTAATACAGCCTCACTTGTAGACAGTTTTTCGGTGAATGCTTATGTAGCGTTATAGTGGTAGCGGTAAAGTCATATCAGCTCTAATCGCACGCGAAACTGCCCGACAGGGGCCCCTTCTTCCCCCCAGATAACTGAAATGGGGCTACTGTGGAGATCAGCCTGGTGCGATACGCAACCGACGACGACGACGACGACGACGACGATTGCTCGACCGACCGCGACCGCGGCCGTCATCGGTTATCTTGACTCTGGGGGATGCGGAAGCGGCTGCTTAAATAACAATACCGTATCAGTTTTGGGTGGCGTATACTTTGTATGAATGGAATGACACACTTGGGGGTACTGGCCACAGCAATCATAGCGTTACTGGTAGAGTTTTAGACGGAAACAGCTAATTCACAAACATTTACGAACAGATTGTCAGTTGTTGTGATGCTATTGCAGTCACAAAAAACATATCACTCCCCTCAGAAGGAAAGCAGTACAAGATAGGTTGCACTTTATTCAAATCAACTAATTCTTATACCTTGCTGGCGCTTTCTCGATAAAAGTATGCGATATTGATAACATGGTTTATGGTTGGTATCGACAACAACTCTTCCGTGAAACTAGAAATGTCCAAAAATTCCCTATATAAATTTTTAAATGCGTATTTGTACCGTCATTTCGGCTACCTGGGCTGGTCCCAAAAAGCCTCCAATCGTATATACATACTTCTCCAATAAGCGACAATAACCGCTGAAGTATCACAAAACGTGGACAATTTGAAGTTGAAACGGCGGGATTCCGAGTTCTGCCTAACTCAGAACTTCGGCGCACCGGATACAACTTTGCGATCGGTTTTCTCATCAACTTTATTCCGAATGAAACAAACTTTATTTGTCAGTCCGATCCGTAAAGGCGCCGGCGGTGACGCCCGGAGGATTTTTACTGCACCTCGTAACAGCCAGGACGTTTGGATTGAAAGTGGAATGCGATATATGCCATCGAATAAACATTTATGGCTAACGGTGACCATCACGAATAAATGCAGATGGGAGATAGTGAATCAATCGAATCCGTCATACTTGACACTTCTTGAGAAATAAAATCAATAATTACCTGGCGGACAAGCCAGCTGAACTGCACCTCCAAGTGAAACTTCTACCTGCCTCCCTGTAGAGCTCAACTCACTCACGTCAAAGTCTGGCTCTTGAGTTACGTCCACGTCATCTAAAAGGAGGAAATTTCAATTAAGACTGGAGTTATATAGATAGAAACCAAATGCTGCTTTTGGTTAAGGATGTGCATTGATACAGTCGAGTTATAAGTTTTTGTTAGTTACAATAAAAAGTAACCATATCGCAGCATATAGTATGATCATTAAATCTTCGACGTTGTTTAATTACAGAGGAACCTTTAATGGCAATTTGATATGCCATAAAACTTCGGGCGTACACCATAAAAGGAAATTTATCGGTGGTCTGTTGGTAAAAAATAGTTCGAGATATAGTGTTCGCTCCTCATAAATTAAATTTATGAAGTTTCTCGGAGACATTTCACCTCGAATACACGCAGACATTCCTATTAAAGTCAAAATTTACGAGTTTTATAATATTCCCGACAAATAACAGCTCCTTGTGCAGAAACTTGAGAGTATCCACATTCAACACCGAATGATGGATCTTTCAGAGCTTTTTGAATATTTCGGTTGTCATCTGAATATAATACCAATGAAAATTCTTACGGTTGTTCGATATTTTTGTACTACGGTGTGAAGCGATTGGGAATCTTAAATTCACAAAATAAATAATTATTTTTCCAATTTACTTGTTGAGTTAGTTGTGGGCATGCCTGAAACATTTGATATTTATTACGTCTGTCATGTATTTGAACATTAAAGTTTTTGTAAGGTACATGCGCCTTCAGGCTACTTTTTACACTATCCATGTAGAGGTTTGACACAGAAATGTGAGACAGGTACACGAATGAGTTTGAAAGCAGATTCATATTGACTACAAAGTTTACAGTTTTCACTCTGCTGTATTTTCATTGTAAACACAACTAGGCGTAGGTATAAACTTGTATATTTCTATTTGTCATTCCACTGGAAAGTTATTGTTTACATAGATTTTATCAAAACGGGGAAACGAGGAAAGTAGTTTCTCCTTTTCAGTTCCTTTTACATTGTGTATCTTTCCCTACACAGTAAATATTTTTGCAAGAGATTGGATATAGAATAATATAGAGCTATGCAAGCATTATCTGAACCTTGCAACATCACAACTAGGACATTGTTTCATCTAACGTTGCTTCAACGACTAATATCAGCACCGCATTGTATTGAATCTTCAACGATAATTATTATATATAAATTGGAATTTATGAGAATTGAACCTATAGATAAATTTCAATACCTGTTACCTATCTTACCCCAAACGACAGTAGGCAAATGGTACGAAATCCTTTCTAGTTATAGATGATTTACCATTCTCGTCTCTGGTTTTGTACTAAAAATTATTTTCAAAAGAGAGAATGCAATGAAATTGAAAAAAAATACGAAGATAGCTATAAGTTCTCATTAGTAAAAAGTAGTTAAGACGTACCCACCAGTAGCGAACAGTAAAACAGAATGGATAGAGAAGAAAATACTTACATCTGACGTTGAGGAAGTAGCCGATGCTGGAGAATCTGCCTAGCTGGTGTTTGGTGATGCATTTGTACCAGCCACTATGTTCTCGTCGAATCTCTGAGAAGTTCAGATGTCCGTCTGGGGTTTGCGGGACGGGGGGTTCGTCGTCGTCCTTCAGCCAAACGGGGGCCGCGCGCGGATTCGCGTCCACGTCACACTTCAAAGACACCGGCATGCCCTCGCGCACCGGGATGCCGAAGCCCGGCACGCGAGATATCGCGAACGATGGCGGGTCTGCAAGCAATGAAATTAAAACATATAGGTATTTCACTTTTATATATGCCTTTCAAGAGTTTTGTAGCTAAGAAACTGCTTGGTGTAGCCTTTTTAGTGGAACTCTTCAATCGAACACTATTATCAAAAGAAGTGCATTCGCTATCCAATGGGTTTCAATATTCCATTCCCATTAATAGGAACAACGCGCTCTATTTTCACAGAAATGGTGACTGTGCTTTAGATACCTAGTTTCCTTTCCAAGCTATGATGCGTAATGAATCCGTTATATGATAGTTAGATAGATAGATAGATAATAGCATTTGTTGTTCAACAGTTACCAATTAACAGGACAATATTATACATAACTCAAAAAAAAGTATTAAAAAAATACATATAACAAAGTACCCTCACCCTAAATGTGTATTTGCTATTAATTTATCAATAGAAATACAAAATATGTCACAGTAAGCACAAATACTATTAAAGTGTTTAAACATATTAGATATACAGAGGCGATTTCATCGAAATGTTTGTTCTTGCTCTTGTGGTTTTAAACATAAAGTGAGTACGTGATGCATTTATGTTGACCTGTTCAAGAAGCATGGGGCAATAAGTTGAATTATTCAAAATTTAAATTCAGATCATGCGCAAAACATAAGCGTTCACTTTGCGAAACTTCGCACAAATCATTGATAAATAACAAAAACAACAATGGACCTAAATTGGAACGGATGAGGCTGAATAAGTTATAATAATAATACCGATAGATTTGTCATTGCAAGCCAATGAAATCATTTAGATTGTAGATGCTCGTGCTAGGTGAAACTCTTCACCGTCATTCCAGATTAAAAAAATGTGATGCGTTTGGATTTATATTTAAATCATCGTCTGACTATCAGATTTGAATGTTTACAAAGGCTACTTGTCAACTAGCTAACTCTAGCGATATATTCATGATAGGATTTCAGCTAGTGAAATGATTAACGTTCACCGAAAGGTAACAAGAAGACAAATCTGATATCTGTACACGAATAAGGTGATAGCATAACTTCAATGCGACACCATCCTGAACAACGTGCCTCAATATTTGATCACGTCGAGCGTTCCTCCGGGAATCACCAGCGAAATCGACTTTTTGCTGTCGTTGATATTCGAAGTGTCAAGCTGCTTTACAATCCGTCTGGGAGAATGACGAGATTGCTTTATTATCGGTTTCTTATGATTGAAACAATTTCAGATACGCTACAAACCCAATCGAAAGCTCTCAACAGGACCAGCAATTTGGTTAGGTTTTTTATTCTGTGTGTTATATCAAACAATATTAGACAAACTGTTGGCAGCGACAATTCAAATCAAATATCTTCCTGTCCCGTAGGACAGTTTCAGTCCACTCGGCAACTCCCTGGTGCATTCAGACCATCTGTCACACAAGACCTCCTGCGCCAGGTTCTCCGGAGACTTCGACATTGTTTGTCTAGCGGATTTCGAGTTCATTAGAAGGTGAAGTTCCTTCATTGATCGGGGAACGTTGTTAAAACGACATAATTGGTCGCGTTCGCATTTGCCAGCCAGACCGATAGACTCAATCTCCTATGTCTTGCTTTATTTGCTCGTATCGGGTCAGTGAAGATATGCACTTAAGCTCAAAGTTGCGCTCTCAAACATTCTGCATTTTCAAAACAAGTTTCGATGGGATTTTAAAATTTATAACACGTGAACCGCGTATAATTCAAGTTTTTCTATTGGCGCAAAGAGATGCAAAGTACGAAAAACTATCAAAAGTTTGATTTCGGACTTCCATTGTCTATAAAATTTTGAGATTCACGGCGTTTCGATTGATGTGCTATCTTCAATCGTCTTCAGGTGAACTGGCGAACACGTTCCTTTCATGCCTATTTATACCCCGTCCGGTGACGTGTCGTTGTGCGCGGTCTGTTCTGATTGGTTCCCGATGCGCGGTATTCCGGTCTGCTGACGTGGCTGTTTGTCGGTCATTGTTTGTTGTCTGGTCCAGTCGTAGTCTATTAATCTTCTTTATGAGTGGCTGCCAGATTGGCTTAATGTCTACGCTGGGTTTGCTGTACACTTTGCTGTTGTTGGTGATGAATGCCGCCTCCTTGAATTTCCTTCGATACCAATGCGGTTCCTTGGCAATAACCTTAGCGTCGTCCCAGGCTATTTTATGGTGCTCCGTCCATGCGTGGTCAGCTATTCCAGATTTTCCTGTCTCTGCTCGCTGGGTGTTGAGACGATGCTCTTTGATTCTTACTTCCAGTGGCCTTTTTGTTTCTCCAACATAGATTTTACCACATTGACATGGTATCTGGTAGATGCAGTCCTTTGTCTCTTGAGATTCATTCCTGGGCTTAGTTTTTGTTAGGATACTTCTGAGGGTGGCAGTCCTAGAGAATCTCATTTGGATCTTGTATCACTGACCTATTCTTTTGATTCCATCTGATATTCCTTTGACGTAAGGCAGAATGAGTAAGTGCTGAGATTCTTCGTGTTTAATTCTTCTACTGTTGGTATTTTCCTGTATTGTCACTTCCACTAGCTTCTTTGGGTATCCGTTGTTTAATAGATCTTGTTTAATGATATTGACCACTCTTTGTAGTTCCTCTTGTTTGTTACAAATATTCCTAGCTCGGTCGACTAAAGTCCGGATGACGCCTTTCTTCGTGGCTGTTGGGTGGTTTGAAGTGTAATGTAAGTATTGACCTGTGTGAGTTGGTTTTCTGTGTACTGTTGTTTCTATTTTGGTGTTTCTTCTCGTTACTAAGACATCTAAAAATGGAAGGCAGTTCTCTCTCTTCTTCTTTCGTGAATTTTATCGAAGGCCGCATGTTGTTCAGATGACTGAAGAATGTTTCTAGTTGGCTCTCTCCATGGTCCCAGATGATGAATGTGTCATCTACATAGCGAAGCCATAACTTCGGTTTAATACTTGAACTTTCGATGGCAGTGGCAGTACAAGTTGGCTACAACCGGAGACAACGGTGATCTCATAGGCAGGCCTTCTTCTTGTTTGTAGAAGTCTTCCTTCTCTTGGAAATAGTTGTTCTTCAGACAGAATGTGAGCAACTCCATTATTCCATCCAGTGGAAGATCTATCCTTTTCTTCAGTTGTTCGTCTTTCTGTAACCTCTTCTGAATTACCTGCAATGCTTCTTCAACTGGAACGTTAGTATACAGGCTCTCGATGTCGAAACTTAGCAGACGATTTTCAGCGTTTAGTTGTGTTTTTTGGAGTATTTCTACAAAGTGTTGGGAGTCCTCCACATAAGATGGCGTTCTTCCTTCCAATGGTTGTATGATGTGCAGAAGATGCTTGGCAAGATTGTACGTCGGAGAGCCCCTCGAGCTGGTTATCGGTCGTAGTGGCATGTTATCCTTGTGTATTTTCGGTAGACCGTAGAGGTGTGGTGGTTTGTTGTAGTGTGATGTTAGACTTGTCCTTTCGCGATCTGTCAGGTATTCCTTGTACTTCTTCAATGTATGGTATAGTTGCCTTTCGATTTTACTTGTTGGATCACTTGGTAGGCGTTTGTATTTTCCTTTTATCATGACTTCCTCCAGCTTCTGGTTATATGTGGTTGTGTCCATGATAACTGTGGCGTTTCCCTTATCTGCAGGTAGAATTTTGATTGATGTTTCTTGTCTCAGTGCCTTTAGAGCCCGTTCTTCTTGCCTTGATATATTGGTAACAGTTGGTTTGTTCCTTTCCAAAATTATTCGTACCTTCTACTTGAATTCTTCTGCCTGATCCTGATTCATTCTTGTACAGGTTGCTTCAACGGCGCTAATAATGTCAAGCTTCTGAGCTTCTCTTGGTGTTTTTACGAAGTTCAAACCTTTGGCCAATAGTGTAGTTTCCATGTCGGTAAGTGGTCTTCGAGATATATTGACTATGGCACGTTGGTTTGGTTGTTGTTGGTTTTGGTTCGTTCCCTTTGTTTGTTTTTGTTTCCTCACTAGGCTGTCCCACTTCTTCTTGTGTTTTAGTCGTAGTTTCATCATCGTTACCTCGCACGTTCTGTTGATTTCGGCAAAAATCGGTTCGTAGTCCTCTTCTAAAGTGTTTCGTTTGATTTCCTCAAATCTTTCTGTAACATCTTGTACTAAGTTGTGCTTCTTCCAACGGTGGTGTTCAATTTGAGACCGTATAAGTGCAGCACTCGCTCTTTTCAGGATCTTCATTGCGCGCTCACCAGGTATTGGAGACTTCAACTGGAATCCTTGCGGAATGATGTTGTGGTCCCTAGCCCTGCGGAGGAATTCAATGTGATTTTCCTCTTCCTTTAACTTTCGCATGGTTTTCTCGTATCCTCGGAACATGTTGCTGATACCGGGTCCGTACCGGTTCTCTAACTGTTGTTTGAAACTTGTAGACAAGGTGGATTTATCAAAAGTTTGATTTCGGACTTCCATTGTCTATAAAATTTTGAGATTCACGACGTTTCGATTGATGTGCTATCTTCAATCGTCTTCAGGTGAACAAACAAAGGGAACGAACCAAAACCAACAACAGCCAAACCAACGTGCCATAGTCAACATATCTCGAAGACCACTTACCGACATGGAAACTACACTATTGGCCAAAGGTTTGAACTTCGCAAAAACATCAAGAGAAACTCCGAAGCTTGACATCATCAACGCCGTTGAAGTAACCTGTACAAGAATGAATCAGGATCAGGCAGAAGAATTCAAGTGGAAGGTACGAACAATTTTGGAAAGGAACAAACCAACTGTTACCAATACATCAAGGCAAGAAGAACGGGCTCTAAAGGCACTGAGACAAGAAACATCAATCAAAATTCTACCTGCAGATAAGGGAAACCCCACAGTTATCATGGACACAACCACATATAACCAGAAGTTGGAGGAAGTCATGATAAAAGGAAAATACAAACGCCTACCAAGTGATCCAACAAGTAAAATCGAAAGGCAACTATACCATACATTGAAGAAGTACAAGGAATACCTGACAGATCGCGAAAGGACAAGTCTAACACCACACTACAGCAAACCACCACACCTTTACGGTCTACCGAAAATACACAAGGATAACATGTCACTACGACCGATAACCAGCTCGAGGGGCTTTCCGACGTACAATCTTGCCAAGCATCTTCTGCACATCATACAACCAATGGAAGGAAGAACACCATCTTATGTGAAGGACTCCCAACACTTCGTAGAAATACTCCAAAAAACACAACTAAACGCTGGAGATCGTCTGCTAAGTTTCGACATCGAGAGCCTGTATACTAACGTTCCAGTTGAAGAAGCATTGCAGGTAATTCAGAAGAGGTTACAGAAAGACGAACAACTGAAGAAAAGGACAGATCTTCCACTGGATGGAATAATGGAGTTGCTCACATTCTGTCTGAAGAACAACTATTTCCAAGAGAAGGAAGACTTCTACCAACAAGAAGAAGGCCTGCCTATGGGATCACCGTTGTCTCCGGTTATAAACAACTTGTACATGGAATGGTTTGAGTCAACTGCCATCGAAAGTTCAAGTATTAAACCGAAGTTATGGCTTCGCTATGTAGATGACACATTCATCATCTGGAACCATGGAGAGAGCCAACTAGAAACATTCTTCAGTCATCTGAACAACATGCGGCCTTCAATAAAATTCACGAAAGAAGAAGAGAGCAACAACTGCCTTCCATTTTTAGATGTCTTAGTAACGAGAAGGAACACCAAAATAGAAACAACAGTACACAGAAAACCAACTCACACAGGTCAATACTTACATTACACTTCAAACCACCCAACAGCCACGAAGAAAGGCGTCATACGAACTTTAGTCGACCGAGCTAGGAATATTTGTAACACACAAGAGGGACTACAAAGAGAGGTCAATATCATTAAACAAGATCTATTAAACAACGGATACCCAAAGAAGCTAGTGGAAGTAACAATACAGGAAAATACCAACAGTAGAAGAATTAAACACGAAGAATCTCAGCACTTACTCATTCTGCCTTACGTCAAAGGAATATCAGATGGAATCAAAAGAATAGGTCAGCGATACAAGATCCAAACGAGATTCTCTAGGACTGCCACCCTCAGAAGTATCCTAACAAAAACTAAGCCCAGGAATGAATCTCAAGAGACAAGGGACTGCATCTACCAGATACCATGTCAATGTGGTAAAATCTATGTTGGAGAAACAAAAAGGCCACTGGAAGTAAGAATCAAAGAACATCGTCTCAACACCCAGCGAGCAGAGATAGGAAAATCTGGAATAGCTGACCACGCATGGACGGAGCACCATAAAATAGCCTGGGACGACGCTAAGGTTATTGCCAAGGGACCGCATTAGTATCGAAGGAAATTCAAGGAGGCGGCATTCATCACCAACAACAGCAAAGTGTACAGCAAACCCAGCGTAGACATTAAGCCAATCTGGCAGCCACTCATAAAGAATATTAATAGACTACGACTGGACCAGACAAAAAACAATGACCGACAAACAGCCACGTCAGCAGACCTTAATACCGCGCATCGGGAACCAATCAGAACAGACCGCGCACAACGACACGTCACCGGACGGGGTATAAATAGGCAGAAAGGAACGTGTTCGCCAGTTCACCTGAAGACGATTGAAGATAGCACATCAATCGAAACGTCGTGAATCTCAAAATTTTATAGACAATGGAAGTCCGAAATCAAACTTTTGATAAATCCACCTTGTCTACAAGTTTCAAACAACTACCAAAAACTAGGTAACTTGACAGAGACAAAAAAATGATTATTATGCAACATACATGGAAATGGTATTAAGTTCCCTTTTAGTGACGATGCTTTGATATTATTTTTCAAAACTGAAACATGAAATTTTTAAAGGACACATATTTGTCTTGTATTTATAGAAAGTAAATCGTAAAAACCGATTATTTGAAGAATATATCCTCATATAATAAACGTCTAAAAGCCATACATTTATTGTGATATTATTGTGCAAGGTACATCAGCCTCATATTTCTATTATTATCAATATTATTTCTTCTCTGTATCATTAAATTTTTAAAGTGCTTATTTGCCATTATAGGGGATGCCGTTATTGGGAGTGGCGCCCCTACCCTTCTCCCTAGCGTCGCTTTTGGAGAGAGTGTATGGACGGCACTGGATAGAGTGTACTGTTCAGCTCATCGTGCAGTCGATAGAGCTGTGTTTACTCTCTAGTAACTTATCTGTTTGTCTTTTAAATTAGTAAGTTAGTCTCAGCCAGCCCTATAATCGACTGATTTCCGATAGGAGTAGACTGTATAGTGCCGCCGTACTGCGTTGATTCATCGAATAATTCATCCTAGCATTGCCGGTCCACTACAAATATTCGGTCGTTGTTTCTGTTTGATCAACTATTATGTCCTTTTGTGCTAAGACACTTTAAACTTCGCATTACAAACTGTACGCTTCATAGATGCTAAATGTTTTATTTCACATATATTTTCGTAATAATAGATTAGCTGAAGATGGCATTATCGAAAAATGCTGAGGATCTCTTGGACTGATAGGGTCTCAAATGTGGACCTACGACAGAGAATACAGAAGCAGGACGAAATAATTAACACCCTCAAAAGGAAAAACTTGAGTACCTTGGTCATGTTATAAGGGGACTCAAATATGTACTGCTACAAAACATTATGGAAGGGAAGATCAAGGGCAAGAGAAGCCAAGGAAGACGAAGAACCTCTTATAGATAAAAAGTTGTGTAGATTTCACACAGTTTCACAAATAATACTCTCTCTTTTAGTGACGCGTTTAGATTTTTATTAAAATCATCGTCGGACTGTCAGTTTTGACTTCTAAAAGAGAGAGTATTATTTGTGAAACTGTGTGAAATATACACAACTTTTAATCTACATGATGGAAGAGTTTCATCAAGTAAGAGCGTCTACAATCTACATGAAGAACCTCTTGGCTGAAAAACTTGAGGGATTGGTTTGGAATGACGTCAAATCAATTATTTAGAACAGCTGCAAACAAAGTCAGGATTGCCATGATGATATCCAACCTCCGATAGGAGATGGAACTTGAAGAAGAAGGTTAGCTGACTTGCAAATTCAGCATTTTTGCTGCTTAAGGTTTTTGAACATAATTTAGTTCAAACCTACTCTAGTACTTTAATCATATAAAATTTTCGTGGAAGTATCCTCGAAAATATTATATCTGTATAATTTAATCTTCCCTCGATTTGACTGTGTGGGGTGGTGGTGATTCAATAGTATCATTTGCCTTCACTCCCTTTCGTATTAATCATGGAGGATGATCAGATTCCACAATAAAGAAACAAGTCGAGAAATAAGTGCCTCACCGTCTCGACGCGTGTTCAGTGCCACTGCGCTGTTTCGCGTGGAATTCATTAAATTCAAGACGTGACTCCAGGCGGGGCGGCGAACAAAGCCAATGACGTTGTTGTCTCTCAGTTTCTAACACCCAGATGGATTGGATTTTGAATTATTAGTGTGCCCTGAATGACGAAATCGGTTCTATAGTACGGATAGATTTGAGTTTCTCCCAGCCCAGCTGAAATTTCAAAGTATGTACACACTTAGACAATAAGGGTGGTTTACGGTGCGTTGCGACAAAATAGACAATTTTTCTGATGTTTTTTAAATATTAATAATTACATCTACTAGAAAAAAAGTGTTACACAACTTCCACTGATTAAAAATATTGTGATAATTTCATTTCATGTAAAAGGTACAGCGGACAAATGTAGTCATGTATTACAGTTTCACTTCACTATACAATATAATATCAATTTTTTTGAAATTATAGCACAACGTACGATCGGAAATTGTGTAATAAATATGAAAAAACGTATATATCTATACATTGAGGTATCTAAGCTTCAACATATGGCTAGAGCTATTAGCCGAAACTTTATTAACACGAAATGTATTTCATACACAATTTCCAATCATTAGAAATTGGATATATAAGAATTTCCTTTTCTTTTATATGTATACCATGTTGGTAATATGTATTACGTCGGTGCACTGGAAAAGTGACACAAATCAATAATTTTCCTTTCTCGGAACTAGCCTCTTCTAAAAGTCGTTCTTCTGGAAAACTCCTGCGTTATGGAATGAACTGCCGAGGAGTTGGTTCCCCGATGCTCACAATCTACGGCGTTTCAAGGTCAATGTGACTAAATATGTATTATCTGGCAGCGCTGCTGGGGGACAAGCTTTTGAATCTGCGAGTGGTGATCTATAAAAAAGATGTTTTCAACTATATTTTGTGTATTCAATGCTGTCTTTCATGTTTTACATAATCATAGATGCTTACTGATCCAACCAGTTCCTTCTATGTCGATGTTCAGTAAAACAATACTTATGTTACGCGAGTGCAGCAGGTCACAGGATCTTCATGAGGGCTAACAAAAAAATATGAAGTAATTTTGATATATGTATCAGCTGCAGTCTATGGATAACCATTAACAGAGCACACTAAAATTCTATCCAAATCCTTATTTGTAAGCTAAGACGATTGCGAAACATGTGTAGCTATCTCCCTAGCTATGGACGGTGGAACAGGATGGTATAGAAAAAGGAGCTAGAGTGTGTCTCGCCGACCCGCGGCGTAGAGTTGCACTTTACGATTCTAAGCATGTTTCAGATGAACTAACGCCAGAACGGCAGAACAGAGAGATAGGATCAGTCGGGTCGCGTTGGGTCGCCTCCCTGGCGTCTTTTTCTTTTCGAATTACATCTCTACGGGATCTGCTGCTCCAAATTGACTATTGCATTGCTATGCTTCTGGATCTACTCAACTCTATTCATGGGTCCATCAACGTTCAGTTGGATAGAAAGAAAATAAGATGATAATGCACGCTGGTCAAAAATCAGAAAATGGTGGTTGGAATATCTAGCAATCCAAATTCAAAATTATCGAAGACAATATGGCGGATCCAAAATTATAACATACATGCATACTTGACGTCATTCTTGAAAAAATCAATTTTTTGGTAAATTCGCAGTTATACGCAGCTCGTTTTTTGATATGTTATGAAACAGTGTCGTGTGGGAAACCAACTACGCTATTTTTGAAAAGCGCAATTTTTTTTGAATAAACATGTAGTAAAACAAAATCCACTACTTTCTCAAGCTTTAAAACTACATATTTCAGGATAGTTCACTTCAATATGAGCTTCGACTTATTCGATTGATGATATACAATCCAGTATCCACATTGTATGAATAAAACTGCGAAAAAAATTTTCAGTCCTGTTGAAATTTAAATGATCATTAAGGTTTGTGAATATAGGGTCAGACAAGTGGATTAGTCCGGTGTGAAAAAGGCCATATATATTCAGAATGTGCTCGTTCGACAATAAAACCTCGGATTAGCATTAATTTGAATGTGGTCGGGGTGCGCGTCGGAAAAAGTTAGGTTTATTCTACGATTCTTTGTTCGTTCCATGGAGCATTCAATTCTTTGCTTACGTAAAAAGGTCGAAGCGCCGCAGAAATCGTCCACATTCTCGAGTGCTTCACGGTGGAAACGCTTCTGTTTACGTCAATTGGATAATTTAATGATGTAAATAAATACTGTACATTTAAAAATGATTCGCTATGCTCAAAACACTATCTGATATTCTTATAATAATGATGATACAATTAGGTTTCGTTCAAGAAAGCGATTTGAAAGTGAAACATCAATTTTTGTGGATACCGATTTTTTGCCATCATTCATAAATATTGTCAAAAAATCCATGTGTTCATGTTTGGCATATAATTATTTCAATTATGAGAATGCGCAACTCTTTATTGAAGTATTATTATTCTTGGGATTAGTATTTGAAATTAGATTAATCTTTTTCATAGATTTTCATAAGCGCTGCGAGAGGATAAGCGTTTATTCACATTGACCTTAAAACGCTGTAGATGTTAATCATATCGCAACAAACTCCCCGGTAGCTCATTCCACAATGCCGAGGTTCTCCAAAAGAACGACTTATTCGAGGCGTTGAAAGCTCGACCCAATGAGAACGCCTCGTGTTTGATTCACTAGTGACTTTTGGTGTGATTATGCGGGACAGGGGAGTGTTTCACCGCGTTCCACCTCTTGCTAACCCTGCCTGTTATGTTGCATTAGTTATCAATCTAATATTATAACGTAATTGTTCTGTATTTTTAATAGCAGCTGAAATGATAGTGAAGATTCCTTTTCAAACTGAAGCGACGACGAATGAGCCTAATTTTTGAAAAAAAAATAATTTTTGCGTTTTATTTGGACCATCGATCTACACCCGATAAAACGGAGCAACTGTTGACAAAGATCAAAGCAAAATAACACAACATGAAGAAGAAAACTTGCAACACCCTATCAGATGTAGTGAGCCCTTTGTTCCTTCTCATCCGGATGTAGTTGAACAGGTCCATAAAGTTCAGCACGACGGTGTGTTCGTAGATGATCATCTGACAAACAACATCGAGCGGGTGTTTCTCATCAGTCACTGTGTTCCGTATGAAATAGTTGCACTGGCGTTGCTGCACGTGGACCTTGCTCCTTTTCCGTTTCACCTTCGAATTGCTCACCTTCTTCACGCTCTTCACAGTTTCCGGAACGAACCTTATCTTCTCGGCGCTGGCACGCGCAGACGCCGCTACCGAATACGTGACGTATTTTATGAAGTTGTTGCGCTTCAACCACCTTCTGTACTCAGTCTCGCTCACCGACAGGTCCGTTTGGCTATCCAAGAATTTCCACTTTTTGTCGAATACCGTTGAGCTTTTGCGCAGGCTGCATTTGCTACCTTTTAGGTGTTTGTTTTTGAAGTAATCCGCACCGTACAAGTTCCTCAAGCTGGGATAATCTATTTCTTCGTTGGCCAAAGAGCAACTGCTGTCCATGTCAACGCTGTTGTTTTTGAACAACAGTCTGTTCTGAGAATCCTCGGGCGATTTGGCGCTTATGAATTCTCTGGACGAGCCGATCTGCAATGCTTCTTGCTTCATGCAGATTTTCACGTTTTTCGGATGAGAAGTCTGCTTTATCAGACGATCCACGTCGGCTAGACTCTCTAGGTACGCCTTGTGGTACTTGTAAGGCCGTATGAACTTCACGGACGTCACAGATTTGACGATGTCTGAAGGGTTTTGTATTTGTACGTACATGTCAGATGGTTTGATGCAGATTTGGCCACTTTTGTCTTTCCTCTTGTAAATGTTCAAAATGCTCGACACTGTCCGGATGCATGCCTTAGCTTCGTTACTTATGTTGCTTATGTTGCTTATCTTATTGATCACCTGAAAAGATACGGTTTACTTCGATAATCATCATTCTCTGAATGATCAAAAGACATAACTACCAGGAACATACAATTATGCAATAAGTACATTATTTACTCTGATTGGAATTGTGCTTTATAATACAAATTTGGCAGAAAGCTGTTCTGTTTAAATTGCAAGGTGATTTTTATGGAATTTCAAATACTCAGAAAGTCCTAAACATACCAATATGACAAACCTAGAATTAGTGGATTACAAATTATTTTGCCATGGTAAAATGTTATATTTTTAATTCCATTTATTCATCCGATGCTTACCACATTGTCACAGACGATTTGAGTGCTATTTTCATCTCTGTCAGCATTCTGCCTTGTATCCTCTTGCATCTTGCACTGTTCGTCGTAAAAATACTTATATAACATTTGCTTGGCGAGCAAGTTCTGCTGGAACAGCTCTTCACGGACAAGTTGATGATTAAAAAACGACAAAGAGTATTGCCCGGTTAAATCCTTAGTATACAGTTCGTCATCAAAGTTGGTGGTCCACATGTGGATCTCTCCTTCGCTGCTGTCCACACCTTCCACGTTCCCTCCCGATTCCCCCTTGGTCTGCCTGGTCGTCGTTTGATCGTCATTGTTGGATTGCGTCCCAGAATTCTTATAAGCTTGCTGGTAATAATAGTTTGAGTGGAATTGCCGTAAGTACGGCTCATTCTCCTCTTCTGTTCGGGTCTTTTTGCTTAACAAATTCGTCGCGGGCTTTAACGGATAGTCGTAACTAAAAGATGATTCCATTTTGTCTCGTGACGGGGAATTTTTTTAAATCCACCGGAAATTATACACCTCTTAAGTTAAGTACAACCAATTTTAAGTCATCGATGACACTATCACGAGTTGTCACATAAGATTTGACGTGTCTGTCATATTCACACTAGCATGACTGACAACCTTGGAGGTGTGCGAAAAAGCAGTAGGCATGGGACTATGGGACAACAACCGCACTTAAATAATAAAGCGCATTAGTAAATTTTTTCGGTCTGTCTTTCTGTCTGTCGGTCTGTCGGTAGAGCACTATACATGTGCGCGTAGGTTTTAAATTAATTTTATCAATGGATAGCACAACAAAAATGCTGTCCAAGCTGTGACAGCTTTTTTTAGCAAAAGTCAGTAACGTCCTTAGGATACATTTTAAATATAGGAAATTTACTATGTGATAATTACAGTAAGATGGCAGTTTGTTGTCTCATGTGTGCTATCAAATTGCCATTCAGGTACTTTATATACCTCGATTTTTCCAATGACAACCATTAACGTTTGGGTGCAGGTTTTCTGGTAGATTTTAACTATTGCCTACCAATTTTTAAGTTCAAAAGAATGTTAACTCCATAACAACTTTAAGTCACTGCCATCTGATTTGTACTTCGAAAAGGCCTGCTTTGACAATATTGTGCTATTTATAAATAGAAAATTATAACTTTTGAAATAGTTTTAGATGCAACGTAAAAGTTGGTAAAATTGTTTTGTCGATTGCATGCGGCTTTAAGCAGCGGCCAGAAGAACAGTGATTGTTTATTTAATGCGTTTCAAGAAATCCTCTACACTTGATTCCAGATTCGATATTTTTCCCGAATCTGATATCCGGTAAGTAGACTGTTTTCTTTAGCCTCTAAGTGTCAAAACTGTCATCAATGTCCATCAGAGAAAGGTCAAAATGATTTGACAACAAAATTTCGGTGTGCCTTCTTCCTAATATTAACGATGTATGTTGAAAGATGTATTGTAGGCCCAAAATAAGCAAACCGTGTCAGCCCAGATCGAAATGCTGCTGTGACCGTTGTAGGCCGAGCTTGTTGAAGAGAATCAAACCTAATCCGTGCTGCGTAAAGTTTTTCACCATCTACTGTTGGCTGTTCATGAGCATCGCGTTGGTCCTCTACTTCCTGTTCAATCTCGTCGACACGTGCGTCGTTGACGGACCTTTCATCGTTTGAGAGTGGTGAGATTTTTTTATCAAACCGTAACATTGTCTTATCAGTTTCACTTTGATAGTACTTGAACATTGTATAGAAAATGCGGCATTGGTGGTGGTTGTTTAAAGATTTTTTGCATTTTATAATGTTGCTATCGATGTGGTATCCTCAATTGAAACGTTGTGAAACGCAAAAATGATCAAGACGATGGAAATCCGAAGCAGTGTTACTGAAACATCCACATTGTCCACAAATGTCAAACAACGGTCCGATTGTTTACTGATAGTTCTTATGGCACAGTTCGAGTAATGGATTGGGGAGAGGAATACGGCGGCTGTTTCCTGTACTGCACCCTGCAGAGGCCCGGCGAAAGTCATTCCTGCGGACGCGCGATCTGTAACGCTTCCAGTGCCCCCTCCATCACGCCTTCAGTGATTGGCGCCATACGCACCTGCAGAGATGTCTTCGACAAACTCTGCATGGCAGCCGAAGAATCCTGTTCTTGCTACTACCGAACCGAACCAAGGTATTTTTGCTTTTTCGCAGAAATGTTAGGGATCAAATTTTGAAGGTACCTCGATAGTATCAGTTATTGCGAGTATTTCATCGGGGGTTGTATCTCTTATTCACAGACTGTCATCTTGGCTGGTTCTTCTTCTAATCTTGAACCTCAACGAAAGACAATGATAAGTCATATACATTGTTTGCTTTTGCTTTGAACCTATGGCAATGAGTAATACTATCGATTGGCATTCAGAATCTCAACCTCATTTCAAAAACATTTGATGTATCTGACCGATCACCTTGTATCATAGTGACTGCTGTTGTTGTTGCGAAGAACAGAGTTCCTACCCGGATCTCTGCGTCAGCGACGAAGACTCGGAGGATAAGGACATGATGAGAGACGCGTCCACTTCTGCGATGACCCTCAACAGACAGAGCATCAACAACTCTAAGCTGGAGAGGAGTATTGCGTTAGAGCCCGTCTCTGACATCGAGACCGAATCGCCAAACGAAGAGATTAACTACGCTGCTTTCGGAGAAGCGGGTGCAAAGGAAATGGTACATTTGGAAGCTCTTGGTCAGTAATTCGATAGTTAATCAATTTAAGCGTTAAGTGCACTAGTCTTACATCTTTCAAACCAAAATCATAGAGATTCTGCATGAAAATTATTTATTATGTTTAACAAGGCAGGCAGGTAAAGGTTATTGCATTCGTTATAAGATACATTGTACAAAATTCCACATTCACAGAGGCTGAGCTGTTCCCGGAACCGGAACTAGAACCAGAACCGGATCCCTTTATATCAGAGCCTATTCCTGAGCCTCATCGATCCAAAGCAATAATCAAACGAATACCTTGCAAATATAAAAAGAAAAAGTCAAAATGTTGCGACTGCAAAAATCAGAAGAAACTGGAAGACAAACCGAAATTGCTGTCCCAATGTCCGCCGATCGTCATCTTCGACAGTCCGCCAGCGAAAAGAAACTTTTTTGATTTTCTCAAATGCCTGCTGCCTCGTTCTAAACGGGCCCCCACTCCTCCCGAAAACAAAAACTCTGTTTGCACGAAAAAGAAGATTCTATGCGCGTGCGGTAACGGAGAAAAGCAACCGTTTTTTGGTTACGCGGAACTCCAAAAGCTCGAGAACGGAGACAAAACGGTGCACGGCAACTCATCAAAAGAGGGTAGCGCACACAGAAGGTCAATAGAGGCTGGAATGTCGACTGAAAAAAGACAAGGAACATATAAAAGACTCAGCGCCCAGTCAGACAAGAATAAGGCATTTATGTTGAATGAGTGTAATTGCGCCGAAGAGGATTTCCCGAAGAATTATGCGCAATCTTCTAGGAAATTCAGTGGGGAAAGTAAATCAGGAAAGGTTCATCGATCTAGAAAGAGCAGTGTGCAAGCGAAATCAACGAAGAATGAGACGCCGATTCTAACGTCAAAACATAAGCAGGACGGAAGACGTCGATCATCAGGAACTCATCAAAGTGGTAAGCGCCTAAGTATGGTATTGATCCTTTATGACCTTGAACGTTCCTCCAATCCTACATACTATAATTTGTCTTGTGATTTTTCGATCATAGTATCGAGTGCTACTTGAGTTTGACGTCAGATGCTTCAGGGAGGTCAACTTCACCTTCTTAAACAATGTTTCAATCTATATTCTGTATTGGATGAAGGATTTGCTAGGGAAAAGCATCCCTTACACTAGCCTTAGAGGCCGACACTCCCCCTGGAGTGATTCTCGAATTGATCGGACAACTGGGCATTCGCAATCTGCATAGGAGTGTTTAACTCATATCCGTACTGGAGAGTTGTTTTCTAATCTGACAATGTTCTGTTACAATGTCAGTAACAAAAGGCAGTTGTTGTCTGGACATGGACAGGTAACACTTAAATAATTCTTCACCAGAATACCCGAGGAATTTTCCGGCAAATAGGCAGTCAGATGTGTTATCCCAAATATTTTCTTTTATCTCTATCATTGTAGTTTCATATTCATAATAGGATTGTAGTAATGGCATGCATTTTCAGGAATTTCCAGGAACAAAGTACCTATGGCAGAAAACGTAGAGGAAGAATGTGAAGGAAGTACCTGCAATCTGAAGGAATACTGGGCAAAGAAAGGGATCCAGCTCAAAGGTACATCGTTAAACTGTTGAACATTTTCATTTTCTTTAACAGTTCCTCAATATTCATAAAATGCTGTAGTCTTATCTTGAAAACAGATATTTGTCTGGCAATGAATAACGTAAAATAATGTATTTTCAGAAAATTCCAACAGTACCACGAGAAAAGCACCTATAGCAGAAAAGGCAGAGATAGAATGTGAGGGAAGTACCTGCGATTTGACAGATTATTGGGCGAAGAAAGGGATCCAGCTTAAAGGTAGACTATTCAAATGTTTTGTTCAATGTTTAAGATGTTAATCTTCTTTAACAGTTTTTTAATCTATAATGCTCTAGTTTGGTCATGATCTGATGTTGAAGGCTATATCAATGTATTTTCAGGAACTTCTAACAACTCTACGAAAAAAGTAAATACGGCAGAAAACGTAGAGGAAGAATGTGAAGGAAGTACGTGCAATCTGAAGGAATACTGGGCAAAGAAAGGGATCCAGCTCAAAGGTACACCGTAATGTTGAAGATTTTCATCTTCTTTAACCATTTTTCCATATATAATGCTGTAGTTTCATCTTGAAAACAGAACTTTGCCTGACGATCAAGACTAAAATAACGTATTTTCAGGGACTTACAACAGCACCACGAGAGAAGTACCGAAGGCAGAAAGGGCAGAGATAGAATGTGAGGGAAGTACCTGCGATTTGACAGATTATTGGGCGAAGAAAGGGATGCAGCTTAAAGGTAGACTGTTCAAATGTTTTGTTTAATGTTTAAGATGTTAATCTTCTTTAACAGCTTTTCAATCTATAATGCTCTAGTTTGATCTCTATCTGATCTTGAAGACTCCATCAATGTATTTTCAGGAACTTCCAACAACTCCACAAAAAAAGTAAATAGGGCAGAAAACGCAGAGGAAGAATGTGAAGGAAGTACGTGCAATCTGAAGGAATACTGGGCAAAGAAAGGGATCCAGCTCAAAGGTACACCGTAATGTTGAAGATTTTCATCTTCTTTAACCACTCTTCCATATATAATGCTGTAGTTTGATGTTGAAAACAGAAGCCTGCGTGACGATCAAGACTAAAATAATGTATTTTTAGGAATATCCAACAACACCACGAAAAAAGCCCCTGTGACAGAAAAAGCAGAAATTGAATGTGAGGGAAGTACTTGCGATTTGTCGGATTATTGGGCAAAGAAAAGGATCCAGCCCAAAGGTAGACGGTGAAAATGTTTTATTCAACGTTGAAGGTTTTGCATATATTTAACAATTCTTCAATTTTCTGCTCTGTAGTTTCATATTGAAAACAGAGATCTGATGATAAAGTCGATATTACTGTATTTTCAGGAACCTACAACAACACCATGAAAAAAGTACCTACGGCAGAAAACGCAGAGGAAGAATGTGAGGGAAGTACCTGCAATCTGAAGGAATACTGGGCAAAGAAAGGGATCCCGGTCAAAGGTACACATTAAAATGTTAAGTTTAATGTCGGATTGGATTGAAACAGATATATTGTTACCTATCCTTATACCAACATATACTGGTTTCAATTTGAAGACATCGCACGATTAATATTTTTTTTTCGTAAATAATAATGAAATTAGAGAAAACACTTTAATTTTATTTTCAAGGGTGATACTTATAAACAATATTTCGGCTTTCATGTTTCAACCCCTTGGGAGTTGTAGATGTTACCCTTGAAATTTTAAATGGAAAGGGAGGGTCAAAGGTCAAGTGGCTCCCTATCTTAAAGCGCGTTTTATTATCTTTCCATATTTCAATCTTAATATTCAGAAAGGTTAATCATTCAAGGAAGGGAATTGTTCATTAAGTAATTAGATTATTTGAGTAATTTGTAGGTAGTGTTTGATATTATTTCCCGAAGACAAAGAACAAAGAATCACATTTTAGACTCACGTTACTTATTACTGAAGTACCATAAAATTTTCCATTATCTCTCAGGACACGGGCCAGGAAAAAACGAAATTGGAAATCGGCGCCAACAGAAACATTTTACACAAGACCACGATCAGAATCATACTAGAAAAGCAGGAATAGGCAGTAAACAGAGGGATAGCTTAAAAAAACGCATTTCCTCGCCAAAACCACATCACAAGTCTTCTCTAGAAAAACCCACACCTCACAGACTATCGGGTGGCTCTAACAACTCCTCGAAAAAGCTACCCACGGTCGACGATGATGAATGTGAAGGAAGCCTTTGCAATTTGAAGGAGCACTTAGCAAAGAAAGGTATAAACATCGTAACGTTAACGCGCTTAAATTGGCCAACCATTAAAGTCACGTAACAATAAAGAAACACACACTGACGTTTCGACTACTTTGAATTTGTGCAGTGTGAAGGTACGTTCTGCGTATCGTCTCGCCTCTATGTATTTGTCTCAATACTAAGCGCATACGACTTGGAGAACACGCTACCTTGGATCCCTAACCATTAATGAGAGCATATATGTATTTTTTGTGTGATGTCGCGTGGCCAAGAGCAAATTGTTGAGATATATAGTAAAAACGGTACGGTCAATAAAAAATCCAAATCAGTGTGTTTGAGAAATCGTCATACATGTGATTTTAATGGTTGGCCAGGTCAAACGTGATGATTCATGGAGACAATCACAGACTAAGTTTCAGGAGTTACAACAAAGGTACAACGTATACTCAACACCAATAAATCTTCCAGCGGCTGCAGCACAAAAGAAGGTGTAAATGCGGCGATTGTGACACGGATGTTTCAAGCGACATACATCTGTCGCTTCCAAGATGAATATCACCGATACGGAATACTCTTCAGAGAATGTAGGCTGCAATACCAAAACGCCTCTCGAGCAATACAGACCTGGATGTTGATGACGGAGACTGAAAGTACTCACAATAGAACACCCAAACATTGTATAGACAACATACAAATGGAGCCATATACCCATACATACGACCTGCCAGAGATATTCCAGCTGTTTGAGCAGTATAAACGGGAACGAGGAGAATATAAAGATATAGAGCGTAAAGCGTTGTGCAGGAAGCTCAGGGAAGAATTGTCTCTGAAGACATGCAAACAAAGAAAAAGTCAATCAGAACGACTATTTGTGATCCTTAGTTTTTCTTACGTAGGTGTTCATATTAATGTTATTGTATACATCATTATTGTAATATATTCTCTATTATACGTATCTGTAATACTGTAAAGTTGCATTTTATTACTTCTCAAAAAACAAAAGGTATCCGTGTCATCCTTATGGCATAAGCATGAGCTGTCAGTGTCACATACATTTAATTTGATTGCTCTGAGAAAGCTTTTGCGTGCATCTTATTTGGAAAATGCATTCCTGACCATCATGACCACCAGATGGCACTGAAAACAGTCATCGGTTCACTACAAGGAGCGGCGACTTTTTTGAAATTGCTCGGAATGGTTTCTGTCATTCGAAATCGGTAATAATGAAATATCTTGCTGCTAGCTGTTCTCCCAGACGGATTGTAAAGCAGCTTGACACTCGGAATATCCACCGCAGTAAAAAGTCGATTTCGTCCGCGGTCTCCCCGGGGACCGCTCGCCGAGATCAAATATTGAAGCGCGCTTTCAAGGAAGGGTCGCGGTCGGAGGGAACTCCCTCTTCTCCCAACGAGAGTTATGCTAACGATTTCTCCACTGAACAGATTTCAGATTTGTCACTTCGTTAGTGTTATAGTCTGAGAGTAGTCGTAATTTTTCATTTGCCAGGTGTCACACCACACTATCAAAATTATTTTATATTGATTTGATCAAACTATGTCCTGCCATGACCATTGAACTGGATATAAGTTCTTCAATCTAAATGGTACATGTTTAACATATCTTTGATGTTATTTTTACAATTCAAATCTGAAATCCAGCACCGTCAAGTGCTCTTGAAATAGTTAACATATTCAAGCTATTTCATTTCCCATGACTGTTTTGGTAGCATATTCAAATATGACAGTGATCCAGAAAAAATAGAACTAGCTACATGACATGAAAATATAACTAATAAAGATTTGAAATATTCAAGATATCTTGATTACAGTCTAATGCAGTGAAAACATTTACAATCTCCAATCTTAAGTATCACTTCTGGAAATGTATGTCCCATTTCTTCTCTCCACGTCTCGCTCATTTCGCTTGAAACACCTCCATTGAACAGATTGCATCCACCTTGATGTCCGATATTCCTGAAACTTTGTCAATAGCTATACGTATTTGCTAAAGTCATTGCTGAAGTTGAATGTATCACTTGCAGCCGAGAACACTCCATCCACCCCCCCCCCGTCTCCCTCCCTCCCTCTCCTCACTCCTTCCTACCGTCCGGTCAATCCGAGTAATAGTTTTCGGTCTAGTCAGCGCCAACTATTCTGAGCGAGTGGAAAACTTTGAAGCATTTGTCATTTGGTCGGCCAGGCATGGTAGTTATGTCCCACTTCTGATTACGCTCGCGAATGTTGCGCTACCAGCCCATTCGATTTTATGACATGTGTCATATTCTAATATCAAATTTTACGACTTGCAATCCGAATACCTTCAGTTGACAATGTTTAAATGGTCAGGTTCAGTAGTTGAATCTCAGGATTTTCAGCCATGCGTTTCACCTTTATAGATTCAGCTATTTCGGTAACTTATAAATATATATTAACAGAGCTAAAAAAAGTGGAACTGATGATTCGCGTCAACATCTGGTAGTATTATACAATTAAATGTCGGATAAAAGATTCTTACTGACCAAATATAGAAATTAGATGTCTATATTTGAACATCGCACCAAGTTTCAAGGGTAGAGAAATAGTCATTCCACTGCGTTCCTTTAAATAGGCATACAGATCTATCAGTCACAAGTCTTTGTAGCTAAATGGTAATAGAATATCAATCTAGAAAACTGAATGATTTGTGGTTGATCCTAGTCGATATTCGTCTTCTCCGTATTTTGTAATTGCAGATTTGTATGGATCACAAAAGATGTTCCTAGCCCAGCTACTATAGAGCCTAATTCACCATTAACTCACTTGTAAGTTTGCTTTGAGGTTGACGTTCTCGTTGAATGGTTGCTTAGCGTATGACAAGGTGAGCTTTGATGATGTTTCTGCATGCACTTGAAGGAGCATTGCCTTGCTTGCTGCTTGTATGCACACCTAATTACGTTTCCGTACAAATCAATAAGCCGCTATAGTAGATTGGATTCTATTATCCGTGAACAGCGTGCTATATAACATCACCAGTTGTTGATTCAGCTTGGAAGCAAAAGCGTTTATGGGTGAGGAAGATTCCAAAGTAGTGTTCTGTTGATTAGTTGAAGAGTTGAAGATTTACTTAATAGTGGTAAGGAATGTTGCCTGTGATCCCGGAAGAAGAGCTTAAGACAGTGTAATAGATCATAAAAATTGTGCTTTACTATGTGCATAGGACAAGATGATGTGTCTGAAGGTTGGGTCATTGATTTATAATTCTAAATTATAAATAAATATCTTTGGAATCGCAAATATTTTTCTAAAATATATTTTGAGCATTTTATTACAATTTACGGTAGCGTGTACGTTAAAAACCATAAGATTACTCGTCGACAAACAGAGACGTCCCGAAGATCCATGAATTGGATAAGATTGGATAAGATATCGAGTGACGAATTCTAAGTATAAGAGGTACTTGTCGTGCCACCTAGCGATTGATATTTAAACTTTAAGCAAATGAGCCTGGTTGTGCGCTGTCAGTGGTAGCTGGCGTTGGTGTAAATTCAGCGTCCCCTTAGTTGATGGACACAAGATGGGAGCGGCTAAGGAATCACTGACATTTTTGCAAAGTGATAAAAAATATATTTCTATAAGATATAAAAATTTTCATTATCGCTTAAAAAAAGATACCAGGTGAGCTGAAATTTATAAATTCTAAAGAGTCAGGCATCCTGTTGCTAACTGATACGTATCAACGAAATGATACGTTAATGGTTATTCGGCTGGAAATTATTTGAATTAGTTATAATACTGAAAGTTATATTCTATAATTTCCATAGAACGTCAGACAGTTTTGCGAGGTGCAGTTGCAGAAACAGAAATCTGTTATCAGCAACCCGATTCCCAGTAAAAAATAGTCATCGCCTCGTTGCAGGCGAGCATTCCCAGCAGGAATTTATGCCTTCGGAATGCTGCAGTCTCTCTTCTTTGTAAACCCGAATCGAAGTTCTTTTCGTGACGTGGCGCAACGCGTTTCCGTAACGAAACTCACCTAACTCGGTCACGTATCGGACGCAAACGACGCCGTTTATTCAAATTTATCTCACTTCCCGGTCGCAAAGTAAGCGCAGCGCAGGTAAATGTGTCGAACGAAACTTGATGAGATCTCAGATGCTCCCGATATTTCGCTGGAACAATTATGATATACAATGGAATATTATAGGATAATCTTCCTCACAAAGTGCCTATTCGGTACAAATGTCGACAATCATCCTGGTTATAGTTATTATATTTACTGCCGCTCTGAAAAGATCAGTTGTAGTTGTTTAGAACCAAGTCTGCAGATTGTCCAGCCATGAGATACCTACGTCTACATCCCGGTCCTCTTTTTCCTAAGACTTTGCCTTGGCGTATTTGCTGTAATAGTCCATAACTGTTTGAGTCTCTCATGATGTGTCTCAAATATTACAGTTTTTTTTTGATTTAATTGAGATTAAAATTAATTAATATTAGAGAATTGTATGCAAAAAGCACATGAATTTCAATTGTTTTCAATACCACCACGTTTTGAGGACGTGTGGGTTTTGATTTTGAGAGGAAGGTTTAGTTGTCATAGATAACTTCTCGCAAATTCAAAAAGCCACTCGCTCTCCATAAGCGCTGCGATATTATATTCCTTTAATATGCTTCCCATAAGCAGACGTTGGTGTAACTGGCATCAGACACTATGATGGCTCAGCGTTCTGGAAGTGTTACCAAATGTTCGTCGATACTTACATTCGACGTTGAGCAATACCGACGCATTGAGCGGCCTTTGCAAAGCGACGTGCCTCACGTAGCAAGTAAGGGTCGCGTTGTGGTGTGCCCTCAACACCCTCCCTAACCTGGCGTCGTTTCGCGCCCCAACCTTCTGCTCCACAGCCGTCTCGGTGAGGTTGAGGACGTCTAAAGGTAATTCGGGCGCGTCTAGCAGCGCCAGCGACCCCAATCGGATCTCCCAGGAGAGGTCGGGCTTCGGGTTGCCTTCGTCCACCACGCAAGACACCGTTAGGTCGGCGTTCTCCTTCACCGGGATGAATGGGTTACCAGGGTCCAGGATGCGGTTGTCGATCATTAGGTACGCTTTCTTCGGCGCGTCTGAAATAGAAACAGCAATATTGAAGGCATTGGTTTTTCAAGTAACACTGCTTCAGACAAATGTCAAAAGATTTCTTGCGTTTCATAACGTGCCGCTGAATGATTCCGGTGTAAATGTCGATATTTTGGTCCGAATGCAACCCAATATTACAGCCAATAATAAGCAACATCGAGATAAGACGTTTTTATCGAAATCTAATGTAGATAATCGCATAACCTTCCACACACGGACACATCTCAGCTTGAGGACGAGCAAACGCAAAGGCGACGCATCAAGGGAGAGTGAATCGGACAGGGCGGTAGGCAGTGGAAAGAGTTGGAGGAGTAGGAGCAGGAGACGGGATGAGTGTTATCCACGACTGGCTGGATCATAATTAAAAGACGCAGCGGTGCGTGGCATGCATGTGACTGGGACTAGAGTGGTACGAACACCAAGGGAGGAAGAGGGAATGGAGGAGGAGGGGAGCGTAAAGGACGGACCTCCATTACGTATGCGTGCCGCACGTGTGCTGATGGCGTTCTAACGACGTTATCTCACTGCCGTGCCATCTGATATGCGGTAACCGCTGTTGTGGTTATCTTCATGACCTGGTAGGACGATATGTAGCAAAAGGTATGCGTCTACACAATACATTGGGGAACATTTACAAATTTTACCAAAAACAGTATTTCGGATTTGTGATTATTGCGTCGCCGTTTTTTCTCTCTTTCTATTTCTCTTTGAAATGAGTCCAAAGTCTTGTAAATCTCTCGATAAATAATAAAGATATGGCGTGACACTTGACCACTCTTTTCGAAAAAATTCCTCGATAACTTGTATTTTAATACATGAAAGTTTTAATAACAAAAAAACAAAAATTCCGCGGTAGGCTTTTTTCTTTATACGAAACTATTTCCATTTATGAGCCATTTAAAGATAAGATGTGACTAAATTCATATGAACGCACCCAGTATTGTTATGTATACAATATGCCATGTCGTTTACTCTGACATTGATAACAATCATATTTAGTGTCGATGGGCACTGCTCCAAATATGTCACTCATATTCTAGGTTATATTATAAATCTGATGGCAGCGATGAATAACAAAAGGGGCGTAAAATAAATCTGAAAACATGATTGACAAAAGCAGAATCCGATTATGACCCGGACACCCGCCATCCACATTCGAAATTGTATTTTGAGTGGCAAAACGTACAGCGCCCGCCCGCATAACATTTATCCAATGCCATGTTACAAAACAGATCTATTAATACCTCATATATTATTATATTTATGAACAGGGCAAATAAAAGCGGGCCAATCCTCAGATTCACTGGTACATGAATTCCATTTGGATCGTATATTAATAACCGCATAAAGTTAGCGTGGCAATAAATCCGCATCGATGCCTGTTTCAGTTAATTACCGAAATTGAAATATAAATAAAATGAACCGACGGATTTGTGCAAACAATAATTAATAATTTGCCGGCTGGGAAACACAACTCGGATGAACTGATGGTGCTTTTGTAGGGAGAGCGGTGACAGAATATTATTCAGCGCTGGCAATAGTTCAAGGTTGGCTGATAGTTATTACATTGTTTTGCATTAAGTATTTGGCGTAAAGTCATAAATGCTGATTTCAGCCAATTTTGGCAATGAGTCCGCGTATTATATGGTGTATTATAAAAAAAGTCCACTACATCTGGTCGTTCTTCCGCTATTAATTCGATTAATTCAGCTGGGATCTGATCTGGACCTGGGGGCTCATGTTCTTCGGTAATTTAACACCTTATTTTACTTCTTTTCTCGATATAGTTAGACTGGTATGATTATTATTATCTTCGAGTCATTTTCCTTTTGATCTTCGGAAAACTCTGCGATGTTCGAGGGTCACGCTGAAAGTCTTTAGATATTCCCAATCTATACAAGTTTAAACAAGTTTGAGCACGTAGCTATTTTGTCTAAAGTTGTAAGTTCTTACACGTAAAGGCAGCGTTTGAATCGTTCAGCAGTTGCCTTGGCACGGTCTCGAATGCCTCGGAAAGTATGCCGAATTTTAACGTGAAAATGGAACCGGATAGTCGCGATTTTCGAGCCATGACTTTGTACGACTATAAAAAGTGACTAAAACAAGCGGAATGTCACGAAAGTTTAACGAGTTGCTTTGGGGACACTGCCCCTTCTAGGGCTACAGTTTTTAATTGGTTTGCTGAGTTTAAAAGGGACCGGGTCTCACTCGATGATGAAACTCGCACAGATCGACCGCCCACTGCTGTTACTCCGGCTTGTGATTGAGGCTTCTATGGGGATTGGATCGGCAGCGGCCCGAAAAATGATTCATGATCACCTTCACCGAAGGAAGCGGTGTTCCAGATGGGTGCCACATTTGTTGTCCAGTGAGCAAAAAGCAAGAAGAGTTGTTGGGCTAAGATTATGTTTGAAAAATTTGATAATGGGCACAGTAAGAACACTTTTAATATCATAACCGGAGACGAAACATGGTTATCATTATGATCCCGAAACTAAACAGCAGTCATTAATTAGGTGCTTTGAAAGTGAGCAGCCTCCAACGAAAATTCGTCGTTCTAAGAATGTTGGAAAAAATGGTCGCATCTTTTTCTCTGAAAGTGGATACATCACAACGGTAGCCTTGAAAAATCAAAGGAAAGTTACTTCTAAATGGTATATAACCAAATGTGTTCCTGTAGTCTTCCAAGAACTATGCAGGAGCCGTCTGAAGACTGGTCAGCGTGGTATTCGAAGGCACCATGACAACGCACCCGTCCACAGCTCCGCTAGAACACTCGATTTTTTGCTGAACAGGGTGTCAAACTGTTGCTTCACCCACCTTATTTTCCGAACCTAGCTCCTTGCAACTTCTTCTTATTCCCTAAGATCAAAGAAAAATAACGAGGTCGCCATTTTACCACCGATGAAGGGGCAATCGCTGCATATGAGGAGGAAATTAGCAACCTTTCAAAAGAACGTTGGTCACAAGAATTTGACAAGTGGTTTTACCGAGTGCGTAAATGTTTTGAGGTAGAGGGATAATATGTATTTTCTTGTTATAAGTTTCAATGTCTTTTTCATCAATTGCTGTATTCCACCGGTCATTTTCGTGTAGTACTTTTCTTCCCAATACTTCTCGACTCTTCGATGACTTAATGGATTCTCATTTCTCCTTTGGAACTTCATCACTATTCAATTGTATTTTACTGAGTTCTAATTTGATCTTTCCAATCAATTGGCTCTTTATTATCGGTTCATTAAGATGTGATAATTATTGTAGTTGTTTGATACTGGTAGAAAATATGATTCAATTCAAAAGCAGAAGCTTATAGGAAATTTTGTGACCCGATTGGTTGGCAACAATAACCGGTACCGAGGGCGTGAATGCACATACAAAATCTTTCCGGAACGTAACAGCGCAACGCGTTGTGCCAAGTCACGTCCTAGTAAAATATTTTAATACGCCCTCTTTCGAAACACGTATTCCATAAGAAGTTGAATAATAAGAAGACTATTTGTTAGCCGGTGCATGGCAAGGAGCGGGTTGCCAGTGAGCGCACCAGAGCTGCAGCAGCGACTGAGGGTGATTTACTCCCTTATTTAGCGGATACACGGAGCGGGCGTGCTTCCTTCAGATTCTCCCGGAAAGTTTCGTATTAGTTCTTCATGCGGTTGTAAATAGAGGAGCCGCCGTATGTTCGTATGAGCGTGGTTTAGTTTAGATACAGCCAGCAGGATGGTTATTTCCTGCAACTGTCATATTATCCCTGTTCCTGCGATAGACGACGAATTACTCAAATCTGATTTGTTCGAACGCATATGAACATGTATGACGTAAAGTAAATAAGAGAGGTAAATTTATAGCTGTACTGATGGTATATGGTGAAATGTGCATATACGAGGGTCACGCTGCAAGTTTTTAGATACAGAAAAACTACAAGGTTTTTGTTAAGAAAAGTTATTCTGCTTTTTCATCACATTCTCCCCCTACCTCGATACATTTACGCATTCGGTAAAACCACTTGTCAAATTCTTGCGACCAACGGTTCTTTTGAAATGTTGCTTATTTAAGCAATTTAATAAGGTGAGTGAGGCAACAGTTTGACACCCTATTTAGCAAAAAAATTGAGTGTTCTAGAGGCGCTGTGGGCGGGTGCGTTGTCATGGTGCCATTGAATACCCCGCAGACCAGTCTTTGGACAGATCTTGCATAGTTCTTCGAAGACTATAGGCACATATTTGGTTAGATACCGTTCGGAAGTAACTATCCTTTGATTTTTCAAGACTACCGTTGTGATGTATCCACTTTTAGAAACAAATGAGGCGACCATTTTCCTTCCAACACTCTTGGAACGACGAATTTTTGTTGGAGGCTGCACACTTTCAAAGCACCAAACTAATGACTGCTGTTTAGTATTGGGATCATAATGATATACCATGTTTCGTCTTCGGTTACGATATTAAATGTGTTTTTACTGTGCCCATTATCAAATTTTTCAAGCATAAACTTAGCCCAATTAACTCTTGTTGTTTTTTGCTCAATGGTCAACAAATGTGGCACTCATCTGGAACACCGCTTCCTTAGGCGAAGGTGATCAAGAATGATTGCTCGGACCACTGCCGATCCAATCCCCAAAGAAACCTCAATCTCGGTGTAAGTTATATGTCGATCTTTCTTTACCATATTTTGCACAGCTTCTACAGTTTCCGGAGTAACAGTAGTAACTCACTAAACTTCCGTGGCATTCCGCTTGTTTTAGTCCCTTTTATAGTTATACAAAATCATGACTCGAAAATCGCGTCTACCGGGTTACATGTTCACGTTAAAATTCGGCCAACACTTGGATGCATTCGAAACCGTGGCAAGGCAACTACTGAACGATTCAAACGCTGCTTTTGCGTGTAAGCACTTACAGCTTTAGACAAAATATCTGCGTGCTCAAACTTGTTTAAACTTGTATAATATTATATATATTAGGTATATCTAAAGACTTTCAGCGTGACCCTCGTATAGGGCTATATCTCTACGGATCGGATGGATTGATTACTTTTGTGTTATTTGTGTTTCAATTGAGAACATAATTATCATAGCTGTACTCTTTTTATGTCTCGAGCAAGCAGCGGGAAATCGTATTCAATTAGCCCAACATAATTGCGTTAGGTTATCTTTGGCCTAAAGCGTCTTTACAAGAATATCGCATTTTATAATATTAACAACTGTGGTTGTATTTGTGCGTCTTTTTTGTAGGAGATTTCTTTCAGCTCAATCAAATGAATGTTTTGTTGCAGAATAAAATAAATTGAATCACTTTCCATTCTGTAACAACAACATTGGAATTTGTAACATTCCGTATATATGCAGCATAGATGCACCGCTTTTCGCTATAATATTCACGAATATCGGAAAAAGCGAGGTTCCCATATCGCATGTCGGCCAGGTTATTGATGCTGAAAAATTGGAAAAATTGGTCGTTCGTTAGTTAGAGAAATATTGGCGCGAATGCGAACGCTATTTGCTTCACGTTTCTAACAGGAAATCCTCAATATCCGGTAACTAGATCTGCGGTGTGATAGCTTTCAGTGTCCAAGGTGGAAATGGGTCAAATCACTTTATTTATCAGGACATCGATTAAACGGATTTTTCTAGCGGAAAATGTAACTGATGGAGGAACTCGGAAAAAAGCAAAAAATCGTAGGCAATGAATTTGACTCTGATTCTGATTCGCAACGCATTTATAACAATTTCTTTGTGTCAATATGCAACCGTATTTATAGTTATATCAAAAACTCTGATTATGGAACATTTAACGAACCAAGGAATTTTTCACGTAGCTTGTTGGCGATGCTAAATTGGCACGTTTGTTCGGTCAACAAAAATGCATTTGTTTATGTACATCAAGCCTGTTCACAATCACAGTAGCTTCGCGTAATAATATCTGTCAAACAAATGCATTAACAATACACAGCGCTGCACTCGATGATTTATGGGATGTAGTCCTATCTAAAAAGCGGGCTAATAATCCGAATAATCCCACAGCTGCTGCTGTTGATCGCACGTAGATTGACACCAGCCATCGGACTGCACTGAAAGCATTCAGCCTGCTCACGGACTGATTTCAACTGACGTGACGCGCTTGTTGGTCATCCGTTCGAGAGTGATTGAATTTTGAAAAAAAAGCATTAGCTTTATTGTTTCGAACAAACCCACGGTGCTAAAATCGCTGGAAAATATTTATCTGTGGTTGTTCGTAGACATTGCCGACGTATCGAAAGTGTTACTTTGTCCATTACCCTATAAATATAATAATGGCAAAATAGTTGTTTCAGATGTATGACAGATGATTTATTGATGAAATATATGTTTTTTGTTGAAGTTTTTAAAGTTTTAATTTTTTTCCATCTAAAAAATGTTTTAAAGCTAATAAGTTTGAGCAAAACGGTATGAATTCTAATGAGGATAAGTAAAATGGCTTGAATCCACATGCTGGTTGATGTAACGAAGGAAATCCATCAAAAAGAAACATATTGATGTGAAAATCGTTAATTTAAACTAGAGTTGAAAATATTTTTGCTGAACCTATTATTTGAATCATATGGATTCAATGCATTTTTGATAGTTGCTTCTCATATGGAATTCCACGTACAGATAGGCCATTAATACCAGGACAAGTAAAATGTTACATCATTGTATTCAAATAAGAATATCACCATCCTTAAACTGATAAACAGTTTAAAAATTTGTTAATGTTTTGGCCGGAGGAGAACTAAACTCTAGGTAAATTAAAAATATCATTATTTGTGTCTGGTTATAATCTGGAAATACCTTTCAGTTTCATGTAAAATCTGATTAAGAAGCATATTTTAATGCTGTTGCTTACGAACACTATCGATAAAACAACTAGGTCTTCTTCTTCATCTTCTTCCTTTTAGTATAGGCGAATCGCCTGTTTTTTCGTCATTCTGCGTATTACATCGCCAAGTTGTCAGTCCATCGCTTTCGAGGGCGCCCTGAACTCCTGCGACCTAAGGTGACTTATCGCGTGCGATTCTGACTACTTTTCTGTCGTCCATTCTGTTGATGTGTTCGTTCCATTCCTTCTTTCTAACTACTCTCCACTCTTTCATATTTTCTACCATGCATGTTCTTCTTATATTCTCACTTCTCTCTCTGTCCAATAGCGTTATTCCAGTTATTCTGCGAAGTACTCTCATTTCGGTTGTCTCTAGTAGGTGTTTAGTTTTCGCTGTGTAAGGTCGAGTTTCTGCAGTGTATGTTATAGTTGGTCTGACCACTGCTTTGTAGATTTTTGACTTGGTTTCTACTTTAATATTTTCATTACGCCATATTGTGTCATTTAAACATCCTGCTATTCTTGTTGCCTTCGTTGTCTGTTCTCTTACCTCCGACTCAACATCACCATAGCCTGATATTTCTATGGTTACATACTTAATTTTCATCTCCTGCTGATAACTTTGCCTTCAACTTCCAGTTTGCATTTCAATGGTGTTTTTGATATTGTCATACATTTAATTTAGTTTTCTGGGCCGATATAGTCATATTGAATGATTTGGCAATGCAGCTAAATCGATGTAAAAGTCGTTGTAGATCGTCTTCATTTTTTGCCACCAGTACAGCATCATCGGTGTATCATAGAATAGTTATTTCTTGGTTGCCCATTCGGTATCCTTTCAGGGAGCGCACACTTTATTATTTCATCCATAATGATGTTGAAGAGAAGAGGGCTCAGGGATTCCCCTTGTCGAATACCACGGTTCAGTCAAGATTCCGTTTACTTCTGCTTGAATCTGATTTGCATCCTACAGATTTTCTATGGTTCTAATGAGATTATATGAGATTTGCCTATTATGAAGTAGGTATATAACGTCCTTTAACTGCACATGATCGAACGCTTTTTCCAAATCAATAAAACACATGTATGCTGGTCTGTTGTATTCAATTGATTTTTCTGTTATCTGTCTTATGACAAAAACCGCGTCTGTACATGATCTGATGCCTTGTTGTTCATCAACTAGGTGTTACATAATATTCTCTTGTTTGTTTCAACCAAAAAATATATACGACGATATGTTGGTTTCAGTCGTCGAGTTGATCTGAATGACCAACAACCAAAACATACACATAAAGTTCTGCTACATGGTTTGGTTATGTTGCTGGAAAACCTGAACCATTCCACAAGGATGCCGCGTTCAAATTCCATACCTAAAATTTCTATTAATTGTGTAAACTCGCCTGTAGCAGCAGCAGCAGCCTTTCCGCTCTATCAATATTCACATTACATACCGCCTGATATGAGTACATTCGATGGAATATCAATTATACGTAATAAACAAGGATGAATATCGAACATGCAATTACGGATGGTACCAATTATTACAATTGAAACGGTTACGGGAACATTTGCAGCTGGATACATGAAAAGATGCTGAAAATACGTTTTTTAGAAATACAAATGAGGTTTTTTTTGGAATTTATGTAATGGTAAGTATCAATGAAACTATATTCGACTAACATTGTAATTCATTCATGAACTGAACTGTTCCTCTCGAAACAGTAAAAGATGTTAAGGTCATTATAACTTCTAAATCTATTTTTTTATATTTTGAACTCTTTTTTATACATAATCTCACGCAAGACAGAAAATCTATCGCGCTTTATAGACGATGCGAAATGATAAATGTCTATTCATATTGACCTTAAAACGCTGTAGGTTGGTCACACTGAAAGTTTTTAGATACAGAAAAACTACAAGGTTTCCTTAAAACACTTTATTCTGATCTTTCAACATATTCTCCCCCTACCACAATACATTTACGCATTCGGTAAAACCACTTTCCAAATTCTTGTGATCAACGTTCTTTTGAAAGCTTCCTAATTTCCTCCTCAAATACAGCGATTGCCTCTTCATCGGTGGAAAAATATGGAATGACAAGAAGTCGCACGGAGCTAGGTCCGGATGATAAGGTGGGTGAGGCAACAGTTTGACACCCTGTTCATTAAAAAAATCGAGTGTTCTAGCGGCACTGTTCGCGGGTGCGTTGAATACCCCGCAGACCGTCTTTGGACGGCTCTTGCATAGTTCTTGGATTCAGAATTGACTGTCCTTTGATTTTCCACGGCTACCGTTGTGATGTATCCACTTTTAGAAAAAAAGATGAGAATTTTCTTTCCAACACTCTTGGAACGACGAATTTGTGCTGGAGGCTGCTCACTTTCAAAGCACCAAACTAATGACTGCTGTTCAGTTTCGGGATCATAATGATATGACCATGTTTCGTGTACGGTTACGATATTAAAAGTGTTTTTACTGTGCCATTTATCAAATGTTTCCAGCATAAACTTAGCCCAATCAACTCTTGTTGCTTTTTGCTCACTGGTCAACAAATGTGGACCGCTTGTTTCAGTCCCTTTTTATAGTCATCCAAATCATAGCTCGAAAATCGCGACTACCCGGTTCCATTTTCACGTTAAAATTCGGCCAACACTTAGATGCATTTGAGAACGTGGCAAGGCAACTACTGAACGATTCTAACGCTGCCTTTGCGTGTAAGCACTTACAACTTTAGACAACATAGCTGCGTTTTCATACTTGTTTAAACTTGTATAGATTAGGAATATCTAGAGACTTTCAGCGTGACCCTCGTAGGTCATTCCACAACGCCGAGATAGGAGCACCAATCGTTTCTGAATCGTGTCCAGAAGTTTCAAGGTGTGATTCACAGTGCATCCCTACACATGCAAAAAATAGTCTAGCGATGGTCTAGTCTGCGCCTCGTAGTGTAACACGAGTTGTTCTAGAGAATATAATTTTATAGAGCGAAAGAGAACCCCTTGCATCTGGAACGCCAACCTAGTAAGGTTGGTGACATGATTATGTTAATTTTAATGTTAATTCCCAGAAGCTTGATGGGAAATGATCATGTTTTGAGCATCCCTCTATTTCCACGGCTGGTAGATCGGAACTCGATATGTTTGTTTGTTAGGGTTGTTATCTGAGCATCCTATACGTGAAGCTGAACTCCATTTGAAGTAACGGTGCTGTCATCTGCGAAGCTGTAGATAGGATTAAATGCTATTTCCAACAGTTTATTCATATACAGCATTGAAAGGCGTTGGAGCGTTGGGGATCAGATACCACTTTGAACGTTACTAAACATATCGGTCAATCGTATGTGGCTTCAATTGGCCACCAGTAGTGAATATAACGAACCATCATTGGCAGAAAAATATCTCCTGTTAAACAGGGTTTTCATACGCTGTAATATTCTCTTTCTCACTGATTTGGATGAAAAGGCAGGCGTTCTCCGAAATCTATTTTTACACTTCTTCGCGTTTGACCCCGCGCTCCTCGAGTTTAACCCCGTCCCGTCTTTTCTCCGTAGAGGAGCTCGTAAATCTGCTCAAGTTCAATTTCATGTATAGCGCAATACGTTATCTGGCGGCGGATCTCGACAACAACGTCGGAGGATGGAAATAAAATAAAAGGCCAAACTGGCAGGAAGTAAGAAAGTTTCTGGCGATAAACAAAAACAAGCCGGGAATGGTTGTTTTGTTAAGGGGCAGTTTATCAAAGCTAATTCGGGAAATTTATGCGTCAGTTTATGGCTCTTCTATATAGACAATCATATGCTCAGTTAATGGCAAATGGAGTGGAAGGAATATATTGACGACGACGAAGCGACGGGGATGTTGCTGTTTCAGAGCGTCGCGGAGCTCACTGTTTTTGTTTGAAAGGCGTATTGATCAGTGGAAAAGCATTGTTTCGCAAAAGTTACTGTTTCTAAAGCAATTTGTTGTGAACTTACGATTTCAACTATACTTGCAGTTTTTAGATTATACTAATAATATAATAATAATATTAATATTTATTTTCCTTTAGATAAATTGAACTTTGTGTAGGAATGGTCAAAGTACGCATACAAAACAGCAACCACATTAATAAAATCACATAGTTATACAAATATTTGTGTAATTAAAGTTCTTTCAAATGATATTTGAAGTGATTTAGATTTGTTGTTTTTCAATTGTTTGTGCAGTCTTTTGAATATTTTGAGTCCAGGTATGTTTCTGATTGGCCATTTTATTGTTCGGTTCAAATTAAAATCACTTCCTATCGTGGCTAAATGGGTACAGATACCCCAAGCCAAAAGAAAAAAAATCACTTAAAGTATCAACAAATCGATTGAGTTCCTGATTAGGTTTATGGAATTCGATAAGAGTCCATATTAAAATCACCACATAGCACAATTTTAAAACGCATTATTGTAACGCAGTGTGCAACTGATCATAAAAAACAGATATATTACCACACGGAGGTCGATAACACAGGACTAATACAGTTTTTCTATAGAGAACAGTGAAATATCTATAATTTATACTCAATATTACTTTTTAGATATATAGCAACTCCACCCCCTTTATACAGACTTCTGCAGTAAAAACTGCATAGGCTAAAGCCTTCATTTTGAAATTTACAATTGAATATTCTATAGCACATGTCTCGGTTATACACAATATAATTATATTTTTATATGCATTAACATCAATAAGGAGCTGATCTATTTTGTTAATGCTTATGCTTTGCACATTAAAAAGCAACAAAGAGGGATTAAATACTTTTTTTGATTCATTGTTTACATTTGGTAATGATATATCTAGCTTGCTGGTAGTGCTTTTGAGCGTCTTTGTAAAAAATGATTCACACAAGCATTTTTTCATCATCCAATGCAGATTTTAAATGAATCTCCGATATTTGGAGTTTGAAAGATGAATACACATCTGGATATTTCGAAATTAATTTTTCTATAATAGCCTCAGGGCAATTAGATTTAACCATGGAATCCAAATAATCAATTTTTGTATTCCCTTTTCACGGAACCACTGCCACTACCCAAGACCAAACTACTACTGGTGCGAGCGATGAGTCTGTTCTGTGTTCCTGAGTTTGCGCTATTTCCACTGGAGCAGCCACCTGCTGCCGATTGATGGGATTGATTGCTTGATGTACAACTTTTTGGGTTTCTTTTGTGTTTGTTACTATCAGTACCTCGTATTTGAGTGGAGTTTTCTATTTTATTCCTATCCATACCAGTCTCATAGACAATATTATTTCTGACGGATAATGCGTTCTGTTGATGGAGCTGCGCTCTCTTTTGAATATGATAACGGTTCAACTAAAATTATTATGGTTTGTTTCTATGTTTCAATTAGTGCATATTTATGTTTGAGTAACTCTTGCAATAAGTATAAGTTAATCTTTGTTACTCGCCTCCACTTCCAGGATATCTTTGACACTACAAAATGATATGTCACAATCGTCTTCGGATTGATCGTCGTTCATCACTTTTATTGTTGAATCTGAGGTTTTTTCTTTTTCACAGCAAATCACCGTTTCCCAGTAAATTTTTGTAGATTATTCATATATTTAATACAGCCAGTGTGAATTAGTGACTTACATTGCAGGCCACTTTTCGCGGTAGTACCTCTTACAATTTCTGTTTTCCACAACACAAACCTTTTCACTTGTCGCCATGACACTTTTGACGGTTAGTTGATGTATGTGGATGTCGTTAGTTTATGATTTTTGTCCAACTACTTCGGAAGCTGCATCGAGATAGTGTTCTTCACCTTACATGAAAAAAACATGTCATTAATTTCTGTCAGTCCATCGATACATCTATCTGTTCGTCTCAAGATCTATCGACGAGGACAACCCAGTAATTTCGAGCACCAATCCCAACAACCAGGATATCACGTTTTACTGCCTTGGTTAGCGATAAACTGAAACTAATTTCAATCACTCTTGTGACTTCTGCCACTGCTTTGTCGCAATGCAATGAATCGATGCATCCATATGTCAGCGATAATATGATGTAACGTAGTCTGAATGTCCGAACATGCGATATAGCAGTGTGATACAGCGATACGGTTAATACGGCACGATGTAACTTGATGATGAGAGCACACATTGTGGACTGGAATTAATTGCTATGCACGCTTTTAACAATGAGCGATACCAAGGCACCGTTTTACTGAAATATGGTTTTGGAAAATAGCTAAAATACACTCTCTAGGTACATTGACGAAATTATTTCACTATATATCACATATTTTCTTATTAATTATAAATATTCATACATTATTTAACTTTTTATTGGAATATAAATTGTCCGATGCCACTCATATTAAATATCTTTTTACTTTCCTCGTCATGTGGGAAACGCCATACTAGATTTAATAATACGCACACATACGAGGGTCACGCTGAACGCTTTCAGATACAGAAAAAAAAAGGGTTTTTAAAAAAACTTTATTCTGTTTTTTCAACGTATTCTCCCCCTACCTCAATACATTTACGCATTCGGTAAAACCACTTGTCAAATTCTTGTGACCAACGTTGTTTCAGAGTTGGCTAATTTCATCCGCAAATGCAGCGATTGCCTCTTCATCGGTGGAAAGATGGCGACCTCGTAACTTTTCTTTGATCCTAGGAAATAAGAAGAAGTCGCATGCAGCTAGGTCCGGTGAATAAGATGGGTGAGGTAACAGTTTGACACCCTGTTCAGCAAAAAAATCGAGTGTTCTAGCGGTGCTGTGGGTGGGTACGTTGTCATGGTGCCATTGAATACCCCGCAGACCAGTCTTTGGGCGGCTCATGCATAGTTCTTGGATGACTGCAGGTACAGATTTGGTTATATACCATTCAGAAGTAACTGTCCTTTGATTTTCCAAGCCTACCGTTGTGATGTATCTACTTTTAGAAAATAACGATGCGACCACTGTCTTTCCAACACTCTTGGAACGACGAATTTTCGTTGGAAGCTGCTTACTTTCAAAGCATCAAACTAATGACTGCTGTTTAGTTTCGGGATCATAATGATATAAGCTTTTAAGCATAAACTTAGCCCAATCAACTCTTGTTGCTTTTTGCTCACAGGTCAACAAATCTGGCACCCATCTGGAACACTGCTTCCTTAGGCGGAGGTGATCATGAATGATTGTTCGGACCGCTGCTCCGGGCTGATCCAATCCCCAGAGAAGCCTTAATCTTGATGTAGGTTATATGTCGATCTTTTTTCACCATATTTTGCACAGTTTCTACAGTTTCCGGAGTAACAGCAGTGGGCGGTCGACCTGTGCGAGGTTCATCATCGAGTGAGACCCGGCCCCTTTTAAACTCAGCAAACCAATTAAAAACTAAAGCCCTAGAAGGGGCAGAGTCCCCAATGCAACTCACTAAACTTTCGTAACATTCCACTGGTTTTAGTCCCTTTTTATAATCATACAATGTCATGGCTCGAAAATCGCGAATACCCGGCTCCATTTTCTCGTTAAAATTCGGCTAACTCTTAGATGCATTCGAGACCGTGGCAAGGCAACTACTGAACGATTCAAACGCTGCCTTTACGTGTAAGCACTTACAACCTTAGACAAAATACCTGCGTGCTCAAACTTTTTTGAACTTGTATAGATTAGGAATATCTAAAGACTTTCAGCGTGATCCTCGTAATGTAGAAATTTGTATTCAAGAAGAACACCTCCAAACTATAGTTAGAGATAGACGGGATAGATAGAAGCAATAGGATCGCCACATTTACTGACAGTCAGACGACACTCAAGGCGTTGGAAGGTCCTAAGGCGACGTCTCCAGATATTAGGGAAAGTGACTAAAAACTCAGTCATCTGGCGGTACAGCAATTTTGAAGTGGACACCAGGGCACTCAGGAATTATAGACAATGAAGATGCTGATGAGCTTGCAAGAAAGAAATCATCTTCCTTATTCATCGGCCCAAAACCAGCTTCGAGGGTTCCTAAAAATACAGTAAGGAACCAGGAACCAAGTCAAGGAATGGGTGACACTTCAGTACAGAGAATACTGGAACTGGTTGACATGCATGATACAAGCATGATTCTCGCTCATTTCCGAGTAGGTTATTCTACGGTATCACTAAGTCATCTCACTTTTGCGGAATAGCATTATTTCGAACAGAATTTGCATATGAATTTCAGCTTTTAACTGGCATTGTAATAATCCTCATTTCATCCGAACGAGTGCAGAGGTATATTTGAACTGATCTCCCCCACATTTTCATTAAATTCATTCTCGTCTATTGACAGTTGGTATTATTTCCAGCCGGATGGTTCACGATAGCGGTGGCTGGGTCGCATTTAACCATATTTACACCGACAAACTGACAGACACGACAGGACGGCGTGTAGCACTATGAATATTTTCATTGTGACTTGTTTCCAGGAGAGCGGTCGCGTCCCGGATAACTTTTTTATTGGCATTTCATTGAATATTTTATTGTGCTGCTCTGAAAAAATACCGATTCTGCGTTCGATTCGTGACATTCCACATACGGGAACAACATTTCTGGCGAATTTGTTTTGCAAAAATGGGGTTGTGGTGGGTATGCGTGTTGTGAATCGTTTTATATTTGAGGGCGTTCATTTTGATCTGGATTGTTTATACATTGTACAGATTTATATGACTATGCCAGATTTAATAATAATGATAATAATAATCACTTTTATTGGTAAACGTACAAAATATCATCATACCGTTAATAACAATTATCCGATTACAATTGGATACCTACATACAATGTGGACAATTAAACCTATATAAAAATCATATAGGAGGAAAAGGAATGGAACTTGTGACTTGCAAATGCTGACCCAGGGTAATTAAGAGGAACGCCACGCGCTATATACTTGGGTCTCCCAAACCGCACAGAGAGCAAAAAAGGGGATGAACTTCCGCTCCAATTACGGTTGAGATCCTGATGGCGTGCCAGAATGGCGACGTGAAGCGATACTCGCATTACAAGTTGTTCACTTCGGAAAAATTTTCCGCTTATAGTGCAGTCGACAGGAGTGGAGAGGAATTCCCAAGAAGAGTAACATATGATTTTTACAAAGTTTTGTTTGAATTTCCTAGTTAAATCTTACAGTGGTCAGTTAATTAAAGAAAACGAAAAAACAAGGTATACGAGGGTCACGCTGAAAGTCTAGATATTTTTAACCTATACAAGTTTAAACAAGTTTGAGCACGCAGCTATTTTGTCTCTAGTTGTAAGTGCTTACACGCAAAGGCAGCGTTTAAATTGTTCAGAAGTTGCCTTGCCATGGTCTCGAATGCATCGAAGTGTTGGCCGAATTTTAACGTGAAAATGGAATCGAGTTGTCGCGATTTTGGAGCCATGATTTTGTATGACTATAAAAAGGGACTAAAACAAGCGGAATGTCACGAGAGTTTAGTGAGTTGCTTTGGGGAGTCTGTCCTTCGATTATGAACCTCACACAGGTCGACCGCCCACTGCTGTTACTACGGAAACTGTAGAAGCTGTGCAAAATATAGTTAAAAAAGATCGACATATAACCTACACCGAGATTGAGGCTTCTCTGTGGATTGGATCGGCAGCGGTCCGAACAATCATTCATCATAATCTTCGCCTAAGTAAGCGGTTTTCCAGATAGGAGCCACATTTATTGATCAGTGAGCAAAAAGCAATAAGAGTTGATTGGGCCAAGTTTAAGCTTAAGAAATTTGATAATGGGTACAGCAAAAGCACTTTTAATATCGTAACCAGAGACGAAACATGGTTATATCATTATAATTCCGAAACTAAACAGCAGTCATTAGTTTGGTGCTTTGAAAGTGAGCAGCCTCCAACAAAAATTCGTCGTTCCAAGAGTGTTGGGAAGAAAATGGTCGCATCTTTTTTTCTAAAAGTTGATCCATCACAACGGTAGCTTTGGAAAATCAAAGGACAGTTACTTCTGTATGGTATATAACCAAATGAGCTCCTGTAGTCTTCCAAGAACTATGCAAGAGCCGTCCAAAGACTGGTACCAATGGAACCATAACAATGTTCCCGCCCACAGCGCCGCTAGAACACACATTTTTTTTTGATGAACAGGGTGTCAAACTGTTGCCTCACCCACCTTATTCTCCGGACCTAGCTGCCTGCGACTTCTTCTTATTCCCTGAAATCAAAGAAAAGTTACGAGGTCGCCATTTTTCCATCGATGAAGAGGCAATCGCTGCATTTGAGGAGGAAATTAGCAATCTTTCGAAAGAACGTTGGTCACAAGAATTTGTCAAGTGGTTTTACCGAATGCGTAAATGTATTGAGGTAGGGGGAGAATATGTTGAAAAAACAGAATAATTTTTTTTAAAACCTTGTAGTTTTTCTGTACCTAAAAACTTTCAGCGTGACCTTCGTATATAGCATAATTTTTAAAAAAAAATGTTATAGTGAGATATTTGGGGGCATCTAAGTATGTTCTAGTTAGCGTTTACAATTGCTATTTTATTGGCTATCAACGCCGCTATACGGTTATGTAAAGTAACACATCATCTACTCAATGCCTTCAGCACGATTCACCTAAAATTCTATCAAATTCCAGTCGTTGCTGATGAACTAATACAAATTCATAGCAAATAATTTTGTGACACAGATATTATGAAACAAATTACATTTTTACGCATTATTCCGTATCTCAATGTAAAAATGGCTATGAATTCATTTCACTCCCTCATTTGCTTGCCCTATTATGTAAGAATGGACGAGGTACAATATAAAAAATCGTCAGACGACCTTGACTCGTTTTTTCCTTCCCATTGACTGTAACATTTGAAGCCTTTCATTTCGTAAAAAGAGCGTCGGCGTCACTCTCACCCGGGCACTCGTACTAATTAGAGTTTAGAAGTGACGCCGCAGTGACAAACAAACACCGACCGTCCCGTCCGTGTCGACGATTCTCTGCCTCCCGTTTGCTTTGCTTTGCATGGCGCGTGTTGTGCAGGAGGCGCTTTTTTCCAGAATACAATGATGAGTGACGACGCCGACGGCACAGGGCGTGTTCAGCTCGAGCATACTCTTGTTGTCGTTTAAAACTCTTCAAGCTGCCCTTTTTGATGCTTGCATTGCGGTTATTTTCCGGAAAGGAGCCAGACAGTCTTTTTAAACTCTGGTTCAACAAGCTAAATACTACTTCAAATCTTAAAAAACTAGTTGAATTGCATACTTTTTCGGACAAAACGATATGAACAACATAATTCACCTTGTGCTGTTCTGTTTTGGTAGCAGGACGATTGCAGCTCGACTAAACTTTTGTTTGAAACTTGTAGAAAAGGTGGAATTTTCAAAAGTTTGATTTCGGACTTCCATTGTTTATAAAATGTTTGAGTATCACGACGTTTTGATTGGTATGCTACCTTCAATCGTCTTCAGGTGAACTGGCGAACACGTTCCTTTCATGCCTATTTATATCCCGTCCGGTGACGTGTCGTTGTGCGCGGTCTGTTCTGATTGGTTTCCGATGAGTGGTATTCCGGTCTGCTGACGTGGCTGTTTGTCGGTCATTGTTTGTTGTTTGGTCCAGTCGTAGTCTATTGATCTTCTTCATGAGTGGCTGTCATATTGGTTTAATGTCCACGCTGGGTTTGCTGTACACGTTGCTGTTGTTGGTGATGAATGCCGCCTCCTTGAATTTTCTTCGATACCAATGCGGTTCCTTGGCAATAACCTTAGCGTCGTCCCAAGCTATTTTATGGTGCTCCGTCCATGCGTGGTCAGCTATTCCAGATGTTCCTGTCTCTGCTCGCTGGGTTTCCGATGTTCTTTGATTCTCACTTCCAGTGGCCTTTTTGTTACTCCAACATAGATTTTTCTTACCGCATTGATATGGTATCTGGTAGATGCAGTACTTTGTCTCTTGACATTCATTCCTGGGCACAACGACACGTCACCGGACGGGTTATAAATAGGCATGAAAGGAACGTGTTCGCCGGTTCACCTGAAGACGATTGAAGATAGCATATCAATCGAAACGTTGTGATACTCAAACATTTTATAGACAATGGAAGTCCGAAATAAAACTTTCGACTAAACTCATCACCTGTCATTTTTGCCTCAGAGTTTGGCGTGTCTAGTGAAGAAGGGAGTCTTCTTAAGCTCGTACTAAATAACCTGGCAGGAATATAAAAATATAAGAAACTAATTTCACGTAGATAAACAAAGTTATATGATTGAAAAGATCACATTTCAACGGTGAATGCTGATATGTACCTTACACGAACATAAAATATAATTAGCTCAGAGCGTTGGTTTTTACCGCAATTGGCGTGGTCTGAAGCATTTAGGAAATGAAGTTGAGTTCTTCCTTCATTAGAGTGACGACGAGGTCGCCGCAGATCTCTCACGCAATGTAAAAGAGCCATTAAAACTAAATACAGGAGAACATTTCACGCAAACTGTTCGTTATGCAATGGCCGGTTGTAACTAGAAACCGCAACACAGAAACTCAAGGCCCTCGAAATAAGGAAGTATCATAGAGCCTATTCGCCATTCCTTCCGAATGCACGCAGTTTATTTTAAAATATCTAGGAGGACTTTATATACAGTTAAGGACAGTGGTTAATCATTTTCTATCTGTCATAGTTTACACACATCCATTGTTCTCTTTCTTCATTCTTGTTATTGATCTCCTTTGCTTCATTGAGTTTAAGTTTCCTAAAGAATATGGACCCGTTTTGATGTTAACACAGTATCTGATTTTAACGGTATTTAGATAAGAGGGCACCTCGAAAAAATGGGTAGTTGCCGTTTACCAATTATAAGAAACAGTTTGGAATTTGAAGTATATATATATATATATATATATATATATATAGTTTCAATTTTTTGGTACACCTTTGAATCGAGAAAGGTTTCAAAAATATAAGATCACGTATCTTTCTGACAAAATGTTATGGTTGGCAGCACACGACAGTCATTTCAGACGAGAACTACCTATTATATTTTAGTTTCAATATTCCTCTGTAGATGCTAACATAGCTAGCGAAACAGGTGTCGGGTTTCAAAAACGTCGTTTGACGAGTAGCAAGGCTGTACAGTGTTTGAAGCGGGAATGAGGCAAACATGGTGAATCGCAAGAAGTTACGATATTCTCTGTAACATTATTAACGTAACGTAAAAAAGCAAATGCAGACATTGGATCACTATCATGATTTGTAGTGTATTTCGGAGAAGTGAGTTGACTTATCTCCTCTGACAGAACGAAGAAATAGTGCGCGAGATACGCTCTACGAAAGGAAGAAAAAAAGAGAATGAACTTCCTGATCTAAATATAAATGGGACGGTTGAGCTGAGAAGAAACAATTCTTATCTAAAAGGAGGATGCGAAAAGTTGGTCCCGCGAGCGAAATAAATAGAAAAGCGCACGCTTGCCGTGGCCGTTTGTCTCTGGAGCCCCAACGAAACTTCCGTCCAGGAAGAGATTACTTCTTCGGCTAATTATAAGTATGATTGTACGAGAATATTTATACTTGTCTAATCTACCACGCGACGTACTAAATCTTCTTTTAATATGAAAACCGCCCGGGTAATTTTCTTTCAGCTGTGCCATAAACGTCCAGATAAGCGAAGCTGGGAAAACGGGAATCTCATAATTGCTGCCTATTATTCTCATGCTGACCAACTAATCTAGAGCTTTGTTTAACTCTAAATGGGTAAATTTTAATTCTTGCATCTTCTAGTATTGGCTATTATTAAATACTATGGACAATGGACACCGTTCACAATATTCTCGAATCAAGAGGTCAGGAGATAACAACTTATTTAATTATAAGTGTATATATATATATATATATATATATATATAAACCTTCGCTACAATTTTTTTAATATGTAGTGTAACGAATATGTTTTAAATGTGAAATTGATCAATATTTTATTTGTGTTATGTACATCACTATATGGATACTGCCTGTAGAGCACTTGTGTGCATTTTTTGGATTGCTTGTCTTGAAGTTGGACCTCGCGTTTAAGTCCTGAAGAAGAACATAAATATTTTCGAAAGCTTGACCTGAACAAAGAGTCACTTTCTTCATCGGCCTACACCTTAGTGTGTTTTGACTGCAACCTCACGATTTTTGAGTTTTGCTATATATATATATATATATATATATATACATATATATATATATATATATATATATATATATATATATATATATATATATATATATATATATACCTATATTTTTACAAATAATAACAAAAGAACAACACAAAATCATTTAATAAAAGCTTGCCTGGCAACGCAGGGGAGTGAATAACTTGTTATGTGAGGCTAGGCATTCACAAGCGATCACATTAACCAAAATTAATTGACAAGCATGCCTTTAACAATGTACAATGTGAAATCGTTAATAAGGGCTCGGCTTGGCTGGGCGGATGTAATTGGTTGCACGGTTGAAAAGGGTTCCATGTTAATTGGGGAAAAGTTAATAGGAAAACGCGCGGCGTGACGGGGTCGTGTGGCCAGATTAATTAAAATTGAAAGACATCAGGCTGTGCGTACCACCAACCTGAACACAGCAGTGATGATAGACAGTGATGCCGATCACGAGGAATCAGATCCAAATTACATGTAGATGGCGCCACAATGTAAGCACAAACAGTTGACCGTTGTTTTGTTTCAACCACATTCATCAGCGTCTCTAGCAAATAACTTATTAGGATTGGCATTCCTGATAGTCTCGAGAGAGCATATATCAAACATTAAACAACAGAAGCAAAAATAACGAGAAAGATACTAAGTTATACTACTATTTACTAGCTAAACCGGTTTGTTTATTCCCCTCGAAATCTGGCCATAGTCTCGAAGTTCTTTTTGAATGCAAATCTCAAAATTATGTGATTCTTTCTTGCTTCCAGTACGGTGCACATGCTAAACCAGATACCGAAATAGTCAGATTGATCTATAAATCAGCTAGTTCGGCAACACCGGAAGCGGATTTAATAAAGCGATTAGAGCGCGTGCATAATATTTAATATGGAGTGTCGCCGTTATTTCGGCAAAAATTATAATCGGCCAGCGACGCGACGCCACCGTCGAATTAATTTAATTACCGACCATCGATACCGGCTGGCGATAATCGATGTATTATCACTGAAGTAATATAATGTTAGCGTCTACCACAGCTTCCATATACAGCGTGTTGATTTGAAAACCTGACGTCTCCAATATCTCCTTTGTATCAAATTGCATTTTAAAATAAAAAATCACGTCAATAGTATTTTTATAACAAGATAATATTAGGATGGAGATTGTTTAAATAAGTACACATGTTGAACATATATTTGTATTCTTATATGCAGCCTTGAGATCAAAAGCTTCTTCAACTATCATATAAAAGGAAAAAGAACCTATTATATTATTACGATAGCTAATATACTTCCTAAATGTAATATAAAAAATATGTGTCTTATTGAAATGCGGAAAAGTACCTAGCTACTAATATTGCCAAAAAAACATTAATGGAAAAGTGAAAGAGATACATGATGATGTGAACAATAATTTAAACTGAAACTGGGACCATTTTTTTAAAATCATTGTTCAATCATCACTCTGCGCTAGATAAAAATTGTTGTTTCTGCTATAACTCCTTCTGCTAGTTTTTTTAATTCTTATTCAAAGCAGCATATTATGAATTCAATGTATTTGGATTGTTGTTCATCAATTGTTGAAAACTCAATATGATTGTCATTATGGAAGCTATACATTTCAATAAATCATCAAACAGAACACAATGTTTTGCACAAAAAATGGAGTGCAATCGTGAGATCAATTTTTTGAGAGTTGTCGCCTAGCTGCAATGCAATTCAGTATTAATTAGCAGAACGTGCCCTTTGAGCTACACGCATCCAATATGGTTGTAAATCGGAGCGAGCGGAGCGTTTGATGTGTTTTTAACGACTCTGCTAGATTGCGTGTCGATCAGCCGGTTTGAGTAACCTATACTTGACTTTTATTAGAACAACAACATAGTTATTTAGCTGTTTTTTTTTCCAAAGTAAATATATGGTTGATATAAATCTAAACGGAAATGGATTTTAGCGTTTCATGGCGTGTCATATTTATAAAGTTTATTTATAAGCCTGTGACATTTCGTCGATAAAGCGATCCTAATTAAATGTTGATATATGAGTGTAATATGAATAAATTGTGTACGGCATGCGAATGACACGTTATTTAGTTGAACTTTAATAAAAAACAAGTCACAACAATATTTTTTGCTTGATTTGATCTGATAATACTTTTAACAATATGTCAAGCTGGTATCATTTGCTGACATAAAATTCCCAAAAGTTTTATTTAGTTTGTGTTCAAATTACACATTTTTTATCTGATGTAGGAGAATGTACTGTCATCTATTATTACATAGAGGAAAATGGACGACAGAAGAATATTCATAATTTCACAAATAAATATCTTGTTCTTGGATATACGAGGGTCACGCTGAAAGTGTAGATATTCCTAATCTACACAAGTTTAAACAAGCTTTGGCACGCATCTATTTTGTCTAAAGTTGTAAGTGCTTAAACGCAAAAGCAGCGTTTGAATCGTTCAGTAGTTGCCTTGCCACGGTTTCGAATGCATCTAAGTGTAGGAAGAATTTTAACGTGAAAATGAAACCGGGTAGTCGCGATTTTAGAGCCATGACCTTGTATGACTATAAATGAGACTAAAACAAGCGGAATGTCGCGAAAATTTAGTGAGTTGCTTTGGGGACTCTGCCCCTTCTAGGGCTCCAGTTTTTAATTGGTTTGCTGAGTTTAAAAGGGGCCGGGTCTCACTCGATGATGAACCTCGCACAGGTCGACCGCCTACTGCTGTTACTCCGAAAACTTAGAAGCTGCGCAAAATATGGTAGAAAAATATCAACATATAACCTACACCGAGAGTGAGGCTTCTCTGGGGATTGGATCGGCAGCGGCCCGAACAACCATTCATGATCACCTTCGCCTAAGGAAGCAGTGTTCCAGATGGGTGCCACATTTGTGAGCAGTGAGCAAAAAGCAACAAGAGTTGATTGGGCTAAGTTTATGCTTGAAAAATTTGATGATGGGCACAGTAAAATCACTTTCAATGTCGAAACCGGAGACGGAACATGGTTATATCATTATGATCTCAAAACTAAACAGCAGTCATTAGTTTGGTGCTTGGAAAGTAAGCAGCCTCCAACGAAAGTTCGTCGTTCCAAGAGAGTTCAATAGAAAATGGTCGCATCTTTTTTTTCCAATGTGGATACATCACAACGGTAGTCTTGGAAAATCAAAGGACAGTGACTTCTGAATGGTATATAACCAAATGTGTTCCTTTAGTCTTCCAAGAACTATGCAAGAGCCGTCCAAGGACTGTTCTGCGGGGTATTCAATGGCACTATGACAACGCACCCGCCCACAGCGCCGCTAGAACACTCGACTTGTTTGCTGAACAGGGTGTCAAACTGTTGCCTCGCCCACCTTATTCTCCAGACCTAGCTCCATACGACTTCTTCTTATTTCACAAGATCCAAGAAAAGTTATCAGCTCGCCATTTTTCCACCGATGAAGTGGCAATCGCTGCATTTGAGGAGATATTTAGCAACCTTTCAAATGAACGTTGGTCACAAGAATTTGACAAGTGCTTTTACCGAATGCGTAAATGTATTGAGGAAGGGAAGAATATGCTGAAAAAACAGAATGAAGTTTTTTAAAAAACCTTGTAGTTTTTCTGTATCTAAAAACTTTCGGCATGACTCTCGTATGTTTGAAAAAATGGTGAATGCATATACGCCTATATCAACCCTCAGGGAAAATTAAATAAATCAATACGAAATCTGTCTCAATTTTCAAACGTAAAGTGACAGTTCAAATATGAAAACAGTTCTGAATAATCGATTGTGAGCGTGCATAAGCGATGGCGAATAGCGAATACCGGACGCAACTGGCCCTGGAGGCGTCGCGACGTCGGATATGGATTCAAATGTTGACAAATCGACCGTGGTCTCCTGCTCCGACGCTAACGCTTCAGGCGTTGCGACGAACTTTCCGGCGATTGTTTCCTTCCTCAGGCAATTCAACTGACCGCATCACGTACATACTCTACACGAAATTTCCCAATTCACGCTCGCAAGTAGGCGGATCATGTTTAGAAATGAACAAGTTATTGAAAAATGTATGGAGTTTAATAAAGAAACCCCTATGCGTTCATAGATTTTGAAGATACATTCGACAGCCTGGATAGAAATATGTTGTGGGAAGTCATAAGTGCCAAAGGAATACTCGACTCACAAAAACGAGGTTATCAATACACACATAAAAATATAGGCATAGCAGGAAACACTATAGAAAACGTTACCATTAAAAAACGTGTAAGACAATGTTGTCTATCTCCAACGTTATACAAAATATATATTAATACAACAATGGAGAACAGATCCTATCTGTCCATAATCACTAATGGAAGAAATATCTTAGGCAGACCAAAAAGAATTTTCACAGAAGTAAAACAAACATCGTTGTTAATCATCGGAAACGTCTGGAGTGTACCGCACTTTCCCGATATGGTCCTGCCTTTTTTTTCACATATCCCCCATGGCAACCGTTCTCAATCAACACTCTCGAAAGACGAGAATCAACTTCCCTTCCTCCTACTGCCTTCCTTTCCAAGTTCGTTAAAGCGACATCCGAGACGGGGCTTGCGTTGGTGTAAGTGTTTCCTCATCTCAACCTGTCCTTTCGCATTATTATTGACGTCTGTCACAGCCACGTGTTTTCACATCAGCCTCTTCAAAATGGAGTATCAAGAGGAACGAATTACATGTGTAAGTTATTCTTTGAAATTAAAAACGAGCTGATCACTAAATCTAGTTCACCCGTACTTGAGCCAGAAGATATACGTTCATCCTGAGGTAGGGCTGAAAAAAATAAAAACCAATGGATATAAGAGGCACGGAATCAGACATGAAATCAGTTACGCGTTTCGCTGAAATGCTGTTGACGAAGATACGATGTGAAATAAATGTTGCTGTCCCAAGATTTAATTTCTATCTTACGCCTTACTGTGCCCAGCTGGATGACATTAAGTATCAGCAAGGAGTGTTTTCTGTATATTTTGGTTTTCATGTGGCTGTTGTTTTTTACTAGTTTTTCTGTGATATATCTGCTTGCTCTATTGATTAGTGTGATACAAAGAAACCGTCTACCCATTATCTGGGAGAACTCCCGTAGTGTCGTTATGTCTGCAGCATCGTCCATTCTATGTCAGAAGACTATAATTTGGATATGATTTCGATGCTAGTTGTCTAGCGTCTCCGCAGTTCGACAGACCTGCGAACCACCATTTAACCCGATTCAACGGTTTACGTCTGAATTGCCTGCACTTGAGAGGGTGGGCTATTGAAAATATCCATTCCGGCTGAGATACGGTTACAGCTACGGTTAGAATGGTCAGTCGATCGGTTTTACTGGCTGAAGTTATGGTAGCGAGCAGTTACGGGAGTCTCTTTAAAAGTAAACGGTCTCTGGTTTGGAGAAGATAGGTCGTATTGCTGTACTCCACTTGTTTTTCCTATTACTCAAGTTACCTGTACCTGTACCTGCACTAACTCGAGTGTCACAAACTTCCAACGAGATCAGCACTGGACTGCTACCAGGCACTTGTGAATGCCTGAAACCAACAACAACATAACCGTTGGTTGGATATTATGTTGATTCCTGGATAGGACAACTAAATTCAATGGAACATTTTCGCTAGTGATAAAGGCAGATGTGGAACCTTCCATACAGAGATGGATCTTCTAGATTACCCAGTCAAGCAGATACAACATCCCATTGTAATCGTTGAAGTCCAAACGACAGACTGTAAAGTACGAAAAGTGATTTATATATAGTCCTTACGTAGCGACATTAACATAGCCCATATTTCAGTGGTTAAAGACATTAGCAGGATCTGATATGGTCGTATAGGCAAACATAGTACGAGTCATTCCCCACCGTTATTCAGCTTTATGGCTCCTAAACGCTTTTACAAGATTATGCTGACCTACTTAAGAACATCGAATGGTAATACTCTCACATTACTGATGAAAATATATGCTGACGCCACGTTACCCTTTAAAAGGTGTATTTATCGTTTAAGGCTACACAAAGGATTATATTTTTCACTTTTACTACTCAATCGATCATAAAGCTCTCTTTCTCTGTCAATATAATATGAGGGTTATTGTTATAGTACTATCAAGATGGACAATATTTTATAATCGAAGTTGATGAAGTCGGATTTTTAGGAACTTCTTTACTTCCGGATTCCGTCATAAAATTTGCGATAATAAAGTTCCATGTAGTCGAACTACATCGCGAATATCCCCTATTTTCATTCCGCGAACATCGCAAGAACATAGTAGCAACCGTATCAAGAGTGGAACTTCCAAAGTTGCGCACCACTCGAATATTTATGTGCCACATTGAATTCAATTCCGGAATTTTATCTTTGTAGCCACTTCGAAAGGTACTGATCTGGAATTATTCGGGCGATAATATTTTTACAAGAGTTATGTAGGTCAGGTCGAATTGAAACGGCGACCGATATAAGAGGAATAAGAGGAGCAACTTTTCTCTACCATGATCTAGATATCAAAACACTGATTACGAATCCGGCCTGAATTTGGGATTCTGACCTAAGGAAGAGTCCTTGGCGGCCCTCTGATTGTTTACGATCTTATAATGCCCACATTCGCGTTCAGCACTGAATATACAAAACACCTTGTCAGCATCTACTATAATTATGCCTGAATTGCACATTCATTTTGTTCGAAAAAAGGTAGTTGATCACGTGAATTAATACTGAGCAAATCAAGATGTCAAATTGACACAGATTAGTTTTAGTAGTTTGCAATATTTACATATACCGATTCATTTCTATTCGAATGGATTCCACTTTTGTGAAAATTCTCGCCATCGACTATGTGCCTGTGGCATGCCTGGATCATTATTCACCTTAAACGATATCAAAGTTGCAATTTATTTGGAGCGATTTCCTTTCCCCGCTCGGGCAACTGCGACTGCGAAGCTTGCGAGCTTAGATAAGCTAACTGCTTTCCGATACGGTTACACCCATCTTAATAACTCCTCCGACTGCCTGGACGCCGATCTAGCAGCTAGGGATGTGCCGATATCAACAGAATATCGATAAAATATCCATAGATTAGCGGATAGCGATTCAAAGTATCTATGCGTAAAGATAGAATAACCTTTATCAATCCGTCTTACGTCTTATTCAACGAAGATGAAAAAATATAGACTAATCAACGCGCATAAAATAAAATTCTTAATTCAAGAGTTGCTATACTGTTGTAAACATATATTGACGACAAAGAACATCTGTTTTTACTCGAAGACAATTTACTTGATGAGAAAATGATGGTTCAGTTCAACCAATAAAGTCTTCTCGATTTGACTACTATCAAAGAAATATACTCTCAAAGAAAATATTATGTCCTTCACAACTAAGATTTCAATGCTTCCATATTTTTTTATTAGATTATAATATTTCCAACGGAGCCCCGTTCACTTCGATCAGGAATACAAATAATTTGGAATTGCAGAACCGTCGTTAACAATACGATAGTCTTAGTTCGACAATATACGCTGCTTTCCAAGTATTTGCTACAAGTAATTTATTTATTTCACATCGCCATCTTCGTCAACATATTCGTATAGAATGCATTGGCAAATAGATTTAAAGATCTAGCAATTCCAAAATATGAAGTCGAGGTGCTCTCAAATTCTGACATTTTCTGACTTCACTTTTTGCACAATTTTCCTCTTCTCAATGAAAATATCTTAGTTTCTTTTTGGTGTATCCTATCTATAGTTAGGTGAAAGAGCGCAGGTTTCCAACTTGATTGCCAATCATGCGAACCTGTGACTATACTTCGAATTTGTGAGTGATACAAGCAATTTATTATTATTATTATTATTATTATTATTATTATTATTATTATTATTATTATTATTATTATTATTATTATTATTATTATTATCATTATATTATTATTCAATGCTCGCATTCGTGACTATCTAAATATCGATACTTTGAAAAAACGTATTACAGCTAACATCTCTATTGCCTGCCTGAAATCGTATGGGGCTTACCATCGTCGCTCTCATCCTCGGATTTGTTCCGTCGAATTTATTTCAATTTTCCAAATCCGATCCAATTGCAAACTATCAAAGTTTTATTGTTTCGCGCGACGACTTGACAGATTTTTGCCGTAAAAAGGCTGGCAATGTATATCTATGAAAATGGAATTAACTGTATATCTGCTTATTTCCAGAGCGAATGTATGTGTCTGACTGTCAGTTGCAGACATCTTAGCTGGAATATCTGAAGACACACGGGTAATGTCAGTTCAGCCACCTTTTTCAATGTTCTAGGCTGTGGAGGTCCTTTATAAGGTTAAGCGTATCCACTACGCATAGTGAGGATTGTGTCCTGAAGCTTTAGGCAGTGCTTTGAAGCGCACCTACACACATGCGAACAGTACTCCAACGATAGTCTGATCTGAGCCTTGTAGAGCATGTATTGGGGCAGCTTATTTTGATTGGAACATATATCCTTGCTTTTCCCTCACAGCTTTATCAAATGAAATTCAATTTTCTTATAGGTGTCTTTTCAAAAAAATGATATTTTTATAATCTATACTACTATTCGTTTTATTAGGTAGGTACTTGTTCAAACGACTCATCTAGGTACTTCAGATGGGGATCTGCTTTCAATTCAAAAAGTATTTACCTTGATTTCTTTGGGCCGAGATCGTTACTTTTTAAGATTTTCTGTTAGAAAAGCGGGTCTCGATACAAGGAATCGATGTTTTCTTATCGAATGACATATTTACTAACTATTTAATATAAGGAAATCTCATCACACCAAACGTTGCCCCTTGAGTATGAAATTTCAGTGAACGAACTTGATTCGGCAACTAGTCATCTCGCTGGGATTTCTTTCTGGGCATGTCAGCATCTACTATAATTATGCCTAGAGTTTCTGATATCAGTGAATGTAAGGAAATAACGCATCTCTTTCGATTCAATTATTCGCCAATCCTTTGGATGATCACGTTAATACAAAAAATCACTACAAAAGATATTGTTTGTAGCAAAAATTATATCGTTGAGGGGTGTAGAAGCACAGAAGAAAAAAATCATACTAAAACTCGTAGGTATAACTGAATAAAGAAGCATCAATGAACACGTTTGACAAATGTGAAACAGGGTAAAGTGGGATTAAGTTCCTATATTTTGAGGAGTGGCGTGGTGATTTAACCTCATATACTAGGTTAGGTAAACATCTCCCCGTGCGTACTATGTGTATGTGTATGTGTGTGTGTGTGTGTGTGTGTGTGGTGTCCATACAGGAATATTCGATTAATTATTTCAGATAGAGGATTAGCAGCATAAACCGATCAGGGAGATTTAAAGGGATTGGTTGCCTGCCGTGGCTTGGGGTAATGGAAGGGGGGGGCAGAAGCGGGGTGAAGGGGGAGGGACGTTGACGCAGGATCGGAGGAAGTAATCCATCCGTCTACGTAAAATGGATGTACTACACTTAATGGGATGTGTATCAATAATTAAACGGCCCCAGGTATTGCTATTAGAAGTAGATGGCTATCAGACAGCTTTACCGAATAGTCAAGCGGGCTGGAACTGTACGGAAACCCTGCAATTGACAAATTATGATTGAAATTTTGCTATGGTAACACAGAGCTTCATGAACGAAAATATGGGAGATATGTGAAGCGTTTCTTTATATTTGGATATAAATGTATTAAGCCGTTTTTCCAGTTGTTTTATTTCTCTTCAGGTTGGTTAAGATCTATATATTTTGTTCTGTCAAGTTTAATTTTGGTATTTCAGGTTTCAAAATAATATCTCTGTAACAGCGGCTAGCAAAGGGAGATTAATTTTTTTAAATTTAGTCAATTCCTTCAGGTAAAGATGAGTTTTTACGTAAATAGAAGCCGTTATAAAAAACATAATGTGAATGCAGTTAGATGTAAATGAGGTATTGAACACCAAAAATGGATGGCTGCATATGACAAATGTTAAGTTCTCTGAACTCTCCCTTGTACTTATGATTAGGGATGTAACGATTACGATATATAATAATAATAATAACTCGTCTTTATTTAAATTCATGTAAAATAAAATTACATGAGTTAAGTCTAGGGCATTAGTGGCGAAGTTAAGCAAACTGCTATTCTTACACTTAACCACTACATCGGCTGATATAATATAAACGACATCACGCAGTTCGAAAAGCGCTCGAAACGACGACATACACGTAACTTTGCCTTACAGTTAGTACTGATATGAGAAAAAAAAAATTAAAAAACAGACGGTAGTTTTTCGAGCGCCCTCACATCCAGGGCAAAAATGAGTCCAGATTCGTCATAGGCGCGCCATAATTACCCAGAAAACGAAAAATCGATTTTGGACCCCCTTCACATGTGCATTTTCTCAAAAATATTTTTTTTCCGGACAATGGAATCTGGGAAAAGAGCGTAGGTGTCAAAAGTGGAGTTTGAAATCGTAGAAAGTCTAAACAGGATACTGTGCAAACATTTTAGGTCGAAAAATCGATTTTTTTCAAACAAGACGAAAAATCGTTTCCTGGGTAATTGAGGGATGTTGATCACGAATCCGGCCTCAGTTTGAGCCCGAACTCAAGGTAGAGCCCTTTGCAATCCTCTGAGCGCTGAGCCGACTTCTTGAGCTTTTTCAATCGTCATATTTGCATTCAGCACCATCGGATACATAAACCTCCTCCAAACAAACTACAATATCGAAATTATTATTATACAATAAGAATATTGTCCTTTTTAAAAAAATAGATAATGGACCCCCGAGTCGCGTTTTCAGAAAAATTTCACATCAGATAGAGTCGAGAAATAGTAGAGGAAGCTGTTTTTCGACTCGACATAAGTGTCGAAAGTGGACGTTCTAAAATGGCGGGCGATGATAACGACGATTAGAGCTCAGAATATTCAGCACTGTGAGAAATTTGATAGCCGGACATTTAAAATTAATTACATTTATTTTAGTAACAACACTAGATCCGCGCTACAAATTACGTATGTATATGCAACAATCTACAGGCATTCATTCATTATCTCGAAAATTACAAATACGAATAGCGATGGAGTAGCTGTAGAGACAAAGCCACTTAATGATCTAGAAAAGATTTTTATGGATATTTGCAATGCTTCTGATTGTTTGATCAAAACAGCAGAAGGAGTTGGGTCTTTATCAAACAGGTTTGCTTGTTCCAAGCAGTATAACAAGGTTATGTCGTGTAGCACGATTGAGGCGAACCCCCCGTTTCAGCTAATTTCCCAATTAGTAGAACAACCCGAAGAACAACATATTTTGTGTTGATATATCTGAACACTCCCGCCCGCCCATTTCCTTATGGGCATGAAAAATAAACGCTCGCGTGACTAACGTAATAAATGGAAGGTCTGATATTCAAATAAGCGATTTCATGGCGCTAAAATTACTTTTAAATTGCCGCCCGGAAAGGAAAAAACTGACGGTTACTAACACTTTGATAATTAATCAAAGTGGGTAATTGATTTGCTTTTCTGTGCTTGGACAGAAATAAACAACGGTTAGTGTTGGCTTGCATGCAAGCTTCTGTTTTTACCGACCTAGCTTTATTTCCATCCTTCCTTTCGATTTGTGTCCCACGCATTAGCTAGGAAATAATTGAAATCGGAAATTTCCGATTTCCGACGATTTCAGTTTAACTCAAGACATACTAAAATGTCCTATACTTGTTAGTAACTTTTCATAATGTCTGATAGTTCTCAGGACAAACTAGAAAGGCCCCATTAGCGTTATAAAATATCCGATTCAAATGGTTTTATTAATAAAATTTGCATCCAGACGACTATAGATTTTAACAGTTGTTTTTTCTAATATATATAAAATATAGGTTAAGTTAAAATGAACCCTAGGCTAAACGGTATTACAGTCACTGGTAAAGAGAAATTAATATAAAAATGATTTATATAAATATTCCAAGCTTTAAGTGTATTACTATAACAACCGCATTGTCGAAAAATTTAAAACAACACCTCAAATGTATGCTCTACACTATGCATAATATCTGTTATAAGCAAGTAAGAGTTTCCGCCTTAGCCTAGACTCGTCAGTATACTTAGTGATCTAAGTGCAGAGAGCAATTGCGCCGCGGCGCGCGGTGCTTGGAGCTGAGTGTTGATGTTCCAAGCTCACTTACTTGGATGAAACTCCGATAACTTCTATTCTAGTCCAGCAAGGACCTTATTAGTGTAGATGTATGGAACAATAATACAATGAAAATATAATGGTCCTACCTAAAACGGTGAGTTGCACTGGCCTGCCCTGCACGACGAACCCAAACGCGTCCTCTGCTTCGCACTGCCATCGGCCGTCATCCTCTAACCTCACATTGTCTATCAACAGGTTGCCACTGACGTCCACCAGGAACCGATGACCGATCACTCGTTTGTTGTTGCTGTTTTCCTTCAGGATGGTCTGGACGATTTGCCCGTCTTTCAGCCAAATGCTCGTGCTAGAAACAATTACATGAATGGCAAGGAAACATGCAGATCTTGAGAAATAGTTATGCTACTTCGCTAATACAAGGGTCACGCTGAAAGTTTTTAGATACAGAAAAACTACAAGGCTTTTTTAAAAAACTGTTTCTGTTTTTTCAACATATTCTCCCCCTATCACAATACATTCATGCATTCGGTAAAACCACTTGTCAAATTCTTATGACCAACGTTCTTTTGAAAGGTTGTTAAATATCTACTAAAATGCAGCGATTGCTTCTTCATCGGTGGAAAAATGACGACCTCGTAACTTTTCTTTGATCTCAGGAAATAAGAAGAAGTCGCACGGAGCTAGGTACGGAGAATAAGGTGGGTGAGGTAACAGTTTGACAGCCTGTTCAGCGCAAAAATCTAGTGTTCTAGCGGCGCTGTGGGCGGATGCGTTGTCATGGTGCCATTGAATACCCCGCAGACCAGCCTTTGGACGGCTCTTGCATAGTAATTGGAAGACTACGGGAACACATTTGGTTATATACCATTCAGAAGCAACTATCCTTTGATTTTCCAAGGCTACCGTTGTGATGTATTCAGTCTTAGAAAAAAAAGATGCGACCATTTTCTTTCCAACACTCTTGTGACGACGAATTTTTGTTGGAGGCTGCTCACTTTCAAAGCACCAAACTAATGACTGCTGTTTAGTTTCGGGATCATAATGATATAACCATGTTTCGTCTTCGGTTACCATATTAAAAGTGTTTTTACTGTGCCCAATATGAAATGTTTCAAGCGTAAACTTAGCGCAATCAACTCTTGTTGCTTTTTGCTCACTGGTCAACAAATGTGGCACACAATCTGGAACACCGCTTCTTTAGGCGAAGGTACTTATGAATGATTGTTCAGACCGCTGCCGATCCAATCCTCAGAGAAGCTTCAATCTCGGTGTAGGTTATATATTGATCTCTATTTACCATATTTGGCACAGCTTCTACAGTTTGCGGAGTACAACCGGTAGGTGGTCGACCCGTGCGGGGTTCATCATCGAGTGAGACCCGGCCTCTTTCAAACTCAGCAAACCAATTATAAATTGTAGTGCTAGAAGGAGCAGAGTCCCGAAAGCAACTCACTAAACTATTGTGACATTCCGCTCGTTTTAGTCCTTTTTATGGTCATACAAAATCATGGCTCGAAAATCGCGCCTGCCCGGTTCCATTAGATGCATTCGAGACCGTGGCAAGGCAACTACTGAACGATTCAAACGCTGCCTTTGCGTGTAAGCACTTACAACTTTGGACAAAATTGCTGCGTGCTCAAACTTGTTTAAAATTATATAGATTTTGAATATCTAAGGACTTTCAGCGTGACCCTCGTATGATTGGATGGTAGATGGAGCTAGTGTACAAAATGTAAGAGTCTATTGAATTATACTTCATGTCAAATAATCAAAGTGAAAGACATGTTTATTAGAGTTGTATATTGCTCAAGTTCAGGTAGCTGCACGTCCATATCTATAATTGAAGGTGATTATATTTTTCAACAATCATAATATTTGTCTTCAATATTTGTCTATGGAAATTGTGCAAAAGACAACTTCTTCAAGAAGCGGCAAAATATAGAGTAGTTTCTGAAACCCTAATGTTTGAGAGGAGAATACCAGATGACGATGTTGTGTGAATATTACCTAAAGTTGATGTTGACGGCGCATTCCAGCAAGAGTTTGTCGTTCTGTTTGGCGTAGACCTGCAGGACCTTTTTGTTCTGTTGGGAGGCGGGTCCCCCGGTGAGGTCGTAACTGAGGTTAGACTTTGTGTCAGCTCGTATCGAACGACGATGAGCGCTGCCAGAGTGCGGATGACGAGTGTGCGTCTTCGAACACGTCACATCTGGAACAAGTTCAATTCAATGTTATTATCGGATATAATAATAGTAATAGTAGCTGTACTAGTAGTACTATATCCAATCCAAGGATTAATAAACATCATGTAGGACAAGTCACTGACAGCAAAATAATGGGGGGGGGGACTTATAAACAATAGTTGAAACCTCCGTCGTTCAACCCCTTGGGAGGTGTAGATTCCTTTTCCTAGTCTTATACTATTAAACGGGATCGGGTTCAAATGACACTATTTTGAAGCTGCAATAATGTCAGTTTCGTTCACTTCAAGAATAATGTGTGCCCATCGCCGAAAGAGATATTTGGGTTGAAATTAGAAATGACGTTGATCATATTGGATATGGTTTCACAAAACTCTAGTCTTTAGTTAAAATTATCCTCCTGAAGTATCTGTATTTTATATGAATACAGTTTTATGTGATTTCAGTACTTTTTTTACAGTCCTATGTGTCATTCCCGTTTATTCTGCTGCTATTCGTAAAGAGTTGGTGGAATCTGCAACAAATTTTCCCAAAACCTCAATTTGGCCTTCATAATTTACTATTTGCCGATTATTTCTTTCTATATTTTCCACCGAACTAGTTCAATAAAAAACATACATTCGACGTATTTATTCGGATTACCATTTACACAGTTCATTCACTGCTAATAATAGACTGCGACGAAAAGGAAGAGTCTTCATCACACATTTAATGCCTTTTTATAGTACTGTGACTGCAGGATAGAATATAGCTCGGGCTAAATACCACACTCGCCTTCGTTTCGTTTTAAATATATAATATCGGGAAGTAATGAGGATAAGGACGCAAAAGAGAGCCGGCTGAGTGGCCACATAACACGGTGCTATCTCCATTCTTACCGAACCGTTCATTCATTCAATCCACTGCCACAGCAGCTGTTGCCCCTGGCAGGTGAAACAGCTTAACTTACCGTTTTGGCGCGCGTCCTCTTTACTTATTCACCCGAACACACAGGGCGCGCCGCAACGCTTGAATTTTTTAGAGGAAAATCTGGCTTGGTCTCGCCCGCCTAGCTGTGCCATACCGTAGCTAACGCACCGTTACTACCGATTCCGTATTTCGGTAACGTTTCAGCTTCGTTTCGTTCACCAGGAAACAACTAAACTGACGCCATTCACCTTCACCTGTGCGTCGAATGATTTTTAGTAGCTCGATGCCATCGACTTGTCTTTTACATTTTTTGCATTTTATGCTTTGTATCGTTTTCTTACATGCGATGCCTCTAGACGTGAGAGACAAATTTATTCCATCGATGTACAATACGTTTTAAAGCTGAATTTTGATCAAATGTTAAGCCTAAAATATATTTAATCAACCCTTCATTATGAAAATTTGCTGTTATATATATATATATATATATATATATATATATATATATATATTTTGAGGTATACAGGTATCAATATCATATTAATGGTCACCTCAATGTTTTATACTTGTTAGAAAAGTATTGATATCTTAGTTGTCAAGAGAATTATATTTTTCTTTGTAGAAACTTTCTTTGATCTAAATCAAAAATATACTTATCTTGATTCAAATAAACCATATTTTTTTCATCAAGTAAATTGTCGTTGAATCAGAATAGATGTTCTGAATATCGCATTTTTTATGTGCTTTCCAAATTGATCAAATGCTAATTTTCCAAGTTGGTGCATTTTAAACAACTCATTATCAATTAAATTCACAAAATGTATCCAGTGGTTGTTTCGTTCCGATTCATTTTAAATGAACCTCTTACATGCAAACATTAGAATTATACCAAGAGTAAAGGGTGTATATTAATCAAACCTCAGCTGAAGATAGCAATTTAATTGTTTTATCTCTAGATATATGTGTATGAGATCATAAAAATGTAGGCGACACTGTAATTGAAAGTTGATGCTGTTACTCGACGCGACAACACACAAGAACGGAGACATTTCATTTACATCTGCTTTGAATATAATTTGACAGGCTCTCAAACGGATTTCGCGCTACTCTATGCAAATGAAAGACCTTTTGTTTCCAAGGGTATCTCTTGGAAAGCAGGTCGAGCAAATCAGCCGCTTAGAAATGTTTCAGAATAATTTAACAAACCCCGTCCATAAATATCGTTATTTAAAGGAGGCGATTCTTCCGATTTGTTTTATGAATTAGAAACTATTGCTATATTATCAAGATGATAAATAGAATACACTTATAGCTCTAGATAAATTTGTTATAACTATTATTTATTCATTATAATAACGTAATTAGAAAAAAAAATCAATTTGTCTGTGAAGCGATGCCGAAATTGTTCAACAACTTAAATGTTACTGCAAGCGAAATTGTCCCTTTAATATGGAAACGGATATCGACCATCTACCTGATTGGCTTAATTAGCCTACTTGCAATTCCGGTCAGAAAGTTTGAACCGTAAATATCATCCGGCTGCTCACAAGTGGAACTAATCGAACTAATGGCCTCTTGCCGTCACAATATGCATATAAGGGTACCTACGAGGGTTTATAGGTGTTATTAACGTTTTTGGGATTGAGCATTCACGAAATTGGAATAATTATGCGATTTTGATTAGTCAAAGTACTCGTATTCTATTACAAAATCTGTTGTTCGAATGAAATATTGGGAAAATCAATTAGCCATACCTGGTCTACTGTGGATCTCAAGTATGATATCACTTTGAAAGAATAATTCTGCAAAGCTTCTCCCAGATGAAGCCACCACAGAGGCAAATTGTTAATGAGGATTTTAGATACAGTACACAATACAAACGAAATATTGAAGTGAATATCCTGAAGTAACACACTAGAACCAGACAAAACATACACCACTATTTTGCGAATCGACATCATGAAAAGATAGGCTTAGATTTTCGATTTTTCCTGTTTGCGAAAATAACTGGCCTTTAAAACAATGTACCAACAGATGCTTTTGCCGACTGCATGAGCGTGAATTAGTTCAAAGCCTGTATTAACACGCTCTCTTTAGCTTCTACATATCAATCATGATTAAATGGTATTCAGACATCCTCTGCATGTACCTGCTTTGATATACAAAAGCGTTTATATTGGACATACTGTAAAACATTTAATACCGTTGCTTTCATCCGGGAATAAAAAACCTCTCGATTACCAGGTCATATGCAAATATTGCCCATGCTTTTGGAGAAACAAGGAACGAGCATGATGATCGTTAGCCATTTCTCCGCATTAAAATTTCAAAACCGATTCGCGCCCACAGCAGCGTGGCGAACATATAAAATTGGAGATAATGCGCGTCCCCCGGAGTCTTCTTTGCACAGCACCGGATTTATCCGGATCGCTACCGGAATTGGAAACATCAATCTTAAAAAATGACAGCGACTGTACTGTTCAATTCATAGATAAAGTGTTGCAATTGCATTTATTCATCTATCAAAACTAAACGTTGATTTCGGAATCACCTTTAAAAAATAATCAGATAATTTTATCAATTTCCTAGTAAAATTTCAACTCACCTTATGCTTTCATTCCCACGAAATTATAAAAAAAAAATGTATAATTTTTCATTATATTACCGGACTAGAACGACTATGAAACGACGTTTAAATTGGAGGAAATGCACGTTCCCCGGTGCCTTGTTTGCACGACCCCGGATTTATCCGGATCACTGCCGGAATTGTCCGCATCAATCTTTAAAAACGAAGGCGGCGGCGGAGCAGCGGCCTCATCCGCGTCGCCAGTCATTTGTTTGACTTCCTCAGGGATCCGCTTGGCACTCATTACATCCGGCTGTTCGGCTTTATGCTGCCGGGTCCCAGGAGGTCCTGGAATGAGGTAATTTTTACTGCCTACGGACGTTAATGTTAACGACCACAGTTTTAGATGGTTTCTATAATTGAGCTGCAAGTTGTTGACAATACTAATACTACACTGAGCTATTATTGTTTGGAATTTCTAGACTGATTTACTAGCAACACTGCTTCGGACTTCCAATGACTTGAGAATGTTCTGCGTTTCACAACGTTTCGATTGATGTGGTATACTCAATCGTCTTCAGCTGATAGGATCGACCGATAGTTCCGATGCTGCTTATATACTTCCACCCCTTTTGTCGTCGCGCCTCACCCCACCCTGTGCGAGCTCCGATGCGGTGACTCACACTGCCCGGCGCATGATGAGTGGTCGCCGCTGACTTATTTTGGTTAAAGTGCAGTACACTCATGTTATTTAATATTCGCTGCCATATTTGTTTAATTTCCACACTGGGCCTGCTATAAACGTTTTTATTACTGGCAATGGAAGCTGCTTTCTTGAACCTTCGGAAATAACAATATGGTTCTCTGTGTGCGTCAACTCGAGCAATTCTGTGATGCTATGTGCATACATAATACGCTATCTCAGATTTCTTACTTTCAGGGATCCACACTCACAAGGCACCTGGTGGATGCAGTCCTTGATTACCTTGATCTCGGAAGATAACGATGACAGCTTCTGGAAATGGTTCGTGATTACCGGGTACAGTGACAGACCGAATAAATCTGGAGCTGTGACAATAAGGAATGAGACGCCCTCATAAATAAATGTGCGTGATCCCCTTCTAGCCTCGACTCATTAAAATTCACTAAAACCGAATCGAAACGATGGAAATCCGGCGATGTTGCAGATAAGTTCCTATCGTCGAAAAGACGGATGGCACTTTGCAGACTGTGTCGACGCCCTATACGAAATTTTGGTACAGTCATTGTCGGATGAACCGGTATAAATTATAATGAAATCCAACAAGTATTTTTATAAATCACTTCTGTCAAAGGCAAAAAGTCAATCGCGTCCTAAAAGTGCTGCGAGAAGACAAAGTCTATATTCACGTTGATCTTAAAACATTGTAAATCATTTTCAAGTATTGGGCTTCCATTCATATCCATGGCTGGCAGTTCAGCATGAGATTTTTTTGGTTATGTTCTACGTATGAAACTATCATGCTGTGTCATGAAACATATAATAATTTCTCAATCACCTTTGGACGTAAGATGTTATCATTCATTTTAGATGAGTTTGTTTACGAGAATGAACAGTACTACCGATTTTAGAAAAACGTTCACTTGTTATAATCATGGAAATCGGTGATGATCTGTGGAACGATGAACGCGATTTGAGGGCTGGTACCTGTTTAGTCAGTCGACTAAGAGCCGTGGTTCCCAGGACCATTCAGTGTATCTAAAAGTAAGTACTTTTATTTTACATATTTCACTTAATGCAGTACATTTTAATCAACTACATAACTTTGCCCATCAGCGCTTGGAAGCTCCAAATATGTTCCTCAGCCCAAGACAACTGTTCTTCTTTTATAGAGAAACATGTTTCAACAAAATATCACCATCTTGACTGTCACTACAGAATTTGTTAAAGCAGATAATAAAATACAAAAAAATATAAATTTAATTGGCTAAATGCTTTTACAATATCCATTGAATTTACTTTGACATTTATTTACATAATATATACTTTTATAAAGAGAGTTGAAGAGCTTAAAGCGTGAGAAAATATTTCTGAAATAACGTGAATGGTTCATATTCCATGCTATGCGGATGCAATGCATCCACCTTTTTTAAAACTTGTTGGCGGTATTTATATTTTGTAGACTCATTCACCAATACTTGGAAAGGTATAGAAGAGAACAATCCACGCTTGTCTTTTTTGATAGAGCGGGTAACTTGAATCCGACGATTTTCACATTACGTAGAGCAGAGTTTCAATTAGGCGTACCATTCATTTAATTCTTACCAAATTCGAATTTGTGAGAGCTTTCTCTTGTACAACTTTTTTTCGAACAAAAATTGCTATCATTGTAGTTATTACGCTATTTTTGTATCAGCTGCTAAAATCCTGCAAACGATCATAGCATCCGGGTTAAGGCCTAAATTGACTGAGCTACTTTCTGAACATCCGCCTACGTTTGGCATCCGAGAGGGAAATTAGAAATAAATTGTAAATCTTAGATAAAACGGGTGGAGGGCAGATTAATCACATCTGTGGCAGCTACTTTAATTACGGTAGCATTAGGCTGTGTATAGGCGGACGTAAACGCGTTACTCTCCAAACGTAAACCGAGATTTATTTCTTACGACTTTGAAATGAGATTTATTTTTCCAATGAAGGTTGGAATGTACGATACACTTAAGGCTTCAGTCTCCAATAAACGTAGCGAGAATCAATCTGACAGTTGCGTCCTTGTGCTATCAGAGATAATTTATGGATACGGTCTTTATTGTATGCCGAAATCATCGACAGTTCGTCTCTGTCGAATTGTCAAATTGACGGAGTAAGCAACACGTTGCATTTAATAAACACCACAGCCTAAGCACGTTGAAACTTTTGAATAGATATTTTTTTATATATATTTTTAACCTAGTAGGTTTTTATAATCAGGTATTTCCATGGGCCTTCATTTATCAAGGCTAAAAGCAGTTAAAAGAGTGCAGCTCATCATGTCATTTCACAAATTCAGATTGGTAACGCTGGTCTACAAACATGGCCAGTGGAAATACTTCCTTAAGCTTGTTGGAGGAAACAACTCATAATCGTATTCAGGTGCGTTCACCACTGTTGTATCCAACCTTTCTATTACCTCTGCCATGTCGTCTGCCGTGCATAGTCTGCAGCTCTTATATAAATGAAAAGGCTGTGGAAATGGAAAAGGTTTCAACTTCGACTTCGCGTCGTCCTCCTCTTCTGTGGCGGCTGCATTGAAGCGTGTGTCGCCGACATCGCCATCGCCGCCGTCGCATCAGCATCGACGACACGTTCTTTTAAGGTGCATCAAGCCGGCCATGAATTATTTATATTCGCGATGCGGTGCGGTGGGGCGGCATGGCACACCGAGAAATAAAAACAAAAACAATCGCGAAGGCTAGATGGATTAGATGAGGCGCGAGAACCCCGTCGAATCTCGCCGATGGACGTGATTCCGTATTTCTTGGCATTTTATATTAACGGCTGTTTGAGATAATCAAATAAATGAAATTTTTAAATAATACTCTAGCAATTTAAGAATTTTTTTTGGAGATATACTCAATTTTTGTATAATTTTATAATCAGCGCTATCTATGATTAATTTTAGACGGATAAAATTCCAATTAATTGTTTATACACATGATGTAATAGTACTACATAGAACTAGAATTTGACCCTATAACAAAAATATAACTGTGAAAGTACCTCACAATGTAGGGAGTTTCATCAAAATTTTAAAATTAGCATCGTATTATCTTCACAGCTTTCAATGTGACAAACTATAACCCTAGAACTAAATAGACGCAACCGTCATTAGTTTGAAGTCAGTTGGTCGTCAGAGATTAAATGTTACGGCCAATTCACCCAATTCACCTGAAAAGTTGAAACATAACAATTAGGCCCTCTCCCTTAAACACAACCGAATGAACACTGAATCTGAAATTACGGATTCGCCTTGTTTAAGGTATACTTACAGGATGACAATTAACCTAAATCGAACCGTTTCCGGATAATTTCAACGTCTAATTGTCCATTCCCCAATTCACCCTCCTAATGAAGCTTATTTCTCAACTTAATGCCCCCAACTTTTCCAGAGCCACCGTAATAAAGTCCCTCATTTTTAGATAGGTAACTCTGCCTGAAAGTTTCATCATAAATTTACTTGATTTGTGATCTTAGTTATATTCAAGATCTTATACAGAGCGTCGTATATTATTAGCTTATTCCTGATCAAAACTCTAAATATTCGATACGGCAACGACAGATACATATTGATTTATAATTGTCAGATAAATTAGCAATTCGTTAGTCCATAATTACGGAATTATTTATAATCTATTGTCTCAACAACGATTCGACAGTCATCCTATACAGGGTTGTCCACCTCATTATTGTTTCCGGGTTGGAATTCACTAAATAGACGAATTGAATTGCATTGATCGGCGAACATAAAACTGACAATAGAATTGTCACCAGCAAAACATTGTATCCACCATGACCTACTCAAAATAGATGCCACCTGTTGCACATCACTGTTGTAATATCCACTCTATTTCCTCATTGCATTTATGACAAGGCGAATAAAAACATTGTTGTACTATAATATGGTATCTCTATCTATCTGAGTCCATAAGGAATACGTTGAATGGTCATCCGGTTTTGCAATTACCTGTTCTATATGAATCGAACACTGTCTCTATTATCGCTTTATCCATTTTTAACGAACCGATTCGAGTAGATGAATTTTTAATGGAATTTCATATCCTCCCTGCATTTATTGCCTTTTTAGTCTCTTTCACGATACAAAAGGCATAATTGACACTGATAGGCTGATAAACGAACTCTGTTATTAGCCGACTATTTACGCTCTTTTTTAATACCATTTTACGAGCTTCATATAGTATGAAGTATTAATTTTGTCACAGCTCTCGATCGATTTGGGTTACGAGTATGATTCATATAAATGAAATGAAAGTCAGTGACATCGCGACTGATCTAGGTACTACCTGATATCGGATTTATTTGGAAAACACACTCTATCAATATGTTTGGTTGATGTGATCTCTGCCACTTGACACAAAAATGTGATTTCAGTTATTGGCCAGAACAAAGTAAAAATGATTTAATGATAATGGTTTTATCAAGTACTTTTACATGTATCGCACTATTCTAAATGATGTCAATGTCCATATCTTCTCTCCCTTAAAAATCCATCCAGTTTTTCAGTGCTTCCACAGCATCTGAATCAAATTAATTAGCGAGATTTATGGATAGTAATAGTGGAGAACTGGAGAGGGCTGACTTTGGCCATGGCCAACTTTAAATCAGCCGTACTAGAGCGGTAAACCCTTTTGATTACGTATTCAACGGCGCTACGGTACTTTAATCTCATTGGCGTGCGCTCAGGTATTCCTCATGTGAAATTCCCAATCATATAATTTATACAAGGTTTATCCATATGATTCCGCCCTTCGAAACTAAATGCCAGCACCCATAGTTTTAACATAATCTGATAGCATTTGCATTTGACAGCTATATATGTATGCTTTCAAACATAGAATGTGTTATTTAATTGTAGCGAAAAAAAACCAACATTTTTATTGGATTATTTAAAATGAGTTTTATCCCAAATAAACATTTGCGGGAAGTAATGTTACATTACTTTGTTGCAAAGAAAAGCGCGGCCATAACATATCGTTTGCTCACTGGAGCTTACGGTGAATATTCTCCATCCGAAACAACTTGTAGAGAATGGTTCCGTTGGTTTAAAAGTGGCGATTTTGATGTTAGGGACAAAGAACACGGAAAACCACCAACAAAAGTTAAAGATGCAGAGTTAGAAGAATTACTCGATCAGGACCGTCAATCGCAGCATCATTACATGTTGATCAATCAAACATTTCCAGACGTTTAAAGGCCCTTGGATTCATCCAGAAACTCGGAAATTGTGTACCACATGAATTGACTCCAAGAGATGTGGAAAGGCTGTTTTGCATGTCGGAAATGCTCCTCCAGCGCTAAAAAAAAGAATAGTTTTTTGCACCGAATTGTGATTGGTGATGAGAAATGGATTCATTTCGATAATCCGAATCGAAAAAAATCGCATGTGAAGCCCGGCCAACCAGCAAAAACAACGCTAAAGCAAAATATTCATAGCGCCAAAGTAATGCTTTGTATTTGGTGGGATCAAAAGGGTATCCTGTATTATGAGCTGCTAAAATCGGGTAAAACAATCATAGGAGAACGCTATAGACAACAACTCATCAAACTGAATCAAGCAATTAACGAAAAATGGCCAGAATATGCAACCAGACACGAAGCCATAATTTTCCATTATGTCAACGCTCGGCCTCATACTGCTATCCCGCTTAAAAACTCCCCAAACAGTGGTTGCGAAGTTTTGCCTCACCCGCCTTATAGACCAGACCTGGCCCCGTCTGATTACTGTTTGTTTAGATCGATGCAAAACGCGGTCACTGGAATACGCTTCACTTTAGAACAGGGCATCAAACATAGGGTGGATTCGTTCTTGGCCTCAAAAAAATGAGGAATTCTATTGGTGTGGAATTCATCTCTTACCCGACAGATGGGAAAAAGCTATAGCTAGCGATGGCCAATACTTTGAATAAATTGTTTTTTTGATTTTCCAATTAAATAGACTGGTTTTTTCTTTCATCTTATTTGAATTGTATATATATGTAGTACTTATATAAAAAGAGAATTACTTATATTATTTGTGTAGTAGAGAGACTTGCGTTCTCTTTTCTCTATGCTCCGTTTTCCAAACGTGTTCACTGTATGCTGACGTTTTTCCTTTAGTTATATGCTTTTTGTGCATTTTTATTCGACATTTGACGATGACCACACGCAAACAATCTATTTGATATATTTACCTTTTTGTATACATGTTTACAATGTTTAGCTTTGTGTGGCAAACGTGGGATCTTAGTGTATTAGTTGTCTTTAAAACTATTCCCATATTAATTTTTTTGAAAACAGTTCTCGATCTTTCCATAATCCTCTTAGATATTGTATATAGAGAGTTTCGGTAGAGGTGCTAGTTGTCTTTGAGTCATAAATGGAGTCAATTCTTCGTCATTGTGTTTTGAAAAGACTCTTTAACACCTCTTCCTTCATGGATATTGAATGATTACATTCTAAATGTAAATATCTATTGATATGCATCGTTTTACTGACGTTATGGACCTACTGCCCCCATGCGAACCGACATATCACATCCCATCACACCACGTGTGATATTTATGCATGTCTTCGAGCTGCAAAATTGTATTTGGAGTGATTATTATCAAGTAAGTAATCTTCAAATGTGAGTTGTGGATCAGCTGGTGCGCCTATGTTCGGTTGGGGTAGCTCGCCATGGGTTGCAGCCACCATCCGTTGCTGACTCCCACTGATTTATAGATCGGCAGTAACAGCAATGGATCCAACTTAATTAAAATCGGGGAGTGGATACTCGGGGACTTTTATGGATGTAACTTACTGTTACGGAAGACCCCAATAGCTATATAGTATTACTGAGCTCCCCTTTTCCTGAAATCTCATCTTCTAATGGTCATCTTACATATATTGTCATCGGATAACATAATAATATAACTGAAATATATTTCCACAGATTCTACCGCCTACGCCAACGGAATGTAACTTTTTTGTCTCTGTTCAGTCGGTCTGTCTATCTGGTTTCGATAAAACATTGACTCAAGATTACAATTGTGATAAGCAAGCACGTAGCCAGGAATCTGTTTCGGGAGGGGGGTCCGGAATTTTAGAATAAAGGCCAAGCATTCAATACCTATATAAATAAAAAACGGTTTTGTTTGGTATTATTAAGTATTTTATGCGAGTACAACTGTGAATTGGAAAGACCTAATCAGCTATATAAAAATATGTATAGCTGAAAAAAAATTAGAAATTTCGGGGGGCGTCCGGACCCCTTGGACGTCTCTCCTAGCTATGTGCCTGGTGCCAAGGACAAAAAAGCTTTGTAGTTTTTGAAAAAATTAAAACGCACGCGACAACGTTTAAACGATCCTCGAACTGGACAATTGCGCAAGCAAACAAGCGACGAGTTCCAAGGTCACGCCCATCCATATCTCTGTCTCTCTCCTACTCATATGGTGTGTTGGGGATTTCATGTAAGCAGTACAAGTTGCGTCATCCAGCGATTAATAGCTAAACCCTAAGTGGTAGTGTACGTTTGGGTGTTGCGCTGTCAATGGTAAGTGCGGAGATCGTGTCAATTTCTCGTCCGCAGATGGACCAAAAAGACGTCAAACTACTTGATGTCATTTTCTCGTATCTGTTACAACAACCAGTACCAAAATGCATCATGGCACAAAACTATAAATGCCAATTTTTAATGTCTAAATTATGCCTAGCTTGGAAGTAAATAATAGGTAATTTCAACTTTGAATATTTGTTTAGGATAACACAACAATTTTGTCAACTTGTAGCCTTGTGTTATAATAGATAATATACCTATCGATATATTTAGGTGCAAGTAAAATTAAGACATTCATTTCATCTTCAACTTCAGCATATATCTCATGAATGTCAATATTTCTTCGGCTTGAATTCAAAATATATTTCAGGTTGGCTTTTGTGGAATTTCCTTATTCGTAGAACACCGATAAATTGGATGTATTTATTCAAACTAATTTCGATCAAATCCAATTTATTCAGAGGTTCCATGTCGAATCCTTATGAAACCTCTGGAAAAATTATATTCGGTGTCTCGGTGAAATGAAATTTAAAGGAGAATATAATATTACTTCTATTGAATATCTGAGATACTTTATAAGCTAATATGTGTGAAATATGACCAACATTTGTCGTGAAACCTTATTCTAGTTTTATATCACATCCTTCTGGGAAAGTAATATCTGACTATGTAAAACTAATTCGGACACCATATATTTCGCACCTCGAATCATTTAGTTCGAGAGAAATTGTTGAAAATGTGCAAGTTTGCCACATATAAAAATAAATTCTCAGACGAAGAATATATGCATTCATTCACATAAACGATATCTTCTTATATCCCCAAAGTCATAATAATGTCAAAGCGAGAATACTACATCTTAGACTATAGGTATAGGGTTAATTTAAGTAAATATTTCATAACATAATGTTATAATTCAAACCTGGGAAAGTTTTGAAGGTAAGGATACCAAAATGTTCAATTGAGCATGTTATAATCTCGGCACAAAACGAATAATATGTCATAAGAATTGTATAATAGATATTTTTTTATGTGTGATTGACACCGACCAAATTTTCATAAAATTAAAATGTATCTGGCTATTGAAACAGTTATGACAAATTGAGGAGAGGCATAAAAACTTCGAAGTACAGTAGGGTTATTGTTTCTCAATACAATGCATGCTGTATCCGTTTGCTTTCAGAAGCAAATTCAATTTCCCACAATTCAGCCGGCACTAACTAGTTTAATTCTTCTTCGTTCACCCAGATCCGGTAATGTCTTTTGAACTTTTATCCTGAATAATTAACATTTTGCTTTTAATTACCTGAAACTAGGACGTACCGCCGAGGCATTTCTAGATAACAGGATAGATATGCGATTAAAGGAAATGCCGGAATTTCGAGTGGCTTTACAGCTTGGAGAATGAAAACCTTTCACCTTTCATTTTCCATCTACATAAAAATAAAAATACCGTTCCATTATCTGAAGAATTTGCATTTCACGATTTGAAGATACATATACGATATTCATTCGACTAAAACGCTCCAATGTGTGACTATTTCTGATTGGTCTAGTTGGCATTCCTGTCTAGTGACGCGATCTCTCGTTGATGCGGGAAATTTAATATATAATTGTTTCTGGTGATTGAAAGTCATATAGATTTCATTATCTCATAAAAGCTAAATCCTTAAAATTGACATTGTGGTCTCAGAGGTTGATTGTACTGAGACTAAGGATTTTAAACTCATCTAGTTTCAGGAGCAACAATTCTGTGTTTCTATGTATGTTTCGTCTATATATTGTATCGACATATCCTAGTGGCATTTGGCCGGAACAATAGACGAACCCGGTGCGTTTCGCTGTCAGTAGCCGTAGTTACGAGGCTTCGCGCTGTTCTCTGGTTGTTCAGCCACCGGGAAAAATCCACTCCACTTCACTCCACCTTCTCTGGATTTGACACTTTAATTGGTAAGAATAAACGACCATAACGTGTCTGGAAAATGTACCGGACATGGACGTACGATTAAAAAGCCGCAGAGAAAATAACTACTGGGTTCGATTACGATAATGTTAATGCTTGACATCGACCTTTGTACTGGAAGTAACCACATATCAATTACATAATGTAAATGTATGTCTGCTTACCTCAGAATTAGGAAAACATAAAAAATTGACATTTGCGAAATTATACAATTTATTTGCTGCTTGAAAATTTATTGTATTATACTGTATAATGCATGAATGTATCATTATTTGAGTTGCTATCAAGCATTCTTTAGTTCCGTTGAACTGCCTTAATACCTAAAAATAGCGATTCTACTACATTATCATAACACGCACAAGTATATCTCCAGCAATTTCAATAAACTTTTTTTTCATTATGAGCATATAAGCAGACAGCAACGTAAGGAACTATGGACTTAATTGAACGTAAAACTGCCATGAAAGTTCTTATTAAACCGAGCTTGATAACAGTGACTTTTACGTGAGAGGCAAGCTACAGCAATGAAAATACTTCTGGAGCGTTCTACCTGATGTGTAAGCTAACAATGTTATCAGTGATGCCCTTCCATTCGGTCATTTTCATTTGTGAAACTTTTCATGTAGCCTATATAAACGTTTTTCGGAAGATTAGCAAAAAACGTCCAGAAATGTGTTTGACTATCGGTTCAAAACATCCATTGGGTAAGTCTTCTCGCATTCAGTCTAACAAAGATAGTTTGGTTTTAGAATTTGAGAGGTTCATTATGTTGCAGTAACATGATTGTTTACCCGAAAATGTAGTTCATATGTGGAATCATGCCTTTTACGATGTGGCTAGGCATCATAGGAGAGCCGGCAATTAAACATTGACGAGGGTTTGTCGACGAATTACCCACTTCAAAGTTGGCAGGATGAAATTTCAGAGGAACTGCGAGTGCATCTTTCAACAGTTGCAACAGTGAAACAGAGTCGAGATGCATTGCAGGCATGGTAGTATCCTCTTTCTTCTTTACTGCCGTTTTCGCCTGTTTATGGTTCCTGTTTTCACTCCTATACTGTTTGCGTTCCCGTCCCTGCTACTGCTGTAAAAGTAAATTAGAAGCGAGACATGATAGATGCTGTTGTGTCTTCGTCGCGTCCGTGTTGGGAATCAATACTCACAACAATGTTATGAATGTAATCTACTCTGAATTGAGAGTACGCCGATTATCCAGTGGAAATATGCCTAATGATGAACAAGAAAGTGGTCACCAACCTTTATTTCGCTTTTTTCGTGAATAACTTTTGTTGAGCAAAATCAATCTGAAACCCAAACTGACAATTATTGTTGTTTTTTTTTCAGGATCATAGCAGTATAATTATGTTTCATTACCTCTGTTGATGTCTTACACCAAATTAGACCATCCGTTTACATATGAGAGCTCAACAGAGAATAAAGTTTACGGGTAACGTTTGTGTGAATCTTTGATGTTACTGGAAAGTTTTTGACAATTATAAACCGGTCTTTTCTTTATCAACTTCCAAATAAGATCAATATTTCCTTCTGTAACTGCCGTTTTTGACTCGGAAGCTCCATTGAGGAAAGCAGACCATGTATAAACTCATTGTACCACCGATTTTGTAGCAAAACAACACGACTTGTCACGATATACTCGATTGATTTCCTCAGAATACTCTTCATAGTTCAACCAACGCAGGAAGTTGTGAAAAAGCACAGCCCAACAATGCTTCTCATTCATTTCCATTATTTATTGACGAAAGGATGACTCTAAACCTACAAACAATGAGGATTATTTGACAGCTCTCACTAACGAATCTCGCAGACCACTAGATTGAAATCAAACATTTGTTGCAAGAATACCATAGCCTACTGAATAGGCTTAGCGCAAATAGAAAACAGTCTTGTTAAATATTTTTCGTCTCTAATAAATGCAGCGAGGATAAATGAACTATACGAAATACCAGATTTTATTTGCTATAAATCATGAAGCGCTAATGACGCAGCCAAAAGCCATACAGTCTGAAATAATAAATTTATCAGGATTACAATCAATAGTTACTTACTCATGTGTGAACTGAATCATATAAACTTATTCTCGCTAGACTGCAAATGTCGTAACAATTTATTTACCAGATGTGCCTATCTACGGGGATACCTTTCAACTCGTTAGCTTGGCAGGAATAAAATCGAATCTATAGAGCCTAATTTAATCAGTAACATATAAACAATGGTATTGTTTGCCCTGGCAATTCGAGTTCTTCCCAACACGTTCGTAAACATTCACAGTCAACTGATTTTATTGAAGTTCATGGTTATCGTTACTCGTGTCACAAAAAATTTTGGAAAGTTTGTATCGACCATTGATTTTTTTTGATCTATTGGGATGTTACAGTGGTGTGCGCTTTCTTAGAGCATACTTGCATACTATTCTCCTATTGTTTGATTATTCTCCAACCACTTTAGAACAGCCAAGTAAAATTATCGATGGCATACGTTTCTGTCATATTACAAGCAGTTTATTAAGAAATAAATAATTTAAATGATACAAAAAAGAATTGAATGGAGTGGATCGGGATATAAAATCCTCATTCTGTGAGCAGCCTTTCTTTACCTGCTGATCAAATTATTAAAATAACCCTTATTTCAAATTCATTAGTAACATTTTATATGCTAGACCTACTTTAAAACCTTAGCTTCAGTCTATCTTTGGGGACAGCGCTCGAGAAAACATTTACGAGGGTCACGCTGAAAGTCTTTAGACATTCCTAACCTATACAAGTTTAAACAAGTCTGAGCACGCAGCTATTTTGTCTAAAGTTGCAAGTGCTTACAAGCAAAAGCAGCGTTAGAATTGTTCAGTAGTTGCCTTATCATGGTCTCGAATGCATCTAAGTATTGGACGAATTTTAAGGTGAAAATGGAACCGGGTACTCGGGATTTTCGAGCCATGAGCTTGTATGACTATAAAAAGGGACTAAAACAAGCGGAATGTCACGAAAGTTTAGTGAGTTTCTTTGGGAACTCAGCCCCTTCTAGGGCTACAGTTTTCAATTGGTTTGGTGAGTTTAAAAGGGGTCGGATCTCACTCGATGATGAACCTCGCACAGGTCGACCGCTCACTGCTGCTACTCCGGAAACTGTTGAAGCTGTGCAAAATAAGGTAAAAAAAGATCGACATATAACCAACAGCGAGATTGAGAATTCTCTGGGGATTGGATCGGCAGCGGTCCGAACAATCATTTATGATCACCTTCGCCTAAGGAAGCGGTGTTCCAGATGGGTACCACATTTATTGACCAGTCAGCAAAAAGGAAGAACAGTTGAATAGGCTAAATTAATGATGAAAAAATTTGATAATGAGCACAGTAAAAACACTTTTAATATCGTAACCGTAGACGAAACATGTTTATATCATTATGATCCCGAAGCTAAACAGCAGAGTAGTTTGGTGCTTTGAAAGTGAGTAGCCTCCAATGAAAATTCGTCGTTCCAAGAGTGTTGGAAAGAAAATGGTCTCATCTTTTTTTTCTCAAATGAATACATCACAACAGTAGCCTTGGTAAATCAAAGGACAGTTACTTCTGTATGGTATATAACCAAATGAGCTCCTGTAGTCTTCTAAGAACTATGCAAGAGCAGTCCAAAGACTGATCTGCGTGGTATTCAATGGCACCATGACAACGCACCCGCCACAGCGCCGCCAGAACACTCGATTTTTTTTTGTTGAACAGGGTGTCAAACTGTTGCCTCGCCCACCTTATTCTCCGGACTTAGGTCCGTGCGGCTTCTTCTTATTTCCTAAGATCAAAGAAAAGTTACAAGGTCGCCATTTTTCCACCGATGAAGAGGCGAACGTTGCATTTGTGGAGGAAATTAGCAACCTTTCAAAAGAACCTTGGTCACAATTTGACAAGTGGTTTTACCGAATGCGTAAATGTAGTGAGGTAGGGGGAGAATACGTTGAAAAAACAGAATAAAGTTTTTAAAAAAAACCTTGTAGTTTTTCTGTATCTAAAAACTTTAAGCGTGACCCTCGTAATACCAATATTGCTTAAAATATATGAATTTGATGATGTTTTTGTAATTGGATCCTTTAAGATTTGAAAGTTTTATGAAATAGCATCCGCACTTAGCGGATTGATTCAATCACTATCCGTTTAAATATTGAAATTTATCTCTGTTTATGAATGATGATATTGATAAGCGATTCAATGGTGGCGAATATAAATATATAACCGACTTCCTTGCAGGATGGCGATTCAGAGCTAGCCACTTCTTTCATCGAACGAATAGAACTTTTGTAATATCAACTGTCGTTGCAGATAAAGAACTTTTCAGACCGATTCCGCTTCTTATGGTCCAGAAGCTCACCGTCAAAGTTCGAATACAAGTTCACACATTTTCTTTGTGGGGATTGTATCACCTTTTATTCCTTTTCAATTCAGAGCCTTCTGTATGCTGATGAAGGTTTTTAGGTAGAAATATCACATCACCTGAACGTCGCTTTGCGTTAAGGGGTCAATTGCATCAATCATAAGGTGACGCTTACGCTTACGCTTGCCTCAACTAAGTAGCTATTAATGACGACTTAAAGTAGAATAGGCGCTGTTTGTTGTTATGATTGCAGATTTCTTGACATTTTTTGAAATTGTGTTCTGGTGAGTAAAACATAGAGCAGAAAAGTACCCCTAGTTTCTGAGACGTCGACCCAGCGAGGTCATGATCGTGCCATGACATGTTATTGTTGATGTTAATCCCAGAATCTTGATGGAAGATGAAGTATAAGGCGTCCCTCTATCTCCACGTCATGCAGTCCAGCTTACGATTTATTTGTCACAGTTTTTAAGTTTTCTGTGCGTTAGATACGCTATAAATTGTCGAGTTCAGCATTTCAATGACATAGTTCTTCATCAGACTATATTTTGTATATCGGCGACCCCCATTGTGCATAGTTTCATCCTACCACCTTCTGTTTCCGGTGAAGCCTTTTCGGCCACGTTGCATAATACTATATTATACTATATTACCAGATACACAGACAAAGTATAATTCATATCCAAGAGATGCATGATTGTCGCATAATTTGGATGTATGGTCTAAGAAATATGGCAAGACCGTCTGGCATCTCTGGTAGTGCAGGGGAAACGAAAAAGCAGGCGAACTTTTATTTTCAGTCCGACTGCTGCCATTTCTCATCGCGCTCTTGATGTTATCCTACAATTCCTAGACGGTAAATAAGAAAGCAAATAGTTGGAATAAGCGTTCAGAAGTGAGGCTTTACCGTCTCTATTTTACTCCTTCTCGGAACAAGATGTATAGACGCCAGGAAATTGCTGCATGAGAGAAATGCCACAGAGAAAATTAGTCCTGAAAAGGTTTCGTACATTGTTGGAAAAATTTACTACTGATTGCTGTATATCTGTCTATTATTCATTGAAATATTATAGTTTCACATTAATATGCATAAACTTGAATTAATAGTTACACGTAGATTGGAAAGCCTAGTGATAGCACAAATATAAAACTGTACTATTGTATTTATCATATTATGAGAAGACTTGTTGAAATAAAACGTTTTACTTAACTACGAACACCTGAACCCCAGCTTTTCAACGGCTTATATATTCCGGGGGGAAGGAGGGGGATGGAGGATAGATGGCGCCGAATAAATAAATTACTTATTGCAAATAGAGGTGTGCTTGGAAAGCTGCGTATATTTCCCAAGCAAGACTATCGTATTGTTAATGAAGATTCTGCAATTTCCTAGATGTTCGTATTCTTGATTCAGGTGAACAGAGCTCCGTTGGAAAATATGATAACCTCACTAAAAAGATATGGAATATGTGTAGAAGGGTATTGAAATCAGAATTGTGAACGTAATAATCATATTTTTCTTCAGAGCATATTTCTTTAGAATAAGTATCACATTCAAAAATATACTCTTCTTGGTTCAAATAAAGCATACTTTTTTTCATCAAGTAAATGCCTCAGAGTTAGAATCAATGTTTTTGTCGTGTTTTATATGTTTTTGTCTTAAATTCAGTGACTTGTTCAAGTTCTCTCAAGCATCATACAACAAGCACTGTCACTAGATTACATAGACTGACTTAGCTCATTTCAAGAATGCGTTTAGATTTATTTATTTAAACATAAAGATTCTCAATCCCTAGTGTAAATGTTACCTGGATCGAGAATGTCTGTAAAGCTTATCAAACGAGCAATAGCAACGTCAGTGCACTCACTTTTGCAGCCAGTAATCAGAATAGGGTACGTCCGCAAACTGAGCAACTAGTTAGCGGAGGTCAGCAAAGAAGGGCTTGTTAGGAAGCGAATCAATCGGAAAACTTTTTTATCTGCTTCGACAACTTTCAGAACGAAAGTTCTGTTCACTCGATAAAGCGACCCCGATGCGACCGTCTTGAATCTTCGACATGCTGAGGAGCCAACTGACGGTTTTTTATTCATGCTTCGTGACGAATTTGCAGCAGGGCTTGAAGGTTTTTTTTCAATGAATAGAATTGGATTCAAATTGAAAAGCATATATGTATGATTATCAAGCGTACCTCATTGAGGTTTTGATTCTCTCAGCAGCTTTGTTCATAGCACAAAAAAATTAGGAAATAAAATTAGTTGATTAACTTTCTCCATGGCAACAAAATTTTGTTTTGAAGTTAGTATTTGCTCAGGATTAACAGCTCAAAACCAGGAAACCTATGGCGATGCGAGATATTTATCCTCCTACAACGCGATATCCTTTCCTGTCTTTGTGGAAGGTTACCTATAAACAACCTTTTTGATTATAATATTGAATGTTCCTTCGATCGAAGAAAAACCATTTAATCACTTCCACATAGACATGCTGATGAATTATCATTCGCGATGCAACATTATCCTGAACGTATCCTAAACATACGATACATGTACAGGATATCTACAGACTTTCTCCGCGAACGAAACCCATAGGACAGAATCCTGCTGTCAGAGATGCTAATGAGGGCTTCATCGGCTCCGTCAGCAGCCTAATATAAATTTAAATTGGCATGTCGACCCCCCTACCTCTCACCCCCTTCCCCTGCCCGTCAATCTGGTTTCCGTTCACCAGGTTGCGTCTGCACCGTCTAATGCGTATGTAGATTTTCGGTGACGTTTGACAGACGACAGCGACGCATCATGGGAGTCGAATGTTCCAATTACCGACCGGGTCGACAGGAATTGAGGCTGCGACGTTTCGAGCTCGTATTGGCCATTCGGTGTTTCCCAGGGTTGCCGCACTCATTTATAACTATTCTATATTAACCGTGAAAATACTATACAATTTTCTATCCTTTCCTGCACCACTGTCGCACCACTCGGGCCAGTATCGTGGATATTTATTATGCCTATTTGTTCGAACCTCATCACTTGGTGGAGAAGAAAACAATCAAGGGTCTCAAAACGCTGAAAATGAGATTTGAGCTTTTTTTTGTTTTTTTGACAGTGAATCCGCAGCCACTGAATCGATTTTTCAAAACAACAATACATCTTGTCCTTGGTACCAAAGCTTCGCCAAAATTTGGAAAGTACTTAACGAGTTACAGAGAAGTCAAAGAATGACTTACAGACCGACCGACGGAAATGAGTTACATGGTTGTTAGTAATATCAATATCAAGAAAACAAATATCACGAATTCTAAATTTTTCTGGCTATTATAAAACTGCATCCCCAATTGTTGTGGGAAGAAGAAAGCTTTACTTATTAGTGTGATTACTAAATCATATCTTACTGTTGTTTCTTTGATTCATCTTATATAAGTACTGGTCCATATTTGAAACCACACGACGAAATAGTTTTACTGACATTTCGTCTGCTTAGGTAACATTCATCATCATGATCATCATCATCTTCAGCCGTATTACATGTGGATTTAATTAGCAGCCAGTACTATAAGATCATTACTTCAACAACCATTGCTTCTACCTAAAACCATCAAATATGTATGTACACCAATTCCATACCTCTCAACGTTATGGAGTTGGATACCAACATTGGAGTTTTGGAGTAAGTAGAGATATCGCGAGACTAGTTTAATAACTGTATAGAAACTGTAATTGCATTGCTGGCTGGCGAGGAATTCAGCAAGCATGCAGCATTCCTAATCAATAGCATTACACACAACAAGTCCCTGACTAGTTTTTGAGTCGGATTAACGTACACTACCGCAGATCCCACTCAAATTAATTGGTGGCAAACACAGCCATGCTGCTTGAGGATTCTTGGTTGCTCTGGATATATTATTATACATTCATTTTTGATTATGTTTTCAGGGCAAATACATTTCAGTCTTACCTGGAAAATGCCTTAAAAATATAGGTTTCTAAACTATCCAAGGGAGTCGTTTTGGCCCTGACGGTAGCACGATGTACATTCTATCATTAAATTCTGCAATATGATTAGCTGACGCGCTGTATAAAATCCAGTGAGATTAAACGAGAAAGTTCTACCTCCATTCGCTTTTTTCGCATTGAATATTTACATTTTCTCTCCCAAATGTAAGCCGTATCCGCACAGCGGAAGGACGATTGTGATAATTGCAACGGCACTCAGAAAATTAGGAAATGTTGGCAACAAACCAAATCTTGTCTGATGATGGCTAATCCCTTTTTCCGAAGCAACGCAGGCTGGTGATGTCAGGCTTGATACAAATTTGAATTCATCCCTTCCCCTCTCCCTGGTGCTTGCAACCCCCGACCTAATTTGTATGGAGATCTCTTGTGATGGATTCTGCACAACATTGGACCCCGCTCTCCAATCTACATAATAATATCATAGATATATAGTTGCTTAAGGTACGTGTTTACCCTAGAAAAAATGTAATGCTGCCAATATTTGATTAATTTCGAACCCTCTTCACCTGGGATGACTAGCTTTGAGATTTCCTCAACAGTCTACATTTCCAATGCATCCAGGTTAGTAACCACTAATCTTCTGCTTCAACGTCCAAACTTGCATCCCATAAAGCAGCAACTTAGCATCCTGTCCTTGAGATGCAAACTAAGATCTTCATCATAAAGTACCTTCGTCATTTTATGGAATATACTATTGCTAGCTTGACCAACTGTAGTCAACTAAGACCCTTTAAGAGAGTTTGCTTAGTCCCATTCAAAATTCTATAAATACACTTGATTACTTGATTTGCTTTTTTTCCGGTACAGGGTCTATGAAGGAAGTGTTAATTTCAATGTAGGGCTATAGTAGTCCTCTAAATGAATTTCGAGGAATTTTTTAATGGAACATTAAATGCAAAAATTCGAGCTGAACGGCCGTGAAACTTTTAAACGCTTTAATTTTGCACTCTTGCCCGAGGAATGTAAATGAAATTCGGGCAGAATGGCACTCGTTAAAGTTGTTTTGGATTGTTTTGTTGGTGCCCTTTTACCGCGTTGCTTTGGATGTTCTCCACACCTTTTTTTCAGAGCAGTCATCAGCACATTCTCACACAATAGATCAGGTTTATTAAAACTTATATATATTTTTTTATTTTGGTGGAAAGGCCCTACGAATAACAAATTCATACAAATTTTCAGACCCCATTCCTTTATTTTGTTTTGCTATAGACCTTGCAATATGATTAACTATTTTTTATTTGTTATTTATACAACATTATGATTTATTCTGATCTAGTCTCATACACAGTTCCTGATTGTTAGAACAAAAGTGATAATTCAGAGCATATATTGTTGTTAAGGATGACTTGTCCTAACCCAATACCCTCGTTCAAGGAGTAGGCGTGGGTTGAGGTACAATACTAGCCATTGGTATATATACTCGCTTGCGTGTTTATTGTCAAATATTGCGTGTGTACTTGAACAGTCATTATATCACTTTATCTCATGAATTATCCGACATCCGGCCTAGAAAAACTATTTCCTCTCTGGTCTGACTATCGACCAACTTTGGAATTCCTGTAATTCGCGTGCAGAATATTAGTTTATCATCGTGAAAGGTTGCTTTCCTACCTCAATAAATTCCAGACCTTTCGACGTCGGGTTTCGGCGACGTATCCACTCAGAAATAAATATATATATGTAATATATGTCATTAATTTAGGCGTAAATATACCTTTTTTATACTGTCAAGAAACAAAGAAATATTAAAATGACCGTATAATTTAATTATATTGGAATAAGTGATGAGTAAATCAAGCAAGTATATCCATTGCTTGAACGTTTCGAATAGAATTTCAATTTGTATCCCGCGCAACCTCTTAATTATCGTATTTATGATGAAATGGGCTAGTTTGTCGTATACTAAATTAAACTGCAGGAAATTTTCGAGCAATATATCTGCTGTTCTATATATATATATATATATATATATTGGAAGGGCAATGAAGAGACTCGTGATTTTGGAAGGGTTTTAGACTCTCTTCCATTGGACATATTTCAGTAGACCGTCTTCATTTTTATACTAGCACAACTCCGCATAATAATATATAATGTTAATATCAGCAACGTCGCAATGCTACGTTAGGGCAAACAGACGAAAGTTTTCTAGGTTTTTGAGGGCGCTATGAGGCAAATAAGGACAGAAAGATTGATTTGAATTTTTGGCTATTGTATGATACACAATCGGGCTCCTAGGATATTTGCAAAACATTTAAAAAATTCCTAGGGAACGAATACGTCAGATATATGTATGAACTTGGCTTAAAAAGGCTTAAATAATTTTGGTAAAACTCACAAAAAACGGAACTTTCTCTGATATTTTGATGTTCCATTATCACTCATTATACCATGATTGAAACCTAGCTATACTCTTAGCGTTCAGACCAACGTAACCTTAATTTCGCTGTGACTGTTTTACTTGCGTCCGGAACTACAGGGAACAGCGCTGCCATATTTCGTGATATATCTAAAATTTATCTACTTTCTCTTTGGATAGAAAAAGTACGGTGCTGTAAATTGGCTTCGCACTAACGCAAAAACTTCACTGGCATGTTCTTCTACATAAAATTCGTCTTTGGTATAAATATATGGTTCAGTGCAGAAGCTATCACGTGAAAAATAATAAAAATTCACCACTGAATTCGTTTCATTCTGGTCACAGCTCAAATTGCTCTTTAAATTTTAAAAGATCTGTGCTGTAGATAAATTTGAGATTATGTAAGCTCGCTCCAGTATCAAATAAACATCAAATAACAAATTTTATGTAAATCTACTGAAAAAGGGTTTTGTGAAAGGACACCTTAGAGATTGCAAAACACTAACTTCAAGTGTATTCTAATGATGTGTTTAATCCAGTACGAGGGTCACGTTGAAAGTTTTTAGACACAGAAAAACAACAAGGTTTTGTAAAAAAAACTTTATTCTGTTTTTTCAACATATTCGCCCCCTACCTCAATACATTTACGCATTGGATAAAACTTCTTGTCAAATTCTTGTGACCAACGTTCCTTTGAAAGGTTGCTAATTTCCTCCTCAAATGCAGCGATTGCCTCTTCATCGGTGGAAAAATGGCGACCTCGTAACTTTTCTTTGATCTTAGGGAACAAGAAGAAGTCGCACGGAGGTGGGTCCGGAGAATAAGGGGGGTGAGGCAACAGTTTGACACCCTGTTCAGCAAAAAAAATTGATTGTTCTAGCAGCGCTGTGGGCGGGTGCGTTGTCGTGGTGCCATTGAATACCCCACAGACCAGTCTTTGGACGGCTCTTGCATAGTTCTTGGAAGACTACAGATGCGACCAATTCCTTTCCAACACTCTTTGAACGAAAATTTTCATTGAAGGCTGCTCACTTTCACAGCACCAAACTAATTACTGCTGTTTAGTTTCAGGATCATATTGATATAACCAAGTTTCATCTCCGGTTATGATATTAAAAGTGTTTTTACTGTGCCCATTATCAAATTTTTCAAGCATATTCAACTCTTGTTGATCTTTGCTCACTGGTCAATAAATTTTGGAACACCGCCTCCTTAGGCGAAGGTGATCATGATTGATTTATTGGACCGCTGTCGATCCAATCCCCAGAGAAGCCTCAATCTTGGTGTAGCATATATATCGATCTTTTTGTATCATATTTTGCAAAGCTTCTACAGTTTCCGGAGTAACCGCAGTGGGTGATCGAACTGTACTAGGTTCATCATCGAGTAAGACCCGGCCCCTTTTAAACTCAGCAAACCAATTAAAAACTGTAGTCCTAGAAGGGGCAAAGTCCTCAAAGCTACTCACTAAACCTTCGTGACATCTGCTTGTTTTAGTCCCGTTTTATAGTCATACAAAATCATGGCTCGAAAATCGCGACTACCCGGTTCCATTTTCACGTTAAAATTCGGTCAACACTTAGATGCATTCGAGACATTGGAAAGGCAACTACTGAACGATTCTAACGCTGCCTTTGCGTGTGAGCACTTACAACTTTGGACAAAATAGCTGCGTGCTCAAACTTGTTTAAACTTGTATAGATTAGGAATATCTAAAGACTTTCAGTGTGACCCTCGTATTATTGTACTCGCATTATTCATGCAATACCAAGGACAAGGGCGAAAGGAATAAACCAGCCCCATTCAGCATCACTCTCATCCCCAGCCTAACTAACTCTTTCTGTAAAATAAGCATCCGGTAATCGAGTGAAATCTGGATGCAAATCATCGTCGAGCGTGTGGAGAGGGCGCGCGGGCGGAGCGGTGCTACGGCCATTGTGTTGTTATAACGCAATAACAGTGTTTCGATGCAAATTAACGCCCCGGGGACAATAGCAATGGTACCTGCTGCATACGTAATTATAGACACACATATAGTGCCCCCTACTCCTCCCTTTGTGTGATCGCTCACCCTTAAGATTAATGAAATGGATCGCTCGACTGTTGTCCGAATACATTATTCGGCCTTTATTTCTATTTCTGTTGCAATTCTCACGGTTTGTAATTGACACGCTATGCCCAAACAATGCGAATGATCGGTGATCGGGCGTCTCTCTTTTTACACATAACTTTTGGGAAAGTCTGGACAACTTGTCGTGCTCCACGTTGATCTCAAAGAGGTTCTTCTATAAATTCCGTTTCATCTATAGCTCCGTTTTTTTTGGGAATTAAAGATCCAGTTTTGCTGCCATCCACAGTAAAACCACTATACGGATGCTTTTTTTGTTTTGAACTAGTGCACTGAACCACAGATTTGTACCAAAAATAAATGCGAGACTTGTTGCTTAGTCAGAGATCAATTTCTCAAACTTGATAATTTTGATTTTTCTCAATTTTATATTCTATTTAATTTTTGTTGTTGAGAATGTTAAATGAAAACAATTTTTTTCATATTATTTTATTGTCATCGCTCCATTATTTGAAGTCTTTCAAGATCAATAGAATACTTATATAATTATTTCGTCATCATACCATTTCAATACTACTTGTCTTTTCACTGTATTTCAGAAATGATATCTTTCCGTCTGCAGCCTGATAAATGAGGCTTCCATTTAAAAAGCCTGTGTATTTCTCTAATTGGATAGAAACCCTTCACAAACATTTCTCTCCTTACTTTATCTGCAATAAAAGGTCCCTTAATACACTGACACGCGAAAAAGGTTCTTTGAAATTGAACGCACTGAAAAGAACTCCACTGTCTCCCCAACATCGACTATGGATGAATATTTATAGTCCAGTCGTATTGGAATATTCCAATACAGTTCTTACAATAAAAGCCTAGAGGTTTTTCAGGAATTTTATAAGAAACTTTCATTGGTATGTGCATTTGATATTACATTATTAGTGAGCAGTTTTCTGACTTTTAGAACTATTTTTTTACAAGGGTTGTTGCATAAAACGATACATATTCCCCACTTTTCATCCCAATGCTTTCTCCTTCATTCTCTCAGGGTTGCGAATTCAAAAAGTTGATTTCTTCCGAAAGTTGCACTAACGCTCCATATTCATAAGTTTTGCTAACATTGCTTAGGTATTTATTCAAAAACACACACACAAAACAACTCCAAAACCGTTGAACTACTACTCGTACTCGAAGTTCAAGCAGTGTTGTCATAGTTATTTCTTTTTCATGTTTGACTATGATCTTCATTCAAAATGTTGTATATGAATCCTGCGGCGTACTTGTTATCTGTGCGGTGTACCCATACATTTGGTCTCCACCGTTTGATGATTAATTGCTTTTAAATCTAAACAGTTCTGTCATTCTCTGGTCTAGTCTAAGATAGTAACGTCTTGATGAGATTGTAATTTGACTGGAATATCCAATTTCAGCTGTGACCGAATAAAAGCTGTGCCTGGGGCAGTAGCGGAACAATTAGTCGAATTTGAGAGTAACAGATAAGAGCTTTTTGTAATTCGGTTCTCATTTATAAGGGACGAATGACTGCCAGCTCGGTCTGCTCACAGTATTATATTAATTATTATTACGGAAATGGGGCCGCGCTTCTTTCTCTCTGTGAAGTGTCTTTTGTGAGTCGAAGCGAGTGTTCATGAAGGGCATTGTGTCTGTCGCGGCCAAACAGTCTTTTTAAGACCCTTTCTTAGCCAGGGACTTTCGAATTGTCCGCTTATTGCGCCGATTTACGCCGTGCTGATGGAGTCTACCAAGTCTGCACTTCATTTCGAAATTTCAGCTTCTTACAGCAAGTATATATAAAAATTAAAAATTATAATATAATATTAAAAGTAAGTAACATTTTCAGCCATAATAACTGACATATCGAGTGAAAAGTGTAGCGAACCATTTTGTCCTTTTGTCATGTTGTTGTAATAGTTAATTGAAAACTCCGAAATCATAGATTGACTCAAATCCGTATTTATTCACTGCTACATAACCTTTCCCGCCTATCAACGTGGGAAGTGATGATGACAGAGCAGCAGTTAATGAGTGGAAAGTAGAGTTCCCCAACTTCTCGGTTGTATCTTTCGCTATGCGTATCCAGCACAAATGGCATGCAAGCATCGCTATATGCAAGTATCGCCACAATGCGCCTCAGTTCTGTGTATATGCAAGTAGTGCCTTTGTGTCGTCGAGATTAATGAAATGTATCGTCCTTGTCGTCGCGTCGTTGTGTATTGTATTGTGGAATTACCCTCTCTTCCGAGTCCGCTACAGACCCTCTTATCCTTACTCACATGCTGTATGAAGTAGAGAAGCTGCTTACGAGCCTTGGACCCGGAACTATGGACGTACCTCTAAGCCCTCGTTCGATATTGTTCTAGGTAATTGTTGGATCAGGATCACTAGGCCACATTCACACAATTCTCAGTTCATGTGAGCTTTCTGAATAATTATTGTTTGAAATTTGTAGACAATGTGATTGTTTCAGTAACAGTGCTACAGATTTCAATTCCATTTCACGATTCGCGTGGTGCGACTACGTGTTAACCTCATATGAGTCGTTTGCCGGAATGTATGCCATCACTCAACAAGGTTATTTTCTGTTGCTGCTCACCGCTCTACGTGCAAGTTCCCACCGGATCGTTGCCGTCGACCGGATTCCGGAATCCATAATTCAATGTCCTCTGAAGGATCTGTCATCGCGAATCCGCATATGCCGCATTCGATATCCGGACGGGAGAGACTTGCCGTCTGCCGTTGATAATTCCGGCGGCTGCTGTCACCGGAGTCGACGGCAACGCACCGGAGCCGATACCGGAGCCATCCGCCACATTCGGCTGCTCATGGACTGACGACCGAATTGGAGTATGTATGCAAACCGGATTGGATTGACGGAATCATCATCACGTATGCTGCAGCCGCAACTACACAATCGTATAATCAACAATCAATATCATTAAGATAGCTCTTGATATGTGCTCGATATCGATACTCACTGGTGATGATTTGTTGACAGGATTTCTGATTGACAGTTATAATTAATCTATACTACATTCTATGCTGGTAGTGTTATAGCTACAATAAATTTTTGTTACGTTGCCAATAAAGCAAACCGCCAAAGATTGTTCCGAGTACGGCACAATCGCCCTAATGAATCATATCCGCAAGGCTCTACTGAGAATCATACATACAGCAGAATTTTCGCAAAATTAAACATGGAAATCTGTGACAATCAAGTTGGCTTCAGACGAGGTATGGGAACTTTGGCTTTGGCTTTGTTTGGTGTAAATGTCCTCATGCAAAGGTGCCTGGACATAAATCAGGACATATGTATGTGTTTTATTAATTTTGGAAAGACGTTTGACAGAGTGCAACATTATAAACTCATAGATGTTTTGAAACGAAAAAATCTAGATAGTCGTGACATCAGACTATCACATATATTCAGTTGAACAATTTTTCAGGAGGCTTTGACAGAGGGTGATGAAGGGATATCCATAAATAGACAAATATTGAGTAACCTTCGTTACGCTGACGATACAGTTCTATTAACAGATAACATAGACGACCTAGAAACGCTACTACAAAGAGAAAATGCTGCTTGCAAACGTTATGGGCTTAACATGGATGTAAAGAAGACAACATACATGATCATTACAAAGCTAAGCAACATCGATGTAAATCTTACATGCGACAGCACGCCAATCGAAAGAGTTCAACGTTATAAATACTTGAGAACATGGTTGAATGAGTAACCTAACCAAACACACGAAACAAAAGCAAGGATAGAAATTGCCAGAGCTGCCTTTGTAAGTCTTAAAGAAATTTATTTCTAGTAGGAACATAAATTTGCAGTTCAGAGTTCGAAGACTTCGGTGCTATGTATTTTCGACATTATTATTTGTAGCAGAGGCCTGGACACTTAAGCAAGCAAAAATCAGCAAGATCGAAGCGTTTGAAAATGGTGTTATCGTCGGATTCTACGGTTATCTTGAGTTGATAAGATTACAAATGTTGAGGTTTTACATCGAATAGGAAAAGAGGAGGAAATAATAAGAACGTTTAAAAGGGCGGAGAAGAACATCCTGGCTTGAAAACTTGACAGAATGGTTTGGTGTATCCTCCAACCAACTGTATAGAGTGGCTGTTAATAAAGTCAGGATAGCCATGATGATTGCCAACTTTCGTTAGGAGATGGTACCAGAAGAAGAAGTGTTATACTGAAACGCATACATGCGATAATGTACATTAATTGGAAATACAAAGATATAGTTTACAAAACTTCTTATCAACTGTGAGTGGTCTTTGGTGATCTATTCCAACAAACATACCAAGTCAGAATTACTTATTTTTTACCTTCGATGTTATTTTCACCAAAAGGAGAAAGTAATATAGAAGTCAAAAATATTTTTTGTGACAATGCGGTGCTAATTATCCTAAAAGTTGATACAGGGTGTTGAACTTCTTCCAGAAAAAATCTTCGGAGGAAGGTTCTTGAGGACCCAATTGTCTTCTGATTTGCAGTGTTAAGGGACTAAATTGAATAAATTCATCATCCAGTCATCCAGTCGCGTCCCGTTCAGCACCTTAACAAATATTTTTGACAAAAGAAATGTACGCCATAGACTTGTTTGTCTTGTTTTTTGTGCATCATGCGTAGTTTTTGAGAAAAAATATAATCCTCATAACTGCATATCTCTTGAATACACAAGAAACATGAGGAGAAAGTTGTGTATCAAAAAGTACAAAATTCTTGCGTTAGAAACTACACGCTGAGGAAATATTTGATGATGAATTCGTTTTTAGTAGAGTTTCCATTTAGCCATTTTACAACAAAAATGTATATCTTCCATCTCACTTGTGTGGTGAAATGAATAAAGTGGTTTATAAACAACTTAAAAATAACGGTCAAGATGTTAACCAAAAACTGCAATCATTTCCCAAGGCATCACTTTATTATTTCCTATTTTTTTATTTATGTTTTTTACGTGGTCTAGGTCCACAGGTATTTAAATGTATTTTATTTGTTTCTTGAAAACTGATCATGACACGCAAAAAATTAGAGACAAAATAATTCGTATTTTTAGCTGATTAATCAAAAAAATCTATAAATATTAGAAAAAATTAGTGGCATACATTCTTCTGTCAAATATATTAGTGTGATGCTCGGGGCACCACTGGACTTGTTAAATCTGATCATGTTGGTGCCTGAATTAGCTTCTTAACACTACAAATGATACTCCTAAGTTACACCAAAAAAGCATTTATTCAGTGGCACACCTTCTATCTCGAAAACAAAGCATCCGCTGACTCATGTTTATATGAAAATTTTGTCTTGAAACCACTCATATAATCGTTTGTTAAATTTATTGTACATACTTAATTAACACCCTTTATATTATATTTATTTTTTGTGAATAAGTCATAGCGAAATCCTGTTTCGAAAGATAAAACTAATAATACAGAGGCTTGATGTTATCAAGCCTCCCAACCATACAAGAAGTATAACTTGTACACCATTAGGCTCTTAATTGGAACACCGATGAAGTTGAAAAACAACAGAGAACGGCAAACGTTCACGTCGTGGCGAGAATCCCGTGAGAGTTGTGGTTCGGTTTGTTGGGGCCCGAGCGAGCGGGACGCTCATAGTAGGCCGCGCCGCAGCATTTGTTTCACTTCTCGGGGAATTGGAAGCAGCAGGAGCAGCAGCAGCACAAGCACAAGTCGTTCGCCTACTGAGATTTCCTCAACTGCGTCGCGTTTTAATATCTTGACACATAATACGAACCTAGGTATTACAACTTTTCAACTCGCTGATGTCTTTTAAACTATTGTCCGATTAAGCAAGATATTTTGCTGAGATATAATATTAATTATATGTTTTGCTTCACATGCCAATAGGCAGAGAAGTAATTGTGATCGCGAAAAAAATTGAATTTGAATTATAACGTTTTCTTGATGTCTCATGACATATACACCACAAAAAACCGTTTCACTTATTTGAGGAGCAACGGTCTAAAACGTATTGAATCCATTTTTTAAAATTTTCCAGATAACTACATATAATGTAGTTATTGTATGTTTTTTTTACAATAAAGTTTAATCAGAGTGCTTTAAATCCGTAAGAAATACCCATTTTTAAGTGAAGCAAAATCAATTAAATTCAGTTATGTTAGGCAAAACGCAATTAGTCCTCAAATCATTCAATGATAATGTCTAAAGTGTTAAGTCTACACATTTAATTTTTGTTTTTCGTTTCAATTTTGTTAAGACAACGCAAGAGATCAAGGAACTCAGCTTGAGCTTTTCTGATTACTAAAGCCTTTCACGGGCGAGGAATGATACATGATCCCAAATGTGATACAATGAATTAATGATAACTGTTTAAAATAATTTGTATTATGTAAGGTGTAATTGTATTTTCTAAATTTGTGTTAAATTCAATATTCATTGACATAAGAGTGCTTTGTCATATAAACATAAATAAATTCGACCGAATGATTCAAGTGTGTGATTTTTAGTTATATAGATATATAATATTGTCCCAAAGCCTCAGGTACAAATCAGAATTTCGAATTGCTGTGATTAGTAAATAAATCCAGATTAACCACTGCTTTTCTACAGCAATCATACAATATATAGAAACTAATTTATTGTATACACCCAAATTTTCCACCAAGTTAGCCTAAAACTTGCTCGTAGAGATTTTCTCGTGCATCGCTTCGTCTGTGTTTGTTTTAATTACGGTTTGCTACCACGAGCATCCAGCGCAGTCTGCCCCATTAAAAATCAGCAGGAAGAGCGAGTTACCTGGCCAAGCAAATCTGTTACAGCACCAGCGTGCGTGTATGTCTTCGTTATGCTACTGACGTGGCTGGAAATTGCTTTTCGAGTCTTTAGGGCAGAAATTAGAGGAGAAACAAGGCTGGTAATTGAGAGTCAAAATCGTTTTATACTGTGCGGCTACTAATTGTCTATGACGTACCGCGAACCGGAGGTGGTAGAAATTTCACAATTGGCATTTTTGTCTTACAAAGTTTACATTTTGATATTTTTTGCTTTGCTAAGGTGCCGTCCGACGTAATGGCTATTTTAGTACTGCAGTTTTTAGGCTTATTGTACCTTTACTCCTACAGCTTACAGCACCTATTCTAGCTGTTTTTAAAACTGTACAGTTTCCCTACTGTTACTGTACTGAATTCTAATGGTTTTAGCCCAGGCTTTCCAAAGACATGTTTCCTCTTGTAAGCTAATTAAAGTCTCCTTCATGAAATCCCCTTTTTTAGGTACTTCTTCAGCCCACAGTGTTCGAGTGTCCCGTTACTATAAAGAGCTGATTCCTGTTTGGATTCGTGGCTGTCTACTGACCGAAACATCGAGACAGGTTATTATTTCGTTTTAGCCTGTTTTAGGATAAAAAAATGTATTTAAATCATCGACGATGATTTAAATATAAATCGAAACGCGGCACTAAAAGAAAGAGTTTTATTTGTGAAATTGTGTGTAAATTACACAACCTATTATCTTCACGATGAAAGAATTTCACCAAGTAAGAACATCTATAATCTACCCGAATAAACAAATGATAATTTTTTTTATTAAAAACACATTTTAGGATAAACTAACATATTTCATTCCATTCTTATTTCAAAGTCATTGAATAATATTATTTAACATTTTTAGATGTAGATATCAATAATTAAATTGAATCCTTTTTAAAGCGGTGCATAGTATCCAGCCTATGAAAATTTTTCCCTATACCTCTGAACAATTCAAACTAGCAAACTTTTTCTCGCTTTACTTTCAAATAACGCTACGTCATATTCTTGTACCCCGTTGACGACACTAATGAATTTGAGAGCTTCACAGCTCGTATATAACTTATACGAAGTTCCACCTCCTTAACAGCTTGGGAGTTGTTTTATGTACAGGCTGCTGCTGTTGCTGGTGTATCTTTTAAACCGAAACGAAGGCGACACAGCCGAACTCAACACTAAGTTGCCGAGACTCATTTCTCCGCACGTTTTACAAAGTTGAACGTGAGCGTCGAGTCGTGCATCAGAAAGCGCGTTTAGCATAATCGCGCACTTGCTACACTCTTCGGTAATTATCCCACGTATTGTCGACTGGGGATTCATGTATTATATATGAACCTTACATTTCGCGCTCATATTGTAGGTATATTATATTTCCAGAGAGACGACGCCGTACCGTGTCACGACATGCAAATCGTCTTCAGGGCGCGGTGCGTGAAACACAAGTTCACAGCTCCGTTGACGAGTAGACACGATGCGACGTGTATACTTGTATAGGTTGCGACTGAACTGGTCAAGCAATCTTGGCATCACTTTTACTGATATGAAGAAATACAAATAATTACTTGCTTTCTCCGCAAGATGGAGTCTGCTACATAATTCGAATTTCGAAATCCGAAAAAGAAGACCCATTGCGGGTTCAGACTCCACCTTGCGAAGAAAGCAAGTAATTATTTGTCACGTTTACCTCTACATAGTGAGAGACTACGATTGTTCGGTACAGAGGTCTGCTATAATCGTGGTTGGAGATGTTTACCAACCCAAACACTGTCGCTGCTGCACCTCGAGATACGAACGGCGCGCGCAGATTGAAATTCGGAAGAATGGCTTTAGGGGGATTTCTGCTTAACATATCATCCGCGCTGTGTAACGACTGACCAGCTACACAGTTGGTTCAGTTGGTTAGAGCGTCCGACCGGCAATCGGAAGATGCATGGTTCGAATCTTGTACTGGGTCTTTTTTTTCGGATGTATAAATGCGAATAGTGAACAAGTACAATGGATTTGATAAATCCGTGACCCATTTGATATATGTTTTAATTCCTAATAATCTTCATAATAGTAATAAAAAATCGTGCAGATAAATAGATTTTGTAATTAACACTCAGTTTCACAAATAAAACTATTTTTCTTTCAGTGTGACGCGTTTCGATTTATATTTAAATCATCGTCGGACTGTTCGACAAATCGAAACGCGTCGCACTGAAAGAAAAAGAGTTCTATTTGTTAAACTGTGTTAATTACACAATCTTTCTATCTGCATGATAAAAGAGCATCTACAATCTACATGAATTAAGAATCGTCTTGGTTGAATTCCATGTATAACATTGTAGCGAAAATTCGCTAGACTCGCGTAAGCTTTCAGCAAACAGCAGCAGCGCCACAGTAGTGCCTTTATCGTCATTACCTGCAGTTTTTGTCGTAACAATGACTTCTAGGCCCCACGCCACGCGCCTGCAGTTAAACTCGCTAGTAATTTAATCCGCCATGCGAAGCGAAGCCACCGTAATGCAAAATAATCCTGAAATATTCAACCGCACTTTCCAAAATTACATTTCCGCTGAACAGCGACTCTGACTACGAGCATGGGCTCCCTGACGACTATTTTTTGTTGTCGAAGAAGTTTGATATTTTTGAAGGGAGTTTTCTTGATTATCTTCGGTGGTGAACTGTCGAACATGTTCGTTTCATGCCTATTTATACTCCGTCCGGTGACGTGTCGTTGTTTGTTGTCTGGTCCTCTCGTAGTCTATTGATCTTCTTTATGAGTGGCTGCCATATTGGTTTAATGTCCACGCTGGGCTTGCTGTACACGTTGCTGTTGTTGGTGATGAATGCCGCCTCCTTGAATTTTCTTGGATACCAGTGCGGTTCTTTGGCAATAACCTTAGCATCGTCCCAAGCTATTTTATGGTGCTCCGTCCATGCGTGGTCAGCTATTCCAGATTTTCCTGTCTCTGCTCGCTGGGTGCTTAGACGATGTTCTCTGATTCTTACTTCCAGTGGCCTTTTTGTTTCTCCAACATAGATTTTACCACATTGACATGATATCTGGTAGATGCAGTCCTTTGTCTCTTGACATTCATTCCTGGGCTTAGTTTTTGTTAGGATACTTCTGAGGGTGGCATTTCTAGAGAATCTTTTTCGAACCTTGTATCGCTGAGCTATTCTTCTGATTCCATTTGATATTCCTTTGCGTAAGGCAGAATGAGTAAGTGCTGGGATTCTTCGTGTTTAATTCTTCTACTGATGGTATTCTCCTGTATCGTTACTTCCACTTGCTTCTTAGGGTATCCGTTTTTTAATAGATCTTGTTTAATTATATTGAGCTCTCTTTTTAAGGAAATGCATGAAATTTTTTTTTATAGACAATGGAAGTTCGAAATCAAACTTGAAAAATCCACCTTGTCTACAAGTTTCAAGCAACAGTACCTTCGCTGGGTTGATCTTACAGTTGAACTGGCTGCTGAGTGAAGCTACATGTGATTAAAAAACTTTTCAGCTGTACGGATAGCCTTTATCAAAGTACAAGGAATGAAACAAAATAAATCCTGGCATTGCCTACTTTCACAAGAAAAGGTTTTGCTATTCTGATGACTAAGAAAGTATCAGCAAATGTTATGTAATTTTGAGATTAGTCTTGATTTGAAAGATTGCACAGGGATTATCACCAGAAAATAATCAACTTCTACATTGTTTGCGTTGAATGTTAATCTTCCTTTCACGATTCCCATAAATTTATATATATTGAAATTTGGGAGTATTCACCCCTCTAGTGGGAATGAAGGGTATAAAAAACATTTATCACAACTTGTTCTACTAATTTTGACATGTCAAATTCCACATTCAAACTCTATTGACAGTTCTAGGAGGTGAAATATTGAACGACTAGTAAATAAAATTTTCATTCATGTTACTAATAAATGTAATAAATAAGTATAAATATTAATTTATCTACGGATATTCAACTAATGTTGTATCGTGAGAAAGCACACTCGTTGAATTAAATGATTCATAATTGAATACGTATTTATTTTCAGTGGATTTGATAGATTGAGCTACTGTAGCTAAATAATGTTTTATACAAGATTGCTTCCACTTTTTCTATAACTTGAGCTAATTAAATTGATTAAACATTATACATATAATGTAATTTCAAAATACTCAAATAATAACAATTATTAGATACTTGGCGTCATTCATCGTCCAATAAATCCTCCTTTTGCCCCTTTGGCGCCGCTGTTGCTTTTGCGGTGTGCCGTTGCTTTAACGTAATGCATGTCTTAATTATTGTGAAATAGAGCAGCTGCGGTGCGGGAACTAAGGCACTGCGCGGCGTGGGGCGGGGGTGTGCAGTTAGACACCTCATTCCCAGCTTAATATGCAATTCCTGGACTGGGCCGTTATTACCCCTACTCTAATCGAATTATAACTCCGAACAGATTACTCAGAATGCGAATTTATATCATTGTGTGCAGCCACGAGATGCCCCAACTCGGCTCCAGCTACTGCTTTGTTGTGTCTTGATTAAAGGTGGAGAAAGGAATGCTTTGCAACAATGCAAACGCAGATTGCTTTGTTATTTGTAGGTGATAAGTTCATGCCTTTAGTATTTCCTAGGAGCCATCAGGCTTATTGTGCCTTTACCCATTCTAGATTTTTTGGACCCTGCACTAGTTTGTACGGTTTGCCTCCTGAAAATGTACTCAGTTCTATTGGTTCTGTATCAGGCTTCCCCAAAAGTTTCCTCTTGTGATATAGCACCTGGTATTCATAAAGAACGTGAATAGCTGACTCTATGCCTTTCCTTTATTGGCTGCCGTTAAGATCTCTATTATAAGCCTTAACTTGTTCAGGTGTTCTTTCAGGTTACAGAAGTCCAGTAACTACACAGCGCTGATTCCCGTTTGAAAAATATAGCCTTCTAGTCGCAGTATGGTTGTATGGCGCTTCAATAAATCGCCTCGAAACCCCACGGATACCTGAACGGGGCGGTGCTTCAAAGTCCACTTGGGGGGTGAGTTATAAATAATACACATTGTGTGTGTTTCTGCAGAGACACAATGGTTGCCAGTTGCCGTTTCCGATACTCCTTCACTATCACATGCATCGGGTGATAAACGATTCTGCTCCTGATACCCTTGCCACCGACGGCGTCGCGACGTTCGGAAATTTTAATATTTGCCGTTATCCGGCGTTAGGGGAAAACGTTATTTATGATACCCCAAAAACGGATAGAGGATCAGAGGCGCGCGAATACCAAATGAAATGAATAAGAAGGTAGTTCATTGAACGACAAAAGAGATGCGATATAATCTTTTATGGGATAGCTTAGACGTACAAAAGGAGAAAACGTTTAAAAATGAATGCTCGGTCCATAGGCAAGATTATGTTAAAAATCGCTTCGTTTTGTATTTTTTCTCTATTTTTCCAATATCTCCTTTCCTGTTAACACTTAGTATAACATGTGTCTGGGTAAATTTGTTCGTTATGAAATTCGCTGAAAAAATGAATGAGGTTCCATTTTTAACTTGCAAATAGTCTCCAGATTTGAAACCTTGATTTTTCTCTATTCTTTCTCTCAAAAATAACTGCACAGAGGTGGTGAAACAATTTAGTTGTGCCCACTATATATAATATCACATATTTTGTGTCAACAAAATAAATTTTTCCACTTCGCTGTAGCTTTTGCTTGACTTCAATAATAATTTTTTTGAGGAAATCGTGTTTCTTGCAATATTTCGCTTAAATTCATATGCGTATGACATTAAAAATATTGAATCCTGATATATATCAAATAGTTACTGTACTTTGGTTAATCTATTATCATCGCTACAAAAATAGATGCCATCCAAGCAGATCAAGGAAAAAACGTCCAGGATTGTAGAATAAATATAAACTATAAATATTAACCATGTAAGCTGTAGATGCTCTTACTTCGTGAAACGTCCATCATGTAGATAAAAAGTTGTGTAATTATCACACAGTTTCACAAATGAAACTCTTACTTTCAGTGATAATTACACAACTTTTAATCTATATAAATATAAGCAGCTCCACTTTCACAAATTGTTCAACAAAAAACATAAAATATAATGATTGTTGAGATTGTTACATAAACTCCCATATGTGGGGCGACTCTGGAACAAAAAGTGTCACATATCTTGGAGAAGCGGAGAAATATATGATTTAAAACCATTAATAGAGAAAATATACGATTTCTCCTTAGTGTGCTGTGGCTGATACAGCGAGGATCTTTAAGTGCGTTACGATATCATATTTTTGCTCAGTAGACAATATGGAGCCAGAAAAGATGAGACGATAAGAAAACTCGGTGGCGTAATTTCTTTCTCCTTCCAAAAGAGCTAAGATATCGCTGCTGGTACAAAATCCGAATCAATAATAATTTCTAAATTATGTTTTAACTTCTTTGCGTTTACTATCAAATATGAGCTATTTGTTTTGTCATTTACACAAAATCATACTGTGTCTATAGTTATACATTTCTTACATAGCTTTGTCATACAGTCAAGCGCACGTATATATATATAAAATGTTCATTTTTTGTCGTGTGCTTTCCCATCAAGTTAAAAAAGCAACTCGAGTTCTTACGAGAGCTGCCAATTAAGCTTGAGTTACAGATATGTCAAGATTGTGAAAGATCCAATTAATTTAATTTATAATCATTTTTCCACGTATACTACAGTAGGTTTTGTGATCACAACTGAACATAATTTGGTTACAAGCTACGATAGGTTTTACATAGACCTTCAACTCACACGCAATACTCTGCCACAGAAAATATTTGATTTTCCTAAACCTATGCTTTGCCGAAGATAATTCCTTCTGATCCTCAAAGCAGAATTTGAATATCCGTCGTACTTGCACAGTAGAGCAACAAATCCAGATCCTCAAATAATATTTATTCCGGGGAAAGATTGAGTCGCAGTCTGTCTACCGAAGCACAATCATTCATGTAGGCAAGAGTCGCAGTCGGGTGGAACATAGTGGAAAACTTTGTCCGCCATCATCGCATGCCACAGAAGGCAACGTTCATCAGCATGCGAACAGAATAACTTGTTCGGGTTCCATTCCGCTTTCCATAATAAAGGTAGTAGTCGCAGTTAATTGCATGTCTCATACTGTACAAACACCAGGAAGCGGGAAGCTGCTCTCTGCAACTTTACCACCACAACCTTGTTATTCGCTCCTATGCCAACTATGCATCTATCTAACTTGCATATTGTTGTTGTTAATAAAGTTATGTAAACGTTTTAGAAAGTATAAATTGGATGCAAATATTTCATAATTATGTAAATTTTAATCATGTAGATTGTGAATGCTCCTACTATTCCATCATTCAGATAAACATTGTTTTAAAAATAAAAAATACGTACTTGTTGTTTGAAAATTATAGACAATAGATATTGCAATACCACTGCTTTTTGTGTTTTTTAATGTTCCGATTAATGCGTCACTCTCCTTCAGGTTCATTTTCACCATACAATTTATTTGGAATAGCATCAAAACAGCATATGCAGTTTTAGTAAGAATGAGTGAAAGTTACGCAGAATAATCATATTCTAAAACCACTCATTGTTATTATAAATGAGCAAATACTCTGTAGCGTTCTTTTAGAAATCAAACCAGCCATACAACAGATCCAATGAAAACATATTTTCCCAGCTTTCCAAGATATCGTTGTCAGCAGCTGCTCCTGACAGGAAGGACCTACTTTCATCATTTTCATCCTTATCGTTTGTCACAAGAGGTGATAAATCAAAAAGCGTTAATATAGAGACGCTAGGAAACGAGGAGATGGAAAAAAGCGGACTTGTCACGACGATTCCATTTACTAATGTTGGAAACCTTATAGTATAGAAACCGCATTAAGATGGCATTAAGAGTTTAAGGAGATTTTATTTTCGGCTGTGTTTGTTTGGGCGGGGGGGGGTGGGGGGTATGGTTGGAGTGTTTTTATAATTTTAGAGTTTTTCAGATCGATTGGTTTGACATTATTTGCATCATGTATCTCATTTTGGATTTTTATCCATTTAATTTAAGAACAATCTTTACAAATATTTTTAGTCATTATGACCTTCAAATATTTTGTTCCATATTTTATATGAAGGCAACCGAAATGTTTGGGAGGAGCTGTAGTTAGTCATATGAGGTTTTAATTATCGATCTGTACGTATTGTATTAATCAGCTTGTCTATTCTTGTGTGGCAGGATTTTGCAATTGAATCATTGACCGTTTGTCGGCAAGCCTGGTTTCAGGACTTATCGAGCCAACTATGGAACATGGATTAGATATTTCAATTGTATATGTGAAATGAATGCGGCATCTGTCAATGAAAATAGCTGATGCACCTGAGTTACTAAGCTACGACATAGCTTTCAACTTACTCTCGGTGACACTGTAGAATTCAATTTCCTCCCACATAGCACTTGTGCAACATTGGAATAACCGCGTGTCAACCCGTTTTCTCTACCGTAAGTTACCGACGAAAACCTATTAAACTTCCGGCACGCTGTGTGGAAGGCGAAGGGCGGAAGGGGGGCAAGAGTGGTGGGGGGAGGGGGTAATATAGGCGTCGACTTCCTCGGCCCTAAGCTGGGAGATCATTAGAAGCGTTGATAAAACATGCTACGATAAGACGGCGTAGCGGCGCGCGCGAGTAGTTTCTTGTTTAGTTCTCCCCTTACTAAAACCCTTCTTAGGACAGGCTCATGTACGGACGATCAATCTTCATAAAAGGCTCATCGAGATTAGATAAGCTAACTTGCATTTTTGGGATCTGAGCTAGAACCACTTATCTGAAGATACGGAGTATCATCTGTTTCTCATCGACACATGCTGGTATCAAATGTAATTTGGCCCAACTAGGATGTAGTCTTTGTTGAGGTCTTACTAAACTTGATGTCTGTTTGGGTGGTAAAGAAAAATCATCATTGCCAATATATTTTGAACTTATTTTTTTCTAATATTGCTTCAGACAACTACAAAAATAATAATTACAAGCAAAAAAATAAATTTTGTTATTTCATTCAAGCATACCATATCATCCTAAATGCACACAGATATAATGAAATTAATATTACTATACTATATTTTTGTCATGTAGGCTTGACCAGAATAAATATTTTCAATTTAAACCTGGGAGAGTCTTGGAAGTAAGAATACCAAAAATCATAAATTGAGCCATTGAAAGTATTTATGCCTAAAAATTCTTACAGTCACGCGAATTTTTTAAGATTATTCTTTTCTCTTAATTCTCTTAAGCCAAAACTTATATATCACATCAACACGTTTACATCTGTACCAGATCCTCCCAACTTTTCAACAGCTTATTTATTCTGATGGGTTGATAAAAATAACAGACAATGGAAAATAGTAGGCGCAGGAATAGGCATGAAATAGAAGACGCGGTGCGGCTGAAATGCCGTTGACGAAGATGGTGGAAGACCAAGAATATGCAAATCACTCGGAAGTGAGTTTTCATCTAACTTCCTCCGCTCTATCTACTAGAGATACATTTACGAATACTTTTAATGAGCTATTCTCGAAGTAACACGAACGAAATGTCGAACATCTTCTACCGCCTTGATGTTGACTCGAAGAAGCAATATCATCTATAGTCCGTAATATTCTTCAATCAATAAAACTTCCTGGAAAGTAATAAAGACGATACTCGAGAGTTTAGAAGTTGCCTGATGATTCTATATTAAAATGCATGGAGGTCTCTTTCCTGCTCAACAACTTGTTAATTGATTTCTGGGAAGTTTTCGTTGAACGAGCGACAGTTCATTTTAGTCTGTGTAGCGGAAATTCGGAATATCATGTCATATGCACGACAAGAGGTCGGAAATGGAAGAGGCTATGCTTAATTTTACTTCACGCGTCATAGGCGGGGACAGATTATCATCGTTATAAAGTTTTGATGTTGAGTTTCTATCGTTCAATGCCCGACAAACATAAAATTTTTGGTGTGCACAGTGGCATAAAATCGGAAAAAGGTGGTCAAAAGTGAAAAAAATTAATGTTCAGTAATATTTGTCACTCATCGCCACTTTAGATGAGGCGACAATCTTTCTTGTCTTCGTCGCTCAGCCTCAAAATGAGCATCTGATTACTAAAATTTACGCCTTCTGGACTAATGAAAAAGCGTATCTCGATTGTATTCAATATGTAAATAATAATTCAATTTATTGAAATTAACAACACTTGTAACATGGAGCCAAGGTTTCTCAGAGAAAAACCACACATTCATACATTTCAATGATTTAAGAAAATGTACCATCGACCACCGCCAAAATATTCAGTTCTTCATAAAGACTAGGCTGATTTTTTTATGAAACAAGAGATAAGCTATAACGAGTTGTTTTTTCAAACATTTCCTCAACAACGGTAACAATTGTTACTATTTAATGTACTTTCCACATTCATTTCTGAAATTCTCTTCAAATATATTCTTTGATTTGCTTATAATATCGGATTGTAAATTTGTTGCTGCTTCGTGTCATTGTCATTCTCACAGAACAAGTCCTACCTTTCTAGGACAGAAAATGGCAAAATGAGAATGTAACGTATAACGTATATCCAAAATATTCCATTACATTATCAGGTTTGCGTGGTATTCAGCTTCCGAGGAGTGCAGAATTTCGAAACCCCAACATCGAGGTCAAGCGTCGTCAAATCTATGAATATTCACAAATCTACCTCGTGCTCGAACGTATTAAAAGTGCTTGAAACAGTCGAAAGCGAAGGAGTAATTACATCAAATCCAGTCGTCGGCCTCAATCCGAGAAGTCTGAATCGTTATTAAGAATTTCATTTCCTCCTGAAGTTTGACAATTTAATACGTCCATTTCTCTTCTCGAGTCGCAATTTCCTGGAAAAAAATGGAACAAAGCCGGCGCTAGCAGATAATTGTCGAATTTACAAGGATTTCCGTTTTCTGCGAACTTTCTCTTTCCCTATGAATACGTAATTTGTATGGAATTTTGTGCATTGAATTGTTGTGCATTGAATTGAAAAAAAAACATATAGCTTCTGACCCTATGACTATTCAACATAGAAAGAAATGATTGTTTAAAAACAATTCATAATTAAACTGCTGCCAAATGTGAGGGAACGCAGTACAGATATTAAGTACATCTCTGGATTCATTTAGAACATTTTGAAAAAATCATTGTTAAATATGGGGAATTATTATAAAAGCACTATTTCACCATCTTGAGTCCATACAAATATAATTCAATAGTTATATGTGTTCGTTTGGTTATTGTTAGTCTTAGTGAAAATTCTTAATATTCTTGTTATGGCGATAAATAATTATCAAAAATAAATTATTTGAAAAATCGTATTTACAGTCATACATTTCCATTTTAATTATGAATTCAGTACTTTGTTTATGAACTGTAATAATTTTTTATGGGTGCAAACTTCGACGTGTGCTGTAATGCGATCTATATAGTGGATTTAATTTTCATCAAAATAAATTTTGATATAAAATTAAACATTAAATCATATTTGCTTATAAATTTTATAGCACATCACTGCCGAGCCTAGTTCTTAGCTTTAAAGAGTGTTGCCATTATGGTACGTCCCCTTTTAAACAATCATTGATTGTGTTTTCATGAAGTATATATGAATCAAATGCTTTGTCTACCTGTTCAAGAATAAATCTCCACCTAGGTTGTTATTTCCAATCTTTCGAGCGATCTAAAAATGCTCTGTCACTGCCACTAGACGCTCTACTACCATTTTAGACCTGCATATGAACACCCTCTTGACTTCACTCACTTTAAATATAAATTCATTTTCCATTTTCCATCAGTCTGGTACCTCGCATGAAACTATATAAAATCCTTATTGAATATCACGTTCCTTCTCTAGGAAATTACTTTTTTACCGAAGAACATAAAGTTTTCGATTTGCCATCGTCGTCTGCTTATAAAATACTTTGCGCGTTTTATTGACATCTCAAAAATATATATTGAACAGTATCTTCGCGTGGAGGAAACGAAGCTATAATAAAATATCTGATATTCCCTTTGACGGCGGACTTCTCCCTTGATGGGGGGTTATTAAAAGAGGCTATTTTAATAAAACATCGAGCATTCGGCTCTTGTATTCTCGATACGATTGAAACTGAGAGATGTTTTGAAAGAGTGTGCAGATTGGCTGTCCTTTGTAAGAACGGTGTGCTGGAGGATATTTATTCTTGAAGATTGGAGTTTCACGAAGGGTAGTGATTATCTGCAGCAGCTTACATCATATCCACTACACTGAGTGGTTCTTTGAATTCTGTTACAGCACAGGGTTTGATTTGTCTCGGAGGTAATTATGTTTTGAGATGAATAGGCGAGAATTTGATGTTTAAGAAGAACAAAGTGAAGATAAGAAGAAGAGTTGTAAGATCGACCTAGTGAGATTGATTAATTCATTGTCGATGGCGACTTAAAGATAAAAGGATTTTGTATTTAACACACAGTTTAAACCATCGTCGGACTGTTCAAAGAAAAAGGGTGTGCTTCAGGGCAATGTGTTGAGACCCTTATTATTCATTATTTATGTTAACGATATACATCTTTGTTTAAACAATTCATTTGTAAATTTGATTGCTGATGACAATCTTATTTTTGTAAAAGGTACTAATTTTGAGGGAATTACTACGTTATTGCATAAGGAACTGTAAATATTTTATGACTGGTTATGTCACAATGAGCTTAAGTTAAATAGTTTAAAAACAAAATCGATGGTCTTTGGTTTTAAAATAAAATTTCAACGATACAAAGATACTGGTTTAAATCTTAATATAAATAACAATATAATTGATTTTGTAGATGAGATCAAATATCTGGGCGTTGTTTTAGATCCCCAACTGAATTTTGGTAGACATCTAGATGACATGTGTAATAAAATTCGGAAAAAAGGTGGGCTTCTTTGGGCGTGTATCACAAAGTCATTTTTGGGCCACGATGATGGTGTACAATTCGATAATTCTGCCCCATATTTCTCATGCATGCTCAATGCTCATTTCTTGCACTAAAGAAGACATACATAGGTTGCAAATCCAACAAAATAAAGTTATGCGTATTTTGCTAGGTTGTGATAGATACACTCCAATTGACTGCATGTTGCACACTTTAAATTTTTTGTTGTTGCAAATTTGTTGAATGTATGGCAATTTATTGAGGTAGCGAATCTCATCTTGATCTATAAAATCGAACATAATCTTCTCCCTCAATATTTAAACACCTTCTTCGAAAAACGAATGGATCTCCATAGCTATAACCTCAGATCCAATACCTATTTCACTATTTCAGCCGTAAGAACGACCGCCCTTCAAAAAACTTTTTTACGATGGGATCCGCTGCTTTAATGAATATCACGACGCTCTCTCAGCTTTAAACTGATTTGACAGATATCCTTTTATGGAGGATGAGTCATGTGCTACCTTAAAAAAAGATAAAGCATCATTAGTGGGGATTTTCGACGTGGTGGTCACGCAAAGATGGCGTCGCGACGCGTCGCCGTCGCAGACCGTTCGGCTAACTTGATTTGGCTGCCCGGGGGCGATGGTCGCGTCTTTTATTTTCTGCTGTGGCGGTGGAGCTTTGTGGTAACTGGCCAGAAAATATTTACGGCGTTTTGAGGGTGAGCGCGTGAGGAGAGTGGCGAGTTACTGACTGAGATGAAATGGCTATTTAGGGCAGGATTTTTTAGCATCTGTTTGTGGGGGTAATGATTTACCGCTTACTCACGAAATGACATTAGATATGAGCATACTTCTCAAGCTATTAGGAGGAATTTATCTTAGGCGGTGTAGAACTGAAACTTTTGATGAAAACTCAAAAAAACGCAAACGTACGTTTACTCAGATTGGTCAGTAAACTAGTATTACAATTAGGTCTATATTTCAGCCCAGATGGTTTTGATCAGCTTCACAAGCAGATAACTATTTTAATGCAAGTAGAAATGATGAGAAAATAATATTGAGGTCATGAAATGTGTGCAGAAACGGTAATGCAATCTCCATAACTTTGTACATGATGCAGAGCAGAGTCACAGGTATATAGTTCTTGGGTATATTTCTTCTATAAATAGTTTGCAAAGGACTGAAGTAAGATCTGCAGTGCGACGTTTCAGGACCATTGCTGGTATTTGGACCTAACTACCAGCTTCTCTGGAATTCACTTTCATATATCTGGGTGTTGAAATCTAGCTCCTTGCATTTTGTCTCTGCCTTTATGAGAACTTATCCATAAAAAAGACTGGTCTATGAGATGAACAACTAACTTCATGTCCGAACCGCTTCGTGACCTTTTCTGTATCGCACATCAGAGATAATTTGCAGTGAGTAAAGCGACGGCGGTTTCAATCAATCCATCGACGCGCCACGACGCCGACCGACGCCATCGCCGACGGTGCGGTAGCGGGTCCTGTTTCGTAAATAAAACAGTGTCGCATCTGGACCGCTTTTGATATAAAATTCCCAAAGGACGACGACGCCAAGCGACGCGACGCTCGACTCCACTCGCGCGGGCGGCATTCGATTAAAGTTGTTTCAAAGTGCCGACGAACGGGTAATTCGCTTACGTTCGCACAGATTGCCGATTGTTTGCTTTCCACGACAACCATGAACATAGCTTGAACATAGAAGAACAGATGTCTTTGAAAGCAAGTCCGATGAATCAAAATCTAGGTTTGGAGTCGAAGGAACTGGAAGGGTGGCTATAGCATTATTAGAATGTTAGAGACGCTGGTTCGAATCCCGTCCATGATACATAATATCTGAATTTTTATCAGTCCAAAATATTGTTTTTCATCCATGACAAGTAGAGTGACGCCGTAAATATCTTTTAAATTTCGCACCTTAATTATTCCAACCCGATTATTATAATTTGGTGGCGTGTAACGAGAAGATGTCATCTTTATAAACAGTATCCATGATCTAATCCTCCAATTACTTGGCAGGTATAACGTAGAATAATTCAGGCATATTTGAAGCTGCGTTGCACTCTAGCATAATGAGAAGCGAACAATGCTATATATGACTCCACATCAGCAGCATATCTCACAACATTTATATCGAACTGAGGAGCGTCCTGGCATCGTTTCAACTACAAATGAGAATTGCACCTCTCCAACTGATGAAATGCCAGCGACGCGAATGTGTGTGGACCACCGGTCTAAATTATATCATTTATTTTCCGCTAAACTCGGCAACTAGCGAAAAATATGTTCGAATCAGGGAAAACGGTGTTGACACAGTTCTGCGAATTAAGGCATCTCCAGATTTTCTATTGGCTTCAATAATCGCACAACATAGTCCCAAAACTACGTCGCAGTTCACAGTGATGAAAGTCTAACATGTTATTTCTTTTTGATGGTAGATAATCAGACAATATATTCCTTTAACAAATGTGGTTTCATGATTGGCCGAATAGATGAGTTCAATAAATTATATTAATCATTAGAATTAATCGGAGTAAGCTCAATCTTTGGAATGGTTTGTAAATCACAGGATGTAATAGTATTCAATGACAATAAATTAATAATCCTCAAATAATACTAATTAAAATCTGATCCGGATACAGCTAAATATCGCTAAATGGAATTCGAATGGTAGATTATAGAATAAGCTGGCGGATTGTCCACCCATAAACATACACGTTGAGTGGATAACCTAACGTTTCACTACTGTAATTTGTGGTTAGTCCATTAATAAATAAATTATCGCTACTACGACATGATCTTTCGCGGAGTGATAAAATGTGAACACAAGCTGGGTAATGACAATTTGTTTTTGAATCGGTACACTTGTAGACACGTTGAGTGATTTCAGGTGACTAACAATGGAAGTAGATAAGTATCGTATATAAACTATGATAATTTGAAAAATGACCTGAAAAGTCACGACTGAACAGATATTTATGAAGAAACCGATGTGGACATAATCACCAATGAATTTATTTCACAATTAAAAGCATTAACCACAAAAAACACTACAGTTAAAAAGATAAACAGATCAAATATAAAACGTAAGCAATGGATTACCGCGGGCATTGTAAACTCAGTTAATGAAAAAAATAGAATGTACTCGGAATTCGTAAAAAATCCTCAAGATTTACAGAAAAAGCAAAATAATAAAAAAAAATTGGATAAGTTAGTTAAAAGGTCAAAGTATAACTTCTATAAACTGCAAATTAATAAGAACAAAGATACCCCAAAAAGTTTATGGAAGATAATCAACAACATTTGTGAGAAAGGAAATAAGTTAGTGCCAAGTGAAGTGATAACAACAAACAATACCATTTGCAATACACCGGATACCATTGCAAATGCATTTGATGATTTTTTTTCAGGGATAGGTAAATCTTATGCGGAAAAAATATTAAAACCAAGTGCCTCCCCACTGCTTCATAATAAAGTCTGCCAGAACTCATTTTTCTTACAGCCAGTTAGTAAAGCAGAAATTATAACAATAATTCATTCATTAAAAAGTAATAAATACCCCGGACTTGATGATATAAAAGCTGAAATATTCAGATACACATCAGAAATATTAGCAATGCCTAAATGTTATTTAATAAATCAAATATTCATTTCTAGTAAAGTTCCTCAACAATTTAAAACAGCAGTAGTTTCTCCTATACACAAAAAGGAGATATAAAAGATATAAACAATTATAGACCGATATCAGTCATAACAACACTTGCAAATTATTTGAAAAAGCATTGAAAAACAGACTGGAAAAATTCTTGAATATGAATAAGGTTCTCCAAAAAACAGTTTGGTTTTAGACAGGGTTTATCCACAAATGATGCGATTGAAAACTTAGTTACAGAAATCACAAACGATCTTGAATTGAGCAAGCCCGTGATATGCGTCTTCCTGGATCTTGCCAAGGCTTTTGACACTGTGAGTCATGTTCAGATGATGGAGGCCTTGGAGGATGCAGGAGTACGGGGCATGACCAGAGAGCTGTTCGATAATTATTTAACAAATCGTCTGCAAGTAGTCAAAATAAATAATGTGTATAGTAAGGAGCAAAAAATAAACTATGGCCTTCCACAAGGTACCGTACTAGGGCCAGTTTTATTAATGGTATATATTAACAGTGTCTTAAAATCTCAGACAAGTGGTAAGATGGTCTGCTTTGCGGATGATACAGCAATACTTTACAGTGACAATAAATTGGATATATTAAAAGTTGAAGTTGAACATGATTTGGCAAGGATTTTTGATCTACTTAGTCATAAACTATCAATTGTAAATTATGAAAAAACTGTTTTTATGCCCTTCTCAAGCACAGCTAGGTTTTTGCCGAACTTCAAACTTTATTAATAAAAAATCACACAAAAAATATTCTTTTAAGCTTAGCAAGTAGTTATAAGTACTTAGGCTTAACCATTGATTCACATTTAAGGTGGAACGATCATATATTATAACTAATTTAACTAAAACATTAAAACAGCTGCTATATCGGTTTAAGTAGTCAAAATATATATTAGATTTATCCCATTTAAAAATCATATATTACTCCTTATTTGATTACAGATTACGCTGCGCTATTTTAAGCTGGGGAGGGGCTGCTTACTGCCATATACGATCATTAGATATATTTCAGAAAAAAATTCTCAAAATAATCTTTAACAGACCATTATTGTATTCATCTGTATTATTGTATTTTGAATCTGGGAACCTTGATATTCCACAACTATTTTTGCATCAAATTTTTTTACATATTTATTAAAATAAATTTACACCAAAAAAGGTTAATCATTAGCATTTTACAAGATACAAGGCCGAACATTTTCTTGGAGAGGAAAAACAACTTTGGAAGTGTCAACCTCCATATTTGTGTTTTGCTTCGGTAACATGGTAAGAAAACATTAATGAGAGGCTCAATAATTTTATGGTCTATCAAGCTTCATTTTTGTTGTTATGCTTTCTTATTTACTTGGGATTCATGAAATGTTTACATATTAAAGCAAGTTTATTGGATTCCGTCATAGTGCCATACCATGAACATCTATGTAGTATATATTTATGCTGACACAGGAGCTGGTGCTGGTCGCACCTTTTACAATTGAATATATGCATGCATTACCGATAAATGTTTGATATTTATCCTGACCAACCTGACTCTTACTCATGACAGAGCACGTAATGAGCCAAGGGAGCAAAATATCCTCAGACAGTGGGAAATGCCTCAGAAATACAGCACCAACGTTGTTTTAAAGTGACGTAAATTAGACCCTACTGAAATACACATTTAGTGCATACTAACTGTTCGCACTACCACTCATAAAGGACTAATTACCTCGAACAGAAAGTGAATTTAGGTCTTCATTTGATAAATTTGCCTTGCCATAACGTAATACCAGCTTGTTTGAATCAGTTTGGTCGGTATACGTTCTCTCGCAGGTTTTGATACTTTCATGCCACTGCTGATGACCTTGATGTGTGTGTTTGTAGTAAGTATTATTTATCACTGTGCTTTTTCTAAAATACATTTGGACGTCTTTCATAGTTGGCAGATTTTTCTGTGTGTAATATCTAGGTGTCTTGAGAACGCTTATTGTTATGACGGTCACGCTGAATGTTTTTAAATACAGAAATACTACAAGGTTTTTTAAAAACTTCATTCTGATTTTTCAACATATTCTCCTCCTACCTCAATACACTTAGCATTCGGTGAAACCACTTGTTAAGTTCTTGTAACCAACGGTCTTTTGAGGGTTGCTAATTTCCTCCTCAAATGCAGCGATTGCCTCTTCATCGGTGGAAAAATGGCGCACTCGTAACTTTTCTTCGATCTTAGGGAATAAGAAGTCGCACGGAGCTAGGTCCGGAGAATAAGGTGGGTGAGGCAACAGTTTCACACCTTGTTCAGCAAAAAAATCGAGTGTTCTAGCGGCGGTGTGGGCGAGTGCGTTGTCATGATGCCATTGACGGTTCTTGCATAGTTCTTGGAAGACTACAGGAACACATTTGGTTATATACCATTCAGAGGTAACTGTCCTTTTAGAAAAAAAAAAAGGATGCGACCATTTTCTTTCCAACTGATCCAATCCCCAGAGAAGCTTCAATCTCGGTGTAGGTTATATGTCGATCTTTTTTTTACCATATCTTGCACAGCTTCTACAGTTTCCAGAGTAACAGCAGTGGGCGGTCGATCGACCTTTGCGAGATTCATCATCGAGTGAGACCCAGCCTCTTTTAAACTCATCAAACCAATTGAAAACTGTAGCCCTAGAAAGAGCAGAGTCCCCAAAGCAACTCACTAAACTTTCGTGACATTCCGCTTGTTTTAGTCCCTTTTTATAGTCATACGAAATCATGGCTCAAAAATCGCGGCTACCTGAATCCATTTTCACGTTAAAATTCAGCCAACACTTAGATGCATTCGAGGCCGTGGCAAGGCAACTACTGAATGATTCAAACGCTGCCTTTGCGCGTAAGCACTTACAACTTTGGACAAAATAGCTGCGTGCTCAAACTTGTTTAAACTTGAATAGATTAGGAATATCTAAAGACTTTCAGCGTGATCCTCGTACATATCATATTACATTAAAACAGCGGAAATCTTATAAATTAGGAATAAATCCGAGCTCTCTATAGTTTGGAATGAGGATGAACGAGGATTTCATAAGCATTTAATTCCACATTTTGCTGATCACAGACAACATTACGAAGGGTCCGTATTATTTATCACTCGAAACACATTATAATTTCAATAAACTAAAGTTTCAATCTTAAAGAAGTATCCATGAGCTCTATTAAATATTTTTCTGGAAACCAAGCGAGCCTCGTAACGCAACTACGACAACATCAAAGGCATAAACATCAACAAAATTAAAAAACTTTCTCAGCGACGTCATTCCGCAATGTGGTGTTTGAAGTGGAGCTGTTTTGATATTTACTCGGTGTAGTTAATTAAGATATAATTCCTGAAGTAGTTAGTAGTCCCGTATTCGGAATGAAAGTTTCTTTTGCTCCAGCTGAAGTTTGCACTTACAGGTAAGAAAGAATCGAGGGCTGTGTAGTAAAATCTCGCTATTGTTGCTGTGGAAAATTTTACCGGCTGTTCTTAGAAGTTTTAAGGAAGTTACCGAGACTTGGAGGGATATTAAGTTGATTAATTTGGGTTGTGGTTGTTGAAACAAAACTGAATCATGTTCTGAGTTTTGATGTGACTTTTAGAACTCACGATGCGATTGTTTTTATTATTCGTTGTCTTTCTTTTTCGTAAATTTGAAACTAGTCTGGTTGTGTATGCACATACATTATATTATTCTCTTGTTTTCGATTTATCAGCAATGGAAATGTATCACTCTGTATACAAACTATGGTGTTTTTTGACGATTGTTCGCATTTTAGTTGATTTTCATATAATAAACATAAGAACAATGAGCGATTATAGTGATTTTAGCTGGTGCCGTAAGGTGGCGACTAGATAGATTATATTCCCTTAATAGTGCGTCATACAATGACCAAAAAGATTCTGCTATATCGACCACCGACTGGATACATACTCGTATAATATCGACTCCTCCACCACTTATGATACTGAAATGAGATCCCGACTAGCACATCCACCATTTTTGATATAGTGTAGAGTACACCGATCATGCTGCATACCTGCTTCACTATTCCCAAGAATATTCCTTGCTGCTAGTTCTACAATCACTGTACTATAAAATTATCCTGCAATGCAACGTTTTATTGTTTGGTTTATTCGTTTTTCCAAAAATGTTAATTCTAAAATTTAAGCGGAAAATCAACAATCATTCTTAGTGCTTCTAAAAAAGTCCTCTTGACGACGCCACGAGATTTATCAGTCGCGAATTGTGAATGCACCTAAAACTGCGGTAGGATGTTGTCCAAAAAAATCATTTTATTTCTGAATGCATGAGTAGAAGCTGCCAAAAATGTTCAATACACAAATATAGTCAGACTACAACTTTCTATCTACATTAAAAATTATACGTTACTTCATTCATCGCGTATATCTCTTCAAATAATAATTCGAAGCGGATGGAAACCCGAGCAAGTTTGCAAACTTTTCCTACATATTTCACTTTTCCTTTGACCGCGACTTGGCAATTTTTTATTCCCATTTTTATCTGCCGAAGGCTGACGGAAAAAGTTTGCTTATGTAGGTTTAGAGGCATGGATAACGTCATAAAGGTAATATAGTGCGGAAGAAACCTCAACCATTAAGGACATTTTCTCCGCAAAACGCAAATAGCGATGTCCAAATTTTTTTTGGCTCAATGAAAATCTTTCTCGATCGTTTTAGACAACTTGAAACATAAGTTTGATTCTTTCAACTAATGTATGCCAGGTCTACAGCTGAAATAACGCCAAAGAAAAAGTTCCATGAACGAGTCTTTATCTTTGTGTATAGTTAGACGTGTTACATTTGTCAACATTCGAGAAGTTTTGCTGAGATTTGCCAGTGTTTCGCGAAATCGTTCCACTTCGTCGGGAAGACAGCCATTGCCTATCTACATTGTTGACATTAATTATACAGAGTATACATTTTAATATTCCCGAGATGGAAGTGAGGTTATGGTAACAATTTTGACGTGGCACTATGACAATGTTTCTGTTAGCTACAAGGAATGCAGGTTCGGGAAATGGATTCATAGCAAACAGTGTATGCTTCGTAGCATCGTATATTAATTCTATGATGGCTAGAAGCATGTTATCAAACTGGAAAGTCTCTCACAAACTCCCATCCTAAGATACAACTTCATGGTAGACTGATGACGATAATAATATGGACCGTAGTTACTCGTATCTGCCTAGATTCTTTCATCATCGAAACTGGCAATGCGTTTCTTCATACAGCATCATTAGACTGACAGTTGCCTTGTCATTTATTACAATATCACTCATTTCCGTTGGTCTGTATTTCTGTTCTGTGATCCTTATTCACATATCGGAAAGCTCATAAAGTAATTTGATGGAGATTTAACAACAATTCAAAACTAATTATATAACGTACTGTAGTTCCCTAAATTATAAACATTATAAGAATGTGCCATATGAGCTGTAGCGTTCATTATCACGCACCCTCCTTTAATTTTTTTTTCCATCATATCGGGCATGCTGTGATGCATGGCACAAATTACTTTACGCGCTCCAGCAAATTCCAGTCATCGTACAATCCATCAAAATTTCATTAGGATTCCCCCAGCTTGCCTTGCGGCACTTATCCACAATTAATTCTGGTCAGATCCCGGAGAAAGGGGGGAGGTGACTGACATGTGCACCGATAGAGATTACACGTTCATCTGGATGCATTAATCCATCTCATCTCGCATCGGTTGAAAAGGGTTCAAAAGGGCTGCATGGAGTGATGAAGCCTCGAGGCTCACATTTGATGATGCTGTGTCAAGTCCTTAGGCCATGGTAGCTCGAATTGACAGGAAAACGAGAACCTATTGGATATTAACAATCTCTCACAATAAACCAGCGTGTAATATCCTTGACAGAATCTTCTTTACTCTGAATCGTAAATCCCCATCCAATAGTTTTTTATGTCTTTGCATCGTTGTTGTATTTCTGTAATTTCATCAAACTACTCCGAAATTCCACTTTAAAAAGCAGCGATTACATTGAAATAGCAAGACATCGCTTGGTATTAAGGAAAATTTGCAATATTGGCGGAGTCAAATTAAGATCTCATTCACGAGGGTGATAAAAACCAGGCAAAATCAACACCAGAAAGAGACGATGCACTAGTGGGAAACTCCAAGCCGGCCACGCCAATCAGGATGGACCTCACAAGGTAGCACGTCAGTCAAAACATGTATATGTATCTACAAAAGTCTATCTGAGCATGCTGAAGCATATCACGAGTCAAAACGTTGTTTATTGATAATAATTATCACTGTATAGACAATAGAATTCCGGAGTGGTACTTTTCGAAAAAATCCTCTACACGAATACAGGTTTCTGTATATCTTTCAATCAATTTTTAGTGTAATAAAAACCTTTCTATTGCCAGCCCACTTATTTTCGGTAAAAAAGTATAGCGCAAGCTTTAATACGTCAAATTCGTGACCTACTTGAATCCGAACTAACGAAAGAGGCGCCTCGAATGACGCTATCGCGTCAATACAATGTACACCGTTTTTTATTTTCGGGAAACAAACGAACGTGAAGCGCGTCAAAATCAAAGCGACAATGACGAAGAATAATAAAGGCGTCCACAAAGAGAAAAAAAGGAACAAACTGTTGAGCCGTGGAGGGTCTCGAGAAAATGTCAAACATCCAGCTCGATATAATGGAGACCTACTTCTACCTTGGAACCTTGAATACGCGTTCTTTCGTCAAGGATGTGTACTTCATCAGTGACGTTCGTCTGAGAAGGTCAACTTGTTAGTTAGAGGAATATTGCTGTATTTTTTGTCCAGTCAACATTTTTTCCCAGATTTAAAACAATATTGTGACAACGAGAAAGCTCAATATGCGCTGTTTAAATGAAAATTAGATTTTCGACCATTTTTGCTAATATTTTAAACTCTTTGATCCTACGCGAAAAATGTCAGATTTAGATTCAATAAATTTTGAGTCATTGATCAAATTACGCATAGTTTTTTTTTTATCACGATGCAGGGTAGGCAACTATTCATAGTCGTATTATTAGAAGTATCAAGAGTTAAATCAAAATCTTATTCTCTATTGGGGTAGATTTTATTAGTACTGTATAGAGTATAGAGGGCACACAACGTTATGCTTTGCTGTACGTTTTTATTTTCCAGTTTTTCGAAAAAACCTAGAATCACATCAAGCCTCTTTTTTTAGGGGTACAAATTTTCACCCAAAACCAGTGCCCCTAAGAGAGATTGTCATTCACTCAATTTTTCAACTTTGAATGGTGGTTAAGTGATACTTGAAAATCCAAAGAATCTGTAATAAGTGATTTGCAATATTGAAGATTTACCTTGAGGAAATACGCTTTCCCTTTACGGGTTGTGAGACTGTTTTGAATCTTAACAAATAGCTTTCCATTATGAAATTGAGTGAGGAGTAACCATACAGTATATTCAGAGAGTCTCAAACTTTGCACGTAAAAGACCGATGGAACGATAGCTGATATTTTTAGCTTAGTAAGAGGTATAGGAGCATTCTCCTGTCGGAGATGTGTAGTAGAGACCTCCAGATGTTTTATGTAGCTTTGCCGCATTCCACCTCTCACATGCTGCTGACGGAGTCGTCCATGTGGAAGGGGTTGCATTTTCGCATCTTCTTACGTTTTCCGTCCAAGCGTACTCTGACGGCGGCAGTTTATAAGATGGATTTTCCGGAAAAACGTCCAGAAAGTGAGTGAGAGAAGAGGGTAGGGGAGCGCCGGAGGGTTTTCTGGGTTATTCGTTGATGTAGATACACGTGGAAGGATACATTTTTCTTTGAAGAGGGGAGAAACCTACCGGAGATATATCTTGCTTGAGATGAGGTCACTTTTCTTATGCGGCATGGGCAAGATATAATAGATTATTCAGAAGTTTGATTTCGGACTTCCATTGTCTATAAAATTTTGAGTAGCACAACGTTTCGTAACCAATCAGAACAGTCCACACACAACGACACGTCACCGGACGGAGTATAAGTAGGCATGAAAGGAACATGTTCGCCAGTTCAACTGAAGACGATTGAAGATAGCATATCATTCGAGACGTTGTGATACTGAAAATTTTATAGACAATGGATGTCCGAAATCAAACTTTTGAAAAATCTACCTTGTCTACAAGTTTCAAACAACATATAATAGATTAGTTGTGTCAAAAATAGTATTTGTTGTTGTTCCGAAGAGTACCACTTCCTGAAACGAAAGAGAACCGCTTGACTGCCTTGGCAGCCATTTCTACATGTCTGGCAGCTGAAATATCAGTAAAGCTACTTATATAAGCATACGTGGCCTCAGTTCTACTGATTTCTGATATATCCTGTATCCACTAGAATGAATCAAAGAGAATCCGTTATCGATAAATCTCAAGTAACTGTTACAGTCCAAAACATGCGCATCACTACTAATTAATATTGACCGTTATCCAGGGTAACAGCCAGACGGCCGTGACATTTCATTAATTTGCATTGCCCATATTGACGCAATGCTGTATGTCTATGACTATGTCTACTGGAGTTATTGTAATGGATAACTTGGTGGTAAACTCAGCAATGCTGGTTAGTTTATGGTGCCATTAAAATCAACATTATTCATCAAACAAAAAGACATTACACTGTTGAGGCATTCTGTTGTCGAAGGGATTTTATGGACAGCTAGCTATGAGTATACGTATGGGGATTCCAGTTGAAAGCAACATTCATACCAAAGTACAATTTGTATATGATTCTAAAAAAAACTTCTATTAGTATCGCAGAAAAATATCTTGCCTTGAAAGCATTTGCTACGTGATATCCTAGAAACCCAAAGTAAAAGGAACATCTGTAGACGATAACCCGAAACCGTAGGATCTAGATTTCTTCATTAGAGACTTGTTCTGAAGCTTGTATGAGAGAGGCTACAAGGAGCAAGAAATCTTATAGCCTAGTGCTTGGCAATTTTGCTTATCGAAAAAAAAAATTTCAACCGAAGTTTAAAATGAAGAGATTCCCAGTTGGGTTGTATATTTTTTAATAATAATAATAATAATAATCATCTTTATTCATTGACCCATATTATAATATATTTTTAATGTTTGTTACCTCAGAACATTCTCATTCACAAACTTATTCTGAGAAATATTTTCTTATTAGAAAGGGTATACTTGCAAATTGGCCCTGTTCTTGTCAAAATCCAGTTCTGGTGATGAGATCTATGAGGCATTGAGAAAAATCCTTAAATTTTATAGGCTTACATATAGCGAATTTGTTATTTTCAGCAACATGTCGAGCATTTCCATTCAGAATATATCACTTGCTGTAGTGCAATCAATAAATATGATCACTGATGTCCACCATTTTATGAGAGGCTTTTGATGAATGGCGATAAGATATGTCGATTAAAAAAGCTAAGTGAGTACGACTAAGGAAATTCGAATAAATGCTTCTGATGAGAATGATAACAACAAACTGCCACCTACCCTTTCATTATCAGATCATGATGATACCGAAAAGTAGGTACCGGAATTCAGTAACAAAATATTTTTTTAAATATTCTGATTATGGAAAAAAATATAATCTGAAGAAATGCAATAAAAAGTAAATCGTTGCGTTTACTACTATTGGCTGAAACCAACTCAAAAAATAATAGCAAACCTATAACGCAACTATTTTCGATATCTTTGTGCATTGTTTGAGTTAGTTTTTGAGTTTCATATATTTTTAATCGTTTATCGAGTGTACGTCTCAAGTTTTTTCACAAAATTCAGAAATTTCACTTGTACTGCCGATAATTTGGAAAAAGCACAACACTTTAGTAAAACGAGAATCGTGACGTATTTGATACCGCGTTGTCTGGTTGAACATGAGTATATATAGAACGTCCAGTAATATTTTGTTTGCTTAGGGAGACTAATTTTTTAACGATGTCAATGAAACCTTATGAAAAAGTCCACAATATGTCAATCCCTCCCAAAGCTTCAAGTGATGCTCTTACGCAGCTACATGGGTAAACTTTTGATGGATTGCGACTAGAATCGCAAGTTTTTTAGATGTATTCGAGTAAATTCAAATAAATCAGTTGAATATTAGGCTTTTAGGTTCAGATTTTATGAAGCATGTGGTGGATCTTGTATCTTGTTCAAGCTACAGAATTATATAGGGTGCACTTCCACCAAAATTAAATTTTTGGTGAATGTGATTCTTGATAAGCATAGTTCTTCTATCCATTGTAGGTTATTCTATGGCATAGCGTGTGGAGATACAGAACCGCATGAAACAGTCGATGGTATGGTATTTCTATCTATGTGCCTATCGAATTATCTGTTCTGGGCCCGGATTATTCGCCGTACAAACCTGTCGTATCGCAAACACTATTTTCCGAATGCATCGAATAAACATTGATGCTGCTTCTATTTATTATGCTATTGGCACACGGTCCAAAATGATTACTGAATTAGAAAATTTCAATTCAGATGGTTGAATGGCTTACAGAAAATATATTTTCGGTTAGTATTCGAATTGAAGATTAAGTGTTGGCCTTTCTGGTATTTGTATGGGGCATGTTCGCCAGGTCAAAGATGGACAATCAAACAAAATGTCGTGACACATAAAATAATATAGATAATGGAAACACAAGATATGAAACAATGATTTTACACTAATTGCACTGAAAGTACGAAGTCGCTCGTCTTGATCTCATTCCTTTTCCTATCTTCCATGACGCAGTTGCTCGGTACAACTCATATAAAGTATATTTTTCTGGATAGTGTTTGGCCGTAGGAAAACAAGCAACGGCCGACGGCGTCGTCTGTTGATAAACGGCCTCCTTTATGTCATCGCTGTTTCTCGTGCGCACACCAGCTGCACACATAAAAAATGACAAATTTCCCCAATTATCGGGCATTATCTTGGACAGCGGGACTCTTTTATGTTCTATTTTCAAACATAAACGAGCTAGACATGATGTAGTGCGGGGAAGAGCACCCGATATATAGTCAAGTCGAGGCTCGCTCTTCTTCCTGTCTTATACCCCATACTTTTGTTGAACGTTCTGGATAAATCTAGCTCAGAAGGAAGGAATTGATTCGAGGAGATTGACTTGGTTCTGCGCGTATATTTGTAGATTTAAATTATCATGATCAGCGCTTAAACGTTAGATGAAAAGTCACAGAGATATATATACTTATATAACCTTAAATAATGAAACCATATGAAAAATACTTCATTTCATATTTCAGCTTGATTGTGTGGATCCATTTTCAAAATATGAAGGACTTTTAGAACGCCTTAAAACCAAGTTATGGTATGTTTGACATTTTTTGTTTAAAGATCATTATTTTACCGCTACTAGATGAATTTTTTAATATTATGACGCTTCTACACTGTCGCAATATTGCTTTACAGTGGAAATACTCCAATGATGTCGTAGCTTCCTTGTTAGAGTGAGGCCATGGACTGTTCATCTTGTGATGATTATGTTTTCAGTTCTAAATATACTAGAATACTCGTACAAAAGCAACTCATAATTATTGGAAAATATAAGGTCAACAATAAACTGGGTTGATTATGATTCCTGGGCCCAATATTATACCTATTGTATATTTGTGATATTCCAACGATGAGGGATGTAACGGTTGCAACGTTTGCAGACGACACAGCTTTGATTGCAACTGACAAAAATCTTGCTTTGTCTACTAACAAAGTTCAGACAGCTGCCAACGAATTAGTGACTTGGTCACAAAAATGGAAAATCAAACTAAATGAATTAAAATCGATCCATGTCTGCTTTTCTAACCGGAGACAGATAAATCCTCCTCCAATAAGCGTTAATGGGACCACCGTACCACGAGAAGCTAACGCTAAGTACCTAGGTATGAACCTTGACACAAGACTGAAATGGAAACATCACATCAAAAAAAAGCGGGAAGAACTCAATTTTCGCTACAAACAATACTACTGGTTATTGGGAAGATCCTCAAAACTGTTCCTCTATAACAAAATCATGATCTATAATCAGATTCTCAAACCTGTTTGGCTCTACGGTTGTCAACTGTGGGGTTGTTCGAAAGATTCTAACATCAAGATTATACAAAGATTCCAAAATAAAGTTTTAAGAGCTATTGTTAATGCCCCTTGGTACATTCGTAATAAGGATATTCATCGCGATTTGAATATACCTCTGGTAGTCGACGAGATCAAGAGAATGGCGGCCAGGCATGAAGAAAGGCTCCATCACCACCCAAACGCAGAAGATCTTCAGCTGCTGGACAACCACAACGCTGTCCGACGATTGAAGAGAACCAAGCCATACGAATTAGTGTAGTGCTTTGGTGCATAGAGCAGAGCATGTGTACGACTTTGTAGTTATAGTGTTAACGTAATCTAAAGGACATCGATGGATTTACTTTAGTGATAAGTATTAGTTTGTAAGAATTCAAAGGAAAATTAATGGTTGATCAGTTTGATCAGTTTTAATATGAAGGCATTATGCCCCCCTAAAACAAACAAAAAATAATTATTGGAAAATATAAGGTCAACAATAAACTGGGTTGTTTATGAGTTTGTATCCTGTCAAAATAACAATTTTAGTGTTGTTTTTGAGTATACGGGCTACATAACTTTCTATTAAAATTTTGTCAGTGAACTTTATTAAACTCTACTAAGAATATCGATTATCATTTTGAGAGAAAACATTCACCATTATGTAAGCCGAATTAATCTCAATGTAAATGATGTTTTAACAAGGCTACAACCCAACCCAGCAACGCACCCTGTATGCATATAGATAACCATGTTTAGACAAGTGTGTGTAGTCAGACTCGCTGGATTACACCAGGTTGAGGAGGGAATTGCAAACATCAACTTAACCCTAAATATCTATAGCGTCGTCGGTGCGCGGTTTCGAATTACTTAAACTAATATTTTGCTTATTGCAGTGGCTTCTAAGCTATTGCACTTTGCTTGATGAGATTGGCTAATTAACTGTATTAATTGAGGGTCATCATTAACATGCTGTACATATATCCGGTTGTGTGGACATATAAGGAAGTTATAGTATGGGAGGAATAGTGATGAAACATAAACTAACTAAATTATCGCACATACAGTCATAGATTTCGATTTAATTTTTTTGCGCATTAAGATGTGATGTAACAAACAACAAATATAATCAAATTGAAATACAATAGGTAATTATCGTTGTGATAAAAAACACAAAAGCAGCTAAGAGTAATCAAACTATTCAAACATTCGCTGTCAACAAAAAGCAGCGTAACTATGCATTTGTTTCCTGTGGATAATTATGACTTCTGGTATTGTTTTGGTGTCCACGGCCTACTAAAATTTTTCATCAATAAATTTTATTACTTACTATCACTGAAAGTATGTTATTCCTCTAGAACGCACTTTCGCCAAATTTAATTGAATTTTTTCTTTGAATGTCTGAACAGCATAGACAAAATATTATCGCTATGTGTCCCAGAAATATCGGGACACCCTGTACAGTAGCCCTCATTAAAATACGTTTGACCAGCAGAGAAGTGGGAACTGATCGACCGCTGGCTGGCCAAAACCCATCTCTATATCATCTGCACGGCATCGAAGCATCTCATGTTTCCATTACGCGAGATACATACTGCTAATATTAATCATCTAATATCAATTAGTTGTGTATGCGATACACCTTGATTAGCAATGCGATATTTGACATGGAACATAAATCGGGAACATGCCGACCTCGGTGCCATAACCATACCGTGTATGCCGGAGACACGCCATCAATATTTTTCATTGACATGTGTTCCGACGTGCACTGTTACCATAAGCAGATCAATTTGCAACGGCTATATTGGACAGGTTGTACAAATAGTGGGTATTTAGAAATGGAAACGGTTATGCCCACTTCCAGTGGCAATATAGAAAGAAAGTGCTTTGAGTTGGTAAAAGATTTTCATGTAGATTGTAGATGCTCTTATTTGGTGAAACTCATCCAACATTCAGATACAATTGTGTGATTTGAACATAAGCTTTCATAAAAGAAACTGTTTTTGTAACGCGTTTCCATTTAATCTCTAAACCATCTTCATCAGACTGTCAAAAGTGACTTGTTATTTAAACATTAAATTGATTCCCGTCATAAAAACTAGTTCCATCCGTTAAACCTTCTATTTGAATTAGGCAATTTTACTACATATTGGTTTTTGAAACATAGAAATACAGCTTTTATTTGCAAACGCTGTGGCTTCATTTTAAAACTATTAGTAAAATATTTCTATACCTCCCGAATCTGGAGAAATAAACTCCAGCGACTTCGACCGCGTTAAACATGATGAAGTCAGGCTTGCTTTAGCCACTCTATCTTACGTGATCGGAATTCTAACTAGCACTTCATGTATTCCTTAAACTCAACTTTAACCCTCTAAATCCAAAGCCTGGAATGGATCTAGTTTCCTCGTCATTCAAGTATTCAATTGTCAAGATTGCCTCACATCATACAATATTTGAAAACTCTCAGATTTCGAACAAAACTCTTCTATAAAAACTTCATTACGAAAATCAATATCAGATCACCAAATTAGAAATGTCCATCGATGATTTCGTTTCGTATCACTTTGCCTTAATTAATTCATTTCCATCGAACTACAACTCTCGAAATCCAATTCCAAGATACAAAAAAAAATCAGACGTCGTCTACCGATTTAAATCGAAAGAATGAAATTTCCCTTCTTCCAGAATCGGCGATCGTCTTTATGTAAAGAATGGATGGAAGATATACTACAAACGGGGTCGCCGATGGAATATTTTAAGAGGAACATTAACATTTTTGGCCTTATCCCGTTACTTTATTGGAATCGATAGACATTAGGTTCATCAGAAGAGCCAATCACAAAGCGGCAAGGCGCGCGGTCTGTTCATTTTAATATCTATTTCCAAGGAGAGATGTAAAAGGGTAACCGAAGTTAAACTTCAGAGGCGTACTTTAGAACAATGCTTGAAATAATTCATAGCAATCGTGTTACTTTAGGCAACTTTGATATAGTGAACCTTGTTTTTTCTTCTCCTTCAAGTGCCACCTCCTTTCAGAATGTTGGATCTTCACAGCTAATTTTATTTTCAATGCTGCCACTGTCTTAAATTGCTCAACCAGGAAATGCATTCCATTCCTTTGCTTCTCCTTTTCTGTATATCGCTTTGAATATTTATTTATCTGTATTTCTGCGTGGCCCAGTCAAAGGAGTAGTTTCTTTGGGTGTCATGAAAACTTCATAAAATGGATTGATAAGTTTATTGAAGTTGGCGGGGTTTTTGGACATTTGTTATAGTAAAATTGAAGGTTTCCCATATGATGACTACGTTATTTATGCTTTTGTGAGACGAAAAGTATTTCTGATAAACCATGTAATTATTTAAAAATTTAAATGGACACTTCTATCATTTATACCATCCAATGATATATGAAAAAAATTGCTTTATGGATATTAACGCGAAAAGAAATCTCTTCGGTTTAGGATACCGAACCGTACGTCAATGGTTGGGAGAAAGCGAGAGGCCAGAAAACTTGGTCGGTTGAATTATACCAGATCAGTTGTAGAGTTCGGATGTCGGACTAGACAACTGCTAAATTGCGGATCCTTACAAATAGGGGCTCTTAGGGCGAGTTTATATTAGAATTAGTCAGGGAGAATGGCAGTTGTTCGTTGTTCGGAAGTTTCTAATTAGGTCGAACTGAAGGCGAAGCGAAGCATTTCCGAAAGTTGTGTTTGCTGGGATTTTTGTTGAGGTGGGTCTCAGACTTGGGCTGATTATTGGGTTTTGGTGCTTCCATAACCGTCGAGATTTTTGTCGATTATATCGTAAATTCCAGCATGGGCGTCTAGCAAGTTACACAACAGGGATCTTACCAACAGTTCTATTTGGTCTGAAAAATATGAGAAACTCTGTGTCACAGGGGAATTTGATGCAAACCTGTCAGGTATTAAAAATGAAGATTATAATCGTGACTTCGGAACTCATTACAGATATAGGCTTGATGGTTATAATCTCAGTAATTCATACTATGTTGACTAATTCAAATTGTCTTTCTTGCTTACAAAATTATTGCGAAAAGACTGCAATTTCATGATTACCCAGTATTTTCATTTCAAAAGTTGAATGAAGTACACAGAAAAATATCTACAATGGAGCTTTTCTAGGTGTTTAAACGTTCACGTGTCTCTTCCCTTTTATGTTTATATTTTTATGTTATAACTTCATTTATTGCCTTTTCAATAATATACAATAAATGACGTGTAGTTTCAAAATCCAAAATATCTAACAACACAAGAATTTCATTATAAAATGTTCTTGATTTTGGACGAATCATATAGAGTTTTCGGACGGTAATAAAATTGCAATGAACCTGAATTGTAAAAACAGATTTTTGAGAGCTACTTACGTATTATACTACCCTGAGGCCGCTAGAGATTGGCTATTTTTCCCTATTGCTTTTAATTGTGAGCTGTAGACTACGCGTGCATTAGCTCCAAAATCAGATTAATACAAGGGAGAGATGCTTGGTGAAATGTAAAGAGAATCCGGGAGCAAACGTGAGGTGAGAATATTAGCCAGATAGCCACTGATTTTAATTTCAGATATGGCCGGATTGTTAAAACTTAATTAGATAGGGCGACGGTGTGTGTGTATATGTAATGTCTGTCCCCCATGTGCAAACACATCCAAATTAGTCCGCCCTAATTGTCCTCTTCCAGGTGAGTAAAGTTGAATTAATTTTGGGTACCGCGCCACGGCCAAGAATTACCCTAATTGCGCTCGTTAAATATGGCTTATTTAAAATCTCCCCTTATCCTTTATTCAACCATACTACCTACTGCATTTTTGTATCCTAGCAGATACGAAGATGAAGCCTAAATAGCGATGCGATAAAGACGTTAGGGATGTTAATGTTGTCGCGTAGAGTGGGGGGAATTGGGAATAGGCGCGAAGTTCTACCAAGTTTGGTTAGAAGATTTTGGTTCAAAATTATAGAAGAATTTATTAAAAATGCGCATAATTATAAAGAGGGAGATAAATAGGAAATGTTCTCACTAGGAATCCAGCAATTCCACCTAATCACAAGTAAAACTGGATAAAAAAATAAACCACCATTACACCTACACCTGAGCTTCATACCACTACAACTAGTGAGCTAAAAACACAACACCAAGTAGACAAATAACGTTTCATTTATGTTTGAGTTTTAAAAATATTAAAATGTGGATATAGAATATTCAATTTTCGATGCAAGTTATGCAAAAATAATATTGATGGACTTATTTTTCAAACATTGCAGAAAAGGGATGATGGCTTAGGTGTAATAAACTAGAACGTGATGAGTTGATAAGGAGCTAACCAGTTGGGGGATGACACCTTCTCTCAAGTGGGTTGAAAGACTACAATGGTTTTTCGTTCACAAATTGCCGTCCTGAAAGAAAACCTTGATTCCTTTTTTTATATGTTCAATACATTGTTGAAAAGTACAATTGATGTCAACCCATCAAGTGTCTCTTCGTAAACAAGGGATGTAAATCAGTTCACCCTTGTTGACAGATGTCTGTTACCACTTCAAGGCAGTCCAGGTGTGAGGACCTTTGACTTCGTGAGTGTTCAATGGGGGTCCTCTCAGAGGGCGACACTTGGAGACGAGTTGATGTTGTTATCACACCTTCACAGGGTTACGTTTACACCATCCGATTGCTCTCTACAGCTAGATCGCTATACTGACGAGTCTAGGCTAAAGACGAAACATGCATGTCTATAGCAGGTCTGATGCATAGAGGAGAACATACGCCGAACAATGATATTGTGAATTGCAAAAATAAATTTGGAAAACGTTACATATGACATCAAATATAGCTTAGATTGCGTGATTCTTCATAATTAAACTCTCCATCATGTGCGCTTAGATGGTTCTCTGCTATTGCCACTACAAAAAATAAACGTTGAGCGTTATTAAATCTACCGCGAGTAACCAAGTTAAACCCATATTAATATTCTGCGAAGTATCTGGTTTGACGTTAAACGACTCAAGATAATCAACTTTCCTCCTATTACATGATAAAAACGTGAACATTTTCAAAGTTAGTGTAGCCGAGACTGAAGTGAGCAGCAGCTCACCAATATTTCCTGCAGCTGCCAAAATATGTCGAATTTTTCGATTGTTCTTTCACGTAAAATGCCTATGAACGTCAAACTCGCCAATTACATCTTATCCACGAGAATACGGTAACTTTACCCGTTATAAATAAACATAAATTCGTGGATAGTATTGAACAGATCTACTTGACTCACTTTTTGTAAAAACTAAACACGGTTGGCTGAAATACCATGAAAATATATCATACTGGATATAACGCGGAGGCAATGCATTAAAAAAACGCTTTATCAAATGTCGAACAAGCAGATTTATCATTTTGAGCCCGAATTCCCATACAAGCCAGTTAAATTCTCGTAGCGCGCATAATTTTTGAATGATCATCCTCTGAGGATGTTCCATCGGAAAGCTACCAATATTAACACAAACACACAATGACAAACAAACCCCAAAATATATATCGACTGCTGCACAGTGTGCACAGCTCAAACTGAAACCTATTATTCTGTAAAACATTCACACACAGATCCCTGAGCTTCAGTAACGTCCCATTTAATTCATCCATAATAATAATTTATTGTAATCACCCAACAATGGGCAACGACCTGGTTATACGTTCAAAGCCTTAGCTTATTCGCGTTCCAGATCCGTGGAATTAAATGTTTGTATAAATGTGGTACTCGTTGATTTACTTAACAACCCTTCTGTTCAATGCATGCAGTTGCAACGGTTAAAAATAACCACGTTAGTGAATATTTATCTTGATGGATTGTGGCAGTTTATCTGAATGGTCTCAACTCCCGTGGGTTAACAGTATTGGTAATGTAGGAACAACTTCCCACGCAATGGTATTAGTTTTGAAATGAGGATTTGGAGTCGATTTCGAGACTGTTGATAGTTGGAATTCAATTTAAAAATATATTGAAAAAATTGTCTTATACTTTCAACAATCCCAAAACTTGCTACAGCAGTATTAGCAACTCTAAAAGTGGAACAAAATACAAAAAACTGCACGTAAAATTCAGAGTCAACCTACTTGACGCCCTTTTACCTATTCTAAAATTTCCGTGTGTCAGGTGGGAAGTGACAGTCTGCTATTTACCTACTTAAAGTAACAAATTTATGAAAGACTATTTGCATTATACTTTTATTTTTGTAAGACGGAGATATCAAACAAAAAGTAATAATTAGTTAATTACAAAAAAAATCCTTATCGCGCCTTTGTACAAGATCCCTCGCGGGGACAGTGCACTATATTTAGATTGTTGGAAATTCTTAAAGCATCTCATCAGCCAGTGAAAACTGTACACGTATCACTTCATCCCAGTCCCATTGTTCCAGCACTTCCCGAATTCCAGCATTCATAATGCCATGCAATGAAAACATTCTGGACCGCCAGTCGAGGCAGCGGCGAATATACACATGGGAAGTAGCCAACCACCACCATTATGATGGTGATTACACAGCAAAGGTGAAATTTATACGCGTATGCACAAAAGCTTCATTTTCATATCCACTTCCCTTTAGAGTTACTTAATGCTTGTGCTTCGTCCACTGCAACCCTTTATGTTGGGAATCGGAAAATGTATTTGCACAATTTTTTATGATTAAAGATGCATACAATATGCATATTACGAGGGTCACGTTGAAAGTCTCTAGATATTCCTGATCTCTACAAAGTTTAAACAAGTTTGAGCTCGCAGCTATTTTGTCTAGAGTTGTCAGTGCTTACACGCAAAGGCAGCGTTTGAATCGTTCAGTAGATACCTTGCCACGATCTCAAATGCATCTAAGTGTTGGTCGAATTTTAACGTGAAAATGGAACCGGGTAGTCGCGATTTTCGAGCCACGATTTTGCATGATTATAAAAAGAGACGAGAACAAGCGGCATGTCACAAAAGTTTAGTGAGTCGCTTTGGGGATTCTGCCCCTTCTAGGGCTATAGTTTTTGATTGGTTTGTTGCATTTAAGAGCGGCCGGGTCTTACTCGATGATGACCTCGCACAGGTCGACCGCCCACTCCGGAAACTGTAGAAGCTGTGCAAAATATGGTGAAAAAAGATCGACATATAACCTACACCGAGATTGACGCTTCTCTGGGAATTGGATCGGCAGCGGTCCGAACAATCATTCATGATCACCTTCGCCTAAGGAAGCTCGGTTCCAGATGGGTGCCACATTTGTTGACCAGTGAGCAAAAAGCAACAAGATTTGATTGGGCTAAGTTTATGATTGAAAAATTTATAATGGGCACAGTAAAAACACCTTCAATATCGTAACCGGAGACAAAAAATATGATCCCGAAACGAAACAGCAGTCATTAGTTTGGTGCTTTGAAAGTGAGCAGCCTCCAACAAAAAATCGTCGTTCCAACAGTGCAGAAAAGAAAATGGTCGCATCTTTTTTTCTAAAAGGGGATACATCACAACGGTAGCCTTGGAAAATCGAAGGACAGTTACTTCTGAATGGTATATAACCAAATGTGTTCCTATGGTCTTCCAAGAACTATGCAAGAGCCATCCAATGACTGGTCTGCGGGGTATTCAATGGCACCATGACAACGCACCCGCCCACAGCGCCGCTAAACTGTTGCCTCACCCACCTTATTCTCCGGACCTGGCTCCGTGCGACTACTTCTTATGCCTTAAGATCAAAGGCAAGTTACGAGGTCGCCATTTTTCTACCGATAAAGAGGCAATCGCTGTATTTGAGGAGGTTCAAAAGAACCTTGGTCACAAGAATTTAACAAGTGGTTTTACCGAATGCGTAAATGTATTGAGGTAGGGAGGGAATATGTTGAAAAAACATAATAAACTTTTTTTAAAAGCCTTGCAGTTTTTCTATATCTAAAAACTTTCAGCGTGGCCCTCGTATAAACGATTTAATTCAATATGACCAAATTCCTCATAATACACACATACTCGTAATATGGATTGTTTTCACTTGCCTATTTGATTAAAAAACATTCAAATAGAATGAACAGATTTCAAAACCTTTCTCTAGGAGCCGTCCGACGTTGCTGACCGTATTGTTATCATCACATGTCAATAGCAACAACACGTGTCACTTTCACAATGAACTTGCCAATGTGATTTCCGACAATGGCCCCCGGTCATAAATCGTCGATTTTCCGCCGAGTTCGCATGACACACGGACGGCTATCCTGAAGGTCCTTGCAAAAACGCAGCCACCTCAGCGTTTCCTGCTGTCCCGGCTTGAATTCTCATTCTTCTCGATTTTCCCTTGACGATCGACTATAAATTTCTAACTGGTGATCTGGAAATGAGACCTGCGACTCCTGATATGCTGATCGGAAACTTCGACCACGCTTTATGTTCTTTCAGTTATTTTTGCTAACGTTACTTTTTTTTCTGTTATAGGAAGAAGTTACCATTCCATTGCATGAAGCGAATCTACTGCTTAGCATGATAAATCCAAGATTCAGACATGTAGAGTGATGGATAGGTATCTGCAGGTGAATTTTGAAACAGCGATGTCATTATCTAGGAGGATAAGAAAGTGATGCAGATGAGAAACCTAGTAAGTATACAATTATAATGAATATTCAAGCGCTGTATGCTATAACTAATATCGAAATATCTATTCAGAAAAAAACAAGCTACTTACATTACACAAAGTCCAAAGAAATCTTGTATAGAAGTTATACTGTTAAATTTGGACTATATTCAGATCTTTGCTGTGAAAACTTTGTTTATTTTAATGAATTAAGACCGAGATTGTTCTATTCTCATTCTTATTTCCTGAGTGTATTCATTCATGCAGTACTTTCGACATTTTTTGCTGTGAATAGTTAGGCTAACATATATTGGATTTTTCTTAGCGATCTCAATAAATTTTGGCTTTTTAATATTAAGGGACAAACTGTATTCCTCACTCCAATAATATATAGAGTGTATATATTAGTCTCTATAAATCTGCAATACTCTCTACTAGAATTGTCGTATAATTCGCATATCTTAAGTTGTTTCCCCGTTACACCACATTTCTCGTTTTCCAAAGCTTTTCTAACAGAATGCATAATTTTTAAGTCTCTACTATTTGGGTGTCTTGTCTTAAGGATGCTTATTAGTTTATCATAACGGACTATCAAAAGCTACAGTATAGTCGTTGAAACACTCGTAAACATCTTTGTTAACGTCGAGACATCTCTGGATTAACACGATGAACGCACGTTCCTAATCCCTATCTGAATCCAGTCGCTTATATCAATATCAAGTTTCTATCTATTCTTCTTCATCATTCATAATCATGTTTCATTGTTTTTAATATCTCATCGCAACTCGATCAAAAATAGCTAATTTTGTCTGCGTCGGCAGCTTTTTTCAAAATAAAAAACATGAAAGAAATCAAATGTTGTGGATACGAATGTCAATGTCGTTCTTATCAAGCCATAATTAGTCTTAATATCTGCCGAAGGCAGTGCGATGATGAATGAGAGTATATCTTTTTCTCTGTGAGTGTGGAATGATATTTGTCGACCACGGTTATTGCGTGTACCACAGCCACCGCGATCCTTTCCAATCCGACGACAAAACATCAACGTTTGCACTACTCTCCAAACACGGAACGTGTCTTCGTGCTTGCTAACCGGTCGAGGCTACTGAACGGCCACCTGGGATCTCTCCGTTTCGCTGCACGTGCCTTTTAATTGCATCACGTTATTTACTTTGGGATGTGCAGTACCGGACGATGTACCTACATATACTGATACACGATCGATTATTGGAAACTATCATGTAATTTTTTGCTCATCTGTTGCTGACTCATTTACATTGGCGTTGGAAATTATATTATTTGCTATAATTCTAGAAGAAATTATGATGCTTTGGCAAATCGACTTGGACTTGGTGAAACCGATTAAGGTTGTATGAAAATGTTCAGCCAGTATATTGCTGACGATAAAAGGAAACAGTCACTTAATTTTAAAATATGTTTATTTAGCTAGATAATCCTATGCTCAGAGAATAACAGCGCTGTGAAACTAGCATTATAGCAGGATATTTTCTGCTAAGGAAACATCTATAAGCAGGGGTTGTGAACAGGAAGATATGTCGGTTCAGCACCTGCTGTGCAATTGATCAGCAGTACTATTAATCCGAGAATCCATTCGCCCCCTGGGTCGTCATCTTCTTTAACAGTTTAGACAACCTCTGAAACCCCTAAAGAGGATATACAAGAGGGAATAAGATGAATATTATAATGTCTATAATTCATTTTCTGCTACGTAGTCTGCCTACCGGCATGTCAAGAAACAATTTTTATACTTTCCAATCTGGACAAATCGAAAATCTATAAATGATTTCTCACTGTCCGAACCGGGGTCACTTTATCTCCGTAAGCCAGAAAGCAAGACAGATCGAGCAATGGTTAAGCCGCTGCCATCTCCACTGATAGAAAATTAATAAAACCGACGTTTCAATTAAACCCGCACGATCTTACCATTTCTCCGTTTTCCTCCTTAAAAAAGTTCCACTGCTGGCGCTGGCGCTTTTCGGAAATTAATTATAGAAGCGACCTGGAACTGCTTCTCGTGTGCCGTTGTATCTGTTCAGCAAAATCCATTTTTAGCAACTCAATAATTTCTTATTGCTTTTCAATTAGTGATGTTAGTCTTGTGCATTTTCCCAGAAAAAAATACGCGAATGCTAGACAAAATGAGATGGCACATTGCCATTTATGCGAGGTTTTTAAACAGTCCCAGAAAAAGTCAAGAAAATAATATTATCTTCCAAATTTGTAATTTTTTATGCTATTCAAAGGAAATAAACCTTCAGCCAGATCACCCTCGCCCCCCATGCATCGTCACCTTTTCGTAATGTATTTAGCTAAAATTCTTATTGAACTCGTCGTCGACGTTTCAATATTCCCCTACCCCTACCCCCCCCCCCTCCCTCCTTGTGAAAATACAGATATACTCTAAAATTTCTGTGTTATTATTCGAACCTTTCCTAGTATCGTACAAAACTCTGAACACCGGTTTCATCAAACATCGCATAATCAAATCATATCACACAGTACAATTTGTAGTATTCCGCTGGGAAATATGGAGACAGAGAAAATGCCTTCGAGAAAGCTCTCCGACGAGGAGCGCACCGGGCTTTGCTTCGACTTATGTCAGAACTCTGACGGTGTTCCAGGTGATCGACTTGCCAGACAGACAGACAAGCAGACCGTCGCATCAATGGGGCTCCATTACAGATTTCAAAGCTACACCATCGTCTGTCGCCGGTGCTGCTTTTCTCGTTCGTTCGGAAGTAATTTACTAGGTACAAAAGAAGCGCGATACTGCAGTGAAAGTCATTTTGGATATGGAATATTAGCAACGTAGTTTTTGTGGGGTGTGTATTATGTTAAATATCGAATCGAGGCAGTACTTACAGATGTACAGATCGAAAGTCGGCGAAAGGCTGATTTTTTCGTGGTCAAAGTGAGAATGAGTGGTAGGGATGTATCCTCGTTTCGAGGAGGGGGGAGACTAAGTAAATATATATATATATATATATATATATATATATATATATATATATATATATATATATATATATATATATATATATATATATATATATCTGTGTGTGTGTGTAAAACAAACGTAAACAAACATTCCATTTAACTAATGAAAATTAAAGCGCACTAAGATCTATGTCCCAGTGAATCGAAGTACAGCTAAGGAAGGAAAATCTGCACTCCCTTCATAGTCGAAAATGACCTCTCAACTGTGGCAGTGGTCACTGGTAGGGTGGATAGGATGGTCAGTAGAGGATGGGTGATTGGAAAAAGGTGTTTGTTACATATTTCAAGGAACCTGAGTAATCCGAGGTTTCAGAGCCGGTCTTAGGGTTTGCGGGGCTGTAAGCAAAAATAAATGAGGTGCCAAGAAAAACAGTCTCTCTTAATTACTCATTATGAATATACAGATGTACCATTCAATAGAAAATGAAACTTGCCAGTAATCTGGGTAGCCTTGTTAGAAGTCAAATCTGACCGTCCGACGATGATTTTAATGAAAATCAAAACGCGTCACTAAAAGAAAGAGTATTATTTGTGAAACTGTGTGAAAACTACACAACATTTTATCTACATGATGGAAGAGTTTCACCAAGTAAGAGCGTCTCAATCTACATGAACAAGAAGTTTATATCAACTTCTACTAGCCATTGTGAATAATGTGATGAAAAAGACAGAGATGGCCACCCTTCTATGGGAAGTATTTCATGAATAGCAATAAGTTACTTTGATTAAGAGAAAAATTAGAAAGATAAAATTGACTCGATCACAATCTAATCAGAGAAATTGCACTAAAAATGTATATTCCGGAACCCAAATGTAACATACGTCTAGCATTTGGCTGGCACAGGTCCAAAAATAATAATAATTGTATAACAAAATTATGTTTTTTTGGTATTTTTTTGTTAATTTCTGTTATTGTATGTCATCTTTTGTTACAATTACAATCTTCACATCAGATTTCCATCATATTAAAAGCTGTGAGATACAAGATGTATCATTTAGTAGCTAGGAACATTTCTGCTATAGTCCTTTAAGCAGTCCTACTTCTTCTACATCAACTCGATTCAAAGTCAGCAGCAGCAGCAGCAGGAATGCCATGTTGCAGATAAAGGAAGACGCCATCATTCCTAATAAGCAACCTGCAGGAAAGAGATTCTGCGTGAGGGCCTAAGGCATCGCCGCGCCGCTCCGTACCATTCGTGTGCCGATTACACCCCACGGCTATAATCCTCCTTGTGAAATATACCCTTCCGCCCACGGAAACTCCTTGGTTTCACCCGATACGCCCACTTTTTTCGTTACTTACTCTCTATATGACGGGTGTCGCTATCGGTTTCTTACTGCTGACATTCAGTTTGTTATAACGGAGTTGTAATTAGTTCGGAATCGGTTCGGAATACGCCAAAATCGAAACAGTCCAACAAAAGTAGAATTAGTTCAGAATCTATTCTAAGACGGTCATGTGAAATGAATAGATTACTTGGCGCGATTAGAGTTGTATTTGTTAGTAGAGGTTCTGCAATTTCCAGGATGTTTGTATTCTTAATCGAAGTAAACTGGCTCCGTTGGATAATATGATAAGATTACTAAGAGAATATGGAATACTTGTTAGAAAAGCATTAGTTGTGTGGGAAATTATACTTTTCTTAGTTCAAATAAACCATAATTTTCACACCAAGTAAATTATGTCTTAGAGTGAGAATTGATATTCTTGTCGCAAGTATAGAGGTTACTTTTTTGAAAAGAATATCGCAATTCTTGAATGAAGAACTTCTTTTCATATGTATGGCTCAACACAATAGAAATAAGAATACATAATTCGAATTTCGAAATCCAGAAAAGAAGACCCAGTGCATCCACGCTCTGTAACGACTGACCAGCTACCAGTTGGTTGAGTTGGTAAGAGCGGCCGACCGGCAATCGGAAAATGCGTGGTTCGAATCGCGCACTGGGTCTTCCCTTTCGGATTTCTAATTGCGAATTATGCAAAGAAAGCAAGTAATTATTTATCACAGAAATAAGAATATTCTTACTAATGTCAACCTTATGAGGAGCAGCAGGACTACCACATCATTCTTTCAACAACATCAAGCGTCACACTCAAGAGCAAACAAATATTGATCCGCGTTTGGATTACGCGGTATAATCGTCCTCGTAAAATGTACTTTCGTCCTGGGAAACTACTTGTTTTCCCCGAATGGCCGCTTCTTCCGTCCGCTCGTCTGCTTACAAGGCACGTCCTCCAGATCTATTTCTGAACGCCATTTTGTGAATATGCAAGCATTGCGATGCAGACGGATCGGGCGAGCGGAATTTTTTAACTTCGCGTCACTCTACGCGTGACTAAATTATCAAATGCTTCAGTCAACATTATAGTGTTCTTATATGTGAGATATGCTTTGTTTTGTACCAAGATTATCTCGCACTCAATTTAAGATTTTCCCAGAGAATTTATTTTCATGTGTATATGATACCTGATACGAGGGTCACGCGGAAAGTCTTTAGATATTCCTGATCTATACAAGTTTAAATAAGTTTGATCAAGCAGTTATTTTGTCTAAAGTTGTAAGTGCTTACACGCAAAGGCAGCTTTTGAATCGTTGAGTAGTTGCCTTGCCACGGTCTCGAATCCATCTAAGTGTTGGCCGAATTTTAACGTGGAAATGGAACCGGGTAGTCGCAATTTTCGAGCCATGATTTTGTATGACTATAAAAAGGGACTGAAACAAGCGGGATATCACGAATGTTTAGTAAGTTGCTTTGGGGACTCAGCTACAGTTCTAATTGGTTTGTTGAGGTTAAAAGGGGCCGGGTCTCACACGACGATGAACCTCGCACAGGTCCACCGCCTACTGCTGTTACTCCGGAAACTGTAGAAGCTGTGCAAAATATGGTAAGAAAAGATGACCTATAACCTACACCGAGAGGCTTCTTTGGGGATGGGATCGGCAGCGGTTCGAACAATCATTCATAATCACCTTCGCCTAAGGAAGCGGTGTTCCAGATGGGTGCCACATTTGTTGACCAGTGAGCAAAAAGCAACAAGAGTTGATTTGGCTAAACTTATGCTTGAAAAATTCGATAATCGGCACAGTAAAAGCATTTTTAATATCTTAACCGGAGACGAAACATAGTTATATCATTATGACCCCGAAACTAAACAGCAGTCATTAATTTGGTGCTTTGAAAGTGAGCAGCCTCCAACGAAAATTCGTCGTTCCAAAAGTGTTGGAAATAAAATGGTCGCATCTTCTTTTTTTAAAAGTGGATACATCACAACGGTAGCCTTGGAAAATCAATGGACAGTTACTTCTGAATAGTGTATAGCTAAATGTGTTCTTGTAGTCTTCCAAGAACTATGCAAGAGTCGTCCAACGATTGGTCTGCGGGGTATTCAATGTCACCATGAAAACGCACCCGCCCACAACGCCGCTAGAACACTCGATTTTTTTCGCTGAACAGGGTTCAAAACTGTTACCTCACCTACCTTATTTTCCTGACCTAGCTCTATGCGACTTCTTCTTATTCCCTAAGATCAAAGAAAAGTTAGGTGGTCGCCATTTTTCCATCGATGAAGAGGCAATCGCTGCATTTGAGGAGGAAATTAACAACCTTTCAAAAGAACGTTGTTCACAAGAATTTGACAAGGGGTTTTACCGAATGTGTAAATGTATTGAGGTAGGAGGAGAATATGTTGAAAAAACAGAATAAAGTTTTTAAAAAAAACCTTGTAGTTTTTATGTATCAAAAATCTTTCAGCGTGATCCTCGTAAGTCATTTCACCATGGCGGTGATATGTTCATAGTGTACAAATTTTCCCATCTTCTTTATTACAATTCCTATGTTTCCTTCTCTCAGCATAATTTGCCTCATCAGTATTCCTATTCATCACTAGTATCGCAACTGTGTATCCTGTAGTGGCCGAATTAATCGTGGCCGTTGACAAGCAGCAACGCTACTACAAAGGGCGGCTGTCTCACGATTAAATGCCCTCTCTCCGTCAAGTGTTCTATATATATACACAATATATTATTTACTGCTTCTATCTGCCCGCGTTTCAGCTCTAAATCTGCTTCCTATCACGATAAATCGTCGCTACTGCAGGATAACAGATTCTGGAGGATTATTTTCATGGCGGAGATCAACTGACAGGATAAGATGAGAGCTCAGCAAAACAGATTCGCTGAGGATCGTTCAGCTGGTGTGTTGTTTCTAAGCAAATGGTGAATGGTATAAATGGCACGTTCTGTTATATGTTCAGGGTCTATCACAAATTGCGAACCTCGAGGTAATGATTAAGGATCATTTTCCACATGTCAAACAGCAAGTCCTCTACCTCAATCATGATTTTTGAAAAAATGTCGCCCGGTAGGTTTTCCCAAATGCCCTTGAATTAGATGACGTTTCTCTTCGTTACATATATCAGCCCGAAGACAAATTGTCCCCAAGACACGAAACTGGATGTGAAGGAAATAGAAGATCAAAGCGGCATTAGCGCCGGCAAACACATTTTATCTGAGAGAAAGAAAATTCGGTTTTCTTGTAGAGCCAGACAGACCCGCATGCCGCTCTTACCTAAAATTGGGTCTTTATTTGCCAAGAGAAGGTGATGAAAATTTCACACCGTTTGCACACCTCTCCAGAAGTTTTACCTCTCTCTGTGTGTGTATATCTGAGAGAGAGTTTAGCGGAGTTTTATTTGCTATGTATACTTGCTGCATAATCAAATACGTTTTACTCTCCACACACTTGCCAGGAATTGCGTATTGTGATGTTTATATTTTCTTTCTCAAACTGGGGAGAGCGTTTTGGCAAACATTTTGGAATTGGTTATGTAGATTGTAGAAGCTTGCTGGCGTGAGAAGTAACAAGCACAAAGGCGCTCTCAACGACTTATTGCAGAAATGGCGCGTTATCATATCCATAAGTGAGTCAGATTCCAACCTTGAGCCGTGGCAGATTTCATCACATTAAGCATCTTAATCCTCCAATTTAAGTGGCATATTCTCCCCTTCCGCGGGGTATATTGCGCTGAGATCACGTCGCTGCCTGATTATAATGTAACAAAGCAATGTAATTGCGAAAAGGGAAACTCGAATTTATGGCCCCATTTAATTTTATGTGAGCGCCACCGACTTAAATTGGGCGCTACTGCCGCTGTTGTTTGACTGCTTAAATGCACTCGAGCGGCTGGGGCAGATAAGGTTGTTTTAATTGTACTTTGTGGCTAGAAATGTGAGAGGGTAAGAACTGGGAAGCGAAAACTAACTATAGGATCAGACACTAGATCGCGATAGGCGGTCTTGCAAGCAGATGTAAAACGTATTTTAATCGGTAGTAAAAATATTGGCCTTCAGTAATTTCAGGTTGTCATCAGAATTCGTCTAGGATTGCTCTAGATTGACGATCGACAACGAAATACCTAAACAGTCTTTACACCCACTCTGGATAGAGGCATGCCTATTTGACAGACTCCCCTTGATCCTCTGATTGGAGTCTCTGTCAATACTGTTTTATTTGTGATTGAGATCAAACGGTTTTTCAGTTGCGGAATTACGTCTGCCGTAGAGGAGGACCGGCTGCAAGTGGAGTTAAATCAAAGGGCAAGTTTGATTAAATTTTATTTCGAATTGTATCGGAGGTAAAAGCTCAGCAAGTTAGGTAACAGGGTTAAATCTGGCTTGATTGGATAACGGCGATCTAAAACGGTCTATCGGATAGATAAGTGAAGTTTAGGTTGCAACGATAAAAATGCTGCAATATCACAGAAGAATTGGGACTGATGACGGCACAGCAAAAGTTTTCCAGACTTTTTACGACCATTTCACTTTCGGCTTGGTGGCAGTCACGACAGTGGGTCCATCAAGCAAATTGTGTCTTTGTCCGCGTTTTTTTAAGGTCATCAAAAGTTTGGTCCCTGCCGGTCTTCGAATCGGGTGCTGATTGCGTTTGCTACGCCTTCTCCTCCCTTCGGCATGTTTCAAATGGAATGATTAGCCCGCTCGTATAGAAAACTGGAGTGGGGGGGGGGGGAGGGCAATCAACGGTCCAATCTCCAATATTATATTAACTTTGATTTAATTGTTGCTGTTTTGGACCGGGATGGTAATTTAAATCGAAAGTCATAGCTAGAAGCCATGCGTTAAAATATATGATGAAAGGGTGTAGATGCGTCACATCAGAGTATATGAAAGATCATTATAAGGGGTGTATTTGATAGGTGAGGGACGCTTGGGTATACAGGGTGTGTTAAAATGAATGCGAAAAACCACCTTCTTGAAAATGAGAGTCATATTGTGGTTAACTCTATATCTATATTAGAACTCGGCAGCTTCTTTAAAGTACAAAATATGGAAAAATTAAAATTTTGAAATTATAATGAGATTGACATTTTTTACTGCATCCGGTCATTGTTGATAAATCTGAATGGTCTGTGACACAAAAACACAGAGCTGCCAGTCCTATGAGATAAAGCAGACCATACAGCAATGCGATTCCAAGGCAACAACGCAATACCCCCGATTTGGAATGCAAGAAAAAAAAAAAAAATTATTTAACTATATTGAGAAACCGTATCAGAAGAAATATCGCTATTGAGTAGTAAAAAATTGCCTAAATGCATTTTTCGTTTATGAAAATAAAAATATCGATTTTGAGTAAAAAATATAATTGTAAATCTGTAAGCCTTTGATTTTTGAGTTTATTTAATAATAAATACGTTGACAATAGTTCTTTTTGTAACAATGGTTGCAGTGATGAATCTTTTGCAGTTTTCATTACTTACCATAATGAAAAATGGATCTGTATCATTTTTTCATCAACAATGTTACGTACCAGAAACCTGTTGATGATCTTTTAACAATCCATTAAAAAGTCAAAGGTTTAATTCCAAAATAGATTGCAAATAATGATTTATAATGACAAAATTAATTATTACCATGTTAACAGAGACTCGAAAACATTCAAAATTTCAATTACTGTAACTCTGAAAATATTCTTCTGTACAACATGATACAAAATTATTAGAATATCTAAATCTAAATAAAAAATCTTTCATATTTTGGTTATATCCAATCTATATAAATATAGTTTTTCCACCATTGTAATTAACTGTTTTTTCAGATTTCTTAGCTTGAACCTGGGAAGTAAAGCAACCGTTAGAAATTTCCATTTTTTCCTTTCATAACATATCGATCACCAATGAATAACATTTAAAGCAATACGTAGGACATTTTTGTAAAATTCAGCATCGGTGTTATTGCTTTCTCGCTGAGAGCATCGTGCACTTATCGATCGACTGAATAAACTGTGGGAAAGCTCGGAAAAGCGCGATGTTTAGTTTGCGGAAATGAAACTCCTTCTGGCAGCTATACCGACAAAAATATTTTCTCTGGTTCTTCTTCCATCTTTATCAGTATTTATTACCATTTCGTTGTGGGAGGGAAATGTTTTTGTTGTTTGTAATCATTTTCAAGGTGTCTAGACTTCATCTTGTGATCTAGTGCGTAGCATTCACAGAGGACGTGAAAGGTTGACTGTTCCATCCTCCCATTATCTCCGTCATAAAGTAGTAGTTTGTTCAGGTTCGCCTTCAGGCCCATGAGGAGTTTAGTAGCTCTATGGAGCTGATTCCTGGTTGAAGAAATTAGCCCTGGAACCTTTGAACATTTCTGGCTAACGTTTTAATGAAACAATTCAAAATAATGAGTCAGAGTGAAAACGGTATCATGCTTTCGACTTTTAAGGTGCTTTAAAAAATCATATAATTATTTTTTATGGAAATAAAGATCGATATTAATCGAGTGGTCCTCACCTTCAATTGAGAAATTAATCGTATACTCAAAAGCGTATGTAGCTTACCTGGAACAAGAATAATGCAGTTAGTAAAGCAGTCAATTAGATTAAAGGATTTTGTATTTAATATACAATTTCACAAATAAAAATATTTTTCTTTAAGTGACGCGTTTCGATTTATAATTAAATCATCGTCGGACTGTCAGATTGGAATTTTAACATAGGCTAGCCAGATTACTTTATCCACTAGCTAACTACATCATATCATGGATACAAAACTAGAGCTCTCAAATCTAACATACTACTTATACTGTTTATCAATTCTTCTATTAAATTATTTATTTTTTCTTTCTATTTCTCAATTGCACTAATATTAAGGAAAACCCTTACAGAACCTTTACAATCGCCGTCAAAATGTCCTTAAGATATTTCATGTGATAAACTTTTATTTCTTGAGATATTTCACGTTATCAGATATTTTACTCCTTACGCTATTTCATTCCTCTCAATAGATATTATGACTTAAGATATTTCAAGGGTAAGTTAATATAGAACACAAATATCTTAAGATATACAATGTATTAAGAAGAATGAAATAGCTTAAGAAATAAAATATCTAAAAACGTGGAATATCTTAAGAACTCAATTAGTTCATCACATGAAATATCTTAATAACATTTTGATGGAGATCGTTAAGGTTTTGTAGAGGTTATCCTTAACACGAATGCAAATACAGTCGCCAAAAGGATTTTTCTTAAGGCAAATAGAAGATAGAAATAATTTAATAGAAGAATAGCTAGACAGAATAAATAGTATGTTAGATTTGAGAGCTCTAGTTTTGTATCCATAATAGGAGCTAGTTAGTTAGTTGGCAAGTAATCTGGGTAGCCTTTGTTAAAAGTCAAATCTGACAGTCCGAAGATGATCTAAATATAAATCGAAACCAGTTGTTCTATCGTCGTGGATCGAATCGCGTCACTGGAAGATAGAGAGTATAATTTGTGAAACTATATGTTAAATCACAATCCTTTTATCTGCATGATGGAAGAGTTTCACCAAGTAAGAGCATTCAAAATCTACATAAAAAAATAAAGTCAATTAGTTTGAGTAGATGCTTCCCACGGCTAAAATGATACCGATACTTAGTTCACCACACTGATGTGTATATCTATCCACACACGTCTGATTGAAGTTGAGTATTGAAATTATCTGTGTCGAAATGCACCCTCGGCAATCTCACCGGAATTCCACATTCTGTCTTGAAATATCGACTCTCTAATTTCCTCGCTTCGTCGCCTGCTCCTATAAAGTGACCTAGATGACTCGAAGACAGAACGAGTCGAATATCTACGACAGCGACGTTGCAAATAACGTTCTCTGCTCATAGAGCACCTTGTTCATCTGGATTATTTAGCATTCTTAGATATACATGAATAAGGCTTCATCAATATAACCAACCAAGAGAAATGGCGTCAAGAATTTTAATGCTGTACTTGTTTTAAGTCTAATATTTGAATAGTAATAAGAAATGAAACAAATATTGAAAAACCTCACTTAATTTCCAATTTTAAAAATAGTGAAACAAATTAGCACCCTTGTATTTGTCTAGTAGCTAAACGCTTTTATGCACGACCTGGGATCACAGGCAGCAATCCACCAAACAAGTGTCAATTAATCAAGCAAACACAACGCCACGAACATATTTTTCCTTTTTTTAACTATGAAGCAAAATAATGTCCTTGATGTTTAAAGCACTATTTGATGTTACTGGGAAGTACAATTTTACTAGAGTTGTTCACCAAATATTATTTTATCACATAAGGCATATATCAAATCAAAATTGAGTGATTTAGAACCTAACATCATAGCATTTTGGGACAGCACAGTACAAAGGTACTTAGGTAATCAATTCGAAATTTTGAAAAGTCAGAAATCCTTCGTGATGAAGGTAACCTCGCAGTCCAAAAAGTAATTACCACATTAGGAAATTTCCTACAAAGATTTGAGACTTGCGGTTTGATTTATTTGTTAGTAACGCCTCTGTATTTCCTGGACGACAAAGCGTCTTCCGTCGCAGACTACGTTTTGTCAGTGTCAGGCGCTCAGCTTGTTTGTCGCGATCCAGCCACACTTACTGCCGCCAAACCACGCCGATCTAAGGATAGTAGTTATATCTGCTCCAATTATCTATCGACGATTTAGTTCGGTTTCATTATGTCAACCATCTGAACTGGAACCATCTGATGCAGTAAATTGCTATAACGGTTTCGGGGAAACCGAGAAACCAAACTTTGCTTCTCCTGAGTTAGGAGTATATAACTTAAATATCATTTCGACTATGTGAGTGGGCGAGTGGACTATGTTTTAATGGAATTTGTAATTTCCAGTAGGCCATGATCCATCTGAAACAAGTTAATAGTTGTGAATAATTACCATTCAATCTCTTCAACTGAAATTTGTAGGCATTGCAGGCGTTCCGAAAGCATTTCGTCGGATTTCCATCGCCTTCGGAATTTCGCATTCCAGAACGTTTCGACTGATATGGTAACGTCAATCGTCTTCAGGTCCGTTCTCGCCTCAGTTCAAGCGAAACGTTGTAAAACGCAAAATTCTCAATACAATACAAGTCCAAAGCAAATCTATTTTTTATGTCGATTGTTGTTCATGACTTTTCTAGAATCAGTATAAAGAACAACTTTGTCAAGAGCGCGTACGTTCAGGTCAAATATCCAGTTTAGTGTGGAACAGCTTCGTTAGGTCAAAATATCCAGGCGTAGATGAAATTGACTCGATCCACAGCGACCCTTACGCTTAACAGTCTGTCGATTCCGTTTTCTTCCGATCTGTCCGTTTTTCTTCGTTACCTCAAACCAATTAATGCGTAACGATTGCCACGTATTTCCGTCTTGCACACGTCATAGTCTGGTATGAAAAGTACACTTGGACCAACAACAAACATTCTTCTTATTCTTTAAGTGCGAAGGTTGGTTGTCATCACAGGTAATTTTTTTTCGATTTTGATCTCTATCAGTTAATCCATTGTTATTTGCCTTGGAAAAGGCAAATTACAGCCAACCGACTGACAAAGAGGGTCACTGAGACCAATACGTAGGTTGAGAATTTATACAAGGTCAAATGACCTTGTATAAATACATTATTATATATGATTAACATTCAACTTTATAATCAACTCTTCACTCATTTATCAAAAATTCCGCAACATTCAGTGTCATTTGAGTTCATTTGTCTACCAGCATAATTTATAGAAATTTTTTGTTATTTTCCAGTAAATAGATGTTCTCTTTTTCTCCAAGTTCTAAATGAAATTTTATATGTATCAAAGACGATACATCATTTGCTACTGCTGAGGTATAAAAATCTAAGCTAAAACATAGGACTGTGTACAATGCTGCACCGTTTTACGATATACAAGATCGCCATAGTGATTAAAACGCAGAGGGTTGGTCCGATAGAGTTACACTGCGGGAAAGACATTATACCCTGGGCTGTAGAATTAATTTGACCACAAACGGCAAGGCTGAATTGGGATCTCTACCGGTTCAATGTAAATGCACTTTGGCTTAACATTACTACGAGCAACAAAGCAGTGATTCTGTTAACTGAAACACGGATACCATAAATCCTTCTATGCATTATTATAATGACGAAAATCCAATTGAATATACAAGATGTTACTTAATGTAGAATAAGAAGAATGATACGTGCATGACCGACAATATCCTGACAAAATGTGATGATCATTATCAGATTCATATACAACCGGACGAGCTTACACCGCCTCGAAGGAGCCTCTTTAGAATTTACAACGTTTCCAGGTCCATGTGAATAATAGACATTTATCATATTAAACATGTATTGATTAACCGTCTTGATTGGAATGAATCGACCAGGCTAACATGCACACACGAGGTAGGCAACTTGCGAACAGTTCTTGAGCGGGTAATATACAGGAAAGCTTCCTCGCTGCCGATAAAACGTAATGGGTTTTTTGCTGTCTGCCTGGGTCGACGAAACTGATATTTTTCATTAGACGAACACGTTCCCGAGCGACATTTTTTCCGTCGGTCGCTCGTTGAAGCACAGTCGAAGAGGAAGTTGGAGTAGTTTTGTTGGCCTGTGGAGGACGTGCACTCGAGAGGTTGATGTATGGTTTATAAATAGACCCCCGGTCAACTTTTCAGCCGGATCGCGTTTCTGATGGACGTAACGTTGGTTTTTCACGTGGAAATCAAGTAGTCAATTAAAGGCATGCTTTTTTTCTTTACTATGAGTCGCCCGACGTAATGTCTTCGTTAGTACTGCAGTTTCTGAGCTTATTGTACGTTGTACTCCTATTACTTGAACAATGTACTAATTTCCCTATTGGTACCGTACTAATTATTATTGGGTCTAGCGCAGCCTTCCCAAAATGCTGCTTGTTCCTTGTCGGGATTGTATGCAATTAGGGTCTTCGTTGAAAAGCACTAATTTACTCAGGTGTTCTTTCAGGCCGGTATCCTGTGAGGAGTCTACTAACTATACAGAGCCGAATTTCTGTTTAATTCTCTAGACGTTTCTGAGCATGATGCTCTAATTAACTGTTTTCCATCCCTGCATCCAGTCTTTAGGCTCAAATATTCCTTGTGCTCACCACTTATTCTATGACTTGTTTCCTCACGATGCCTCAAGACTGGATCTGGGCCAATGAATAAGGAAGATGATCATTTTCCTGCAAGATCATCTGCCTTTCCATTATCTATAATTTCTGATTGTCCTGATATCCAATTAAAAATAATTTTCTTGTGTTCCGCAAGTTTAGTCAGTCCTTGTTGTAATTCCCAAACAGATGCCACCTTGGAAAATTCCGACTCCCTGAGTGTCGCCTGACTGTCAGTGAATATGGAGATCCTTCTGTTTTTATACGCTCACGCAACGTCTTTCGTTGTACAATGATGGCAGACACCTCTGCCTGAAATATAGATGTATATTTTCGAAGCAGTAATAGGTCACGCTGAAAGTCTTTAGATAAAGAAAAACTACAAGGTTTTTTTAAAAAACGCTATTCTGTTTTTTCAACATATTTTCTCCCTACCTCAATACATTTACATATTCTGTAAAACCACTTGTCAAATTCTTGTGACTAATTTGCTAATTTTCTCCTCAAATGCAGCGATTGTCTTTTCATCGGTGGAAGAATGGCGACCTCGTAACTTTTCTTTGATCTTAGGTAATACCCTGTTCAGGAAAAAATTGAGTGTTCTAGCGGCGCTGTGGGCAGGTGCGTTGTCATGGTGCCATTGAATACCTCACAGACCAGTCTTTCGACGGCTCTTGCATAGTTTTTGGAAGACTACACATCTGGTTGTATACCATTCAGAAGTTACTGTCTTTTGATTTTCCAAGGCCCCGTTGTGATGTATCCACTTTTAGAAAAAAAAAGAAGCGACCATTTTCTTTCCAACACTCTTGGAACGACGAATTTTCATTGCAGGCAGCTCACTTTCAAAGCACCAAACTAATGACTTCTGTTTAGCTTCGTTATCATAATGATATAACCATGTTTCGTCTCCGGTTATGATATTAAAAGTGTTAGTGTTTTTACTGTGCCCATTATCAAATTTTTCAAGCATACACTTAGCCCAATCAACTTTGTTGATTTTTGCTCACTGGTCAACAAATGTGGCACCCATCTGGAACACCGCTTCCTTAGGCGAAGGTGATCATGAATGATTGTTCGGACAGCTGCCGATCCAATCCCAAGAGAAGCCTCCATCTCGGTGTAGGTTATATGTCGTTATTTTTTTACCATATTTTGCACAGCTTCTACAGTTCCCGGAGTAACAGAAGTAGGCGGTGGACCTGTGCGAGGTTTATCATCGAGTGAGACCTGGGCACTTTTAAACTCAGCAAACCAATTAAAAAATTTAGCACTAGAAGGGGCAGTGTCCCCAGAGCACTTCACTAAACTTTCGTGACATTCCGTTTGTTTTAGTCCCTTTTCACAGACATACAAAGTCATGGCTCGAAAATTGCGACTACCTGGTTCCAATTTCACGTTAAAATTCATTTAGATGCATTCGAGACCGTGGCAAGGCAACTACTGAACGATTCAAACGCTGCCTTTGCGTGTAAGCACTTACAACTTTAGACAAAATAGCTGCGTGCTCAAACTTGTTTAAACTTGTATAGATCTATCTAAAGACTTTCAGCGTGACCCTCGTATCTAGAGCAATGGTCACTGCAAAGTCCAACTAAGCGAAGAACCTTACTTTGACGAGTTACACAAAAAAATTGATGACAGAAGTTTATAAAATCTCTGATGGTGTCTTTATTGTTAACCTTGACCTTGAAGGCCATTTCAATGTTAAATAGATTTTTTGGTCCACACCCAATCAGTGTATGCCTTCAGTTGTCCAACAGTGTAGCAGTGTCTGCTTTCCTGCTCCACTTATGTTGTAAATTCCAAAGCGTGCCGCTATCCGTCTTCTAAGCAATATCCCACTATTGAAGTTGTATTGCAGTTTCAGAGTTGGGTGTGCTAGTCGTGGTCGTGACGCCGCGCTGGCGAATTCCCATAACTTGCAAATAATATGAAATATAATATATAAAGTGCCCTCTTGCGACAAACGCACCGACCAGTACCAGTGGCGTGACTAGCATACAACTTCTATTTTATATCTAGTCTCAGTCAAGGACAGAAAGCCTGCCATGTTTCATAAGCGCTGCAAGCACATAAATTTCTATTCTAATTGACGTTAAAATGTTATAAATTGTAACTACTTCGGAAATCAAACTTTTCGGTAGTTCATAGCCCAACGTCGAGGTTCTCCAAAAGCTTGATGAACATGAGATTTTATCACTTCACTCATGATTCAGATACAATTTTGAAGCTGCTGATTCATATGAAATACATTTTTGAAATCACTGAAATTCACTAAAACCTAAACGATTCATAGTGTAATTAGTAAACTGACGTCGAGCTACTTTTATAGGAAAATTTTTCAAATAACTAGTGCATACACCCCATTATCATATAATTTCCCTTGAGGGTTATTTTTTATGGTATATCGACCTACATGCCACACTGACTGGCTCGTTAACATTCACACGGGAGGATTAACCCACAATACACACGCGTATCGAATAGGATAAACAAAAATATCCATTTTTCGTCACACAGAGATACAATGCGAACAAAGCCGAATTTTCCATATTGCAAAAGCATTACTGAACAACGTGACGAGGTCGCCCGTGATCAGGCCTCTATTTCGGAATTCTACTCGCACAGCCACGTGTGAAGAACCGAGGATTACGGATGAATGGTAATTCCGGAATTTGAAATGACGCTCGGTTCCCGCCTTTATCTACTCCCACTGAATTATCATCTCCCGAATTGGAACTAGAAGGTTATTCTCTATCTTGTCGGCTCGGATGGAAAGTGTGAAGGCGAGACCAGATGGGGCTTCACCACGCTCTAACGAACGCAGATTGGATCACTACTTTGCCAATTCTATTGATTTTATACAACGTATATGTCTAATGGAAAACTTTTTACTTCTCACTGCAATAGTTTATTAAACTACGCTGAAAGTCTTTAGGTATTCCTAATCTATATTAGTTAAAACAAGTTTGAGCACGGAACTATTTTGTCTAAAGTTGTAAGTGCTTACACGCAAAGGCAGCGTTTGAATCGTGCAGTAGTGACCTTGCCACGGTCTCGAATGCACCTAAGTGTTGACCGAATTTTAACGTAAAAATGGAACCGGGTAGTCGCGATTTTGCCATGCTTTTGTATGACTATAAAAAGTAACTAAAACAAGCGGAATGTCATGAAAGTTTAGTTGCTTTGCCTTCTAGGGCTACAGTTTTTAATTGTTTTGCTGAGTTCAAAAGGGGCCGGGTCTCACTCGATGATGAACCTCGCACAAGTCGACCGCCCACTGCTGTTAATCCGAAAACTGTAGAATCTGTGCAAAATATGGTAAAAAAGATCATTATATAACCTACACCGAGATTGAGGATTCCCTGGGGATTGGACCGGCAGCGCTCCGAACAATCATTCATGATCTCCTTCGCCTAAGGAAGCGGTGTTGCAGATGGGTGCCACATTTGTTGACCAGTGAGTAGAAAGCAACAAGAGTTGATTGGGCTGAGTTTATGCTTGGAAAATTTGATAATGGGCACAGTAAAAACACTTTTAATATCGTAACCGGAGACGAAACATGGTTATATCATTATGATCCCTAAACTCAACAGGATTCATTAGTTTAGTGTTTTGAAAGTGAGCAGCCTCCAATGAAAATGCGTCGTTCCAAGTGTGTTTGAAATAAAATGGTTGCATCTTTTTTTTCAAAAAGTGGATACATTACAACGGCAGCCTTAGAAAATCAAAGGACACTTACTTCTGAATGGTATACTCGTATAAACAAATGTGTTCCTGTGTCTGCGGGGTATTCAATGGCACCATGATAACGCACCCGCCCACAGCGCCGCTAGAACACTCGGTTTTGTTTGCTGAACAGGGTGTCAAATTAATGCCTCACCCACCTTATTTTCCGGGCCTAGCGCCGTGCGACTCCTTCTTATTCCCTAAGATCAAAGAAAAGTTACGAGGTCGCCATTTTTCCACCGATGTAGAGGCAATCGCTGCATTTGAGGAGGAGATTAGCAATCTTTCAAAAGAACGTTGGTCACAAGAAATTGATTTGGTTTTACCCAATGCGTAAATGTATTGAGGTAGGGGAAGCATATGTTGAAAAGACAGAATAAAGTTTTTAAAAATGCCTTGTAGTTTTTCTGTATCTAAAAACTTTCAGCGTGACCCTTGTATAATCCACATTGGACTGCAGAATGTCTCAATAACATATTGGGAGAAATTTAAAAATTCAGCCCGACAAAGCTGCATCTTTCTACACCCAAACAAACGAACGGCTATTTTAGAATTCTAAATAACGCCTGGCCGCTTTTATGCACTCCCGACTGAATTATTATCTTCGTCATTGGAACGAGAAGGTTGCTCTATCGGCTGAAAAGGGTGAAGTCGCAACAGGATGGAGCTTTTGTACGCTCTAACGAACCAAATTGGATGTGGATGTGATGGGAACTCTTTGGAGTCTGATGCCGGTATCATATCCCAATTTCCACGCTATCTGCCTGTTCTATTTAAGTATTATGCAACGCATGGGAAATTGAAAAGGGTTCGATCATAACGGTGCTTCGACTTTCCGTACTTTGATAATTAGGTGGTCATCGATATGTACTGTGTGTCCTTTATGAACAGATATTCGATTCTGTTGCGTTTCAGCATCAATGTTGTTAGGTTATCAGTGTTTTAGAAATGTTTATGTACCTACAGTCTGCTAACAATCAAATGAATTTTACAGTTAAAAAGTTTTATAAAGATGGTAAAGTGATATTACATTGTTCTAAATACAACTCTATGATATTCTTATAGGTGAAATATTCTCCGTGCTGTGCCAAGATTAACGTATGTTCATTTAAAGGTTTTGGTATTCTCACTTCCAAGATTTGAAAATATCCACTTAAGTTAACCGTATATGATCAAAAATTTAGCTTTCTTACTTTAAGATTACAGTATAATACAGTATACTTGAGTAGAAGCAGATATTCTTTGTCTGAATATTCATTTTTATGTGTGTATATCGCTATAACACATCCATACTAAACACCCTACGTAAGAATATAGCCGCGACACTCTGCCGCGGTCTCTTTGATCAGCCGGGGTCAGATTTCGTGGCCTTGCCGATAATGTCCGGCTGAACGACCAAAACATGACAGTATTTTTTGAAAATCAAATATACCGCTGTACAATTCTTCCTTTTAGTGGACGTCAGCACTAACTTGCTTGAGAGGAACGCAAGGCACAGAGCCGTATTCGACCTTTTGTTAGTCTGCTTCATCGCGCTTGCTGACCAATAATGAATTAAAACTTGACAATTGAAACGCGATGAATCTGGGTAACAAGTGTATAATGAGTTTCAAAGGTTAAGGTGGGAGGCTACCTAGAATTAAATTCGATAAAATATGGTTCCTAATTTTCCGTTTGAAAACTTTATTTTTCAAGATATTAAAACGATTTTTAATGGAGATGATAGCAAAAAGGTAGATCTATTATCGCAGCCCTTTAATCGATTTTTGACTAAAAACCCTAACATTTTCGCATGGTAATTGCCATATTTGACTCAAATTGGCAAATTTCCACAATTCTTTTAACACAGTTGTGTTTCAAATACGTAGGAGCATAGAATCAACCCTCTATTACCACTTCCAAAAAATTCAAATATCTTGAAAAATGAGCGCTGAAAATGAATGATATAAGAACACTGTTATTTTAAAGGATTATCTGTATATGTAATACATATTCAAGAAATTGAATTTAGGAAAAAACAGAATACATTCGATTTGATAAGATCCGAAAATATACATATTGTACTTTCGGTGTAATGAGTTGAAATAAAGAAGTAGGCTCAGGAATATTTCCAAATAATGGTTTTCTAAATTTGCAAGCAAGTCTTCTCTGCCAGCAACAATGTATATGCTCTACAAAATGTATATATCTACTATAATTCATTTTTATATATCTAATGGACGGATCCTACCTAACTTTTTCTATCAGAAAACAGGAAAAGCTGTAAGTGCAGCTTTTATAATTATTTGTGCAGCCCATTGCTGCACAACTTTGCTGTCCTTTGGCCATTTTAATAGGCAACACGCAACAAAACACGAAAATAACTTAATAACGGTAAAATAACAAACGAATAGCAACAAAATAATAAAAAAACAATAACTATTCAAATCACTGGATAACGCAAGTACGCCCCCGGCATAATCAATTATGCTCTAACGATAGCTACGCATTTACTGAGCTCGCTTGATAAATCTTGGTTGAGTTTGGCGAAATGGTTACCTCGCGAAAAACGCGGAATGTCGCGACTACATGCTTACGTAGGCTGTGCTAAAACCATGCATTCAGCTGTGATTATGTATGCACATGCAGCATTTTTCAAATTGTTATGGATGGATAAGAACGAGCAACTGCATGCATTCGTCTCGGCCTATCTCTACGTCCACATCGCTGCTAATCCATAATCAACGGAGCAGCAATACGGAGAATGTAAAGCGATTCGAATCGACGAAAATCATAGGAGGCCCGCCTGTGATCAGGCCAGTTGTAGGCGGAGTCTCATCCAGATTGCGTAATCCGTAATTTGACCCGTTCTGTTTGTACGTCCATCGGTAGCAGGGTGGAGGCCACCTTTCAGCCGTGAGCAGATTGTTGAGCTAATTGCCCATCAAGCTCACATTATGCTGCTTCACTCACTCGAAGATCAAATACCTACCTTGCCTTCATCGATATTCGGATATACGGCTTCAAATAATGCGATTGTGAATAAGTCATTTTATCTCTGGCGCTCATGTATTGTAATAGCGAAACTATTCAAATTCGAAATATTGTGTACATCACGAAAAACTATCTGACTCGTTTCCTTCGGTCTGTCTGTACTGTAATTTAATGAAACTAGGTTACTTCTGAGACAAGGAAAAAGCTTTTGGAAATCATTTCAGACAATGCAAATGACACCTGCAGAAAATGTCACCAACAAAGCGAAACAAACGAAAATATTATTATTATGAATTCCTCACAAATTGATTTTCATTCCTGCACTGCACATTCAAGAAAAAAAACTGAAAAAACAGTTTATGGGCGTATATTCTAGATTATAAACGTATGCATACAAGCTATCTTAGTATAAGTTATTATAAGTTAGGAGTAAGTTTGAGCTGGTTACGTATGAGTAGCCAGATGCTAGACTTCGCCATTTATAACTAATGGCATAATAGTTATAATAAAGTCATTATTATTATTATTATTATTAATATTATTATTATTATCATCATTATTTTTATTATTATTACAAGTGCAGAGAGCACCATCTGGGATTGACTTTGGATGGTGAAACTTCGGTATTCTCACATCATAAAATATGCGACCTTTTCAAATTTTTTATATAAAGGTCATTCGGTATAAATATAAACATAAGAAATCTGTGGCTGTCTATTTGAATACTGTATCTTAAATTGCACAAAATAAAGGTAGTATTTGAATGTATCTTGCTGTTAATTCCATAACACTGATGTCCATTTTACCAATACTCTGTGACTTTGGAGTTTGGTTCAAAGGTCAAGGTTACTCAGAACTTACCAGAAACTCCTACTGCAAAACGTTTCAAGCATCGCTCGTTTTGAATCTTCGTGCCCTCTAATAATATCCATTATTTGCTTCCACCTGAGCAAGGCAACTCGGCGTATCGTAATCGGTGCAATTCCGCAACTCCCGCGGAGTTGATACTTCGTCTGCGGAGTAGCTGCTCACCACGCATATATATCTACACACACATCGCCAAATTCAGATACACTTCTCATCAGATATAGTATGCCAGAGTTGCCAACTCAATGCGAGATCTGCAACTTCAAACTCTCAACTTTCCCGTGTTCCTTCAAGGCGGAGTAACGCTATCGTGTCTGCTCCTGTTTATTATATGAGTTGGCGCGTTCACATTGAATGACACTTCATAAATGGCTCATGTCGATTCGGGAGGTTTTCTTTCTTTCGAAACGATGCTGATGACATGTTGAAGTTATTTCATTGGAAGTTCCGGTTACACAACTTAAGATAGAAGATTGTAAGCGGTTCTCATTTTTGACATCTTTATTTATATATAATGAGTAACGTCGCATATCGAAATGCTTTTAATTTACAGTGTTACCTAATTCCTGTTTCATTTTTCTCAGAGCTAACTTTAAAAGTCGAGTTATCATCAGATATCGTCCCTCAATGGTTTTATTCTCAAATATAAGCATTTGGTATTCGAAAAAAAAGGTAGACACATAAAAATATATTCCCAGGTAAAGAAAATGGGCTTTCATTCAAGTATACCATTTTTTTGCTATCTGCGCGAAGCTATCATACGAGGGACACGCTGAAAGTCTTTAGATATTCCTAATCTATAGCTATTTTGTCTAAAGTTGTTGGTACGTACACGCAGCGTTCAGTAGTTGCCTTGCCACGGTCTCGAATGCAAACAGGCCGAATTTCAACGTGAAAATGGAACCGGGTAGTCGCGATATTCGATCCACGATTTTGTATGACTATAAAAAGGGACCAAAACAAGCTGAATGTCAGGAAACTTTAGTGAGTTGCTTTGGAGACAGTCCCCCTTCTAGGGCTGCAATTTTTAATTGGTATGCTGAGTTTAAAAGGGATCGGGTCTCACTCGATGATGAACCTCAGGAAACTGTAGAAGTTGTGCAAGACATGGTAAAAAAAGATCGACATATAACCTACACTGAGATTGAGGCTTCTTTGGGGATTGGAGCTGCAGCGGTTCGAACAATCATTCATGATCACCTTCGCCTAAAAAAGCGGTGTTCCAGATGGGTGCCACATTTCTTGACTAGTCAGCAAAAAGCAACAAGAGTTGATTGGGCTAAGTTTATGCTTGAAAAATTTGATAATGGGCATAGCAAATATACTTGTAATATCGTAACCGGAGATGAAACGTGGTTATATCATTATGATGCCGAAACTAAACAGCAGTCATAAGTTTGGTGCTTTGAAAATGAGCAGCCTCCAAAGAAAATTCGTCGTTCCAAGAGTGTTGGAAATAAAGTGGTCGCATCTTTTTTCGAAAAGTGGTTATATCACAACGGTAGCCTTGAAAATCAAAGGACAGTTACTTCTGAATGATATATAACCAAATGTGTTCCTGTTATTTCCCAAGAACTATGCGAAGGCCGTCCAAAGACTGGTCTGCGGATTTTTCAATGGCACCATGACAACGCACAGCGCCGCTAGAACACTCGATTTTTTGCTGAACAGGATGTCAAACTGTTGGCTCACCCACTTATTCTCCGGATCTAGCTGCGTGCGACTTCTTCTTATTCCCTACTATCAAAGAAAAGTTACGAGGTCGCCATTTTTCCACCGATGAAGACACAATCGCTGCATTTGAGGAGAAATTAGCAATCTTTCGAAAGATCGTTAGTCACAAGAATTTGACAAGTGATTTTAATGAATGCATAAATGTATTAAGGTAGGGAGAGAATATGTTGAAAAAAGAGAATGAAGTTTTTAAAAAAGCCTTGTAGTTTTTCTGTATCTAAAAACTTTTAGCGTGACCCTTATATTTTTAAAGATTGAATATTATATTTTTGATCATATGGGGTAAACTTATGTAAATATTTTTCCGTACTAAAGAATATGGGATATAGCAAGGAGAGCATTGAAACCTTAGTTGTGTAGACAATGTTTGTAGTGTATCTATTTCCTTTTAGAAATTATGCCACTTGCTTGAGACATTCCCTTCGACCCTATTTAGTTACTCAATCCAAATATAAACTCCTCTCACCTCAATCCTCTCGCCGTTTCATTAAGGCATCTTGATCCTTCTCACACTCGTTCCCGTTCTCCTCTTCTCTACTTCTATTAACTCCGCCTAACACGCACATAGCGACCCTCAGGCCACTACAAAACCCATTCAAGTTTCTACTGTTAATCTCAACCCTTCCGCTGTTGCCATGAATCTGAGCGATGGATTCTGCCACACCGTAGAATTGAGAAAAAAATCGCTTTTTTAAAATGTCATAAACTGATCGAAAACTTGAACGTACAAAACGACAAAGTTACCAATTTGAGAAAAAAAATTTTTTTTTTGACGTATGTTCATCTATGAAGGTAAAAAGTGTGCCTCGAGATGTTGTATACACGTGGCAACGTCGCATTAGGTGTGCTAATCGGGAAAAGGGAATTGCAGAGACAACAAGCAACCGGCCAGGAAGTCGAACTAGTTGCGGTTCCAACAGAATAAGCGAAATCCTAATTGGACACAGTTCCACTCCAACGGCAATAGCAACGGTTCAGACTTCGTGCATGATGAGAAGTTGTTCCGCTGATTATTGATGGAGTTCTACCCGAACTATGACGTACAGAAATCTGTATCAGATGAGACGAGTCCATATTCTAATTAGATATGGAAAGATCCATATGGTGATATAATGTTTTGAGAACTTTGTTCATTTTAATGAATTTGGATCGTTATTTTTTCAATGCTTAGCCTTGTTTCCTAAATGTATTAATTTGTGCAGTTCAGCATCGCTCCAAAGTAGGTTTGAATCAAACTCCATGGAAGTTCCTTCATGATTGTCTCTTATTCTGCCAAGCTCGTTAGACTACTACCAAGTCATCCGATATCTATAACCTATCAAGGATTGGCTGGTTTGATTACATTCGAATAGATGGCTAGGAGGATCCCCCTCATCAGAACAACTCTGACTTTTCATTTGCTTAACTCCTCCCTATGTAGCTCTCTAAACACCCTTAAGAAACTCTGCAGTATGATGATCTATCCAAAAATCTCATCTTGTTCTTCTTGTACCCCAAGATCTTTTATCCGACATTATGAAATATTCGCGTGGCTTCATCACGTACGCCGCTGACAACTGAATCGTAATAAATTTCTCGGAGTCAGGGAATCAGTGACACGGTAGATAGAACAGGAGAAGGGGGGACCGTTGAGGGGGTAAGAGGTGTCGTCTCAGTCTCGCTTTCTCCTTCCCGCGCCATCCGATTTAAACTATTTCAGACTTCCAGAGCAAACTTGATGCCGGCGCTGGAATTTTCGATTACCAAGGTAGGTTAGGTAACCAGGGTGAATTTACATTGAGGAAAAGACAGAAAGAGAAAAATCCGATATCGCAGTTGAAGACAGTAGTGAGAAGTTATGTAACAAATGCGTTGTTTCGATAGATTTTTATACCTGATTCCACTACGTAGAGGGACTGAACTTGAAATTATGAGAAACTTCAGTCAAGTTGCGTTGTAGCTGGGTTACAGTCCATTGACTAGTTAGGAATAAAAGCATAATATAACTTGATAAAGGCAAATTCTTTAGGGAAGATAGAGAATTTGAATTTATATCGGTAATATTCCTGTACGTTACGCCACTTTCCCTTGTTCAGTAGAATGCGATGAATGTAATTCTTGCTTGATGAATATGCGTTCTGACCGAGCTCTTCGTGGAAGAATTTCGCGTGAACCCAGATCTTGGAATTAGTGGAAACCGGAAAAGTGCGGTTATCTGATGAATTTCAGAGTTATGCGAAGTAGCGGGTTACCTAATTACCGATATAGCGGAATTCCACGGAGCATAGAAGCAAAGTATGGACATAAAATGATTGTTATTGTTCATGCAATCTGATTTGATTACCTGATAAGAGCCATTATTTTACAAAATTTAGATACAGATTTGATATTATGGCATTGAAAGGATACTTGAACAAGATGAATATATACAGAACGAATTCATAAATGTTTGAGTCCTAAAAAATAATTTTGGAATTGAAAAATGTAGAGGTTTTCGCGATATTTTTGTTTGTTCATATTGCACCGTAGTCACTTTTGGTTTATCGTACTTTACTAATATCAAATATGAGTGGTGAATGAATTTCACAGACGTTGGTCTGTTTGGACAGCTATTTTCAAACTTAAACATGACAAATAATCGCAATTTGAGAATCAATGTTAGTGTATGGTACACTTGGTTAATCAGAAACAAAGGCTATACATTTTTCGGATACTCGTACAGCATTTGGAGTATTCCCAAGTCGGGTACAAGGTTTGTTTGACCTAAATTCAACAAGAGTGTGACAGTAATCCCAAAGTAAGCCATTGATAATGGTAAGATTAAGTCGTGACAAGAATAAAATGCTGGAAAATGAACGTCGCTTGAGTATATGAAACGCGAGATGACGTTTGACCAGATGATTTACTTTGTTTCATTGTCCCGTTCTGCCGTTTATCTGGTGTGCCGTATGTGACAGCCTGGAAAATATTACTCCGTTTTACTCCAGTCAAGAAGAGGTTCCAACGGTAGCAGAATAATCAACAAAGGACAAGCATAGTGGACACGTTTGGGAAGCCAGACCGATAGTAAAATGAAAGTAAGCACTTATACTTACATACTTATATAACAACTTCAAGAGGAAGGTCAAATGATGTGCCTTTATAAAGTTGAATCATGGTTGTATTTCCTACTTCTCAGTAGACTGTGTCCTAGTTTGGTTAAGTATGCTTTGGGGACAGATCTAACCATTACTTTTATACATATAGATAACCGCATGCAAAAGCCGAACGCTTATCACACTAAATAACCGCTGTAAGAGGATACATATTTCTTCGCGTTGAACTTAAGATGCTGTAGATTGTAACTATCAGGGAATAAACTCCCCAGCAACCTGATCCACAATGCCAAGGTTCTATAGAAGAACGACTTTTGAAACAGGTTTGTTCGAGGTGTTGCAAGCTGGACCTGGTGAGGGTGCGCCCATTGGCACCCCTAGTGTTTGCTGTACTGGTTTTACAGCAAAAAGAGCATTGGAGAAAAGCCATATCCCATCTACCACCACAAATAAGGAGTTATCCCTGAGGAAACTTCCCAACCATTGGATGAGACCCGCTGCCACGGAACATAATCATAGACAGTTCTGTACTTTTGTTGAAATGATGTTTGACATTTACTCGACATCAATGTCAACAACTCCAATTTGATAAGATCTAAATTTCTTCCATTGGTTCAGCATGAAAACGTGTTTGTAACTGGAGTATCCAATGACGCCGTGGTGGTGGTCAGTGTATACAATATATACGAGCTATGAAACACTAAGGTTAATTCCTGGAAACGGTGCGCGGATATAACCCAGATTTTTACGATGACAGCACTGTCCTTTGTTTATTTTTATCCGTGCGTGTTGGCGAACTGTGCAGCAGACCTGGATCTGGCAAGCGAACAATAAACGACTCACTTCCGAACTCATAAATAACAGTCAGGTTTTAATTATTTGGAAAATCGTATTTCGCTGAATGCAATCTGCTGTTTTTATAAATGGCAACAACATATCTACCAGTGAGGAAATTAGATATTATGATTTATACTTATTGTTTTTATTCTGGACGCTCATTAAAACCCCATATGACCACTAATCAAACTGATATTTTGGGTGGCTAGACAAATTTGGACAAAGTACAAAATGAAGGAAATCAAATTCTTAAAACCAAAGTTACTTAGATGTTATTGTTTGTATGGAGCTGGCGATGATTTATATTCATGATAGGACTTCCTTAGCTAGTTGATCTTGAAAGATCAATTGCGAAAACGTTATGTTAAAATTACCCAATTTTGTTCCAACCCTAAAGCAAACCTATCTATTCTAGTATAACAGAAATTTTTGATGAATGTTACCGTAACATCGTCTTATTTGGACATTCAAATATCTATACATTAATTTATTATCTGAGAATGTTTCACAACATTTCAATCTTGTTGAAAGTTCTTGGTCTGTGCGTCTGACAGTGCTGACATCATTGCGATATATATCTATACACTCTCCGCAGGGCATTCCAAATCAGAGAATAACCGTGAAAAGAGGAGTCCGACCAATACTTTCATCTCTCCCTTTCGGACCGAACTGATATCTTGTAAATATGGATTTCTATTCTGCAGTGCTGTGCTCTCAATAAGGGATAAACCAGGAGATTTAGATAAACATATACTGGATATGAAACCTCGATATCCTTGATCTTTCAAGGTTACTAAGAGATTGGTCGTGAGACCTGGTTTTGAAATCGTATATACAGTGGCCCAATGGAAATATGTCGCAAAACATAAATGCTGAGTTTTTGAGTATTCCAAACGATGTTACTTACCAGCAAGGTATTGCTTGATTCCCATTCCTATTTAAAAAAATTGAGGAACCCCCCCCCCCCGACTCAGGCGGCAGAAGGGTTTACAATGGTTCTTGGATCAAACAGTGCTCTTGAAAAAAACTTGAAAACCTCTTTCCCTATCAGTTATGCTTTGCGTTACGTTTTTATCGAGTCACCCTTTATGTAGACCCAAACGGAAGAGACTCTTTCTCATCCCCATCAAAAATAAAATCTATGTTTCCTGGTGCATCAAGAGTATCAGACTATATGCAGGCTTTATTAAAGGGCCTCGAGCTATGTGGGACCTCTTTTGGTGATAAGGGTCGGCACATTCGAATCTGAAAGGGCGGCCGATGTCGATAGCTCTACGTCTGCTACCTTCGCGCCGTGATTGAATGCCATCAGAAATCCATAGCGGAAACAGTGTCGGCTCATCATTATTCCGATGTTACCATCCAAGCCAAAAGAAAGGGAGAACGTTCTGAGCGGAATCATTTGATGGATTTTTACTTCTTTGACGTATGTTACTAGCTAGACCCAATTATCTTGAAACGTGTTTATCAATGGTTGAGACCCTCAAAACAATTCCAATTATCCATTTAATATGATATGCTGATGATATCATATACAGAAACGCACATACATTAAGTCTGAGCAACGCATATCTAAAAAAAATTATGTGATTAATCTAGTATAATATTCCCCGTCCCAAGACTGTCGCAGGGCTGATTTTGGAAATTTAAAACAAAAAATACACTTGTTAACATTATGCTGTTTAAAAATGAAAAATCTATATATGTTCATCCTAACGACTTCTCAGTTAAAAAATCAAAGGATATATTAAACTTATTTTTATAAATTCGATTTTTAAGTAAAATGAGATTTTTTTATTTTAATATCTATCATAAAACACGTGACTAACCAATAAATTAATCTACCCTTAAATTCAACTACTTATAAAACGATGAACGCAGATCAATAACAGCAGATTTATTGCAAAACTTGTAGTGACGACCCATATTTATAAGTTTTACTAATACTAAGTTTATCTGACCCAGATACGACAACAAAAACATTTCCATTGTTCAAAATCAAAGTATGAAAAGGAATTGCATAACGTTTCTGATATCGTTGTGGAAAGTATAACAGATCTCTTCCCTGTACAAAATCCGCCAATGCTGTTTTTACGAGCACTTTCGACGTGGATGCGAGTCGACGTTTCCGATACAGGCTTGCGACGTGCGAATTACTTTCCAGATTACGTCCAAGCGAAAAGACATCGTCCTTTCCCATACGACGTGCCATCGACTATCAAATCAGCCTGATTCCATTCCTTATATCGAATTTCGCTGGTCATAGATCCCGCTCTCAGTCTGCCTATCTGCTTCATGCGCATATAAAAGCTTTCTGTGACTCTTCGCAAGAAAAGTGTTACGAGAATCATTGGACATGAGATTTGTTTCAGCGATAGTATTTTTTGAACTACGTTTGAAAGATAGACTCCTGTGTATGAACTTTCATTACTTCAAGATAGCATTTATCTTTAACCGTCAGACATAAAAACAATGGCCACAGTAGGTCTCATAACAAAGACTTCATGAGGGCATCAATGTTCCAATACAAGGGTCACGCTGAAAGTTCTTAGATACAGAAAAACTACAAGTTTTTTTTCTGGCATATTTTATCACTCACCCAAATGATCTCAAGCATTGTATTGGGAAGGCGAGATTATACTACGAAGGTCACGCTAAAAGTTTCTAGATACAGAAAAACCACAACGTTTTTTCAAAAAACTTTATTCTGTTTTTTCAACATACTCTCTTCCTACCTCAATACATTTACGCATTTGGTAAAACCACTTGTCAAATCCTTGTGACCAACGTTCTTTTGAAAGGTTGTTAATTTCTCCCTCAAATGCAGCGATTGCCCCTTCTTCGGTGTGAAAATGGTGACCTCGTAACTTTTCTTTGATCTTAGGAAATAAGAAGAAGTCGCACGGAGCTAGATCCGGAGAATAAGGTGGGTGAGGCAACAGTTTGACACCCTCTGCAAAAGAATCGAGTGTTCTAGCGGCACTCTGGATGGTTGCGTTGTCATGGCTCCACAGACCAGTCTTTGGACGGCTCTTGCATAGCTTTTGGATTCAGAACTAACAGTCCTTTGATTTTCCAAGGCGACCGTTGTGATGTATCCATTTTTACAAAACAAAAATGCGACCATTTTTTTCCAACACTCTTGGAACGATGAATTTTCGTTGGAGACAGCCTCACTTTCAAAGCACTAAACTAATGACTGCTGTTTAGTTTTGGGATCATAATGATATAACCATGTTTCGTCTCCGGTTACGATATTAAAAGGTTATATGTCGGTCTCTTTTTACCCTATTTTGCACAGCTTCAACAGTTTCCGGAGTAACAGCAGTGGGCGGTAGACCTGTGCTAGGTTCATCATCGAGTGAGACCCGGCCCGTTTTGAACTCGGCAAACCAATTAAAAGCTGTAGTCCTAGAAGGGGCAGAGTCCCCAAAGCAACTCACTAAACCTTCGTGGCATTTCGCTCGTTTTAGTCTCTTTTTATAGTCATACAAAGTCATGGCTCGAAAATCGCGACTACCCGGTTCCATTTTCACTTTAAAACACTTAGATGCATTCGAGACGTTGGCAAGGCAACTACTAAACGATTCAAACGTTGCCTTTGAGTGTAAACACTTACAAGTTTAGATATAATAGCTGCGTGCTCAAACTGTTTTCAACTTGAATAGATTAGGAATATCAAAGGCTTTCATCTTGACCCTAGTATCATACAACTACTTGTAATAAAATATCTTCTCTGAATAACACTAAAAAGTTGCTTATATGGATACCTCAAATGGAGACTTATACCAAAACGAAAAAGAATGCATTTATATGAAAATCCATTTCACGTAGTGAAGTGATTAATACTCCTTGTTTCAGAATATCCATTCAAAATCGTCAATAATTGAATTCGTTGACCATTTTATTGAAAACTTCTAGCACATTTGACAGAAAGTAACACATATTCTGACAATGTACTGGCACGCTTCAGCTCAATGTAAAGAAACGAGTATTGAATTTATAATTCAAGTGATAGTTATTATTGATGGAATCATTTCAGTATGATGAGATATAGAACGAGTTAATGACAGAAGAAAAGTAGAATCACCATTGCAGTATCCAGAAAAAAGTTCCGAAAAGGTATAAATTCAAAACTGTTTTGTATTACTACCAGGACTAGACCTCCTGCCTGAATAGATACCTTCTCAAAACAACCTATTAATTGCATATTCGCTCAAAGCATGAAGCACGAAGACCTTCTTGTACAATGCATGTAAGATGGCCACATATCAAACCTTCCCTGTTTCCTAAAGTAGAAAACCAGCTTTTCTCACAACCCCAATACAAACAGCGACGATTTGCATCTGAGAAGCGACACGTACATAAAAACGTAATAAAACGTTCCGTTTCCTCCCCATATTGGAGAGAAGGAACACCAACAAAATGGAACGTCGCCCTCTGAGCATTGTAATAACAAAAGGATGTTCGGACGACGCAAATAGGCGATATTCGGAATATTTGAACTCGTGAAGCTCGTTTGGTATTTCTCGACCGCAGTAGGCACAGTATGGCATCTCACAATTTAAAATAAAACGGTAGCAAAGTGTTACATCAACATCACGTTGTAGAACATACCAATAAAAATCCTTCCTTTCCCATACCCACAGTAACAACGGCAATATTGCCTATAATATCGGCAACATTGCAACGTCTTATTAGGCACCCAGCAACATATTGGCAAGGCAACTGCGCACATCGATGAAAGAAAAGGTAATTCCGTGAAATGGATCGAGGAAACGGGATAATGTTATCACTAAATTGGCATGGATATCGTAAATTTCGCATCCGGAATGAGAAAAGGGACTTGCGGCTGGGGCTGCTTTCCAGAGAAGTCGCTTTTAGCGGGTTCAGGACCTCATCCAGTAATGATGATTCAGACATGCCTTCCTTACGTTGTATCGAGTAATTTTTAATATTCAGTTTTCAGCAAAGGTTAGGAAGACATTGCGATTCACACGTGTTACATTTAATTCCAGACTACTAGATCTCAGTATAGTCTGGCTATGGTATTTTAATCCTTCATAGCGACATAACCTTAAAATTTTTTAGGTGAACTAGCCATCATAAAACTGCAAGCAATCTCATTCTACTAAACAAAAATGCATGATGCGAAAGCATGGAAAGTGCTGAATAATATGACTTGACTGCATTTCATTTTATTCGTTTATAAATTATTCAAGGTAGTACGTGTCGTACTTGATGTTTTGTAATGTTCTAAAGCACTGTTTGCCTTGCTTGCATGGACTACACACGCCTCTGGGGTGGACCCTCCCTTTTTATTTTTGTCCAACGTTTGCGCGTGGGGACTTAAAACACAATTATTATTATCATCGTCATTATGAATTTTATTTATGATGCTAATTCTTTTACAGGTCGGTATCTGATGAGAACATCTCCACCCCCATTATTTTATGGTGGTGCGATAAAGAAGAATTTTTAGCAATTCCCGTTTTATGAACAGGAACGGCTACAGTCATTTGAATTTAATGGGACAGTATATCATCGTTATGAGGTAAAGGATGTTACAAAGTGTTCAAATAAAACGACGAAAGAGTTGAAATAATGCTACCGCTCTCGCGTTTTATTTTCCACCCATTATTTCTGATCTCGAGGAACATTCTTCTTGTCTGATAAGATAATGTTTCGTTTTATTGTTGTGACCAATGTTAACGCTGTTAACGTATACACGATTCACGGAATGGACCTCTTAACTTGGTATACATTACAATTTGTCTTCATGGATGCCAGTTTGGAGAAGTATCTAATGTTCTAACATTGTTGATATTTTGCTTGCAAATATTATTTGTTACATTAGCATTACTTTCACGACACTATGTTTATTTTCTGTACATATTTCGTGATTCTGGCAATCACTGATTTTATTTCAAAAAGGGTCCTCGCCATACTTTTGAATAAACTATAATTTAAAGAACAAAAAACATGCTTAGTTACCATTTGAACTGAAAAGTTAAAAATATTTTTAATCATAATTTTGATTTAACGCCGACGGAAAATCCACTAACTTAATATTAAATAATGTACAACTGTGCTTTTTTGAGAAAAATATTCGTCAATTTCAGAAGGGTAAATATTATTTGTTCCAAGACAATGTACTTTTTCGTATAATAATAGTAATTATCCCAATTTTATGATACAAAAAGCACAGTAATTGAAACACTTCATTCTGTTGTTAGATGCAACCCGATGTGGAGAATTCACGAAAACAGTAACAGTTTAAAATAACCAGCATGTAAACAGGATGATAACACGTAACAGGGCGAAAGCGAAATTAAATTAACTTGAGCTGGAATGAATTCTGCCTTGCCCAGCTGAATTTATTGTATACAACGTGGAAACACGGTAATTTATAAGGCTTTCTAATGAAGCTTACTTTTCCTAATGGATGCCAGACTGTTTTTTGCAGGTGAGTAAACAAAAAAAATCTTTTAAGTTTACCTGTGGACGTACTGTTTACATGGCACAAACATTCCCTTAATAACCCCAGGGATCGAGACTCTTTGTATTATTAATCTATTATAAAGCTCATTTTTCTGTCCTGATTGTATAGAGTAGCAATGAGGGCATGTTTGTCTAACTTTTGCTGTTGCAAAAACTTTTTAGTACGATGGTCACGCTGGAAGTATTTAGATATTCCTAATCTATACAAGTTTAAACAAGTTTGAGCTATTTTGTCTAAAGTTGTAAGTGCTTTCACGCAAAGGTAGCGTTTGAATCGTTCGGTAGTTGCCTTGCCACGGTCTCGAATGCATCTGAGTTTTAGCCGAATTTTAATGTGAAAATGTAACCGGGCAGTCGCAATTTTCGAATCATGATTTTGTATGACTATAAAAAGCGACTAAAACAAGCGGAATGTCACGAAAGTTTAGTGACTTACTTTGGGGACTCTGCCCCTCCTAGGGCAACAGTTTTTAATTGGTTTGCTGAGTTTAAAAGGGGCCAGGTCTCACTCGATGATGAACTTCGCACAGGTCGACCGCCCACTGCAGTTACTCCGGAAACTGTAGGAGTTGGGCAAAATATGGTAAAAAAGATGGACATATAACCTACACCGAGTTTGAGGCTTCTCTGGGGATTGGATCGGCAGCGGTCCGAACAACCATTCATGATCACCTACGCTTAAGGAAGCGGTGTTCCAGATGGGTGCCACATTTGTTGACCATTGTGCAAAAAGCAACAAGAGCTGATTGGGCTAAGTTTATGCTTGAAAAATTTGATAATGGGAACAGTAAAAACACTTTTAATATCGTTACCAGAGACGAAACATGGTTATATCATCATGATCCCGAAACTCAACAGCAGTCATTAGTTTGGTGCTTTGAAAGTGAGCAGCCTCCAACGAAAATTCTTCATTCCAAGAGTGTTAGAAAGAAAGTGGTCGCATCTTTTTTTCTAAAAGAAATTAGCAACCTTTCAAAAGAACATTGGTCACAAGAATTTGACAAGTGGTTTTACCGAATGCGTAAATGTAATCAGGTAGGGGAAGAACATGTTGAAAAAACAGAATAAAGTTTTTTGAAAAAACGTTGTGGTTTTAGATACAGATATCTAAAAACTTTTAGCGTGACCTTCGTAGTATAATCTCGCCTTCCCAATACAATGCTTGAGATCATTTGGGTGAGTGATAAAAAATGCCAGGAAAACTCATGACACCATTAATGAACGGTCTCTAGGTAAGGAATGTCGCAATGCACCTTCCAGCAACGTCGGTGTAACGCCACCGTCGCCGTCGCGACGCACTTAGGGTTAATCCGGTCTTATGGATGGTGGTTGTCGGACTCTCCGTGTCCCGCGTTGTCCTCTTTACAGCCCGACTTTATTGTGCAGCCAATGTTGTTTGTGCCTGTGCGCTGTTCTGCGCTGCACTCGAAAACAACAACTGGCAAGATGTTCGCGGAATGTTAAGCTGCTCCATCAACTCTGCTGGGAGAAACGTGCAGCGACATCACCTCTTTTCTACTTGGTTCGAACGCAAGGAGATAATTTCTTTCCGATAAGGCTTATTGTGATGTCGTGTCAGCAGGGTTATTGCAGTCGCATTATTACGGTACATTCATCATTTTTGGAAATTTTGTTCGAACAAGACGTGTGACCATGTTACTGGAGAACATGTGTGCCCACCTGGTTACTCGGCCCTCACCTACGAACATCCTTGTCCCATTGGGAAGTATGGGAAGAATTGCTTTCAAAACTGCTCGTGTAAAAATTGGAGTAGATTGCCATCACGTCACTGGTAAGGCATTTCAGCATGATCTTAAATTAGGTATTACGGCTAGCCGAGGGATATCTAAACTATACAAGGGATATCTAGACTAGACCAGGGATGTCTGGAGTAGTCGAGGGACATCTATACTAGACGAGGGATATCCAGAGATGTCGAGGGATATCTAGACTATATGAGAGATATCTAGACTAAACAAGGCATATCTAGAGTACTCGAGGAATATCTAGACTGTAGGAAGGGTATCTAGATCAGTCGAGGCATATGTCGACTATACGAGGGATCTCTAGACTAAGCGAGGCATAATATAGCCATTTGTAAGGCACATTCAGTATTTTTGTAAATTTAGCTGTTACATCAATAACTACATTCCGCAATTGAGGAACTTAATCAAAAACATAATAAAATATTATAGATATGTATGTGTAAAATGCTCTTATTAAATTTTACTTCTCCAAGATATTTCAAGCATCTAGAATATCAAAGTGGAAATTCTGAAACGTCGGTTATTATGTTTCATCAAAAACTTTTCAGGTAAATTCGAAACTTCACACCGTCGACTCGCCTTGAGGTGTTGACGATTTCAAGAGAAATGTTTAATATCCGATCCTCTTAATTAAACTTTATAAGCTTCCGGAAGGTGAATGGAAGAGGAATTTAAACATCTAGGTTTTATTATGAATTACTTTCGACGTGTTATAACACTAAGCAGAAAATAAAAGATTATATAACTAAATAACATAGGGACATGTAGGAATATAATTTATGATACGATCATAGATTAAGCTGCATTTTAATATCATCTGTCCTGTGTTACGTTGTGTTGCTGCGGAATTCCTAATATAGATCCTTATTTTTAAACCAAAAACATTTCTTGGTCAGTACTTGCCGTATTTTTTGATATTTCACTTGAAGCTTAAATTCTTCATAAAATATGGAGTTAAGCAGATAGAATCAGTTCTTCTTGAGTATTATCCTAAATCGCGAATACCAACGAATTTCCTCCAAAAGGACATTTTGACCATTTCTAGAAATCACTTCTTATAGCTTAAAAAAAGAAGTAATGAATTATATACGTCTGAGGGGCCTAAAAATTGAGTGTGGCAGATTTTAGCTTCTTTTTAAATATTCAAAAACTTCACAAAGGACGTTTATAGTCTGGACATTGAACAAAAGTGACTGATCTGTTGTTTATGTGTAGGGAATGAATTTAATGCATAGGAAATACAAAGTCAATCTACTCGACCTTCTGGAAAGTAATTCGATCTACCCGTATGTCAAGGCGCTCCGATCCCCCTACTACATAGTATAGTAATATAATAACTTTTGAACAGTTGATGAGCTGCAATAAAACGCCACTTAAGATGCCTACCTAATATAACTTGATAAACTTCTGAGTTATAGACTTCTCCGAGAGCCTTTTCAAGTTTTAAAAGTTTATATTGCCGCTTATTCCGACCAAGTTTTAATAGTATTTGTACTTCTTGGCAGCATTAACATAACTTTTCAAAGTTGCTGTGTGTCTAGTAGTTTTTCGTGTATACACCTTCAAGCAACGTGCTGCAACTTTAATATTAATCAATCAGCAGCTACTGAGGTACGCCGATTTTCGTAGCTGCTGATTTGAATTTAATTTACAAAGTAGCTTTATTTACAGAAATTAGCTTATTTTATTTGTATTGATATTTTTGTAGCCATACGTACGACGCTAAATGATTAGCCATTTTTAGTCTTTAGTCTTTAGATATTCCTGATCTATACAAGTTTAAATAAGTTTGAGCACACAGCTATTTTGTCTGAAGTTGTAAGTGTTTACACGCAAAGGCAGCATTTGAATCGTTCAGTAGTTGCCTTGCCACGGTCTCGAATGCATCCAAGTGTTGGCCGAATATTAACGTGATAATGGAACCGGGCAGTCGCGATTTCCGAGCCATGATATTGTATGACTATAAAAAGGGACTAAAACAAGCGGAATGTCACAAAGATTTAGTGAGTTACTTTGGAGACTCTGTTCCTTCTAGGGCTACAGTTTTTTATTGGTTTGCTGAGTTTAAAAACGGCCGGGTCTCATTCGATGATGAATCTTGCACAGGTCGACCAGCCACAGCTGTTACTCCGGAAACTGTAGAAGCTGTGCAAAATATGATAAAAAAAGATTGACATATAATCTACACCGAGATTGAAGCTGCTCTGGGGATTGTATCGGCAGCGGTCCGAACAATCATTCATGATCACCTTCGCTAAGGAAGCGGTGTTCCAGATGGGTGCCACATTGGTTGACCAGTGAGCAAAAAGCATCAAGAGTTCATTGGGCTAAGTTTATGCTTGAAAAATTGGATGATGGGCACAGTAAAAACACTTTTAATATCGTAACCGGAGACAAAACATCCCGAAACTAAACGGCTGTCATTAGTTTGGCGCTCCGAAAGTGAGCAGCCTCTAACAAAAATTTGTCGTTCCAAGAGTGTTGGAAAGAAAATGGTCGCATATTTTTTTTCTAAAACTGGATACATCACAACGGTAGCCTCGGATAATCAAAGGACAGCTACATTGAATGGTATATAACCAAATGTGTTCCTGTAGTCTTCCAAGAACTATGCAAGAGCCGTCTAAAGACTGCTCTGCGGGGTATTCAATGGCACCATGACAACGCACCCGCCAACAGCGCCGCTAGAACGCTCGATTTTTTTGCTGAACAGGGTGTCAAACTTTTGCCTCGCCCACCTTATTCTCCGGTCCAAGCTCCGTGCGACTTCTTCTTATTCCCTACACCAAGATTGAGGCTTTTCTGGGGATTAGATCGCCAGCGGTCCGAATAATCATTCAAGATCATCTTCGCCTAAGGAAGCGGTGTTCCAGATGGTTGCCACATTTGTTGACCAGTGAGAAAAAAGCAACAAGAGTTGATTGGACTGAGTTTATTCTTGAAAAATTTGATAATGGGCACAGTAAAAACACTTTTAATATCCTAACCGGAGACGAAACATGGTTATATATATATACATATATATATCATTTTGATCCAGAAAGTAAACAGAAGTCATTAGTTTGGTCCTTTGAAAGTGAGCAGCCTCCAACAAAAATTCGGCGTTCCAAGAGTGTTGGAAAGAAAATAGTTACATCTTTTTTCTAAAAGTGGATACATCACAACGGTAGCCTTGGAAAATCAAAGGAAAGTTACAAATGTGTTCCTGTAGTCTTCCAAGTACTATGTAAGAGCCGTCCTAAGACTGGTCCGCGGGGAGTTCAATGGCACCCGCCTACACAGCGCCGCTGGAACACTAGATTTTTTTACTGAACAGGGTGTCAAAATGTTGCCTCGCCCACCTTATTCTCCATACCCCTTGCGCTTTCTTCTCATTCCCTAAGATCAGATAAAAGTTTCGAGGTCGCCATTTTTCTACCGATGAAGAGGAATCGCTGGATTTGAGGAGGAAATTAGCAACCTTCCAAAAGAACGTTGTTCACAAGAATTTGAGAAGTGGTTTTACTGAATGCGTAAATGTATTGAGGTAGGGGGAGAATATGCTGAAAGAACAGAGTAAAGTTTTTAAAAAGAACTTTGTAGTTTTTCTTTATCTAAAAACTTTCTGCGTGACCTACGTATGAGCATTTTAATTACGACGTTAATAAAAGGAGTAGCATGTCGGCACCTGGTCCAGACATGATAAATTATAAAATGATACATCATCTTCCTCATCATGTTAAGGTTGTCCTCCTCAATATCGACAATAGAATTTGGATTGGAGGAGCTTATCTTGAGAGCTGGAAACATGCAATTATAGTTCCTATTCTTAAAGATGGTAGGGACCCGCTTTCACCAAGCAGGGATCCACTCTTAGCTGTACACTCTTTGCCATTGCTATCAACAGACTTGCCGATACTCTCAGCCCAGCTGTGGACAGCTGATTATATGTTGACGATCTTTGTATATTATCATCAGGCACTTCCATGGAAGCAATCACACATAACTCACAGTCCGCTATAAATCAAATAAATGAAAATGCAACAAGTTGGGGTTTCACGCTGTCAAAGACGAAAACAAAGTGTCTACATTCCTGTCAGCTCCGACGTCAACATAACGAACCTCTTCTCTACGTGCAGGGTCAATTAATACCTAACATAGCATCAGTGAAATTCCTAGGTTTAACGTTTGATGCCGAACTGACGTGGAAAGATCATATTGAAGATCTAATCTATAAATCTAATTCAACTTTGAGCATCATAAAATGTTTGTGCTCTACCCGTTGGGGAGCCGACGCAAAAGTACTTATAAAAAAAATCCAAGTCATTAGTTCTCTCAAAAATTGACTATGGGTGCATTGTATACTCATCTTCCAGACCCAGCCTGCTCAAGAAATTGGATCCGATCCACAACGCTGGCTGGCAAATAAACTTGTACTCTCTTATTCTCTTAATATGTCCACTCTTCTACATCACCGGAACTATTCCATCTTAAATGCTTATGATGAGACATATGATAGACGGCCTACCATCACAAGACCCCTGAATGTCCGAGCGCGTGAGATAACTGAAGAAATGAATTTGAATCATATACCAGTCTATCCAGTCAATAAATGAGGCAGCATCTTGGCGTATTCCATCCGTTCAAATTAATAAGGGACTAACAATCTTCTCCAAAAAAGATACTCCGACAGTACAAATAATATCTCATTTCCATAGCATATTAGAGACGTACCCGTGAGCAAAACATATATACACGGATGGATTCGTTGTCTACATTGAATGCTATGTTGAATCGCTACTCCCGTGATCCACTGACTCTAGCATGCCTCCACACATTAAATGCTCTAGCAGATGATAACAAAAGGATAGTATTTATATGGGTACCAGGACACGTAGGTATAAGAGGTAACGAAAAGGCCGATGAATCAGCGAAACAAGCGGCTGCTTCGCACGTAATAGACTGCTCAATGGTGAAAAAGCTAGATAGGAAAATGCAGATTAATCAACGCCTAAATGACATGTGACATGAGCAGTGGGGAAACGAGTTTACTCAACTCAGAACAATCAAACCCATCGTAACAAAATGGAGCCCTAACATCACTACATCACTACACACATCACTTACTGTCAGGACAAGAGCAGCCACAATGTCCATCTTCTGAATCAAATTTGACGATGATACACATCCTCATAGAATGTCCCACATTGAACCGTCTTCGAACACTCTTTGAACATTCTGAGAACTATGAAGAAAACTTGATAGTTCCTCAAATGCACAGGCTTTTACAGGAAACTATGAAGGTTTAACCTTTAAGTTTCCATCTTGAGTTTTTTAACTTAATTCTTCGTCAGGCAGATAATGACCCAGCAGTCGATGCTGCTAAACAAAAAAAATTAAAAAAAAATAAAAGGAGGAGTATTGTAGTCGCAAAAAATTGTCTTGATGTTTGAGGAAACATAATATATCACGAAAAACCATTTCACTCATTACCGTCGGTCTGTTGGTCGGTCGGGAATACACGTTGCAAAAGATAGGGAAAGCGTTTAAAGAAGTGGTTAGAACAGCATGAGGTAACCAGTAATTCATAGAATCTACCCTGGAAGCGTATCCCTAACCAGATTAGCAGAGAAACACAATCTAAATTATCCCTGCGAGACTTTCGTCGACTCTCTTCTTCAGTCACGTACCATGTGAGGTCGGTGAGGTCTCATTCGGAAGGCGAGTACTGCAACACCAGTGAGACACAGCTTAACGGTTCGCAAGAAACAATGTCGTCTGATTAAGAAGTTCGTCTGCAAACTTTATTAGCCATCGTCGATAAGCAATTTATTTCTTAATCCCGAAGAGGTACGTGATCTTGTCCGGAATAGGAATTAGGTTATTTCTCGGGGAATTGGATTGCCTTTGTCACGTGCTTCATTCGAGGTGACTCTGGACGAATTGTCTTTACTCTGCGGTGAGACCTCTTTGGATCAGAACGAGTTACAAAACAACACTGAGATTATTTCATATTGATTTCAACTGTTAAAACTGTAAATATAGCTACGGGGATCACTATAATTCACTCGGAATTCCAATGTCAATCAATCAAATGAAACAATAATAAAACAAGAGGATAAACGAGATTCTAACTAATTATTGTCGTCAATGAACACGTCTCAACTAAATATACCTATATCAGACCCAGATAGCGAATTTAGCATAACGGTATCAGGGGTTATCTCAAAACCCAGTTTACAGGTCTAATCAGTCAGTTGTAGTAGCAAAGTCGGCTAATGCTCAATTCTTGTACCCTCTCCTAATTTGAATATTCTCTACAGAAATTCAATCGTTAAATTCTTCCCTACCTGGGCGAAACAGTGGCGTAGGTGGAGTGCAAATAAGGGCTTACCTGAAACAAAGGAGAGTAGATCAGATTATTTCACCAAAACATACTTCCATACCTTTTTAAGTTCTAAGGCCAATGTGAATAGTGATATTTATAAAAAAAATACTTTTTTAACAGAATTCGATGGGTTACTGCATGACTTATCTCTCTTTAGCTAGTTGATCAACAACGAACGAAGTATCGAGTCAATCCACTTGTGTAGCGAATGTTTGACTAATCAACCAGCTTGAAACTTTTCATATACGAGAACAACACTGTGAGCTGAAGTGTGAAAAGTGTTCCGTTGTTTGCCATTAGTTATGATGTTTGTAGGCAGATCGTGATCAGTTCGAATGGAAAATTCAGCGAGCCAGCAACAAAACCCATATTTTCACATATAGTACAAAACTTGTAATCGTCAAAATATCCGCGAAATCACGATCCGATGATGCGATTGCTATGAAATTTAAATTTGCTATATGTTTTGTCCGAATTATCAAATATGTTCGTATGAAACGTGTAATCTCATTAAAATGCATTAGTTCTGCACCAACAATATGCTGTTATCACATCGGTATAATGAAGTACATTCGAATCATCGGGGGTTATGGGATCATATAACTAGCTATTTATAGTCTATTTATTGAGAATATTTATATCAACTATGCTTTTTCCAGTTCTTTAAATGCTTAGATGATGACTGATTGATGACAATTCAAGTATTGCAATATTCTTTCAAAGATATACTCAAAACAACATCTGTTTCTCACTTACTTAAAAAATATGGTTTATTTGAACCAAGTAAAGTATAGTTTAATTTTAAATACTCATCATAATGAAATATACTCTTCACCATTAAGCTGCCTTTCTAACAGGTATTCTATATTTTTTCAGTAAAGTTCTCATATTTTCCAACGAATCAAGGATACCAACATCTTAACATCTTGATATTTGCAGAACCTCCATCAACAATACGATAGTCTTGACTCAAATATATACCCTGCTTTACACGTACACCTCTATGCTCCAAGTGATTCGTTTATTTCACATCGCCTTGTCCGTCAACGACATTTGAGAGGTTCACGCGTCTCCTATATGCGCGGAAACAAATATATATATATATATTTTTTTTAATTTGAAAATACAACCGCATCAGCCAGAGGCTATTGGCGGCGGATTTGGTGATTTACAGTTTGTGTAATATGTTTATACATTTAAGGTAGTTGAATAGTTGTTGCAAATTACATTGATTTCCTAATATGTCTTTGAGATTGGATCCAATATTATTAATTACTCTTTCATGTTCATACATTGGGCACTCCACTAAAAGGTGTTTAATTGTCTGTTGCACTTCACAAAAAACACAGATCGGTTCAGATTGTCTGGAAATTAGGTACACGTGGGTAGCTCTGGTGTGGCCGAGTCGTAAGCGGGTGACGATCGCCTGTTGTCTCCTGTTGGTGGTGAGGGTCTGCCATGATGCGAAAGATGGTTTTACAATTTTGACGGAATACTTCAATATTTGATGTGTGTTTTCCAGTGGTTTTTATTTTTATCGGCCTCCCTTAGGATGAATGAGCTGTTGAAAAGTAGGGGTTGTGACTGTTGTGAGGATCTGAGAATGTGTACAGGATGTGATACTCTGGCTTAACTACATGTTAATTATATTCTTTGTTTGTTCGTACAATACTGTGGTACTTAATTTTAAAGGATTTTTCAATTAAAAATAACCGACGTTAATAATTAGAAAATAAATTTTATTTCAATCAAAGTATTGTACATTGTTATCTATAACCTTCTGCCATCTTTCTGGTAACAAATGGATTCCGCGGTAAAAGAATTGAGTATCTTTCGAAACAATCCAATCTTCGACCCACTTTTCGACTTCTTAGCTGTTGACGTTGATGGTAGTGATTCACCTCTCTTTCCATATGCCTTTTTACGTTTAGGATTGTCAAAATAGATCCATTTTTCAACGCCGGTCACAACTCGATGTAAAAATGACCTCCCCTTTTGTCTTTGAAGCATGATTTCACAAGTCGCTATACGTCTTCCGATACTTTTTTCTGTCAGATCATATGGTATCCATTTTCCTTCTTTTTGAATCACTCCCACGGCTCTCAGACGTTTACCTATAGCTTCTCGACTGACAATGCCATTGCAAGTTGCTCTTGTGTTTGCCGTCGGTCTTTATGCAATAAATCTTGTAATGCTGTACCTTCAAATTTTTTTGTTGACCCGGACACTCTTTATCTTCCACATCAAAATCGCCACTTTTAAATCTCCTAAGCCAGTATTCACATGTCGAAATAGATATAGTTTGTTCACCGTAAGTTTCAATGAGCAAACGATGACTTTTTGCTACACTTTTCTTTCGATTAAAGTATAAATGTAATGCTTCTCGCAAATGTTGCTTTGTTGGAACGTAATTTGACATTTTTAACGTAACGAAAACCGTCTTTATATTTACTTCTTTTCAAAAAGACTAATCACAATTTATAGGTTATAACAAGCCCTTTGACTTCCCGTCAGTTGTTTCTACCAAAACATTACTAGTCATTAATAATGCCATCTATTGGAAATCCTTTAAAATTAAGTATCACACCAAAACTTTCAATTCTGAATTCGGTAAATTACTATATGAGGCGGAGTGAAGTAAAGAATTGAGTCACATTGGTACGGTTCGGATATTCTATTGTTTACGGATGTTTGTTAACTAGCCTTGCCCTCCTCCTTAAATGGGCTGTTGGTACCTTGACTCCTCCATCTGCTGTTCTGGTGTCTTAAGAATAAAAAGACGGTGAATTCGCAAGAGTAGTAATTAAAAATGCTGTGTGCACACCATGAATCAGTATAGCAGAGACTATCTCTTTCACTGTCGCTCAAACTGCTGCAGGCGCATCAATAACTGAAGAGGCACCGCGACCATGTGCCAAGCCTTGCTGCATGTTTGCGTTTATCGATCAAAAGACTCATAAATTTTAAAAAGCATCCGAGTTGTTAGTTAACGGTTGCTATTTAGTTTACGCTTGAGCGGGAAAAAAGCATACAGGGTCGGGGCTGTTTAGCCAAAGGTTTTGTAGGTTGCTGTTTGTTTTAGCTCACGTTCCATTTATCATTTATTTTACAGATCGTCTTTTTGTCTGGAGGTTGATACAGACCAAAATGTCTGTTCAAAGAAATGTAGTGAATCTTCACCTGCTTGATTTTTTTATTAACCACACGTATAGCAAAATGTACATTCTTATCACGAGGAAGCTTTCGTATGAGGTATGGGTTTTATAAAATATGTAACAGTCAATTGTCATCGAGCAGTCTCTCTGCCTCTCTATAAAATTCAAAGCCAACTTACTATTGTGATAAGAATGGAAAAACTTTAATGATTTAGGAAATCAAAGTACGCAGTCAATTAAAAAGAATAAACTCAAACATCGTTTTTCAATGCATTAAGCGTATATTCCAAAATTATTTAACTGGGTGGATTTTCTCGGATTTAACAGATTCAGTTGTCTATAAATATGTAGGGTGGCTTAATGGAAACGTCCTGCAAGGCACAACCGCTAGGAAAAAACTTTCTAAAGAAAATTGAGTCAAAAACCATTGCAAACCCTTAAAAGAGGGGTTGTCGCGATGACTGTTCGAAGAGTCTACACTTTGGGCAAATCAACGCTAACGGAACAATTCCTACTAACGTTTTTTTCATGTACACTTTGACGGCGATGGTTAAGGTTTTTTAGGGGTTTCCCTTAACACTAGTGTCAATGCAGTCGCCAAAAAAATGTTCCCTAAGACAGGCACAACAAATGAAAACATAATTTAATAGAAAAATAGCTAGGCAGGAAAGATAGTATGCTAGTTTGAGAGCTCTAGTTTTGTATCCATGATAGGACTAGTTATTTGCCAAGTAATCTGGGTAGCCTTGTTAGCAGTCGAATCTGACAGTCCGATGATGATTTTAATAAAAACCGAAACGCGTCACTAAAAGAGTTTTATTTGTGAAAATGTGTGAAAATTACACAACTTTTTATCTACGTAACGTTTTTTTTTGTGTAACGAGCATCATAGAAAGTTTTCCCTCTCTAAGAAAACTTGTTCAACATCCCTGGTATATCCGATTGATAGCCATACATAATTCAAGCTCGTCGGTTGTTGCTGTATCGTCCACCTATAGGTAATGCTTGTTTATGTCAGACAGTTACAGCGGGGTAAACAACAGTAAATTTGTATCCAGGGAATGAAGGATAATTTGTTCTGCGTATCACAACGCGCCCCCTTGCATTGGCAGTTCGATTGCCGGACAGCTATTATCTCGTTCATTGGCGTTTATTTGTTTCGTTTCCCTTTTTGCGGTTGTTAACTTAGTTGAAGCGGTACAATACACTGTCAAAGTGATTACGCCAGATTTATAGAAACTAATCTGAGAAAACACTTGGCAGGAAAATGTATGTGACGTTTTGGGTTAGTTTTCCTTGAAGCCTCATTGGGAACTTTGTTAATCGTAAGTGAAGTCAGAGAACACTAGAATTGCCACGTATTATATATTCGGTAAAATACGGTTATATATAACGTCTTGATTGACCTGTAGACGAAAAAGGAAGATGTTAGGTCTTCATTCCAAAAAGTCACGTATAAATGAACTAACGAGGCATTTTGGCGAGTTGCGCGTCTAGAATATTTACCGCTATATATTGGTAATGTGATCATGAACGGTTCATATCACGTATGTGACCAGAATTGAGACACAGACATCTGTATTTCATCTGGCTCCGTCTCAAATTACCTATTTTTCAAATATAAGTCATAACAGTTACAAATTCGGCAAGCCTGATGCTCACGAGAAGTGCAAAGATCATGCTTTTCACACCACAACTGTTTTAGAGCTATGTCAATATTATTTCGTTACTTATTTTTTCAGTCGGCACATATGAATCAGTTTTTTTTTGTCTTAGTTACGCAAAACGATAATATTTGAGTATGTCTAAAATTTTCGGATAGATACACAGAATAAATTTAAGAGTCTTATCTATTTGTCCAATCATAAATATTTTGTATTCACTAAAAGAGATCATGACAGTTATGGCAATAATAGTCTGGCATATCTATCAAATCTTCAGGAACGAGGAAATAATAATTGCCTAGATTGTTTTTCTATTTTCACCTGCCAAACAATTGTAATGTATACAATGAAACAATTTTCCAGGAGGCCCTGACAGAAGGTGAGGAAGGGATATCCATAAATGGACAAATATTGAGTAATTCATTACGCTGACGATACAGTTCTATTAACAGATAACATAGACGACTTAGAAACGCTACTACAAAGAGTAAATGATGCTGGCAAACGTTATGGACTTAACATGAATGTAAAGAAGACAAAATACATGATCATTACAAAGCAAAGCAATATCGATGTAAACCTTACATGCGACAAGACGCCAATCGAAAGAGTTCAACGTTATAAATACTTGGGATCATGGTTGAATGAGTCTGTTAACCAAACACAAGAAATAAAAGCAAGGATAGAAATAATTGCCAGAGCTGCCTTTATAAGTCTTAAAAAATTTCTTTGTAGTAATAACGTAAATTTGCAGTTAAGAATTCGAATGCTTCGGTGCTATGCATTTTCAACATTATCATATGGAGCAGACACCTGGACACTCAAGCAAGCAGAAATCAGCAAGCTCGGAGCGTTTGAAGGATGGTGTTATCGTCGGATTCTACGGTTATCATGGGCTGATAAGATTACAAATGTTGAGGTTTTAGATCGAATGGGAAAAGAAGAGGAAATAATAAGAACGCTTAAAAGGAAGAAGCTTGAATATTTTGCACATATAGTTAGAGGTCCAAAGCATACACTATTGCAAAAAATCATTGAAGGTAAAATCAAAGGAAAACGTAGCCAAGGACGGAGAAGAACATCCTGGCTTAAAAACGTGAGAGAATGATTTGAAATGTCCTACAACTAACTGTTTAGAGTAGCTGTTAATAAAGTCAGGATAGCCATGATGATTGCTAACCTACGTTAGGAGATGATACCAGAAGCAGAAACAAATGACCCTTCCTCCGATGTTGTACAGAGACTATTTTTTATGTTTTACTATTAGAATATTTATTTATTGAACTGTCATTATCAACTGCTCACAGGAAAAATGTCATAGGATTGCCTTTCATCGTTATGTGGTTAATGACAGCGGTCTAATTAATAATAGACGTAACAATGGGTAGGAAATCGAGATTTTCTTTCACGATCAATGTAGAATATCTATAAGTGATCTAGGGTGGCAAGGTGATAGCATTTTACTCATAATAAGACTTGATGTGGGAGCGCTGCCAAATACAGTTGGCTGGCGTGTTACAGTTCAATGTGCAACGTCTCGAGAATATACGATCCACCTACACCAAGCACTATGCTCTCCTGTCGCCACCGGGTGTCGAAAATCTCGGACGGCCCGTTTGAAATTCCGCCAAAGCTTCGAGCGTCAACGCTAAGGCGTCGCGACGCGATAATGGTCGGTCGAGCAGCATTTTTCAGTATTACTGGCGCTTCTTCTTCAGCCCGGAAACTCAATTTATTTCTAAATTGAGGTTCGCCGCGATAGAGCGGTGCCGGGGTGGTATCTTCCAGCGGCACGTATGAGGCTCTCGTCTCCCGGTTCGCGGGGTGATATCATCCGTTTTGAGCAGTGGCGCGTGCCGAATACCGGCCCGAGACGTTATGGTCGAAGAGATCGAGTAGAAGCATTCAACTAATGTTTTGTAAATATATATTTTGTAGTTTTTTCAGTATCTTTACTATACTGCTCATTCAATTCGTGTTCATCCCCGGATTACCCGGGAAATAAATGTTCATCAGTTTGAAAATATCATGTTTTTCGTAATGTTTTTAAATACCGTTATACTAATCGAATGCTCACGATTTTCGAACGACGGCTTTTGACATCAGCCGGAGCCAAAAAAACGTTTTCTCTTTTCCAAGCGAGTTGAAAGCTGAGGAATACTCAGTCAATCTACTTAACCTCATTTGATTTGTTTTTTGTAGATAACCTCTTGCATAAGCAGTGCGGGAGAATAAATGTTATACACACTTTCTTTTGAATTGTAACTATCGGAAAACACACTCCCCGTCAGCTCATTCCACAGCGCGGATGTTCTCCAAAAGAACGACATTTCTTCCGAAATGTTGGAAGCTCGACCTGGTCAGGATGCGTTCGTTTGGCTCTTCTAGTGTTTACTGACGTTTCTTGATGCGAGACAGCTGGGTCGAATCTCACCCATGATTGTGTCAATAGAATAGAGATCTTTCAAAGTTAGACACATCCACTTGACGTATTGCTCAATTCTGGATTGTGTCCAGAAGCTTTTAGAAATGCTTCGAAGCGCGGATTTGGTCTAAGCCTTGTAGAGTAGCAGTGAAATATTACAATTTTCTGTTGTCACATGTTATTTTTTATGTAAATTCCTAGACTCTTGATTGAAAATGGTTCAAGTATTGGACAGACCACCATGCGACTGCTTGGTCAGGATTTTTTTTAGTCTTCTGCGTGATAATCTGAACTCCATTTGTAGACCCCCATTCCACAATTCTGTCAATGTCCTCATTCATCTGATCAACCTGCTAGATTTATAAGAACAGGAATTGCACATCATGTATGAACTTTTTATCAGTATCTTCCTTAGATTTATAATTTTATAATAATAATGTCAGAATAATTCATTGAAAAAATACGAGAAATATATGTTTTCCAGGTTTCCCTCGCTTTCAAAAAGCTAACGACGATAAATACAACAAAACCGAATGTCATACTGCAAATCTGAGCACACCATTGGATTTAATGAAAAGTGTTCTTTCCAATAGAGTCCAGTAATGAGTGGTGTGCCCATTTGCAGGCGGGGCAAGCAGTAAAATAATCTCCTGGCTCCCACAGTTCCTCAAGCGCCCTCACATTCGGTGAGGAAAAGAAGACCAGATTCGTGATTACCGGCCAAAAATTACTCAGTCTTGTTTGAGAAAAATCGATTATTTGCTGAGTTTCTGGCGTCGCACGTGAATTTTTTTGGGTAATATAATTTTCCTGGAGAACTGAACGTCGTATACACCGTTCATTATTACGATTCCATCCGCTGAACTTTTGCACTTTATTAACGGAAACGAAAAAAAATAGAGTGACATAATGTAATTTATTGTCTTTCAAGAACTGCGAATGTTGGGCCTGAGAAGAGCCGATTGTCGTTACTGGTTGCCTTCAAGAAATATGTAATCTTTGCTTTGTTTTCATATTTTGTGAACCATCAATTATCATCGAACAACGATATTAAAGCAAATAGGATGAGATGACGTACAGAAAAACTAATGCACAAAATATATTATTCTCAATTCGATTTGTACCATGTACATTTAACAGCTCAAAAATGCATTGGTACGATCTACATTGTTTTACTAATGGCATGACATTTTGATTGAAATGAATAATAAATTATGTTGACTGATTGAATTTGCTGAATGTGAAACATACAGTCAGCGTCCTATTCCAACAAAATTGAAACCCTTTCAAAATTGAATTAATTGTATAATCATGTATCCGTCAAACATGCAAATGTTTAAATGTATTATGGAGTGAAAAAAGGACATTCCCCTAATATGAAACCAAATGAGATCCTTCGAACGCTGTATTCCAAAAAGTGCATTACATACATTTCAAACTGTTTATGTGCCGTACAGTATAATATAAAATTAAAAATTTTGAATACCGATAACAACGGTAATCATAACGATATTGACATTTTCGTCATAAATACTCCCATTCAAGACATCACGTCTTTTCAAACAATCATGGATTGTGTTTCCAAAGTATTTATGAATGAAATGTTGTAACGGTTCAACCGTTTACAAATTTTATTATATATGGCATCCTGCATTTATATGTGATCATCCTGTATAATATTCTATTTTTAGTAATAATCCTCTACTCATTCATACTTCTCCGATCTTCACCTAGTTTTCATTATCGCGGAATTCAATATCCCATCTCTATTATTCTTATTAGCAGAAAATCAATCTGTTATTTTGTCGTCTTTCCTTATCTTGTTTTATATTTACAATTTTCAATCCAATCTATGGTTTCGCACTTGCGCTCTTATCTCGTGCATCGTGTGATCTGGACACGTAGAACGTGGCACTCACCCCACTCTAATTCTGACGATCGACACGAGAACTGCTGTCAAGCAATGCGTGACGCAATGCACATGTAGTGTGTAGTGTTTGGAATATGCTGAATACTTAGAGGAACACTTTTTCTTTTTATTCACAGGAATTTTTTTACGGAGCTTTTCTTCGGCGTAGCCTTTTTCCTGCAGCTCTGCTTCGCAGCCCTTCTTCGCGAGTGCAAGAACAACAATGCTGCCCTCCAGTTACTGAGGCTAACCATTTTTTCCATGAGGACATGGGGATGCCAAAATATCCCCAGCCCAATATAAGTTCCTTTGTAATGTTCATATATAGCTGGTACAGAGACATTTTGTGGTTTTTCTAATTTTTTTAAAATAAATTGTTCACACTTGAATTTTGTATGTGTTTCTCTTTTCCATTCTTTTCACCTGATGCCTAGTGACTTACTCTCTGACCAGAGTCTGATCTCTCTCTGTGCTACTGGTTGCTAGTTAGCACTCTTCACCCAGTTTTCTTAGGAAAGTTGAGGGAAGTTGGATTATAATGTTTTGTATACCTATTTTATATCTTTCTCATCATCATGTGTCTCAAAATCGATGAAATTCCTAATAAGACGTTCAGTAGGAACTTATTCGGATGAACTGTCTTCGAGAGTGGTATGCAGCAAGGTATTAAACTCTCCAAACTGTAACATCAATTAGTATATAATAGGTAGAGTAAATGCGCAGCTCAATGGAATTTATAACGGCTCAAAATTAAAGTAATTTAAGTTGGCTGGCAGGTATAAATTAAATTAAAACCTAGCTAATATACAAACTACTGCAGCAGTTTAAGCTAAACTCTACCGAAGTTAATCGTCTCAAGTTAATTAGCTATAAATTAGTGGAAAAGCTCACGCCGAAGAAACTTTGCCAAAATATTAGACCGCCGATGGGCATTTGTAGAAGTCTATCAAGAAAATGGGACGAGGGAAAACAGGGGCAGCGTTTCTTGGAAAGCACTTAACTTTTCTGGTGAATCGATATTTATTCTCTCACGGGAAGTAGAGTCTCATTTAACACGATTTGAATAAAAACACGAAGCTAAACTGAGCTCCACCAGTACTGCTTAGGACTTCCATTGTCTTTACAACAGTTGAAGGAGCCTCTGAGCAAACTAGGACTTCACAACCGAGACCTTAATTGCTGACAATGTAGAGAAAGGAACATAGTTAGCCTCTCACCTTCTCTGTGAATGACAGGTATTAAATAAAAGGAGGAAACAGATCTTTGGGAAGCCTGGGATACAACACCAGCAGGGTAACTCGGATTTAGGACTGCTAGAATGGTTGTTTCAAGTTATGGGAGTATAAAGTACAATAAGCCCGAAGGCTGCAGTGCTAACGGAGACATCACACCGCCGAACGGTTCATAGGAAAGATAAAAAACGTTTTACTCACTCTCACGTCCCTCGCCAAGCATAAAAATTTGCACGGCGGTTATCGAGCCTACTTCTGACGGACGGCAATGCAACAGTAAATTACTTCAAGAAGTTTGCCCCTCCACAAGCAATCTTGCGTTATCACATTAAAGTGGATTAGGATGGATCGGACCTTCTCGACTAATATTAGGCTTAGAATTTAATAATATCGCACCCTCCCTCTTTGTTTACTTTCGCTGTTCTGTTTGGAGAGCCTCCCGTTGTCCGAAACTTCCGAATCTTCCATCCTGCCACGGCTACAAGAAAATATTGGCTTTTTCACGGTTTTGGGCAAAGAATTGCAATTATTGGAAATCCTGAGTACCCGTAGATATCCATCAGAAATATGAAATATTGAATAAAAGAATCAGTTGCTTCAAATAGCAGTATCATGAATTGAAATTTTTTGGATTGCCCTACTAGAAAAATATTAATTCAACTATGACCAAGTTAGGTTAGGTATCCTTGAAAGAAAAATGTAACTGTGGGGAATACGTCTCGTTTTTATTTACTAATTAAACTCATATTACATACGCGTATGGGAGAGTATCTTTACTGACGTTTCGGCTGGGAAATACGCTACAATTTAGGATCCAAGAACAAACCATGAGGAAACCTGGGAAAACGTATTATCGACGTGTAGCTTTGTAGATTTTACCACGCAGCATACTAGTCCAAACTGAGGAATAAGAAATGCAATCATCGCTCAACTTTATAAAGGCTGATTCTTTGACTTTCCTTTTGAAATGATTTTTTTGTATAGTATTATGGTATACTGAGAGTGCCATAAGACGTTAGCAGTTGTCTTTGAGTCACAGATGGAGAGTCAAGTCTTCGTAATTGTGTTTTGCTTGAGTATAACCATTACTACAAAGAACGTTCTCTAGAGATGTTTGTCCCTATCAAACATTGATTGGTAGGAGATCTGTTTTGCCCTGTCGAAAATACTCTCTTTAACGCCTTTCTTTATAGTAATTGCATGATTAGTACGCATCATAAGTACTCGTATGTGGTTACAATTAGCGACTAGTGGAAAATATAACCGGAGAGATTACCACAGGATGAGTTTCAGAAGTTACATTAAGTTTGTTTTTGATTCTCTTATACTGGGACTTTCACTCGTTATCTTCGAATTCTTTCATTGTATATTGCATTTTCTCTAAGAAGACAGACAAAAGAATTCCGAAAATTAAATGCATCATTTCTTATTGGCATGGCTATTGTGATAATTTTTATAACATTAGAAAACAGGAAAATCAGATTTTTGATGTCGGCAGCTTTGTAGTAAAGCTGGACGGAATTTGCAATATATAGCGTCGAGGTATGATCGCAAATTTTGAGAAAAGACCACTTCGCATAAAAGCGTGCTGCCTTAATAAAATATATATGCTAAAATAAATGACTGTCAACTGTTCAATTTATTAAATTGCAAAGCTGCTATACTGTTTATATGAACAGACCACAGCCAACTATTCGATTACAGAACGGGAGGCTGAATTCTAATAAAACGCTTTCAGGGTAATCGAACATTAACGGTGCATTTTTTGGGGCGCAATCAACGTCACGAACAAAGCACATCCTACTATCTCTCTCTATTTCTGTCGCTCTCTTGCTCACGTACTGTCTCCCTCTATCTGCAGTTTCATCGCCCGTTAATGCTTAGATGTGCATCGAAATTTTCATGTTCTGGAAAAAAATGTGTCGCATAATTTTGATTTCACCATTCTGGTTTTGTTGTTTCCGAGGCAAATGGCTTTTTTTTGAACGTATATAGTTCGGTTCATCAATATTGTTATGTACCTCCATATTATTGCAGCATTGACTAGATTATACGAGTATAAGATTACATCTGAAGAACGGCTTGAAATTGTGACATCCTTGGGAACCATGTAGATCTATCTTTGGTTCAACATTGTTTGAAGGACTGTCTTTGAATTCTACAGTATCGACGAAGGAAATTATATAGAATATATGGAACTTACATTAGTGTATCGATAAAAATTTAGTTCAAAAAGTCTGTTCATTTATTACAATGCCATCAGGATTTCGAAGATATTTTTGTATCTTTACTATTTCCATGAAGCTTTAACAATATATTTTATTATAATCATGGAGCACACTTAGTCTATTGCTGTTTCCTACTTTATAATTAGTATCCAGCAACTATTTGTTGAAGTTTGATCTGTCTGGATGTCTGTTTTTGAAGGGTTAAATAACTAGAGAATTTCCAACAATATACAGAGAACATACGAGGGTCAAGATGAAAGTCTTTAGATATTCCTAATCTATACAAGTTTTAACAAGTTTGAGCACGCATACTTTGTCTAAAGTTGTAAGTGCTTACACGCAAATACAGCCTTTGAATCGTTCAGTAGTTGCCTTGCCACGGTCTCGAATGCATCCAAGTGTTGGCCGAATTTTAACGTGAAAATGGAACCGGGTAGTAAAAGAGGCCGGGTCTCACTCGATGATGAACCTCGCTCAGGTCGACCGCCCACTGCAGTTACTCCAGATCGAAATATAACCTACACCAAGATTGAGGCTTTTCTGGGAATTAGATCGCCAGCGGTCCGAATAATCATTCAAGATCATCTTCGCCTAAGGAAGCGACCAGTGAGAAAAAAGCAACAAGAGTTGATTGGGCTAAGTTTTTGCTTGAAAAATTTGATAATGGGCACAGTAAAAACACTTCTAATAACGTAACCGGAGACGAAACATGGTTATATCATTATGATCCCAAAACTCAACAGCAGTCATTAATTTGGTGCTTTGATAGTGAGCAGCCTCCAACGGAAATTCGTCGTTCCAAGAGTATTGGAAAGAAAATGGTAGCATCTTTTTTTTTCTAGAAGTGGATACATCATAACGGTAGCCTTGGAAAATCAAAGGACAGTTACTTCTGAATGGTAGTAGTCTTCCAAGAACTATGCAAGAACCGTCCAAAGACTGGTCTGCGGGGTATTCAATGGCACACTCGATCTTTTGCTGAACAGGGCGTCAAACTGTTGCCTCACCCACCTTATTCTCCGGACCTAGCTCCGTGCGACTTCTTCTTATTGCCTAAGATCAAACAAAAGTTACGAGGTCGCCAATTTTCCACCGATGAAGAGGCAGTCGCGGCATTTGAGGAGATATCTAATCTAACAACCTTTCAAAAGACCGTTGATCACAAGAATTTGATAAGTGGTTTTACCTAATGCGTAAATGTATTGAGGTAGGGGGAGAATCTGTTGAAAAAGCAGAATAAAGTTTAAAAAAAAACCTTTTAGTTTTTCTGTATCTAAAAACTTTAAGCGTGACCCTCGTATAAGTACGTTCAGAAGCAAAAGTCCAGAAAGATCAAACTTGGCGAAACACTCGCTAATACCAATAATCAAATAAACTAATACCTGAGGAATATGTAAATATAGTTTATTTAGAAAATAAGGTTCCAGCGAAATCAAAGTCTGAGCCAATGCTTTTCAACTCCTTCAAAGAGAAGACTAACAGAAATCTCTTGACGTCGATTTTGAGAAAATGTTCTGTTCGTTCGAAGCACGTATCGCACATGCAAAAGAGCGCCATTCCTCAAACGTGCAGAGAATAGTTAGAAGCTCGAAATCTGCGAGCATTCAGCCTCCCCAACAACAGGACCGTTTACACCTCTCAGGCTGCTCTTCAAAACGTTTCTCCCGAAACGCAGCAATCGTCCTCCTCCCCTACTTCCGGCAGATTTAACTCAATTTGCGCCGACAAAAAAATTCGGAGAGAATATATTTAAATAAATTTTGGCGCCTTTTGAATTGCCTCGGCCTCACGTCGTGGGTGGCTCGTTACAGAAAATATGAAGTATTTACGAAACGTGCTTTACTTCCCTTTTGCGTTTGATACGAAACAGTGTTGCCGCTGCCGCCAAATTTCAGATACACTGCTCTAGTTTCTATAAATTCTATATGTTATCTTGATCTGATCTTGAAATATTTTGAGTCATAAAACATTAAAATAATGAAATAGCTCAAGGAATATAATATATTAAAGCGCGAAATTGGAATCTGATATTTTGTCGGCAATGGTAAAGAGGTTTCCTATAACCCACTGCAACTGCGGCCGTCGAAAGATATGCTCCTTAAGACGCACGAAAGAGACATGAATTTATTACAACAATAGCTAGACTAGATTAAATGGAATGCTAGCTTTGATAGCACTAGTTTTGTATTGATTAGAGGCCTAGTAAGCTATTTGACAAGTACTCCTTTCTGAACAGTCGACTTTGACACTTTGAGGACAATTTGATATTGAATCGAAATGCATCACAAAAATAGAGTATATTTAAACTCCACGGTTTTTCCTGGATAATGGAAGAGTCTCACACAGTAAGAGCATCCAAAATCTACATTATTAATGTGGACTTAACAACATGTTGTGTGAGAAAGCTCGTACTACTTTCGCGAGAAGTATGATGACACCCGACTTTATATAATTTATGCTCCTTAAAGGCCCGCATACAATGACGTCCAAGGAATATCCAGGAAACTCCAAGAGAAATAGTTTATGCAATTTTATTTGACAACATTGTAGAACTCAAAGTGACACAATGCTTCAAACAATGTGGATTCGAACCTAAAAGAAATAGATCCACATGGGTCGCAACGACATCAGAGCTTCAAACCAGGCCAGTCCCCAGATGTCTGTCTTATCTGATCTAATCAATCCTGCATACAAGTACCTACCCATACTAGTAAACCAAACCAATTAAATCCGAAACAACTAAAATGGTGAAGTCAAAATTCCTCCGACATTTATTTCGCTTGAACGGGAAAAAATCGATGCACATCAAAGCAACAACCACCGATGAAATTGCAGGGAAAGAGGAGAGACAATGTATGTGTGTGAGAGAGAGAGAGAGAGTAGGATATGCATTGTTCCTGACGTTGATTGCACCCGAAAAACATGCACCGTTTAACGTTCGATTACCCTGGAACCGTTTTATTAGAACAGTGCCCTCCGCTCTCTAATCGAAAAGTTCTCTGTGGTCCGTCCGTATGAATGGTGGCAGCGTTGGAATGCACTGTACGAGCGTCACGCTGATCGTTTTCAGATACAGAAAAACTACGAGGTTTTTAAAAAACTTTATTCTGTTTTTTCAACATATTCTCCCCCTACCTCAATACATTTACGCATTCGGTACAACCACTTGTCAAATTCAACATTCTTTTGAAAGGTTGTTAATTATCTCCTCAAATGCAGCGATTGCGTCTTCATTGTTGGAAAAATGGCGATCTCGTAACTTTCCTTTGATCTTAGGTAATATGAAGGAGTCGCACGGAGCTAGATCCGGAGAATAAGGTGGGTGAGGCAACAGTTTGACACCCTGTTCAGCAAAAAAATCGAGTGTTCTAGCGGTGCCTTGGGCGGGTGCGTTGTCATGGTGCCATTGAATACCCCGCAGACCAGTCTTTGGACGGCTCTTGCATATTTCTTGGAAGACTACAGGAACACATTTATATACCATTCAGAAGTAACTGTTCTTTGATTTTCCAAGGCTACCGTTGAGGCGTATCTACCTTTAGAAAAAAAATATGCGAACATTCTTGGAACGACGGATTTTCGTTGGAGACTGCTCACATTCGAAGCAACAACCTGCTGTTCAGTTTCGGGATTATAAGGATATAACCATGTTTTGTCTGCAGTTATGATATTAAAAGCGTTTTTACTGTGCCCATTATCAAATTTTTCAAGCACAAACGTATCCGAACCAACACTTGTTGCTTTTTGATCACTGGTCAACAAATGTGGCACCCATCTGGAAAATCGCTTCCTTAGGCAAAGGTGATCATGAATGATTGTTCGGACCACTGCCGATCCAAACCCCAGAGAAGCCTCAGTCTTGGTGGAGGTTATATGTCGATCTTTTTTCACAATATTTTGCACAGCTTCTACAGTTACCGGAGTAACAGCTGTGACTGGTCGACCTGTGCTAGGTTCATCATCGAGTGAGACCTGGCCCCTGCTAAACTCAGCAAACGAATTACAAACTGTAGCCCTAGAAAGGGCAGAGTCCTCAAAGCAACTCAGTAAACTTTCGTGATATTCCGCTTGTTTTAGTCCCTTTTTAGTCATACAAAATTCGGCCAACATTTAGATGCATTCGAGACCGTGACAAGGCAACTACTGAACGCTGCCTTTGCCTGTAAGCACTTACAACTTTAGACAAAATAGCTGCGTGCTCAAACTTGTTCAAATTTGTATAGAATAAGAATATCTAAGGACTTCCGAATACATAATAGGAATTGAATTACAGAAAGGACTTTTTGTGATTCCAACTTTCCGGTTTTGAATTTTCATAATTTCAGTAATTATCTCAAAGAAGGTTCGAGAATGATGAGATGTTTGTTACACTATTGCAAAAGAGATGAACAGTAAAAAATGTTTCATCCCCCTCCAGAATTTGCGAACCGGCACCACCGAATCTTGTGTTCAAAATAAACAAAATTTTGAACTCTGTTAGAAATAGGCGAAATAGCAAAATACGCAAAGGAAAGTGAGCTTTCACGTGAAATAAAGAGATCCAGCATAATGAAAGACCACATCGCGTCGCATCGAAGTTGGCATCGAGATCCTGGCGAAATTTGTATTTCGTCGGCTATGCTTAAGCCTGATTAGTGTGTCGCGCAATGGTGTTTTTTACCAGATAAAAGGCCGTAAGCTGGAATATTTTTTAGCTGGCTCAGCACCCGCTGGAAAGCTCAAATCTGGCGGCGACAGATGAACGGCTTACAGGACTGTTTGCTTCTCTTTTTTATGCCTTACCATCAAAGAAGGCAAACGCAACATATCAATGCACCACCGCTAAAAATGTTACAGATAATAAAAAGAAATAAGTATTATTTATGAATATACAACCATTCATTCTTTGACACGCCATCAGAGTACTATCTACGTAGGTCACGTTGAAAGTTTTTTGATACAGTAAAGCTACAGGGTTTTTTAAAAAACTTTATTCTATTTTTTCAACATATTTTCCCCCTACTTCAATACATTTACGCATTCGTTAAAACCACTTGTCGAATTCTTTTGAAATGTTGCTAATTTCCTCCTCAAATGTAGCGGGCCTCTTCATCGGTGGAAAAGTGGCGACCTCGTAACTTTCCTTTGATCTTAGGGAATAAGAAGTCGCACGGAGCTAGGTCCGGAGAATAAGGTGGGTAAGGCAACAGTTTGACACCCTTTTCAGCAAAAAAAATCGAGTGTTCTAGCAGCGCTGTGGGCGGGTGCGTTGTCATGGTGTCGTTGAATAACCCGCAGACCAGTTCTTGGACGGCTCTTGCACAGTGCTTGGAAAACTACAGGGACACATTTGGTTATATATCATCAGAAGTAACTGTTCTTTGATTTTTCAAGGCTACCGTTATGATGTCTCTACTTTTAGAAAAAAAAGATGCTACCATTTTTTTCCCAACACTTTTGGAAGGACAAATTTTCGTTAGAGGCTGCTCACTTTCAAAGCACCAAAATAATCACTGCTGTTTAAATTCGGGATCTTAATGATATAACCATGTTTCGTCTCCGGTTACGATATTAAAAATGTTTTTACTGTGCCCATTATCAAATTTTTCAAGCATAAACTTAGCCCAATCAGCTCTGGTTGCTTTTTACTCACTGGTCAACAAATGTGGCACCCATCTGGAAAGCAGCTTCCTTAGGTGAAGGTGATCATGAATGATTATTCAGACCGCTACCGATTCAATCCCCAGCAAAGCCCCAATTTCGGTGTATATTATATGTCGATTTTTTTCTACCATATTTTTCACAGCTTCTACAGTTTCCAGAGTAACAGCAGTGGGTGGTCGACCTGTGCGAGGTTCATTATCGAGTGAGACCCGGTCCCTTTCAAACTCAGCAAAGAAAATTAAAAACTGTAGCCTTAAAGGGAGCAACTCACAAAATTTTCGTGATATTCCGCTTGTTTTAGTCCCTTTTGATAGTCATACAAAATCATGGCTCGAATATTGCGACTACCCGGTTCCAGTTTCACGTTAGAATTCGGCAAGGCAACTACTGAACGATTCAAACGTTACCTTTGCGTGTAAGCACTTACAACTTTAGACAAAATAGGTGCGTGTTCGAACTTGTTTAAACTTGTATAGATTAGGAATATCTAAAGACTTTCAGCGTAACCCTTGTACATATATGAATAATGCAGGAGTATTGTTTTCAGAAACTCACTGGTGACCCAAGCCACCGAAAAAATCGTATCTCTCTCATCTTTCATTTATCATCAGAACGAACTAACTTCTGACCAACTTTTTAAAGCAGTCGCTTCAAAATTAAAAATAGCCATAATCGTTGCCAACATTCGACTTCTTGGAGATGGCATATGAAGAAGAAGATACACTGGTAGTATCCATCCTACCCTAGATACATCGTACTACTATTCCGTGCTCTCGGGCTACGGTGACTTTCGCTACCGGGATACATAAAAAACGACGCTGATAACGACTGTGAATCTGGAACGGCAGCCGCGTCACGTAAATTCAGGAACCAACGGAGCGAAGTGGAAAGGAAACAACGGATGTAACGGATGTGCTGTTGTGCTGTGCGCCAGTTGCAGCGAGAAGAGCAGGCCATCGCATCGACTGTCGTTTTTTACTGCCTACTCTCCTCTTCCGTTTTTTATCGGTCAGAAATGGCCCGAACTCGAAATGCCTTCACGCCCGTTATAACACCAAAGATATACGGCCTGATCTGGCCCGGAAAGACACCGGAACTGCGTTACGGATTTACGCGAGACCGGAGGAAGTAGCGCAGTTTGTGTAGCAGTTACAGCCAACTACATGGATCAATTACACTGCTTTTTTTTGGCTTTAGGTTGAAACGAGGCAGCAAGAAACTAGATTTTCAGAAGGTCCAAACGCACTGTTACAGCAAAAAAAAAATTGACTAGCAAACTTTATTCTATGGCTAGTTACCAAAAGTTTCAGGATGTTCCTTGTCTTTTGTAAGACGATGGGCACTATTTCGAGAGGAAAAAGACATAGGACACACTATTCTCGCCCAGAGGTCGATCAGGGCACTTTAATAAACAATCACAGGTTAGACCACGGTTAGATAGGTATGAATTACAGAGAAAAGTCACAGTAGTAACAAGACTAATCCTATTTACAACCGAATTTTTGACTCCATTAAAAATAAGAATAATATAACGCAGATCTTCTTGTTATTGGTAGAAAGAAGGTACATAATATTGTATGGTTGAGGAACCTTTAATTGTAGCAGCCTTTCTTTAAATTTAGATGCCTAATTAGATTGTATTTGGAGCAGTACAAGAATATATGTATATAAGTCAGCAATATCTCCACAAGTCTCACACAGATTACTACTAAGGACCTTGATCTGGTATAAGTGGGCTGGGTAGCGCATGCCCGTGAGTAGTTGTAATTTTCATACCAATAGTTACTTCTGATTTTAGGTTCTAGTAGCGTATATCTAGTTGGATTATCCATACAATAATCGTCATATCTTTCAGCCCATTTCCGAGTCAATTTTAACCGTTCGTACATTGTTAGGGGAATTACACTGCTTCCGACTTTGTGTTCAAAAACGTTTCGATTGATATGATAATACCTAGCAGGAGCAGATTCAATATTTACAACTTGATTGTATTATGAAGAAATAGTGATTGACTATTGACATCTTCCTTGTTTCAGACATACGGCACTCTTAATTAACCGCAATTAGGCTGCTCTGTTCTGTAGGTCCCTCCACTGAATTCCGTCGATAAAGTGCTCCCTTCCACGGCCGCCTTTGTCCTCTTATAAACGAATTTAGCATCCAGTCACCACCCATCGTTCTCTGACAAAGGCAGACAGCCTAGCACGTACGAGGGACGCAAATATTATCTCTGATTGATTTCGGGACGCAGAATAAATATCATTCTAGGAGTCCATTAAGGAATTCGACACACTTCCAGAGACGTTGAGAAGGCGGGGCGGGAGGGGGGGGGGGGTACTCAGGGATGGATTAATCATTAGGCAGAGTAGGCAACTGCTTAGGGGCCCAGCGTCGTCTAGGGGCCCGTGCACGCACCAAGAAAAAAAACGTTCCATCGAACGAAAATTTTTGTTGAAAATTTTTATGAAATTGTTCATTAACAGTATTATTTTATTGCGATACATGACGATTGATGAAATACTTCATACATACAGAACCATCAAGATTAGATTTAAAATAACCCTGTCGTGTCTCATTTCTCTTTCCTGTCCCATCACGAGACCTGTTTTTGTATTATCACATAAGACATTGAAATAACGGAATACCTGGAGTCGATCATCTGTAAGTTACTCACATCCTTTCATCAACTTAAAAAGACGTGATTGCATTGCCTAGGGGCCGTGACAAGATTGTTGCCTAGGGGCCCAGACAGGGTTAATCCAGCCCTCTGCGGACTCACGCAGTCAGCTGTTGAGTTGTGGAATAGGCATCTACGAATAGAGTTCGGTTTAACGCGTAATAGAGTCAGACAACAATCCTGACACAAAGAAGACGCAAACTCGTTGGGGGGACGGCCAATACTTGAATCATCTTATATCAAGGTCAGAAACTCGCAACGAAACTGCACAACTGATTGCTATGAAGCTTTTCACCACATAAATGCGTTGATAGATGGGACCTTTATCCATGATTAATTGAGTTGCATCAATTGCCGCACATATAACTGACGATTGTATCCACCATGGCTTATTCAAAACAGGTGATACATGTTGTAGAACTCTGTAGTGAGCAAATCTTCGTTTACGTAACCCGTGGTAAATTGTCTCGGTACGCCGCTGGACGCGTCCCGTAGATGTATATCGACGATGCTGCTGTCGAAAGCACAACAACGCTTTCTTCGGGAAAAGCTTTCGGACGCCCAGTGTTTTTTAGATGGATACAACCCAACCCTTCTTTGGCATTTGTTGAAGCTGGCGTTTCTCAAGGGAATCCATTTTGTCGGATTTTTATACCGAAGCATATTTAATCTTTTGTACTAGATGACATTGCAATATTGATACGGCCTAAGACCTGCATTAGCATCAACCAGAAAACTGACCATCATTTTATCTCTTGTGTCAAAGAATTAACGATCATTATACAGTATGGAATTATATTATGATTAATATAAATGCAATGTACTGTTGATTTCAGTAATATATATTATTATATCATTATTATTATTATTGTTTCACAAACACGTTTAGATCACTTCACTTCATATTCCGATGATCTGCGGCGTTCAAAAATCGTGAAATTGTTAGTAAAAGTAGTTTTTATGAAACATTATTTTATACATTTTTTTTTTGTTTGCGGCACACCATCGTGTTTCGCACGTGCCTTTTCTGCTGTCATAAAAGCACAAAGCTTGAAATGCTCAACGAGAAAGAGTGCTTTAAAAACTGTTTCACTTTATGACGTGTACACGTGTGGTTGTTTTGTTTTGTTTTGTTTCGAGTAGAGACATGCATCTGCCTCGTTCTATGGCGTAACTAGAGATCTTCAGAGTAGGGTTTTAGTCTGGCTACGCAGAGTAACGAAAATGAGGAAAAGTTATTTTTTTCTACCGTTTTACATATAAAAAAAATATGGAATTATTTCCAATATATGTCTAGTCCTTCCTTTCTATTAAAAAAGTATGTCAGAATATTTCATCACTCAATCCTGCACTCTAGATTTAGATATTTTGTTGTACAGTCAAACGATCAACCTTTCTAGATGCCCCGAAGCACCGACATTTTTCTGTGGCGAACAGAATCTGTAGTAACCTAATAACAAGCTATCATCTATTCGTTACAAATGTTTACATGCAATTAAAATTAATTGTCGCGTATACAACATCTCGTTAACATCGGGAATCGCGGATGGCTGCTCTTAATTAGAACGAACGAACGAACGAGAAAGTACATAAATGAATACGGCCACCACCGCAGCATATATCCCCCACCATCCCTTCATCCCTTTCCCTCCCACTCCCGTCCACCGCAAACCGAATGTGTCGCGTCGCTTTACGGATTTATGGGAATCACATGGCAGGTTGAACGAATCCGATGCCGACCCCCCCCCCATATTCCCTCATAAAAAAGCAACTAATCCAGCGAATGAGATCGACACAATTTCTCTAAAACCGTTTTCCTTGCACCTCAGTATCAAGTTTATGGCCTTCACATCATTTTAAGAAATAAAATTGACTAACAAAAAATACCAACCACCGTTTAACCCACAATGAGTCATAAGATATTCCAAGTGAGTATCTAAACATTGTAATCTGTGTTGCGCAGCCACGGCGCGCCGCCAAAAAGATGAACATTTTTATAGCTGCCCTAAAAGCTGCCTTATCTGAGGAGTTTTATGGTGTCCCAAAGTTTTATGTCTCCATCAAACTTTAATTGAGCTCACAGCAGCTCACGCTCTCTAGATGGTCGTCGTTAAAATTAATTAAGAGGATGTATTTTAAACCATGACAAACAGCGATGTGCAATATAAATATGACTTTTTATTGTACATGGCAAACGATATAGAAAGAGCATATACTTGACATGTTACAGTTGAATATTGTCAATTACAGTGATAGAGTCACATACTGTATAGAGTAAAGTTAAACATATAAGGTTCCTTCCTACAGAGAGTTCATTCGAGACCGGAACATTATGCAGAATGGCTTAAAATGGAGGTCTATAAAAATAATCTATCCAACCTCCTTTTATTTCTGACATACGCTTCAAAAGTCGAACGAGATTTTATTGTTATGAGTGAGATTGTTTATGCGACTAGGATTAAGGAATGGAAAATTAGTGATGCAACGACAAAATAAATATTTGATGATTAGGCGTTCCGAATGAACATTTCTTTATTTGGTCCTGATACAAAAAGAAAACGGGTCCATACTTTCAATTAATTTAACACTAAACCACTATTTGACTTAACAATAAAAGTTGTGGAAGTTACTCATTTCAGAGAAACCAACTGTTAGTTTTAAATGCATTTTTCATACAAAACAATGTACCATCGAGATAAAAAGTACAGGTGTTATTCATCCTTTCTTTACATAAACTTAACAGAGGAACACAAATCTAGCAGACGGTATACGCTATAAATTTGAGTTCATGAAAATTGAACTAAGATCAGTCTCTCTTCAAACGAAGAACTACATTCACAACTTTATTCCGTGTTATCAACATATCCTCCCCCTACCTCAATGCATTAGATAAACCCTCTTGTCAAATTCTTGTAAGCAACGTTCTTTTGACACGTTGCTAATTTCCTCCTCAAATGCAGTGATTGCCTCTTCATCGTTGGAAAAATGGCGACCTCGTAATTTTTCTTTGATCTTCGGGATGAGACGAAGTCGCACGGAGCTAGGTCCGGAGATTAAGGTGGGTGAGGCAACAGTTTGACACCCTGTTCAGCAAAAAAAATCGAGTGTGTGGGCGGGTGCGTTGTCATGGTGCCATTGCATACCCCGCAGACCAGTTTTTGGACGGCTCTTGCATAGTTATATTGGTTAAATACCATTCAGAAGTAACTGTCCTTTGATTTTCCAAGGCTACCGTTGTGATGTATCCACTTTTAGAAAAAAAAAGCCCATTTTTTTCTAACATTCTCAGAACGACGAATTTTCGTTGGAGGCTGCTCACTTTCAAAGCACCAAACTAATGACTGCTGTTTAGTTTCGGGATCATAATGATATAACAATGTGTCGTCTCCGGTTTCGATATTAGAAATGTTTTTACTGTGCCCATTATCAAATTATTCATGCATAAACTTAACTCAATCAACTCTTGTTGCTTTTTGCTCACTGGCCAATAAATGTGTCACCGCTTCCTTAGACGAAGGTGATCATGAATTATTGTTCGGACCGCCGATCCAATCCCCAGAGAAGCCTCAATCTCGGTGTAGGTTATATGTCGATATTGTTTTAAATATTTTGCACAGCTTCTACAGTCCCCGGAGTAACAGCAGTGGGCGGTCGACCTGTGCGAGGTTCATCATCGAGTGAAACCGGGCCTCTTTTAAACTCACCAAACCAATTAAAAATTGTAGCCCTTTCGTGTCATTCCGCTTGTATTAGTCCCTTTTTTAAATCATGACTCGAAAATCGCGACTACCCGGTTCCATTTTGACGCTTAAATTCGGCCAACACTTAGATGCATTCGAGACCGTGGCAAGGCAAATACTGAATGGTTCAAACGCTCCCTCTGCGTGTAAGCACTTAAAACTTTAGAAAAAATAGCTGCGTGCTCAAACTTGTATAGATTAGGAATATCTAAAGATTTTCAGTGTGACCCTCGTATATATACTGCCACTTATACCACCTTCTAAGATGGCCTACGGATCAGATCTCTCGATTTAAGGTGTCCTCAATTTCTAACTTTAATGTATTCAGACGCCAGTTTTATATTTTCATGTTCCAAATTGAATCCACGTGTAATACACCGGACTAGCCGGGTCTTCCTTTTAACCTTTCGCCGTTAGGATGACATCATCATACCCTCGTCAAAGTCCCCCAACGCCGCCCAATTCTCAACTTTAATGCCTTTTTAAACTGTTGCTGCCCAGTTGAGAAATCTTGATTACGTTTTAATGGGGACGTACTATCAAAGTTTGCATATTTCATAGAAGCACAGACTGGTGTTGAATGTTCGGGGATTCTTAGCAAGTGCAAGTTTATCCAACGGGTCTCCTGAGAAACATAAAAAATTCTTTGAGCGTTGGCGTGTGGAGTAAACGCAATTCAGATTAGAAGAATAAGTCAAAAGAGTCGCACAGTTATGTCGGTATGAGTATTTTCTTCATTTTAACGTAGGTAGTGAAACGTAAGTCAAATAAATAAATAATTACATAAAGCATTACCTGGTAGAGACAGACAGACAGATCGACGGAAATGAGTTACATGGTTTTTCGTGAATCTCGAATTCTAAATTTTTCTAAATTAGGAAATTCAACAAAAGTTTGATTTCGGACTTCCATTGTCTATAAAATTTTGAGTATCACGACGTTTCGATTGATGTGCTATCTTCAATCGTCTTCAGGTGAACTTTATAGACAATGGAAGTCCGAAATCAAACTTTTGATAAATCCACCTTGTCTACAAGTTTCAAGCAATAGGAAATTCAAGTTTGGATGGTCATTTTGTTCTTTAAAACTTTATAGTTCTTAGAGAAAATATTCTACCATCAATCATGAGTGATGCTACATGTTTCCCTCCTTCCTCTCTCTTCCGCACCGTCCTTTCAAAACATCAAAGTTAAAGCCTTACCTACCAATCTACCTCGAAATAACGCGATATACGCCGCCAGAGATATTTTGTATAAGTGGGCGAACTGGGTGCCCCTCGTTGTATTTTCCAGCATGCGGCCGTTATTTTTAGATGGTTTTGCTGATAGGGTGGCCGCTTTAAAAGCACCGAGGTCGAGTCGTCCTTTTTAAAGGGACTAAACAAAAAGCGAACGATATCCTACTTGATTTTATGGCGATCGCCGGAAATTCTCCCTTTGCCGTTTCGTTTAGCTTCAGGTTATGGAGGTCGATATCGCAAGGGAAATTACTTTGATGGGAGGCACGTTGGACGAGATGCGGTTACATAACTGGGATATTTGGTCATGAAAGAAAATCCTGTTCTTAGTTGCGATGATGGATATTTTAAGTTATTGTACATATACCGGGTGGGTCCATTCAACTTGAGACAGCAGTATTGCGTGAAAACGGTCAGTTTTTACATAGAAAGTTCTTGTGTGCGATGGGAGAGAATCAATTCTGACTTATTTTCTACATTGACTGCATTTTTTTCAAGGTCAACCATGCATTTTTAATGGGAATATATATTTTTTATTGCAGAATCTTGCTCGACGTCAGAAAACAAATACCTTTGGTTCAAATAATTTTGAAATCCTATTGCGACTTAAGTAAATTTGGTTTATCAGAAAGGCTTTTCTTCTCACGAAAGCATGAATAACGTAGTTATCATATGGGAAACCTTTAAATTTATCATAACGAATATTAAAAATGATGGCAATACACATTACAAAGTTTTCGTGATAACCAAGAAGAGTTTCTTCATTGTTTGCTCTACAAGCATATCTTGTGCGTTACATTATATTTTCCAATGTAGTGGGAGCTTCTCGAAGAAACAACTTATTTTAGATGGCCCAATAAATGAATGCCGAGAGGGTTTAAATCTGGTGACCTAGCAGGCCACCTCATCATATCCATCGATTAGGGTTTTTCCGATCCAGCACTTCCCGAAAAACTCTGGCATAATGAGCAGGGCAGCCATCAAGTTGAAACCAATTACTTGGCCTTTCTTTAAGTGGCATATCGTCTATTAGCTCTGGTGAATGGTGTTGTAGAAAGTCTCGATATTTTTGCTCATATAATGGCCCTTCAATAAAATATGGACCGATAAACCTGTCATAAATAAATCCGCACCACATATTCATCAACGAAGAGCACTGATGTTCCACTTCTGTCAACCATCGCGCATTTCACAATATCCAGTAGTGCATAACTATTATGTCACTTCATTTCATCATCTGAAAACAAAAAACAAAAGAAAAAATCTATATAATTCTATTTCATTTCTTGCCTACTGAGAAAATACGACTCGTCCATAATTTTCCAGAGGAAAGATAACTGCGTTAGAAATTGAGATATCTAAATTTTTTTTTTGCCCAAATTAAAAAAAATATTAAATGTGCAATTGCTGCTACATATCTATTATGGTTTATTTGTTAGTACAGTAACGTATGGTATAATTGAATGTAAATGCATATAAAACGGCATTATTGCCATTAGACAAACTGCTAAAAAGAGTAATGAACATCATATGAAAAAACATAAATACTGACTTAATATCAATGCCATTCACAATTAAACGAACTTATATTTTTGTATCACTTTACCTTAATTACATTTATCTTAAAAGCATTTATAGTAGCACAATTCAACTACCTAAAACAAAACTGGAAGTTGTCAAAAAGTGTCATAAATATAGTGCAATACTAACTTTTAATAAATTACCGAATGATCTCAAAAAAATATATCTAAATAGTTCAAAAGGTGATAATGCCAAGTTTAAACTAAAACAATTTATTAAAAATATGAATGATTGGTACAATGTTAAACAGCGATAATACAATTTGAACTTCTGATGCTGTTTAATTGTTAATTAATAAGAATTATATTATTAATATAATTAGATTAAGTTAATTTTAATAAATAAATTGTACTATGCCTGCACACGGGTAATTTAACCCACGTAGGCGTAAATAATTTGAATTTGCGTACTTTATATTTTGTACCTGGTGAATGAATAAATTAATAAATACTAAAAACATCATTGACCCAAATCTCGGAAACGCTGTCAATGTCGAAAATAAAAGTCATCATTAACTCTCCCCCAATACACCCAAGAACTTTCATCTGAACGTTTTTTAAAAGAAACTTACGATTTTCGCGCTATACGGCTGTCTCAAGTTAAATGGACCACCCGTTATGTGTTCTTTCCGGTATCGACTTTCTCATTTTATGATAAAACCTTTGAACCTGCACAAAACTGAAAAATATCAAACATACCTAGTCTAGTTTTTCATTAAATTGCTTAGAAAAATGTTATCTGACACCTAAGGATCCATCATTAAAAATATGCCTATTCTCGATACCGTAGGTAGAATCTTATAATTAATATCATAATCAAGAATACTAGCTCAATGGACTTGCTGCTTTGAAGTACCCCACCAAAAGTAGTATTCTCAAAACCCCAAGAATATCCCTTATCGATGAGACACTCATTTCATATCTTCATTCTCTTTGAGAGAGAAGCAATAATTCCAAGTATCGCCAGAGGGGCGGCAAGAGAATTTCTTAATCTTGCATCAGCCATGGAACTTTCTAGAGCAATGATTGAAATAGGACATTGCCGAGTTAAACTGGAAAGAGGAGGAGAATTGCGTGATTCCAGGAAAATTGGAATTGTTCCTGTACACTTCAACTATACGAGTACATTTTCTACTCTCCACTATCTCGATCTGATTAAGTAAGGAACTGTTATTCCTTACAGGTCAGCGCAATCCACTGCTTGCCATGGAGAGATACGTCCAGACGAGGACTTGGGACCAGCAAACGAATCTCACTTAACCAATTAAATAACTTGAGAAATACATTAAAATCAAAGCATAAAATATCCTAAGAAATAAAATATTTAATAACATGAAATACCTTAATGAAATTTTGAAGGTGATGCTCAAGTTTTTCCAGGGGCTTTCCTTAAGCCTAGTACAACCGCAGGCGTCTAAAAATATGTCAAGGCCAAAAAGACTCAACTTATTCAAGACGTGGCAACCGTGAAATAACGTACAGTGTTACATTTAAACAGTCTAGTAGTAGAGCAATCAGACTTCTGAATCAGATATCAGACAGTCCGTAGCAATTGAAGTTGAAAAATCGAGTGGTAGGTAATAACGTCACAGCTAAAGGCTATTTTAATCAATGCCGGAGCACGGAAAAGAAATCGACTGTCAACGAAACAAGCTCCCAGATAAATAGGACGTGTTGAGAGATACTGCAATCGAGGGAGACTTTAGGTAGCGCAAATACACACAGTGCCGAATTGAAATTTGTGAAGTGAACGGTATATTATAGTGGTGCAGTATTTCTTCGGCTCACTATGAGGATTAGGGTGTATTATAGTCTTTTTGATATGGCGCAATACCGTCGTTCAATTTGGATGCGATTACTCCTTTTCTTTTGGTGATAGACGTTAGAACAAATTCAAGGAGCAGATGGAACTTTCAGTCACATACAGGATGATATCTATCTGTGTACAGCGAATTTTGTCGTTCTAATTTGTAGCACTAGGAGTTGGTAAAATGGCGGCAAACGGAGAGAGAGAATTTTATATCGGGAAACGATATAAAATTCTCTGCGGAATTCAATGACAGTTTCTTGGTGGTTTTATTATTTTACGAGACACAAATCCTTATAGAGCGGCGACGAGAGAACTAAACATGGTTCGTTTATGTATTTAGAGGCGCTGAATGCGAATATGAATATTAGAAAGGGCGAAAGGGAAGTCCTATTTTGAAGGAGATTCGTGCTCAGGTGCTCGTCAGCCCTCCCTAGGCTCAAGCCGAAAATGAAGGCCGGATTAGTCATCAATGCCCCTGAATTACCCAGAAAATGATGTTCCACCTTATTTGAAATAGTTAATGTTTTGGTGTAGGTATTTGTTGTCATAATTTGACATTCGAAAGGAAGTCGTTTTTTGATGATTTTCGCCTCGATTCCGGAACGGCGACGAGCGAACTAATCTCAAAAAACTTTAGGTATTCGGTGGTGCTTAACGCGATTATGACGATTAGAAAAGTGTGAGTTGTCAGGTGAGCGATCAGAGATTCGCCAGGGGCTCTCGTTCAAGTCCGGGCCCAAAATTGAGGCTGGATTCGTGATGAGCGCCCCTAAATTAGCCTGGAGACGACTTTTCGTATTGTTTAAAAAAATTCGATTTGTCGAGCTAAAGTATGCGCAAAAAAATTTCCCCGTTCGTTCCTTTACGTCGACTTTTGACTCCTCTCTCGAGGTGAAAACCAGTTTAACTTACTACTATTTGACTTTATCCGATGTATATTTTTCCACTGAATTGAAAAATTCAAAACTGTAAAAAATATGTTTTTCAAACAGGTCAAAAACTTGTTTCCTGTGTAATTTTAGGATGCTGATGACAAATCCGACCTTCGATTTGGCGCCGGATGTGAGAGGGGCCGAGGAGGTACCGGGCGAGCCAGATATGTCAAGAGCAATATATAGAAGAATAAATAGATCGAAAATTCTACCAGCTGATGAAAATTGAATAAAAAAGATCACTTTGATCATTCATTCCAGTATATTCAGGGCTTTCGGACCTCTACAGTGTCCATGAATTCAAATTCTGTATTTTGTTCCCATTATAAAGAATACATAGAAGAGCAATTCAATATATAGTGTGTTAATAGATAGTAACTAATGCCCATCGTCGATACACAAGAAAAGAAACACAACTCAAAAATCACATTTAATTAGGTACATGTAAGAATTGGCAGTCAATCATGTCTACTTTATTAGAAAAAGTGTAAACATTGTAATAAAAATGGTCTGTAGAACGTACCACTGACACTTTTTTGTTTAACGATTCCTCACCTCTTCTTCACATGAAATTCATCCCAATATCAGTTGTTTATAGCACGTTGCTTTATCTTTTTTAAGAACATCGACATCTTGCAATCTACGCCAAGTGATTTTCAGTGCGTTTATCAAAAAATAAACATTTCGTTGTATTACAAAAAGAGGTTAGGCTTTTAACCGAATATTTATAGAGAATAGTTACTCAAATTTACAAATATCACTTTTGGTAGGTAATTCAAATTGAATTCTATCAAAACCCACTCTGGATGTAATCACATTATTAATCTTAGACAACTAAAATAATCTGTAAGTGAGTCAATAAAGAGTAAAACTAGTTATGAAACATCATTTATGAATATTTAAAGCTGCTCTCCTGAAAAGCAAGAATATTGATTAGTGTTTTCATGATATGTGTCTTGCCCACAGGGACAAAACAGCTGAGGAAAACTCTGAATAGCTTCGATCTGGATACTGTCCAATCCACGCCTGCCGTGGGTTCCCACGAACCGGGTCTGGACTAGTGACATACATTCCGTAACAGCTGCAATTGTTCTTGCCGACCAGTCGTCCCGCGTTTCAAACGGACACAAAACGACGTTGAACATAAAAAAGCAATTAGCCTCCCTAACTGAGTTTCAGCTTTTCGACCCTCTAAATGATTCAACCCACTAGATGGTGGGGTGCAAGTGCAAGAATGACTGCTGATTTTGAAGTTTTCATGGAATTAAATGCTTGTTCCAGCAATTTAGTGGATTCAAATGAAAATCTACATGAGTTCGGAGAATGTTGAGTATAACGTGTCTATTCAGTCCGAATGTTGGCAATCATGCTGGCTGTAGTTATTTTATTCACTGCAAGTTTGAAGAGATCAGTTGTGGTTGTTGAGAAGCAAGTCTGCAGATTCTCCAGCCATGAGATACCCACGTCTACATCCCGATCCTCTTTTTCCCAAGACTTTGCCTTTGAGTTGTAATAGTTCATATCTGTTTGGGTTTCTCATGATGTATCTCAAATACTTGTTTTAATAATTTTAATTATTTCCAAATTCTTGTTCATACGATGTATAACGGTCTAAGTGCTAACATGGTCGGTATATGAAATCTTTAGGTTCCGCGATATAACCAGAAAGCTCAAAAATAATAAATATCTCATACTTTTGTTTCTACTTAGAATCGTATGGCACACAGTTTTTCCCAGGAACCTCCACTCAATTTCCCGACAAGCTACAAAATACCTCCTCAATTATATCAGACGATTTATTCAAGCTAACAATTAACATTTTGACCCATCATTCATGCATTTTACTCCGTTTACATGATCGCCAGAAGGACTGTGAATTCCCACAGAGAAGCTTTTTTAGAAAATATCAGATATGAAATGAGGTTATATTGGTAGAAATCAAACATATATCTATCAGGATATACAGGGCTACACAATTAGAGTAGCATGGATATAAGTAAATGTATTATAGAGTAGGTAGGTAGGTGACAAGTGACTTGTGACAGGCGACAGATGGCATGTGACATGTGGCAGGTGATAGGTGACAGCCGAAGCTAGTAAAAGCTTATCAAAAATAGGAGCAGATTAGAAAATTGGAACATTTAAAAATATATATACCACTAAGCAAAAAACTTAAGTAAGTAATGGTGTATTTAGTCAAGTGCATCGATATTCATTGAGTAAGTTTTACTTCCATCAGATTTCATTTTTTATCCACTCGTTACTTGTTTCAATACAAAAACAAAAATTGATTAAATATCCCTATGAAATGCCACATTGCCTGAACCATCACAGTTATTGAAGGAGATACTGTTACGATAAATTCAAAGCTCATCTCGCATTGACCGCTTTCTGTCACATAAATAGTGGAAATTTCATTTCCCTTCGAACACACCCAGCAAACACAAGTCATTTCCAAGAAAAATATTACGTTTCTAATATTGGAAGACCCAGATTTCTTTAGGAAAATATCATTCGGTCTCCCTAACGTATGCAGTTAGGTTTCCCTCTTATCTCACCGCCCCGGCTATATCAAATTATCCGCTTTTTCTCGACCTTTCATCTTCTTCCCGCTCTAGAACGTTTGCAAACCGGATACAACTTCTGAGAAGATAAAATAAGGCTTTATCTGGCACACCCTCATGAGACAAATATTCAGATGCAATTGCATAACTTAAGCGCAAGGTTATACAAATGAAATACTTAACGTACAACAATTTATTTTACATCAACAATAAACGGTGGTTGATTTTTATGAAAAATTGACCAAAAGTCGATAATTCGTCCAATTGTTGCTAAATTATGACACATCTGGTTTATTGTAGTCTCTCGTTCTAAAAATAATAATGGTCTCATTATGCGTTTCCATTGATTCCAAACCTTTAGTATTTGATTTTTTGATGCTTTATTTCCAATGTTACGTTTTTAGTTAAACTTGAAGAATGGCCGATTTGAAATATCTCAGATAAACAAATTTACGAAACTACTAAGGAAACCGATCAAAATCGTTTATACCAAAAAAAAGTGGTCAAATATAAAGAATTATATACATTTGAATATCACAATTCAGAGTCCATATCGATCTTATTCATATTCTTCTAGCGTACCCTCAATCCTTAGTAGAGAAAAAATATGTCCTTCAGCTTGATGTTGCCTTCAAAACTCACTTAATGGTTGTGTCTGCTACATTCTATCACAGAAAATAATATGTTGACAACGAAACTTGACAGCTTACGCCCAACCCGATCTCTTCCCAGAACAGCCCAATCAAATTTGTATTTCCACTTTAAAAAAAATCATATGAAGGAGACCGAAAATGTCTGGTAGAATCAGCAGACGCATACAAAATATCTTTCCAAAGCTGGAAAAGGATATGATGTATTTTATTGAATGTACACTATTTTGTTACGATAAAAACCCACAAATACGTTAAGTACGAACAAGACTCGAACCCAGCTCTCGTAGATTCCATGCTTACGCGCATGGCGACCGCACTGCGGTGTTGCCTTGTTAAGGTACGCTCCCGCTCGTGTGTTTCTCTGTGTTTCTCTCACTCCCAAACTGACACGATCTGGAGAACACTAGCGAGTATACGTATCTCCGTTGTTCGATGTCGCGTGATTTCACTACGTGAGAAATAGTAAGGAAGTACATACCCATATTGATTGGACTATACGTGCAATGCGATCTTTTCATAATTTTCAGCGGCGTTTACCAGCACGGGCTTTCCAATATACATTATAATTAAGAGTGCGTTGAATATTCATCAGCAGAGTTGCCAGATCTCACGGTTATTCGTGAGATTAGATGATTTTGTTTCTGGTCTGGTTTGAAGATTTTTAATCAAATGTATATCTAATTAAATATAGCAAACAGATGAGATACTGCTAATTACGATTTTTTAACGACATAATCTAAAACCAAAGCCTTAGAATTCAATAACTCCAGCTTTCCTTATGGCCCACAAAAATGATTTTCTCATCGAATGAAACGAGGGATTCCACTTCACTTCTCTTCACTTACTGGAACTTTATAAACTTGCATTCATTCTCTTCATCACTGGGTGATTTGGTTAGTCAATTGCAAAAGTGTGAAGCTTTTGTAGAAAACAAGACTTAACAGTAATTTTGTTAAATTCTGAAGGATATTAGGCACCTTTTGATCTTCTCAAGAGTTTTCTTTGTTAACTTTGACGATTTTCACTTTATATTATTTGGCAACACTGCTCATCAGCCGCCGTCACGCGGTGTTTTGTTTGTCTGAAAGGGGTGAACACCCTCGATAATAATTAAAATGTTCGTGGAAATGGAATTTTTTCCGACGTGCCCTCGAACGCCTGGAATTACTACAGAAATAAATGGAAAGCGTTTTTGCTATCATCAAAATTCCAAACATTCCTCTGTGTGCGCTATGCGCATATGTGTCTGTAGTTTCTATGTAGTTAAATAGGAAGTCAAATAATTTGTAAGTTTAACGATGGATTTATATATAATTTCTCAGCTGGCTATGACCGACATTGATTGAGTATGGACCATACTTTTTTCCACAAGTCTTCTTTTGGCTTATTCTTGGATCCCAAATGGGGGTATTAGCTTTACGCCATTTTTTTATATAGCACATAGAAAAAACTTATACAAGAAAAATTAAATATACAAAAAAAACAACGTACGATATCGATAAACAAAAAAAATCAATAATCGATATTTCCAGCGTAAATGGCTGCGATGTTGTGTTGCACATCTGTACATCGAAGTTCAGAGCAACCGCCAACCGAGGCGAGGCAGTCCTGTTTCTGACGCTCTGGCTGTCGATTCATCATCATACATCAAGAAAAATCCTGAGCTATCGATCGGAATTCGCCGCCGAAAGTCCCAGCGTTGCGTTGGCCGCCACACTAAGTTGTTGTTGATGAAAAATTCCGGGGGTTTTTCGGTGAGAGGCAGAGCGGGTGTCGCAAAATTGAGTTTAATGCACGTCAGCTAGGGACTTTTTTATTTCGTGTACATGTCGAGCTTTCCGAGCAAAAGTCGATAGAGCTGCTCGCGAGATGTTGTTGACACTGACAAATTTTTGCTTGTACGAGTCGAAACTTTAAAGTGACACGCTACTTCAGAAAACCGGAGCAGCTTTTATTTCTCGTGGATGGATGAGAAATAAACAGCGAATATGTGAATTAGAAGAGCCTTTTGCATATCCACCGGCTCCTTTAACAAAGCTGAATAATTTTACTCAGGATATTCTAGTAATGCACAATGGCTCACAGCGGAATAAGTATAGTACGCCGAGGATTCTTGGTCCAATTTGTGGTCAGTATAAGTCTGTTGCTCTTTTGGCTGAACAGCAGTCTGAAGAAAAATGTTGAATGGCTGCTACAGAATTGAGCCTCTGTGGCCACAACCTGCTATCAATAAGTCTAACAGTTTTGTGCCAGACTGGTATTAAGTTTTGAATCCCAGACACTTTAAGAATCTGTGAATACCCTTCGTATATGTATTTGGGATTGAGAAGTATTGATATATTAACTGGTCTTGCTATTTCAAAATAAAAGGTAATTGAGTTACGAAGTGTTTTCTTTAAGCTATTTTTACAAATTCCTCTTTCTACAATATATCTATAATACCCATTAACCCAAGTCACTTGAATTATGGTCTTATTATTGAAGTTTGTACGATCAACTAACGTATTTTACAAAATTAAATATCCAATACAAGTACGAAACGTCGAAGCCATTTTTATGAGTAACATAAAAGTTGATAAGCATTAGCATAGTATTAAATCTACCGCTCAGACTTCTATACAATCTTCGTCGGTTAAGTATTCAGGAACGAGAGGACGTACTGAATGGCTGTCAGAAACCAGGCGTAACGTCAATTTTATGCCCTGCTGTAAAATTCCATTTTATCTCAATTTATTCTGGAATCAAGTTTGCGTCGTCTTATTTTGGTTTTTTGATTATCAAACATGAAAACATTATCTGGCAGAATTATTTGGTGCAGACCAATCAGGGCCTTTTTCTCTAAAAATTCCACTTTCCAACTAACAATTAAAAGAGGTAGTAGGTAAAATTGTCATCATGTCATGTCAACAGTTCGCTGATATACAGCTAGAAGAGCGTTGTAGAAAGGACAAAACCCTGAGGGACGCCAGTGTTGATGGAAATGACTTCATTAGCATATCCATCCACCATCACAAATAAGAAGTGATCACTGAAAAAGCTAACAGGAGTCTCTCATGCTACAGCTTTATATATGTGGAGTGCAACGACTTGAGTTTCTCCATGAAGCTCAATTGCTCTACTCCACATATTTGTGACATAAGCCAGAAGGTCTCCCGTGGATCTATGCTTGCGATAACCATATTGATGATCAAGGTGCCTTGTACGTTGCACTCCCATTCACGCCATCTATTTTTCTGAATCGCTCTCACTCCAACTGCCACCGATCTGGGAAAGACACCCCACTCCGACCAGCCATATTCTGAAGAAATATTAACTATTCTCTTTATGCCGAACACTTTTACGTGTTAAACTTTCGAAAACCAAGCGACCTAATCTCAATTTTATGCATTCGTATGAAATTGTTTTCCTTCGATTGATTCCGGTGCGGTGGCAGGGTTTCGTATCATTCGCGTTCATGTATCATCCACCATTTTCTAGCTGGATCGTTTAACGCCACTTAAGATTGTTTAGTGTCGCTGCTAATTTGAAGCCTCGCTACACATGGAATTTGTATTTGACTCAGGAATTGTTGAAGGAAGAACGCGATGTTCAATCAGCACAGGTTGACATTTTTATACTTGAATAGTTAAGAATACGAAACCTAGAGTCCGCAAACTACAAAACTTAGCTGTGTTCTGTCACTGTTTAGTGAAGGATTACATTTAGCGATTTGTTTCAGAACTGTGACAATGTCAAATAATTCAATGCTACATACAATGACCCTGAAGGGTTGAAAGGCAAGTTGCGTTGCTATATATTTTTCAACAAACACTTCATGGTAATATTGTATATTTGGATTTTTGTACGTATCAGCAAAAGTACTTGGTATAGGAACAAAAAATCTAATTTAAAACTGAGGCGTGGGTGTATGTGACGTGAAAGAGGTAAATCCGTCTTTGATACAGTTCGAGACGGATAAAGGGAATTTTTAGAAGTTTTCCAGCAGCGCATTTCGTTCCAGTCGCTATAAAGTTGGACATTGTTGTATTTTCAATTCCATCCTGCTGGTCTTTTGAGGAAGAATTCACTTACGTGAACTTTAGGACATACGATATTTTTGAACCTAGGATGATATATTTCTCTTAAGAAATTCAAATCGATTCAGTTTTTACAGCTTAGAAATAGATAGTTGGGTTAAACTTTATATTAGATTTCAATCTTTTGGAAAAATATTCGTGGTCATCTGCTATTTGGAAGTAAAAATCTCTTCTTTTCGGTAAAGACACTCTGTATATTCTGTATTTTTGCTGATCGCATTCTTCTTATATCCCTTATCATGTCCCGCCATATCTCCCCATATTCCAGGCGTATAACTTTCTGTTAGGAACTCACTGCCGCACCATTTCTAAGAAATGCTGTGATTCACATTTTTTCCTCATAAACGCCACCGTGTGCCGTCGCAGTAAATTCTCTTCAAAGCTGAACAGAGACAGCTGAAAAATGTAAGACCATCTCCGCCGGAAAATATCCAGCAGTGATTTGAAGTTATGATGCAACCTCACGGACGCATGCATATAGACCGTTCCTAAGATGACATCGTTGCATTCTTGGTAGATATTGTTCCTTTACTTTCCTAGTCAATATGCAAAATATTGATATATTTTGTCTTAAATCTTATGTTCACTACTGCTCTGCCACACTTTACTTTTCCATTCTGTTGTATTTTAAATGGTGACTTCAAATTAAAAACTGACTTCATTGTTTCATATGATCAAATCATTTAAAAATGGCAACATTCAAGCAATGATCCAGCTACGCATAAAATCATCATTAAGATGTAACCTAGCACATTTCCATAATGAATCCAGTCCAGTTCATAACGTGACATTCCACTGCACTGTGTGAAAAAGTGGATAGAATTTTGATATACTGTGTAAGGGATGAGCCGACACCCCGGCTGAAATTCCAAAACAAAGCCTGTTGAAAAAATAATGGTTTATTACAGCCTATAGCTCCGTCGAAAATTGATACCTTTTTCACCGTTTTTCAGTTTCCCTAAACGACAGATAAATTTATAATGGAGCATGAAAAAATGAACGCTCTCTATTAATGTCGGGATGGTTCATAAAAATTACCATGGCACTCATACACTGAGTTTTGTCATCAACTGGAACGTGAGTTTCATTTAATTGCAGTGTTTTATTTTTTTGGAAGAACGTGGTTTTCTAGTATCTCGGTCTTTTCATTAAATTTTTGAAAATCTGATCAAATCACCCTGACAAATCCCTGACTGCTACTTTGACGTGTTCTTTTTGGTTTCGGCTCGTTTGATGAATGTAAGGTCATCAGCGACGTTGGCAAGCATCTCTTTTGCGACCTCTTCTCGACGCTCCTTTTGCAAAAAACTCTTGGTACCAGTCTGGTGACGGCGCACTTCATACCCAAAACATCAACCCAAACGTTTTGAATCTATCCATAAAAGATGTTTAGAGCGTTCGCTATATATCTAATGTGAACACGATGATTTTTTATACCAATTTCCTTCACATTTTCTTAGTTATCGTCGTCCTATATAAAAGTGTCCTTCCTCAACGAAAAGCCCCTCACAAATCTCTCAAAACACAGTCAGCGTGAGCACATGAGTATTTTTTTAAACCTATTCATACAATCCCACCATAAATCAATCCCTCGACGAAGAAAAAGCTCTTTCTCCTCCCTTGCGCGATCCGGGTTGACGTTTTTTGATAAAACAAATCCTATTTGCAGAAAAGTGAAGGCAATCTCCAAGTTCTCAGAGACTAAGCCTTTGTTTATTTAGAATGTCACTCGCTACTACGCGTTCGAGGGGCATCTGATACAGTGGCTGAGGTTGCAACGTCGAAAATTAACTAAGTTTTCAATGTACTAAAACTGTTAGATCAGAAATAAATCTGGTAATTAAAGGGGTTAATTGACATCAATTTCAATAGAATGCCAAAAATAATAAATGTAACAATTAGTAATAACAATAATTGAACTTCATTTATAGCTACATACATAAAAATAATTTCTAAAACTATGAATATGTGCTTCCATTCAAGTATACTATATCTTCCTATACCCTACACCTATAATTTAACTTGAGACAGCCGTATAGCGCGAAAACGCTGTGATTTTAGATGATATATACAAAAAACTGAACGCCAATATTTATTCGTACAGTAAAATTGTTTTCGTAGGTACAAACAAGATCATCCCCCACTTTATATTCATACCGCACAAATACACACGTCAAACGTTGCGGTCTCAAATCGCATTTTAGGCGCGGAATTTCATTCTTTATTCACCCTTTTCATCATTCTTTGGTAGGGACATGTTTCCGAATATTAAACAACGCACCGCCCAGATTCGTATTGGTATGCGGGGCTGGCAAACATCCCGATGATTTCATATCGCCAGACACTTTTGCAAAAACAGTTTTCGACTGATTTACATCTCGCGCCGATTCCTCCCTCCACATCCGTCACTGTCCGACACTCGTTTTTCTTTTCGTCGAATTTCTCTGGAAATTGTTCGTCTGCGAATGTGATCTATGACGTCGATAAAAATCGGAATCACTCTATCGTCCTCTGTAATTCCTTATAGTCTTTCTTCGGACAGAAGGAATAAGCCTTGCGATTATAAATTTCAACAGTTCAAAGTTATCCGAGATTAAGGATCTAAACCGAGTAGTACTGAATTAATTAGGATGACGCTAAGGTCATACAAATTTGTATCGCTCGAAGAAGCTCAAGGAACCAGCGTTCATTGCTAGCATCAACAGTGTTTACAACAGACCTATTTTGATAATCAAACCAATATGGCGTCCAATAACAAAATCAACAACAGAACAAACGGTTGATTGTTTCACGTGAAGACGATTGAGGATATCACATCAATCGAAACCTTGTGAAACGTAAAAGATCTCAAAACAGTGGAAATCCGAAATATTATCGAAACATCCTTATTGTCTACAAATTTCAAATACTGTTAAGCTGCTCAACGTGATTTTTTCTCTCTAAATCAAAAAGGTATGACCTAGAATTGTTTCTAGTCGAACCTTCGTATTCTGAACATCTCTCCATCGCTTGTAAAACTCTGCAAAGTCTCGAAAATACCCGAGAAATTGCCGTGCCTACGGTTTTTATGGAAATTTATTAAAAGCTTGTGGACGAGGAAAGAAATAGCGCCTCGCTTGGCGTTTTTCCTGGAAAAAGGTTCTCTTGGAAGTGTTTAGGGCCTGTTTCGAGTAGGGTATTTTCGTAAAGGAATGTCTGACATTTGTTATGCATGTACAAACACACGCACCGCAAATGATATATATGCGATGCTTTCAGCCACTTTCAGCAAAATAGGATGGAAATCAACTTGTTTCTACATTTTCTGTTGATTGTCGATTCTTTCACTTGCTTCGACCCCGCAAATGAAGTGAAAAAACGACGTAAATCTAATCGACTCGAACGTAGAGTTGTGATGTGCGATTTTATACATTTATTACCATAGTTTGGGGTGAGATGATTATCAAAAAAGCTCAGAGAATTCTATCTCAGCATAAAAAAAAATTCGTTTATGAGTAGTTTCAGTAGTTGTTTGTATCAGGACCAGTATCAAACAACCATAATATTAAAAGTAATATTATCCATGAAAATGCAGATGAGGTTGTAAGAAAGGAATCATCTTCCTCATTCATTGGCCCGATACCAGCTTTGGAGGTCCCTAAAGCCACAGTGAGGAACGAAGTCAAGGAATGCGTGAAACTACAGTACAAAGAATGCTGGAACGTGATGATTAGATGCAGGCATGTGAAACAATTCATTAGAACCCCATGGTCAAAAACATCTCTCGACAGGAATCAGCTAGGTATAGTTACTGGACTTCTCATAGGACACTGTGGCCTGAAAGAACACCTGGACAAACTAGAACTCTATATCTGAGACGTTAACTGCCATGCTCTAGATCACAAGAGAAAACAGATCTTTGGGAATCCTGTGCTAGAACTAATAGAGTTCAGTACTGTACCAGCAGGAAAACTGTAGAAACTAGTAAGAGTTCAAGACTGCTAGAATGGGTTCTGTAAGCAATGGTAGTAGAAGCACAAATAAACCCAAAGGCTACAGTGCTAACGAGAAAACCGATTTTATATTGGGGATAGATTTATTTTCCACGGAGAAACGGTCTCCCAGAGAACCAATCAATGAATACGAGTATGTTCTTGTCTTGGACGCCTTTAAGGAAAATCTCGATCTAATATGTCAGACTGCTCTGTTCTGCGAGTAAACTAATTTTCCAAACGTCAACTATAAAAAAAATTCCAAGTGTAATTTATCTTGGAATTGTGATGGTTCAGATGGTATTACGGTAATTTGTATTTGTCAGTGACATAGTATGATTCAGAACGATGCAAAATGAAATGTTGATAAAAATAATGGATTCCTCAGTTACTGTTGACGTTTGAAGGATGAATCGGCGTTCATTTGAAACCGAAAATAATTTTCTGCCAAGCCCAAGGAGAGACTCTTCGGAGGCAAGGTCAATGCTGGTGAAAGTGATCGGAAGTAAATATGTAGTTAGGTATTTATTGGTAGATAGCACGAATTTCTCGATACCCCTGGAACAAAGGACAGGTCATGAATGACTGCTCCTTGATAACATGCAAGTGAACTTTTAAGTTTTAGCATTAGCGTAATTCTCATAGTTCACTTTCATTCCTTTTTGATATTTCTTGAGTAGGACTCATCTTCGGTCGTTTGTCTCTGTACTGAGTCATTCTACTCGACTCCGATTTTTTCGATTCTAATAGTTTCGGCCATGCGTAAACCTTTCCAATGATTGCGGCAACACAAATCTCGGCCCACAAAATCAAATTAAATCCGATAGCAAACACGGTCGGTGTAGTGCACAAAAAGCGCAATATGGGATTTGCGATGAATTACGATCGGGGGAAAAACCTCAGATAATGCAGATCATTAGCAATTATGTGGAAGACCGTTCCGATATGTTATAGTTCAGACTACCGTTTCAGAACTAATGGAACTCGTTATAAGGTACACACATAAAAATAAATTTTTAATTCAAGAATGGCGATATTTTTATACTCTTAATGAGAGCAGCTTTTCTCACGCGAAGACCATTTATTCGATGAAAACATTGTGGTTTATTTGAATAAAAAAAAGTACATTCTTGATTGCAATACTAAATAAATATACGTTGCATAAAAATATAATTTTATTCACAAATATGATTTCTATGCCTTTCTAACAAGTACTCCACATTTTTTAGTAAGTTTATTATATTTTCCAATCGAGTTCAGATTACTTGGATCAAGAATACAAATATCTTGGAAATTGCACAACCTCCACTAACAATATGACATTTAATACAAACCGTCGAAAGTTATCATAAATGTCAATATGATATGGTCGGCCATAACCTATTGACGTTTGTGACAATTTCAGACGTTTTGTATTAAATTACTAAAGTAACTAAGTATATTAGTGGGGAGATTCCTTTTAGCTCATTCATTGTTTAATAACCAACTAGCGCAATCGGACCACGCGTTACGCTGTGCTCTTTAGGGTAGTCGAGTACCACACCAAATAAGCTTTCGAACGATAGCTGTAGCGTCCCTGTAGTTTTCGATATATATATTCAAACATTTAGATGGGAATTTTCTGGGAATTTTAAATTTTAGACAGCCTGTACATGCCAAATACTCCAATACGTTTGTCCTGTTTATATATCATGTAGTTTTTGAGATAGCTACTAAAACGTTTAAATGTAAATTATAGACCATATTTTAATTTTGGGCGCGCCCTGTATATCATTTAGCTTTAGAAATACCTATCGAAACGTTAAATATTAATTTTTGGTGAAATTTTAATTGGAGATACACCCTGTATATGCCATTCACTTCCACACGTTTTAGTTTTTGTATTTCATGTCGTTTTCGCGATATCTAGCAAAACGTTGAAAGTGAATTGTAGTGGAAATTTTTATTTGACACACCCTGTATATCCCAATCACTGCAATTAATATGTTTGGCATTCCTGTATATCGTGAAGTTTTACAAATACATATTATACTGAATTTACTAAATATATTAGTGGAGAGATTAATTTTAACTCATTCAATTTTAATATCCAATGTTTTGATATTTATGCAGAAAAAGATAATCTTTCGAATAAAGTTGGCTTGTAATTTCGAGAAGTTTTATAGAAAAGCATATGAAATTTTGTCATAAATATCTGTTACTTATAATTAACCGCACCCCCCCCCCCCCCCCAATTTTCATGATGATCCTACAAATAATTTATGTGGTATTGCACCGATTCTATACATAATAAACAAGGTACACATTTTTATAACAAAATCTGGAACGAAAATTCATTTATCCTGTCTACTAAAGAAACTGTAAAATATTCGGAAATGATACAATAAATTCGTATGAACATCTCAGTGAAACCCCAATTTCCCAAATGAAAATTTTCCATATTATCCGAACCATAAAATCGTGTAGCGTTATGTGAATACGACTGCCACAAATCCCTGCGCTAATTTAAATTTAAATGAAAATGCTCATTAGTAAAAATATCGTCCCTTTGCCTCGCGCTGGTTTGGTTGAATGTGTGCATATTGTGCTGCATTGCTGCTGCATCAACTATGGGGAAACTAGGCTCCCATTAAATTATTTCAAAAATACACGGACATATCCCAACTAAATCACTTGTGACATATCAATTTACGATTTGCCGCCATTCCCTGATGCTAAAAATTCGATACTACGCCATCGAGTTACTAGGTGGGAAAGGGAATACATACATTTTCTTCCTATGACTGTGTTTGAAATAATATTCGACTTCCCCAGTTGCGAGTTGGAATGTCCAAGAACACAAAGCTGTCTTGCAGATGAAATAATCGTGTACGAGGGTCACCCTGAAAGCTTTTGGATACAGAAAAACTACAAGGTTTTTTAAAAAAACTGTATCCTGTTTTTTCAAACATAATCTGCCCTTACCTCAATACATTTACGCATTCGGTAAAACCACTTGTCAAATTCTTGCGACCAACGTTCTTTTGAAAGGTTGCTAATTTCCTCATCAAATGCAGCGATTGCCTCTTCATCGGTGGAAAAATGGCGACCTCGTAACTTTTATTTGATCTTAGGGAATGAGAAGAAAGCGCAGGGGGCTAGGTATGGAGAATAAGGTGGGCGAGGCAACATTTTGACACCCTGTCCAGTAAAAAAATCTAGTGTTCTAGCGGCGCTGTAGGCGGGTGCCATTGAACTCTCCGCGGACCAGTCTTAGGACGGCTCTTGCATAAGACTACAGGAACACATTTGTAACTTTCCTTTGATTTTCCAAGGCTACCGTTGTCATGTATCCACTTTTAGAAAAAAGATGTAACTATTTTCTTTCCAACACTCTTGGAAGGCCGAATTTCAAACCACCAAACTAATGACTGCTGTTTAGATTCGGGATCATAATGATATAACCATGTTTCGTCTCCGGTTACAACATTAAAAGTGTTTTTACTGTGCCCATTATCCAATTTTTCAAGAATAAACTTAGTCCAATCAACTCTTGTTGCTTTTTGCTCGCTGGTCTTCAAATGTGGCACTCATCTGGAACACTGCTTCCTTAAGCGAAGGTGGTCATGAATGACTGTTCGGACCGCTGCCGATCCAATCCCCAGAGAAGCCTCAATCTCGGTGTAGGTTATATGTCGATCTTTTTTACCATATTTTGCACAGCTTCTACAGTTTGTGCGAGGTTCATCATCGAGTGAGACCCGGCCCCTTTTGAACTCAGCAAACCAATTAAAAACTGTAGCCCTAGAAGGGACAGAGTCCCCAAGACAACTCACTAAACTTTCGTGACATTTCGCTTGTTTTAGTCCCTTTTTGTAGTCATACCAAGTCATGGCTCGAAAATCGCGACTACCCGGTTCCATTTTGACTTAAGATTTCGGCCAACACTTGAATGCGTTCGAGACCGTGGCAAGGCAACATAGCTGCGTGTTTAAACTTGTATAGATTAGAAATATATAAAGACTTTCAGCGTGACCCTCGTTATGTTATCTGCATGATGAGAGTTTCACCAAGTAAGAGCATCTACAATCTACTTAACAAAGCTGCCTGTCCTATGAGATAAAATGAAACAAACAGGAATGCGATTTCAAGGTAGCAACACATTCCTCCCATTTGGGATCGAAGGAAAAACCACAAACAATCCTGGAGAGAAACATACGCTCCATTTATAGGTTGAGAGAACATTGATTAGATCTTTCCACGAAACTGAGTGACTGTCTATTAAGGAATTAGATAAAAATGTAATTGTTAAACTTTATAAAAGACATATTCTTTGACCTTTCTTGCTGTTCGATTCAACACTTCATAGATCTAGAAGGCTCACTAATATAACATCTGCACACACATTTGATTCGGTATATTGAATTTTTTGTTTCTACGTTGTGATTTTTTAGCCTTGTGTAGCAAAGAAAGGATCTTGGTGTATTCGTTATCTGAAAAACTGATCAGATATTAATTTTTTTTGCAAACATTTCTCAGTCTTTTTGATAATCCTTTTATATATGATATACAGAGTGTGCCGGTTGACGTTGATGGTTGTGGTTGAGTCATACGTGAAGAGTCAAGTATTCGTAATTGTGTTTTGACAAATGCTCAATTACAATCATTACTCATGTAGATTGTAGATGCTCTTACTTGGTGAAACTACTCCATCATGTAGCTAAAACTTGTGTAGTTATCACTCAGTTTCACAAATACAACAACTGTCTATCTACAATCATTACTGCCAGAACGTTTTCTAATACTTGTTTCTCCCTATCAACAATATATTGGTTCGAGTGGATCTGTGTTTCCCTGTCAATCAACTCAAATACCTACCTACTGCTTACATATATACCGACAGGAATTCTAGAAGCTAATCAGACTTTCACCACCCAGTACATCCGCATACATTTGCAAAAAAATCGTCTGTGAACTGGGAAATAATTTAAAGCCTTTTGTCCAGATTTACAGTGGACTAGACCGTTTTGTACAGCAGCGACTGATTTATGGTCTTTGACTGCTGTAAATTATTGTACAGGCCCCGACGCGACGGACGTTGTTTAATGCACTCGTTCATTCACAGCATGATGACGGTTCGCACCATATGAACGAACTGTTCCCTTGTTTCCTAATATACATACTAGAACGTTCTTCAGACTCCGAACCTTTTTTATAGATAGCCAATGAAAAGGCACGTTTCGTAGTGGCTGCGAGAGGTCTATTCACGTTGACCTTCAAACACTGTAGATTGTAACCATCAGGGAACACACTCCCCACAACTCCAAGGTTCTCCAAAAAAACGACTTTTGCTGTACTGATGAGTGCCGACCTAGCGAGGCCGACACTATGATCGGGCTATGTTATTTTTTTTTTTTGAAATTTGTAAACAATGTGGATATTTCAGTGATACCGTTTTGAACTTCTATTGCCTCGATTTTTTTATTTGTTTTGCCTTTCGCAGCATTTCGATCGAATTTCTCAATCGTCTATATTCTGTTATTCCTCTTTCACCATAATCTGACGGTCTGACGATGATTTTAATAAAAATCGGAACGCGTCACTAAAAGAAAGAGTTTTATTTGTGAAACTGTGTGATAATCACACAACTTTTTATCTACATGATGGAAGAGTTTCACCAAGTAAGAGCATCTGCAATCTATATGATAATAAAACGAATTATACAGAACGCGAAAATTCTTTTGATCACGATATAATTCTCGTTCATGATGAATTGTAACGTTTATCTTTGGGACATTTAACAACCACACAGCTTGAAAGACAACTGTGGCATCAAGTTGTATGGAAACAGTGCATGACAGTGAACTAACAATATAATATTACCTACTTATCCATAATTTCCCTTCCGTGACATGCTGGAAAACTGAGGCATACCTACTTATTCATTTATTCTCTCTATCCTAGTTGGATAGGTCATTAAGGCAATTTTGATATACTGAAGTGCTATACAAACACTGTTGCATTATTTATTTGCCGGGTCACGAACCTTCTGATATGGAATGAAAAGGTTTATGCTGCGTGACTATACAGATACTGTTTCAGGCAAATTGAATGTTTCAGAATACTGCAATGGAGACCTACAGATGCAAAATCCATGTGTAGATTTTTCTAAATAAGAAATTATCGATAAAAATAAGCCATTTCCTTAACAAACCACTACCAGGGCGAAGGTATGGGCCATCTGTAGGTTTAGAGAACATTGATTAATAAAACTGTCAACATTCAAAAGGATTAATATCCACTATTGAATCAAAGTTTTGTTTGTTTTTTGACTGCAGCTTTCATGAAACTGTGTAAGATGTTCGGAATATATGATGTTGACGTATTTTGTTACCGATTTAATATTAACTCATAAAATGCTGGTATCAGAGGAGTTGCCTTAGAATTAATTAAAAGCTACCTGAATGAAAGGCAGCCATTTGTAAGAATCAAAGATACAAACAGTGATCTAAATATTGTTAAAATTGGTGTGCCACAAGGCTCCGTATTAGGTCCATTACTTTTCATTGTATATCTGAACGATATGTTTGAGATCTGTCCAAACATTTTTGCTTTCGCAGATGACACTGTAGTATTGTCTATTGAAAAAACTTGGAATGATGCTGAGAAAAAGATGAATGCAAACCTTAAATGTTTGAGTGAGTGGTTTATAGATAATAAGTTGGCTGTAAATGAGAAAAAAACTGAATTCATCACTTTTGGGTGCTATACAGATAGTTTACCACAAAAAAATAATATATATATGAATGAAATGTCTTTAAATAGAGTTAATCATGTTAAATATCTTGAAATAAATGTCGATTGTAATTTGAAGTGGGATTTACACATCAAAAGCATAGTAAACAGAACTAGATATTTCCTATATATAGCTAATAAGCTCAAATATCTTCCAACTAAAATACTAGAAACAATTTATTATGGTTATGTGTATAGTATACTTAACTATGGCATATTAGTATGGAGAGGTGCATATAAAATAGAATTGTTGAAATTAGAAAAATTACAACTGCGTTCCATAAAATTACTTGAAGTAAATACCTTGCCCACAGTTTCTCAATTGTATGTAATCAAAGCCATAATGTATCACTATGAATCCTTATCATCGCAATATACTACATCATCTAGTATTACTAGGAATAAATCCTTAGATTTTCCTAAGTATAAAAAACGGTAACAAAGAAAAAATGTTTGTACACTGCCACAAAGTGTTTTAATTTATTATCTAATGAACTAAAATGTCTGATGCATCAAATAAAATGATAAAGAAAAATATCTCTCTATACATTAGATTACTTGAATTTTGACTGTAATAACTGGTGAATAAAAATATGTCTAACTAGAGTATTGAAATAATGATGGGAGATTGTATATTGTATATTCTAACATGATTGCCTTAATATGAATTGAGTAATGAAATAATGATGAGCTGTATAATAAGTTTGTATATTCTATTATGCTTGCCTTAATCTGAACATGTGAACATTTACATTTAGATCTTGTATATTTTGTTTTATTTTATTTTTGTATACATTTTATACTAATTGTTATAATTATGTTATGATTATGTATCAGGTATTTTCTTTCTTTATTTTCTTTGTAATGGCTCCTGAGCACAGAGGGTATTCCCTCTCTTCAGGTTTACTTGTATCTCCTATGGAGAATGGATACTTATAAATTGCCAATAAATAAATAAATAAATAAATAAAAGTACCGTGCTAACCTACTTTCAAATTCTATATAATTTGGCAAAGATATTGTTTGGTATTCGAGGCATACATCAAACTTGAACAAGAGCTTTCGCCGGAATATACAGAAGGAAATAAAAGACGTAATAAGCTGAAATATCAGGAGAAAGAAGTTTTATTGACATTGTATGAAGGCAGAGAGAAAGATAAACGGATTTAGTTACAATTTAGCTCGCTGCGAGGGTCCAAGAGACGTGACATTCTTTGAAGCTGCGCAGATTTTCTTACCGGGGCGGAGATAAAATTCATAATTGGGCTTTGTAGCCATTGTACTTACAATCTCACAACGGATATTTTTCGCGTTAATAATATTCCTAAAGAATAAAATTGTTATTACAACATTACATTGTCTATTATGTTTTGAATTTTACAACATTCATTAGATTATACCATAATGCGATTAATGGGGTTGTTTTAGAAAAAAATACTGGAATATTTGTTTGATAATTGGAAGTAAAAAACCCCAAGACGAGTCTTACATAAAAAAAATTGAGTAGTGTTCTTACAACTTCTGGTCTAAGATTCATACCGTTATCGCTATATATTTCTTTTTTTTAAAACAGCAGTAAGAAAGATGCTGCATAAATCAGGTTGTTTCTACTAATTTGCATTCATAATTCATGAAATCCTAGCAAGCAGCATGACTAGCGAGCCATTCAATTGTCGGGGATTAAATTTATTTCGAGAATGCCTCGTTTTCCGCTTAGGTATTTAAAAAAAGTTCCGCCTGGTGGGTGAACTTTTTCCTGAGAGAACTCACTCGCCTTAAAACTTCAAACGGCGTCTCGATGCTTTCGTGGAAACTTCTTTCTCACCACCTCTGAATACGAAAAAAGTGGCTGCAAAGACAAGGAGGTGGATAGTGCATAGTATACTGGGTGTCCCAACAAAGTCAGAAATTAGTTTTTTGCGGACAATCATTTAAAATCATATTAGAATGAAAGGGTCCCTTGAAGCCAGGCAGCCTCAAAAACGAAATTAGTTACCATCAATATGTTTTAAACTTAATTCCAAAAGATAACTAATTTGGCCAAAAGCGTAATTTCTGATACAGCGTCAACCTAAATAACGCTATTTGCTCCTTAGCCACAGGATTGGCACCGACTTCATTTATAGGAACAACCCCCAAGCCTTCTCTTTATCCCAGAATAATCACCTTTGTTTACCCGAATACAAATATACCCTCTGTCCTCTGTGATCTGGCCGTTCTTTTATTCTTGTGTCTCGTCATTCGCCATCCCCTTTCCTGTTTGATTATCACGAGCCGTGGCTGAACTCTCAACAAGGCAAGTAGAAGCAGGATCGATCCCCCACCCGCATTCGGGGACTTTTCTTTCCGCATAATAACCTTCCGAATTGGGATTGTCCTGGGGTGACCCGACGGACGGACGTCGACGTTAATATGGATGAGGAGAGAAAGGGGGAAGCAGGGTCCATACATATGTCCATTTGTATAGACGGCCGCGTTGACAATAATGTATAGCGTACGGTCACCCTTTTGAGATGATCGTGATGATGATGATGGTGTGCTGATATGCAGTTGAACGCGATGTTAACCATGCAATAAGTTGATATCGCTGGATCTTTTATCACGCTTTTAACCGACTTTAAAAAAGGATGCATTTCCCAAAATTAAATAACCGCGAACTTAAAAGACTTAAAATAAGTTTCTCAATTCGGTTGTATTTTTTTAATGTTTGTTACCTCAGACCCATTTGGAAAATTCTTTTTTATTTGGAGGAATGTACTTTCCATTGTTAACAAAATCCAGTTCTGATGATGGGGATCTATGCGGTATTGTGCGAACTACCCAAATTTATAGGCATACATATAGCAATTTTCATATTCTCAGCAACATGTCAAGCAGTAGCATTCAGGATATATTATTTGGTAAAGAGGAAGTGATGAAGACTACAGATGGCCACCCTTCTGTGAGGATTATTACATGAATGGCGATAAGCTATATCGAAAGCCAAGCGACTAGGACGAAGCAAATTAGAATTAATGCCTCTAATGAGAATCGTACCAACGATTTACCTCCCGGCTCCATCATCAGATGATTATGACACCAGAAAGTAGGCACAGGAACTCCGTAATATGAAAGTTTTAATAGTAAATTTTAAATAAAAAATATCTGCGTAAAAAATGCACTAAAAATAATTGCGTTATATAACATTATTATTTGCAAATATTGCGATCCAAAAATATTTGTGTAACCCCATCTGGACTATAATAAGACTGATCATTCAAACCTACTCTTATCGGTACAATTCTGAAAAACTCAATATATTTACATCTCTATAAATATATTAAGTTTCACCTTATAAAACGTTCTAACACAATGAAATATCTCAAGGCATACAGTATCTTGAGGACATTTCTATGTCGATGTTGTAAGGTTTTTTAGGAGTTTTCCTTCAGCACTAGTGCAAATGCTGTATTCGTGATAGAACTTAGTTAGCTAGTTAACAATATTGGTAGCTTTTGTCAACAGTCAATTCCGACAGTCTGGCGATGATTTGAATATTAGATCTAAACGCAGCGAATAAAGCTCGTTTTGTTTGTAATTGTATTTCACAATGTTGCCTTAATGTCATAGTAAATTCAATGATCATGATTCTAAATTCCATCTGCTTCCGCTCAAGTCTTGTTGAGTCGTTCTGCCAAACCTAACAAGAAAAACAATAACTGTATATTATTTTCCAGTAAATTGAGCGTTTGTCTTATCCGGCTAAATCCCACTTCTGGAACAAATTCCCACGAGTCCTGTTCGGGAGAAACGGAGCACTTATTCTCTACAGGCGCATTCAAATTCGTTTACTTGTAAATTAACTTTTGTAGCGCGCAAACAACTGCGTCGCCTGGCGGCGAAAAAGCGAGTCATCTGGCGAGACAGACGGCACTGAATTACTTATCGGATGATGTTTAATGCATTATTTCACTATTACCATGGTTGTCGTTTAAGGAGCATAGATATTTATCTCTGTCCTAGCGAACCGAACTTTGAATGCCATTTCGCTTCTCGTTTCCGTTTCAAATACTATCTACTTCCTGAGTACGTCGTTTTGGATCTGAACTCGAATAAGACAAACCTGTTTCAACAGCCAATCTCAATGTGGTAGTTGAAATCATTTTCTTGTAGTATTCGGAGAGGGAATATTGATATATTGTTTGGTGTCTGAGTACTGACAAAATCAAATCGTGACGTCATAAAATATAATGTTCCCAGATTTTGGTACATTACCCACGTCTGGCACGTCTTTTTTTAATAAATTAATATATAAAAAATGTTGTGAAACTATGTGATAATTACGCAAATTTTTATCTACATGATGGAAGAGTTTCACCAAGTAAGAGCAGGGCCGGATTGACCCTCTCTGGGCCCCTAGGCAACAATCTTGTCAGGGCCCCTAGGCAATGACAATGACGTCTTTTTAAGGTGATGAAGGGATGTGAGTAACTTCCAGATGATCAACTTCAGGTCTCGTGACGGAGCAGGCAAGAGAAATGTATGTATAAACTATTTCATCAATTATCATGCATCGCAATAATATAATATTGTTATTGAACAATTTCATAAAAATTCGATGGAACGTTTTTTTTCTTGGTGCGTGCACGGGCCCCTAGAGAACGCTGGGCCCCTAGGCAGTTGCCTACTTTGCCTAATGATTCATCCGTCCCTGAGTAAGAATATCTACAATCTACATGAATAAATTAATAATTATACCTGAATCTATTAATAAGAAAGCATCATTTTGGTCGTTATTTTTAATTTGTATCTGCCATCCTGGTCCCTATTTACCTAAATACGCCCTATAATGATCCTCTCTGAGGAAGAGAGGAACGGTGAACAAAACAAAGCGTCGCTTGTACTAAAATTGGAGAGGATCTTTGGAAATTGCCAGCATGGATCGTCTGGATCCCATCGAGGAGATAGGGTGAGAGATAAAAAGAATTTGGTTGATGCCGGATCAAAGACGGCTATAATGAATTCCTCCTTTTGAGATGGGTCGAGTAAACAGTCGATAGTCTTCAACGCGTTGAGTTACGTTATCATTACTGTATTCAAGTGGAGTAGAAATTTGTTGAAGATGATTCCATTTCATCTGGATAATGTTAGATTCACGATTCCGCTTAGGGCTCGTAATATAAGAGATTTTGAGTAAGTAAAAAATAGTTTCCTTTCGCGGTCAGTCAGTCGATGTTGGACACAGCATTTTATTGGTTATACTTTTTAAATGCACTATATACGAGGGTCACGCTGAAAGTTTTTAGATACAGAAAAACTACAAGGATTTAAAAAAAAAACTTTATTCTGTTTTCTACGAATTTTCTCCCCCTAGCTCAAAACATTGGTGCATTCGGTAAAACCACTTGTCAAATTCTTGTGACCAACGTTCTTTTGAAAGGTTGCTAATTTCCTCCTCAAATGCAGCGATTGCCTCTCCATTGGTGAAAAAATGGCGACCAAGTAACTTTTCCTTGATCTTAGGGAATAAAGAAGAAGTTGCACGGAGCTAGGTCCGGAGAATAAGGTGGGTACGGCAACAGTTTGACATCCACTTCAGCAAAGTGTTCTAGCGGCGCTGTGGGCGGATGCGTTGTCATGGTGCCATTGAATACCCTGGAGACCAGTCTTTGGACGGGTCTTGCATAGTTCTTGAAAGACTACAGGAACACATTTGGTTCTGTACCATTCAGCAGTAACTGTCCTTTGATTTTCAAAGGCTACCGTTGTGATGTATCCACTATTACAAACAAAAATTCAATATTCTTGGAACGACGAATTTTCGTCGGAGGCTACTCACTTTCAAACCACCAAACTAATGACTGCTGCTTAGATTCGGGATCATAATGATATAACCATGTTTCGTCTCCGGTTACGATATTGAAAGTGTTTTGCTGTGCCCATTATCAAATTTTTCAAGCATAAACTTATCCCAATCAACTCTTGTTGCTTCTTGCTCACTGGTCAACAAATGTGGCACCCATCTGAAACACCGCATCTTTAGGCGATGGTGATCATGAATTATTGTTCGGACCGCCGCCGATCCAATCCCCAGAGAAGCCTCAATCTCGGTGTAGGTTATATGTCGATCTTTTTTTTACCATATTTTGCGCAACTTCTACAGTTTCCGGAGTAACAGCAGTAGCCGGTCGACCTGTGCGAGGTTCATCATCGAGTGAGACCCGGCCCCTTTTAAACTCAATAAACCAATTAAAAACTGTAGCCCTAGAAGGGGCAGAGTCCCTGAAGCAACTCACTAAACTTTCGTGACATTTTAGTCCCTTTTTATCGTCATACAAAGTCATGGCTCGAAAATCGCGACTACCCGGTTAAAATTCGGCCAACACTTAGATGCATTCGAGACCGTGGCAAGGCAACTACTGAACGATTCAAACGCTGCCTTGGCGTGTAAGCACATACAGCTTTAGACAAAATAGCTGCGTGCTCAAACTTGTTCAAGCTGGTATACTTAGATTAGGAATATCTAAAGACTTTCAGCGTGATCCTCGTATTTGGACAGTGGATTGAAATAGAGTTGAAGTATTAGTTTGCAAGTTGAAGCTGCATCGGATAGACCGAAGATGACCTCATCTCATATGGTGGTTATGTAAGAGATTCAATAAAGTTGATTTAAAACGTTAAAATGTTCTAGATTGTGTGTTTGTGTTTTTGTGGGATAGCAAAGACCAAACTCACCATTGGATTAGGAAAGTGTGGCTTAAGATATAAAACTGAGATGTTGGGGATATCAATGTCGTTAATGATACCTTAGTTGCACGAGAGAAAATATATTATCCTCCATTTCACCTAAACTGATTCTAGTTTGTGCTTCATAGTTAGTCAGCGGATGAAAAGTCACTGGCAAACTGCAAATACGTTGATATTGTCTCATTCGTATAGTTTCCCCTACAAACCGTCTTTATTTATAACTCAGCGTCGAACACGAACCACACAAGTTCCTACCGTTGAAGCTCAGTCGAGTAAATATTTCAGCAGGTATCACAGTTTAATTCCGGATTTTCATTTCACGCCTCGTTTGATTCAGACAAATGATAAGAACGAGACGTCTATAATCAGAGATTACCGGTCTGGGGGAAATGCCCTGGGATTATAATTCGTTCCTGGTAATCATTATTTGAAACTTTGAATTAGTAGTTCGGAAGTTCAAAGCGTAGTTCAACTTTACCTGATATGGAGTTTTATCAATGTATACGGTCGAGTAACAACCGAAGACATCTTTTTTGCTGTCTCACTTCGATACTCCTAGCGTTCAGACCAACATAGGATCAATCACGCTTCGACCAAATTTTCACACTTATACAACTGAAAATTTGGTGGAAATCTACTGAAAAGGGATTTCGTGGGAAAATCACCATGAGACACGTTCATCTGTCTTAGTATATTATATCACTACACATCAATATCAGGTCTTCTGCAATCCTTAATGCTGGTAGCATCTGAGGCACAACAAGACATTCAGATTGTAAACATTGTACAGAATATTAAGTATAGTTAGAAAACGAGCGATTCAAATTCGTTTGGCACTTACCTATAAGTGAAGAAACAATCAGAACGCATAACACAGCCCTCTTCCATGCCTGAACTCCAATCAGCGGCGTTCTCATGTCGCCAGCTGAACTACCATGTCTGTTCCTGGTTGCACGATGCTTATAGTCCCCGGCAATGGCGTCAAGTATGTTAGAGTCAAGCTATAGCATGACAAGTTATCGTAAATCCCACGCTTTGGATTACATCACCACCTGAAATTTGAAATGAAATTTTTGCTGAAGGTGACATAAGCTTCACAATTATGTCGTATCATTTTAAGATCACTCGGTTCAAATAAACCATATTTTTCTCATTAAGTAAATAGTCCTGAAGTGAGACAGATAATCTTGTGGTGAGTGAGACTAAAAAGAAAATAGCCCCCTAATCCTCATGACCAGTTTAAATAATATATGGACCTTGTTACACCAAAGGGACTAGTAAAACGGCTATCTAAACCTTTTCCATGCATATGATTAGAGCACTCTCCCTCTTGATGCTCCCTGGAGCATAATATCCAGACTATCGATCGCTCCGTCCGAGATTTAACGGACACCAACCCCCCTACTCCCTCCCTTTCATGCAGTCGAATTTCTCCCGATGATTGGGACGGCATTCACCAGACGGAAATCAGCTTAACCGTTGATGATGTGTATCTGGGTATAACGATTTAGTCATGTGCTCGATGTACCCCATCCAACACATGGTTGCCAAGTTTTTGTTTCACACCGCAAACACCCTCTTAGAAGGGAGGAACGTGCAATCAAACAGGGCCGGACTATTTGTATTCTAGTTTAGATTATATCTATAAAAAAATGTCGCTATTAATATGGTTATTAGCACTGTGTAGAAAACATAGCATCGCGCCATTTTTCAAATCGTTCGTTTCTCCTTCCTCTCCCACCATCATCCCTTCACAAACGAGGGCATTTTTTAAGGGATGCCTCCAAACTGCTCAAATCCTGGGGTATCGTTCAACTCTCCTCAAATTACTGCATCAATCTAACAAACGCTGTGGCCATTTATCTGATGGCAGTATCCTAGTTAGTCATGCAAAACTACCGAATTAATTTCCATTTCGGCCGCTGAATTAATGTTTTGTCCCTCTTTGGAGGCCGCGAATTAAACGAATTTTTGCGTAATTTCTGCAGCCATCATTGCACTAAATGCAGTACCAAGTGATTGATGTTGTACTCCATTACAACGGCTTCGCTCTAAACCGGTCCAGTTATTACTAGTATTATTGTTGTTCATTTTATTTTTCTCATATAAGCTAGAACAGTATTGTCAAAAAAATTTGAATTTGTTTTAATACGTCTCTCCATCCATTTCCGTAGGTTTATCTGTCATTGACCTTAAATCGCTGCAGATTGTAACCATCTGGGAACAAACTCTCATTCCACAACGCTGGTGCTTGGGCTTCTCTAGTGTTTGCCACTGTTGGTGTTATCATGCGAAACCTTCGATATTCTAAACACTGGAGGTCTCAATTTGTAGATAGATTTATATATATATATATATATATATATATATATATATATATATATATATGATGTCATCACCATGTAATCTCAGTAACCGCCGCACCGAATCTGATAAAATTTTGAAAGCGAAAAAGAATAAAGTCCTGTAGTCAACCCCTCGTGTGAAGATTGCAGTCCCTGGTCTGATTGAAAAAATCCTTATAATGGTCCATTAAACTCCACTACCTCATCACAAAAAAATAAGCAATCTTCCCCTTGCTTCATTACGACATCAGCTTTGATTGAGTGGAATCCATCGAAAGACCTCTCCCGCCAAAGGACATGTCGACGCTTGAAAGCCGTGACGTGGCCGTGACTGCACGTCAATTTTTGCCGGCGCGTCCGCACAATACTCCTCCCTCCCTACCCCCTTTTCCCCCGTCAACCCCTTCTATCGCCTCGCATTATCCGTCGCGTTCTGATTGATGGGCTGCCGCGGATATTTTGTCGGAATGCAGCGTTCGCCGTTGATCCCGATGTGTCATGCACGGCTCATTTACCGACAAATGAAATTAGAGGGGAAGGGAAGAAGGAAGAAGGCGACACCGTCATTGCCACAACGCAACGTCACCCCTCGTTAATCTTCCAGTCATCAAGACGAGGGCGGGCTTGAGGCTGAATATGAAGATACTTTTCCGCGGGACGGTAGTTGAAACATAATTTGTCCTTTTCTAACTTAATTTTTAATGTAATCAGATCTTGCTTTCCAAATCGTAGGCGAAAGAAATATAACGGCATATTCTTCAATTCAAAGACTAACACATATTTGAGTCATCTACCATCAAGCTTCTGGGAATCAACTTCCGGAATAACAGGTCCTGGTACGATCATATTGCCCGCCCCGCCAGGTCGGCGACATTCCACTTTCATCCAAAATTGTCTTTATTTTGTATTTTGGATATCTACTTTTTTTGATGCACTGTTTTTATGGTGACATATAATTTGCAAAGGGGACATATACAGTTGATTTTATCGTTCCGAAATTCTCTGGCTGCAAAGCCATTACGTTAAAATAACCACGATGCGCCCTCCAATAACCATAAAAACAGCCTATAGAGCTTCACCTATAACCCAGTAAAAATGGATTTACATCAAGGAATTTTTTTTTGTGAAAGTGAGATTAAAAATGTAATATTGGAGTGCAATCGAATATTCTCACAATAAATTCAAATAAAACGGTATACAGTTAAGCAATGTGTACATTTCTCAATTAATATAATCGTCGTTTTTTGATTGTCTGCAATGACTGGCAGAGGCATAGAAGGCGTTATTATGGCGTATATTTCTATATTTTTAAGACAATTCAATACAATACATGAAATGCTGCTTTATTAACTATCAAAACATTATAGTAGCTTTACAGCAAATAGAAAGGATAATTGCACTATGGCCCTTCTTTGTTATGAACTCTTTGGCCTACACAGTATAATCCAAAATCAAATCAATAACAACATCCAACATCATAACGATATTGACATAATAATAATAATAAATAACTTTTATTTTCTATACTTATCATACATGTGAAAATTGCTAGTGTTACAATACTTATCATTCAATGTTGCCTTGATGGTACGCCACTGTAAGACGTTGTATGCATTACGACTCTTTAAAGAATATTAAATTGTGTTTTCAAAGTATGTTCGAATGAACTATTTTTGTGTACCTCTCTCAAACAGTCTAAGCTCGAGACCGATCCCTATTTTTCCCGTACTATGAGACGCAGTGCAACTTCAGCATCACCACCATCGATGCATATCGAATACCGCATCCCATATAACGTGACGGCGATGTTCGCTTCACGACAAACAAACAGAACAGAACAGAGTATTATTGCTGTAGAGTCAATAATAGTTAGCATCGCAAATGGCCTGTTAGTTTTTTGACTAACGGCTCTAATTCGAGAAACATGCACTCGAAATTTTAATGGGAACCCGCATCGCAGGATTTATGGATAATGAATTGGATAAATCAACCGAGGCTCTGCTATTTGCTAGATAACATCATACGAGATGGGTTGGTATTTGTATCAACTCGTATTCATCGAAAATGTTCAAATCCAATTATTTGGATGAAATTTCGTGAAGCTGGGCTTAGTAACAAGACCTACACTATTTAACTGGTCTATAAAATGAGAAATTTTCATGTTGCGTATTGATGACCGATTACACCAACATTTTCAAGGATCCTTTGAATGTCGCTTAGTGTGAAGGAGTCCTTAAATACACATTTTCAGTTACACCAATGATGAGGAGAGATTACACCTCCGCTTTCCTTATCTAAGTAGCCATTAACGACGATTTAAGGTAGACTTAACGCTGTTTGAGCTCATAATGCCCCTGATCAGTGGACAAATCAATAACGTCAACGCCTCCTTAAGAATACCTTTGTTCTTTAGGTGGCTTTGAAGAAGCCCTAGACGACTATAAATTGCGTTTCATCGATAAGGGTTGATTAAGGTTCAAAGAGGCCTTAAGTAACAAGTATAAACCTGATCCAGCTCTTCCATACTATACATCTATCATTTCAAGAACTCTCCGGCCCCATTGTACATCGGATAATTAAAATAAAGACCGCTAAGAATCTTGATGACATCAGCATTTCAGTTCGCAATTATGACATGATTCGAAGTGCAGAAATTTCGAGTGCGCCTTGTTATCCAACTTGTAGATACAAATAGGAGGCACTCTTTGGAGTAAAAGGGCGTGAGAGCCGCTGGAATTCCAATTAAAATCGTCGCGTCGCACCGTCCCGTTACTGCACGCGCTCATTGCAGAACAATGGCGCCGGTGATGGATCGTTTTTCTACTAGTTCCATTGTTGTGGAGAAAACGCGCCGCCAGGCGAGTGCAGCACGCTGGCAGGTTTTTTGGTGGTGCTACATTACGCTGGCTGCACTTGTCGTCTCTATAGAGGCTAATCAGTCTCATGGAGAAATATTATTTGTTGCAAAACAAGATTTTAATATATTTTATACCCGATGAAACCGGAATACCATGACCATGGCGGCCCAAGAAGAGCAGGTTAGTGGCGGCCCAAGAAGGGCAGGTTAGTGGCGGCCCAGGAACATATCAGGATGAAGGGGGAGGTTAGGAAGGCGTAAAAGGAATTGAGGTAAGTGGGGAAGGGGAGTAAGGGGGGAATTAGGGGAGAATTTGCTGAACCCCCAGAACAATATGTTTCAAGTAGAAAAAAAACTGAATTTAGTAATTTCTGCACTCGTTTAGAACGTCTCTCTGTCAAACACGATAAGACCTGCAACCTATAAAAATGAGAATATATATCGAAGTATCTTTGGAGTACTCGTTCGTCGAATGAGATTTTCATTGTTATTTTCGCGGCGAGCAAAAAGGGTGAAGGCCGTTGTACATGGGCGACATTGACGGTGATTTGAAGTGAAAGCGAATTATTTTCTGGCAAATGTTTGGGTTATTCCGGCTGGCAGATGTAAAATGAGAAAAGGCCCACCAGTCATCGCAGCGAAGCGGTTGTTCGCGATTAGTTTTGCTAATGGAAAATAATGATTTTTCGACGGTATCGAGACAAGGATTCACCGCTGAACGAACTGACGCTTTTACTTCCCACACCATATAGCTAGGAAGTATTGCAATCACGAAACACCATGCAAATCATTACCGTCGGTCTGACTGCCTGTCTGTCGGGCTGTATGTCAGTGTATCCAGAAATCGTTGTCCACTATACAACTTGGAGAGTACTTTTTGGAATTTCATGAAACTTTGACACTATAACAAAAACGAAAATGCATTGTAGATTTTCTTTAAATCGGATCAGTGGCGGTGGAGTTACCATCCAAAAAAAAGATAAACGCCCAAACTTCGTTCTTGGACGTTCCTAAGACATTTTTGGGGATCTCAAAAATTAGGATTGGGGATGGGGAGGTATGGAAGAAGATATCCAAAATAATTAAGTGTTGGTGGAAGACGTTCTTATCATCTATAAAATGTTGAAGCCGTTAGTACTTCCTATCTTCTAATATATCCATCCAGTGGCCAGCAAAGTAATGTTAAAGGTTCGAATCCATATACTATTAGCGCGCAGTCTAAACGGCTAGTTATTCAAATAACAAACAGAAAACCCGCCTTGTAACTGACACAGTTAGCAGCAGTCAGTCATGTCTATTCACTTACATATTTCGTTCGTGATAAAATCCCTGCTAATGGTTTTGTATATTGAGCTTTCAGCTACGATAGAGCTTTTAAGCCGTCGAAAATTACGTTTCACTTTATTTAGAGACAATCAAGCTCGAACAGACAGCTGCTAGACAGAACGGGGCAAAAAATGCAAAGTTCAACCATCCCCGCGGCCATTGTTACATTTCAATCTTCCTGCCATTCCAACTGACCGGCCAGAATTGATTTATTTCATGATTGTTATTTTCACCGAGTTGGACGGTGCGCTGGATAAAAACAATTTTCCGATTTTGTCTGTGAAAACATGTGTTCAGCCAACCATTTCTGCTATTTTTGGGTCCCGACAATTTCAGAAAAGGTTGACCAGTGCTAATGACTCAAGATGCTGATCAGACAAGGACTGTTCTCTTTACACTGAGCCTATCTAGTGAGCGATGATATTTTTGCAAGAAAAGCTGTCTGAAATTTCAATTTACAGGTAATGATAGTTGTCAAATATTCTTAATTATTTGTAGGTTACATCGCATCATCAGCAATTAATACAAATTCATCATTTCACAGACTTTCTGCCTTAGTTACGGATTTCAATACTTCACTATACACTATGACCAAAAACAGCAGGTTCCGTTATATAAACTTTACCCTCGCCGGAGTTATCCCCATCGTGGGGCTCGCCAAGGAGAGAAGATTGAAATACCTCGCACATCGGAGGGGTGTTCAGAACGACAGGGACCGGCGGGCAGAGACTGTGCTCAGGTGGCAGGAGGAGTAGGACCACGGGGTGAACGGTCAATGGACACATCGACTGATCCCCCAAATCCAACTCTGGCTGGACCGGTCTCACGGATCCGTGTCATATTACCTGACACAGTTTCTGTCGGGTCAAGGAGCGTTCACGGAGTTCCTCCACTGGATGGGCAAGAAGGTATCTCCGTTGTGCCAATACTGCCCACTTCTAGTGGACTCCGCGGAACATAGGTTCGTTGTTTGCGGCCTCTGGCCTTTCCAGGAAAAAAAGCTATATTTGAACTAAGAAAACTAATTTATCAGTATTCCTAGGAAAAAGCCATCCTCCACAAATGGCACAGTCATATTTAAAATTCGATTAAAATATCTATCGGTTTTGTTTTTATTTATACTTATAATCAAGAAACTTTCAGTGGTAGCTCCAAAGTAATTAATAAAGTTTTAATAAGCTCTCCAACAGTAATAAACCTCCCATTCCTCAAGGATTGAATTAATAGCCACTTTGGATCTCTTGCTAGCACTCTCGTGATTTGAGGCTTTCAACTTCGCGATCATCTATTTTAGATTAAAGATATGTAAATTCTCTCAGTTGCAAAATAATCAAATCGCTGGCATTTTTTTGTTCCGTTATTTACCTTATTTTCTGATCTATTACTTTCCGTACCAATGAACAGGTAAGTATTGTAATAGCAAAAGATAGGGCCACGCCGGTGGACTATGTTTTTAGATCATTTTAGACGAATTTTACGACTGTCGATCAAATTGAAGCATGTTATTCTACAAAGCTATGATCATGATTCGAACATTTTCGAAGAGTCTCACACTGTAATGCTTACAAAAAAATTCTATACGAACCTATTTTGCCTGACAAGGTTTACGAAAGCTATAGCCTATCCAAAAAGACGCTTATTTGTTGCAACTTTCCATCTTAAAGAACTATGTCTGCTTTTATTAGAAGTCATCTTGAATATGACTACCAACTGATAAAAATGTCGAGAGCGGCAGCACATATAGTCTCACTTTATCAGTTAGAGTAAAAGTTTCTCAGGCTCGTATACTTTACTACTTTATATTTCCACGAGTGTGTGTGTGCAGTAAAAAGGTGGAATGAACGGGGCCACCAACCGGAGGGAGTTCCAGCGAAATATTCCAGAAGTAACTTTCAAGTGGGCCAAGTTATATGACGCTCACTAAAAACTGAACATAACGTTGGGACTCAAACTACTTACATATGAAATTGAATGATTTTTTTATTGGTTGTTTGATAGGTGGCGGAAATATTGTATTCGCACAAAATATATTTTTTCTAATACATTTTTTTTCATTGCAAAGTCATAAATTGCTACTAGTAGCATTTTTATTGTATTTTACTACCTTTTGTGAAATCTGTAAAGTTATTATCTATCAATAAAAATATCAGAAGGTTTAAATTTATTTATCATTTATAATTTTATCAAAGAGGGAGGTTTTAGAACACTTTTTTACAATATTCAACATAATTTATATTTTTTTATTTGCATACTATTTTCTCGCATTTTATTTGCCACATTCAGTTTTTTTAAAAAGTGTTGATGAAAATTGAACCCGCACTAGGTTTTTCGGAGAACTCTGGACCGAAGATTTTGCGTGAGGAGGTCATCCATGCCATTAGACAAGCAAAAGATGGAAGGGCGAGCGGCCCTGACGGGATTCCAGTGGAACTACTGAAACTTATAGATGAGGACAACACTAAAATACTTGTGGAACTTTTTAATATGATATACTTAACAGGAACTATACCAGATCAATGGCTCTGGTCTACGTTTATAACAATACCCAAGAAGCCAAACGCTAAGGAGTCAAAAGAAAAAAACTACCTTGGTCATGTTATAAGGGATCCCAAATATGTACTGCTATAAAACATTATCGAAGGGATAATCAAGGGCAAGAGAAAGAGAAACCAAGGAAGACCACCGCTTGGCTGAAAAATTTGGGGGATTGGTTTGGAATGACATCAAATCAATTGTTAAGAACAGCTGCAAACAAAGTCAGGATTGCCATGATAATATCCAACCTCCGCTAGGAGATGAAACTTGAAGAAGAAGATCTTTAAGATATCTTCAACAATGTTTTATTTACCAGTAAAAAATGTGCACCCTTTCCAAAATCTATGTGACGCCCGACGTAGGCCAGCTTTCAGTTGGTCTATCGGTTTTATTTGGCGTTTAATTATTGCACCGGTGGTGGCTCAATATTTATGAGCCTACTTACCACCCCGTGACGTAATCAAAGTTCAATATTTCGATGTCCAGCCCCCATGTTGCAACAAAATCGAACGCGCATTTGTATGTGTTTGCTGTTACCTGATTTATACTGGAACTGCTTTCAATTAATATATAAAAATACCAAGTAAGGTTGGTTGTTTGCGGTTTTACTGTTGGTGACACGTTCAAATAACGGCCCTTGTTAGACTAAACGTCTAAACAGCTTTTGTTATGCAGCCTGGTCACAATATGGAGCCTTGTGTATTATAGACCACTAAATATTAACGAATTTAATCGAGTTCAATCGTTCTTCTTCTAACATCTAGAGTAAGTCTTCTGATCACACATGGTCGATTGTATCCCACCTTATTTGTCTGTCAGTGCTTTTGTCGATAGCGCACTGTATCTGTACTATTTATTTTTTAAGGTTATCATTTTTATTCAAAGTAACCACAAATTTGAATGTTCGAACAGTATTAGCTTGATTTTCCATTGTCTGTCTAAAAATGTTTCGCGACGTTTCGATTAGTATAACATCCGCAATCGTCTTCAAATGACCTGGCAATATAAATCCGATATTACACTTTGGGATCCGATATCTACAAATTGTATCGTAATTGAAAATTAGGATTATCCCATTTTATCAGAATTATTGACCTGTGACTACATTGTGAATTACGATAGTATCTAAAACGAAGTTTATAAATTTCTATTCAAGTTCAATATTCAATGGAGCTTTCCGTAGGAATTTCCATAAATAGACATGCATTTTTTTATTACGTTTCAGAGCCGCCATGATTTTTTCAGGAACTACAATTGTGAACGGTATTTGCATGATAAAACTGTATTGTTTGGAAAAAATACATCCATACCCAGAACTTTGATAGGTATAAAAACACAGCGATTATTGTGATTAATGGCTCTCAGTATTTCGATGTACAATAATTCGCTATACGAATGAAAATCCTGTAGTACTTATCAATGATAAGAACGATATTCATATACTTCAATGCTTATGTTGCTCCAATGTAATATTTCATGAATACAATTCAAATACCAAACCAATTCTCTGTTCTTTAAATAAACAAACAAATATGCTGAAACGTAGTTCTGACCACACAAAATATCTCTTTGAAGCTGGACCATAGTCCAGAACATCAAAGAAGGGTACCAATACAGCGAACACTAGAGGAGCCCAACGAAGGCATTCTTACCAGGTGACACTCACAATGCTTTAACAAAAGTCCTTTAGAGAAGCTCGGCGTTGGGTAATGAGCTTTCAGGTAGTTTTTTACCCGACGGGATGGTTACAATTAGCGTTTTAAGGTGAATGCGAATAGACATTTATCTTCTCACAGCGCTTATGAAGCGTGATAGGCTCTATGATTTTGATTTCGTGAACATTAAATATGCCTGAAATTCGTATGGGCAAACTGTTCTCAACCTATTCACAGTAGTAAGGTTTATGTATTCCAAAAATGTAGACCTCCACCACGTGAGTGCTTAAGGCTTAGGCATGAAAAATATCCCATACCTTGAGTCCCACACGAAACTTATATCCACCAGCCGTAACTCTATCACACCAATCGATCAATCAATCAATCACAAAGCACACAGATCAAGTGTATCAGTACCGAAGCACAAGAACGGAACGCGTCCACGCAGCGTATTCAATGTATATGTGCGCACAAGGCTCTGCCTGTCACTCGTCCTGCTCGTCCCGACGCCGCGGTGCAACTGGATGGCAGAAACGAAGGGCGTCGCGACGGCAGCGTCCGCAGAGAACTGATCTTGGCGTCGGGCGCTTTTGTTCCGGCCCGGAGCCATGCGGAGTGCCTGGGTGGGGATCGCTCTACATCCCACCGCTGCATGAATCGGATTTTAAATACAACGATTTGTATTTGTACATAAATAGTTTCTGTGATAATAGCAATCTTATTCTTATGATGTTGTCTTCTTTAAAGAGGTTGGCAATCTCTTCTTTAAACGCTTCCCCCACAGTGAGGTTAGTCCAATCTTCCAATGTTCCTAAGCCAAGTTTCACTTGCTATGCTCTTCCTTTTCTCTATTCTTCCCTGAACGATTACGTGCAAGAAAGGGTATTTTTTCCTTAATAATCCTCATCAGTTTTCTACTGTGTCAAAATGCGTATGTTATGAGATAAAACGAATTATACAGCAGTGTGATTCCAGGGCAAAAATATAAAATCCGTCCATTTGGATATAAAAACCAACCAAGGAAATCTGGAGAGAAACTCATGGACCATCTCTATCTTTGGAGGGCACTGAGTAAATCCTTTCCTGAAGCATTCTCAACCAAACTGGTATAGGCAAATTCCTTGATCTTTCTCATGGAATTAATATCGTCTTTTAAAATTCAATTGGTCAATACCTAAAACCACATATGCAACAATAACAGAAAGATACAACCACTAGGTTTAGAAAATACATTTTCCACTTTTAAGAAAAACCTCCCCAACTACTCCACTGAGATGTTTGTTAGAAATCCCCAAAAGTGACAAGACGGTAATATTTACCTCTCCACATCTCACACTTACATAACCACCCTCCAGTCTCATCATATTTTAACAAACGATTCTTCTGATTTAACAGGCCATTACGACATGACGCCCCTATGTCTGCTCTACCTTCACACCAGCGGCGTATCGTTAAAACAGTGAAATAGGAAGGCTAGAATATCAGAGACGTGTTATAGAGATATATTTGACACATTCATTCTTTTGAATGTATTTTTCGTTGAAAATATTGCTTTTTTGAGATGTAGGTACAGTTTGGATTTTATCTTACACTATTCAAAAGAGGCAGACCAAACATTCATGAATACTTCAGAAATACAATCCATGATTGTTTAATAAAACTATGCGTGCAACGAAGATGGACTTTTCTCTATCTTAGGGCGGCGTACCATAATAGCAACACTGTTAAAAGCTAAAAACGCAGCTCGGCAGTAGCGTACTAAATAGATATAAATTTGTAAATATCTTCAAATGCTTAGTCTTAAATAAACATTTAGTATTTGTGATGAGGATGTCAACGTCGTCGGACTGTCAGATTGGACTGTTTGCAAATCTGACAGTTTGACGATGATTTGAATATACATCGAAACGCGTCACTGGAATAAAGCGTTGTATTTGTGAAACTGTGTGTTGCATACACAATTATTTTACATGCATTATGGAAGAGTTTCAACGACGTATCCGTACATTTGGCAACCACCAGTAGATGATTCATTGCTATTAAACGTAAACAGTAGTGTCTTTCTCTGTTGAACAGTCCGAAAGTGATCAGTGAAATCCTCGTAAGTCCTGTGCTGGTGTGGTTTCGAGTAGAAAGCCACTGGAAATTTCATTGAAGCTCATTTTAAGTGATCTCACGGTCATGACCCATATACTCGTATGCACGACTCGAATGGAATCCATCAATAATTGGGTTATCAGTGATAATTGCCCTGTTGGTATAGAATAGAGTAGATCAGGTGGTGTGGCTTATTATTAGTGTGGGATGTGCAGAGAACAAGCGAGAGAGTACACGGTAATCGCATTATATCGTCGCAACAAGACTGAAAGAGGAGGTGGATGGGATGGCGTAGCAGCCTCACCTACCAGCTTCGTTAGAGCTTCACACGAAAATCTGATTTATGCCCGCTTTAAACGATTATAGATGCTGATGGTTCACTTGAAATATTTAGAGGAGTTGGTAGGAAGTTTTAACAATTATTGGCTATTGTAGTTTCAGATGAGCAATCCAGGATATGAATAGCGATGATATGTCAAGGAAGCTTCGAGGGCCGAGATTCCTCCGTTGAGTGTTGGGCGTGAATTTGATATCGACGGCGCGGCGTGTACAAAAGCCGTAAATCTGTGGAGAGTGTGTGTGTGCGGGGGCCGTGCCAGCGGCAGATGGGGCCTCTGGGTGTTCTCGACCGCCGTAAATCAGCATCTAATGGGGCCCCGCCGACCAGACGAGGCGTCGATAGACGATAGACGATAGGGGGGAGAGCGAATGGTTACGATGCACTCAATCTGAAAAGGTGCCAAAGAAATGTGCAACGAGTGTTAACAGAGGAATTATTGTTATCTTTCGAAGCATTGGATTTGAGGTAGTTTGCTGTTTTGGAATCCTATATTTAGTAATGCAAATAACAAGTGATTCAGTTGAATAGACACAAAATAGGGTTAATGTTGTCATCTATCATGATTTGCGCGGGATGTACAGATTTTCAGTTATCCTTGATGGGGATGTCGATTTTTCACTAACCTCCTCTGTGTGCATTTTGATCGCTACCTTTGACAAGAAAAACTAATATAGCTGTGAGCTGTTACGAGTACTATATGGAAATATTTTTGCTTTGATACTTTCTTCCCAAACTCTTGCTAGATAGCTATCATGAAAGTCACAAACTTCGCGTGTAGTTGCTTGATGAGATAAAGATATACTGCTGCCTAGTTTTTCTCACAGCCTGGTAGATGGTGACAAATTTAACATAATTACGTAACACACTATGTTTTTTGTATTTGAAAACTGTTGATAGTAGAATAGTTGTAGTGTGCGACTCATAAAAAATACGGCACCATAGCGCATAGTATAGCAATATTTCCTCACGATTAGCGCGTTTGAAATTAATATCAATATTTCTCCATATATAGATAATTTTGCGTCTATAAATAGGGTAGTAATACACATGTTACACATGTCATAAGTTCGATATTGAGTGATATCCTCGACGCGACGTGCTGCGGTAGCATGTAGCAGCCCTTAGCGATTCCGAACTCGGCTAGTACAGCAGAGTTACACCCCCATTTCATTCAGATGGTTGCCATGGTTACAGACGCGTCTTCTCAACGCGTCGCGGCGGAATGTTGCCACGTTTATTCGAATTCGGTTCGTTCATTGGAGGCGTGTAAAGACGACTTGAATATCATACTGTTATTCAAAGCGGTTGTCTGAATATTTACTGCTAAAGTTTTAGTATACCAAGGTCATTTATGTCAAAATCGCTACCTGTTCATGATGTCAAATGCTATTACGTTTGACGTCGTTAATTTGAATTATTGGAACTGAAAGCATTAGTTTCTTGAAGAGAAACCCCTTCCCTACAAAAAATGGAATATTTTGAGAGAGGAACATTTGGACGGCGATAATTAGATATTTCTAGTGGTTATACTAAATGCTAGTGCAAACAGAAATATTTCTCTAATACATAGGAAACGTAAAATGGAAGAATATAATATAGTTATAATATATATATATATATATATATATATATATATATATATATATATATATGTTTCGCTCAAAAAACTGGACAAAACCAGAAAAATCATGTTGATTACTTCGAAATTTCATGCGAGGCACTCAGGTTTCATACCACTTATCGAGTGTTTGGGCTCAATTCTACAATAATTCACCATATTCAGCCTCATTCAACTCCTCTCATAAAATACAGCATATTTTATAAGTTAATCAGGTTGCATAGCAGATTCGAGGCTTTTGTGCGTGCTCACTGATTACAAATTCCATGTCAAAATAACAAAATTTCGCCCTCATCGTCGCAAATGATCACGCCCAGGTGTAAAATATTCTATTTTATTACTGTGTCAAATCAATTTTTATATTTTTTCCCCCATTTACATATGTATTGTCTACAAATTCCAAACAACAGCATATTTTTTTATATGTCCGTATTTTTCAAATTGATCAGTATGCCGAAGTAGCAGAGTCGAGGAAAATCCACTCGACGTGGCAACATCTCTTCCGACGAGTCGGAATGAAAAACTTCGGGCGGCGGCGCGTCGTGGGGCGGCCGGTCCGGGGAAAGCAGAGGCAGAGGAGCCGGTGATTAATCGCAGACCTGGTTCTCGTAGACTCCCTGCCATCGTTACGTTAGCCTGTCGTCTCGTCTGCCTCCCTCATGAAAAACTGCCAAGCAAGCGTCCAAATGAGCGTCATGCTCGCTCAGAACACCACTCTAATTGCCTATTTCCCGCCGAGAACAGCTTTTTCAGTTATCCTTAGCTTGCGGAAAATTACGCTAATAACGTAGGTACGTTCATTTCAAAATAAAGTTATGTCACTTCTGAAACTCAGCCTGTATCTGTTCGTTTGGTTTATTGTACTGAACGTTGATTAAAACACATAGTTATGATTCCATAAAAGAATTTACTGTAGTTTCGGCTTCCTTCAAGTAGACAATGAAAGAGAGTCTCAACAAACAAACTAATCCGCAATTCTCAATTCTTCGTTAAAAAAATACGTAATGTGTGTAGTGTACCCAATATTTATCCTATGAAAGACCTAGTGCACATAACTACAGGAATTTTTAGTTTCTCTAAAAGTAAAATGACCCACAAAGTTATAATGTTTGGTTATAAATTGCCTCAATTTGACTTAGCTCATGGTTCTATGGTGCTAGAAGAATATTCATTGAACAGTTCTACTAAAACTTTGGCTCACAGTTACATAAAAGAATCCTTCAAACTTCAAGGATATTTTGAAAATAATCATTCTGTTAAATAATATGTATTGGATCCCAACGATAACATATCTACCTGACGTGTCTTTCTGACAGGTAACAAACTTTGAAAGTACACGACAGCACACGACAGGTACGTGAAACAAAAACCAGCTGTAATATTTTAGTTTTAATCTTCCGTTGAAGATGCTAACCTCGTTAGCGAAACACGTGTCGGATTTGAATAAAGCAATATAACATAATTTTTGTGAGGTATGACGTCATGAAACATCAAGAAAACAGAGTATATCGAATTCGATTACAATATTTCCTATCCTAAGTAACAAAATGCATTTTCCAGGCTTGTCTCTATTTTTTACTTCACAAAAATTATCTATATGCATTTCTTCATGAATTTCAGTCGACTTGAATCTATATTTTCATCGAAAATTAAACTGAATATAATTTAACAATGGTACCTACATCGACGAATTTTTGAGGGAGCATGAAACTAGCAGCAGTTTTCCCAAGATAGTTGTAAAGCTCACCCCCCGGCACTAAAACGGGGTAGCAACTGGGGCATTTTGTGGCCGATTTACGGAAAGGAATTGGTACAAATTAGTCTGGAGTGGCTCCTCTCCCCACGTTAGTTTCGCGCGTGATTTCTGAACGCACGCAACTACACTTCGCTTTTATGGATCCAATTCAAGACAAGTTAACAGCTCTATTTGGTAGGCAGGGGCGTCGCATCAATATAATTGATACGTTTAATTTAGCAAATATAATTAAATATTTATACAGAATTACGAACTATTAAAAAAAAAGTATAATATTTTGTCAAACCATTCATGACTTCACCCAAAATACGGAATGCAAAATAATGTAATGACTATGGGACAATTAACCTAATGAGACAAACGCTGAAAATATCTTCTTGAGGATCATACATCAAAGAATATTTGAAAAAACCATTGTATGTTTGCTTTCTCGACCACAAAAAAGGTTTTGACAAAGTCCCTCATAACAACCTAATGCAACTAGTAGTAACGTAATGTGCAAATAAATAATAAATATGTTATAATTATTTTCCAAATGATCACATTAATGTATTTTTAAATCCATAACATTCCTGTCCGAGTGAAAATAGCCACAGTCAACTTAGGAACCCCATCTGAGGCGCAATCACCAGAATTATAACTGTAATATTTTTCACTTTCTCAAACATAAAAAGAAATATGCTCTCGAATGTGTGAATTAACATGAATTCAAAAAGCTCGTCAGCCACTGGCAGCGGAGTCTCTTGACAACAGGGGGCTCCAGGGATACAAAGGAGGATTATATCGCCGACAACGATTATGAAGTGAGTCATGAGCCATAAACGCTGGGCCTGCTCCCCTAATTAATAACCCAATAAAAGGCATGTAAGCCTCATTTCATGAGCCCTTTCACCATTTCCCTTTCGCACCGTTTACATAACAGCGAGGTGTCTAACGGCACAATTTTTTTTCTCTGTAACGACACCTGTTTCAAATACTTTTTGTTATTAATTAAAATGAAGTGTCGGGTGTATTGTTGATTTATGAGTATATCCTCGTTCGTCCCCATCGCTTTCTGTCGGTCTGTGCGTAGTTCCCTTCTCACTGCGTTATATCAGTAACCGTTTGAGACAATTTTGGGGAGAAACTAAGATGTTGATACTGACTGGACACTAATAAGCTCCTACTCCACTCGAAAAATACTGGAATCGATGACACTGAAAAGATCCGAAAGTGTGAGAGGAAGCTTTTAAATTAAGAATAAAAATAGCAGCCAGTGAACATCAATAATAGACCAATAGCAGCATACGTGTCCATAGTATATGCATAGGTAATATTCCATATATATTATGTTATATGAATAAAACATCCTGGCAAACGTAGTTATAAAATTCGATCAGCAATAAATAATTCAATCAACTTGCACAGGTATACTCGAGCATGTCGGAAAACAAGATTTTACGAAAACAGAAATATGCAAATAAATAAATTGAATGCTATTCAATTCAAATTTGTATTCATTATAGTTAAATTTTAATTTGGTTTCGTGAAAACAGCTTTCAATATTTTCAGCATTTGTTTTATTCCGATAAACTATTTCTAAATAAAATAATTTCACATAAAAATCGAACAAATATTACTCAAATACCTCATATCGCAAATAGAAGCTGCTGAATTTTATTTTAAATCGGTGGGCACAACTCAAACTGGTCTCCCTCGGAGAGAGAGTTACGTAACCGACCCATTGGGAAATCAACGCAAATCCAAAGAAGATTGAATGTAATCAAATTAACCGCAGTTGTCCTTTTGCCCACTTTTTCATGACTACCACAAAATGCCATCCCATTAATTCTAACCAGCTGACACTGACATTTCTCTTAATGAAAACAAAAACTCCACGGAACTTACTAATATTTCAGTAATTTCATTTAAAATGCAAAATGATTTGTAAGCATAATTGGATTTTGAGTTACTTTGTACACCGTTTATTTCTCTACCTCAGTTTCGTTGTCCTTGCTATTTTTCAGCTTCCTTTTGGGTGATTTTGTAACGTTAAGATAAAAGTGGAATTTTTGGAGTAGAGATGCATGAAGATCGATTATTTTTGTTATATTTGTTTTGAAAAGGGCACCGAATAGTAGAATGGCGAATGTCAACATGTTCCGAAACATATATTTTTTATTTGCTTGCCGCAGGGTAATGTGACTTTTTCATGCAGTTTTCACGTTAATATTATTAAAACGAACTGGCATTTCGCATACGTATGTTTATATAAGCGCATATACATGTACATCTGTATGATGTTTTTCGTTACAATATCGTATTATATTTCCTCTAAAAAACAAACGTTGCATTAGCAAATACGTGGGGAAACTTTTTCTGGAATACATTGATGAAATGAATTGGGTCATTTCAATGCTTCAACAGGCACGCGCTTTTTGGTTGAATGTCAAAAGATAGTTATTATTTTCTAAAAACTGTATACATATTTTCTTTACGTATATTTTACAACAAACAGATAATTAAACGGACCAAAGAGGTAAAATGTCCTGAATAATCTCATACATGTGGGGTGTGGTTATTCAAAAATAAATTTATAGAATACCTAAGCATAGAGAATCAATACAACCTCAGTTTATTTCGGACATACGGTGCAAAAGTTTTCACGAGTTGGCAAATTAGTGATGCAACGACAAAATAAATACTTTATGGTTGAGCAGGAAACAACGTATCAGCAGGACAGCAAGTACAGGAGTCATTAGACCATCTTTTCAATAGAGAAGTCTGCTGGTGGTGGAAAAATCTAACAAACGGTATGCTCTCTAAATTTGAAAGAATAATAAAGGATTCTCACCCCAAACGTGTGGTTTCCATCTGCCCAGATTTGCCCGTACATGTCGCTCATCTCTACGTAAATCATTTACATCAAATTTTATGTAATTTTACATTAATTCGACCTTTAGTGTACCCATCAGATTTTTTTTTTGAATTGTCCGGATTTCTAGAATCATCTATACTGGATTTCAAAAAATCCAGATCGATTAGATGCATGACACACGAATAGACATTTCAACAGCTGTAAATGGGACAAAACTAAATACCGATAGATTTTTGCAAACGTGGACTAGAGCAGAAAGCATTTTCCGAACAGCTGTAATTGTGAAACAATTAAAATCAAGCGGGCATCGGGACGTTCAGTGCTGTGAGGGGGTTGGGGGTAGGAGAAACGATGGGACACCCCTTGTCGCATCCGCCACTAGCGAGGGCAATCTCCGCTCTTCGCTGCGCCACCAGTAATGAATTTTTGATTCTGGACAACGCGAAAAACAATGTCGCTATCGGCCCGTCTGTCAGCGTGAGAGGAACACGATGCGATGGCAATAATATATTGATTGTTGTCCAGCGGAAGGGTGAACAATATCAGAGGGTGCATAAGGCGCAGCTTAGTTCCCCCACGAAGGGAAAATTCCGATAGATATAGGTACAGTGTGTATCAAAATTCCGTGGATACTGTAGGTTGACACCTCATAATTAGTCTGTTCAATCACACTTACTCATATATACCAAAGCAAATGTTTGCCTGTTAGAACGGCTCAAATTGAAACTAATAATTTATAGTTTTTTCATTGAGTCAAAAACGCCGTATTCGATTTTTATGAAGAACAACTATTCAAATAAAAAATTATAACAACTGAAATAATAGGATGTATAAATTTTTTTTGTAGCTTGTTTTTAGATCCTCAACGGCCCCTATTTTTTTTTACTGGAAGGCTACGCCCATTTGTAACATTCTTCTTCTCTTGCAGAAAAGTTGTATCTATTATAGTACCTTTTATCTTTTTACCAATTTTAATAATTTTCTGACAAGTTGCATTTGCTTTCGTTTTCAACATGTCTTGATATCGATACAACGAACAGTATACATTGATATAGATATACAAGGTAGCACAAAAAATTGCATTTCACTCTTAACTTCTGAAACTCCTGTGGAAAAATGAAATAATTGTATGACATTTATTTATACGACATTTTCAAGACGTAAACTTTCTGAATTATTCGCTTTTTGATTCATCCGATATCTAAATTGTTTAAGAAACAACCCAAGTTTGAATGAAAAAATCTAATAATCCTTTGTAAGATGGAATTCAACCAAAAAAAATTCTGTCCGGTTAATTTTGCGGTTCAATGTATTCGATAATTGAATTTATAAAAACCAGAGAAACATTACTATATAGGAACTTTTTTACCGTTGTGTATTCGATCCAAATGAACGTCAATAATTCCAATCTCCAGCTGATTTAAAAAAAGGACACAAACACATTTGTAACAATAATTTATTATTCCTACATATGTAAGCATCAAAACAATTGTAAAAAATTAACAAAACACCAGTTATAAAATAAAAAAAAACAATAGAACACAATGCAGAACATCCACATTCCTGCGTTTTGTTTATTCATCGTACTAAAAAACTGGCCGTTAAATAACTCCAGATATGTGTATATAAAACAAACTTTACTGACGTTTCTGCCGGCTCAGTTTTCGTCTCTTTTTATAATTACATAATAGAAAAACAAAATAAATTTCTGTTTTTTCTATTTATCTCACTTTCATCAAGAAGCAAAAATGGTTTGAATCGTCGTCCAGTTTTATTACGATAAATCCACGTTTCATTTCGGATGCTACAATACTGCTAAAGTAAAATAGTATCAGCTAAACGAAGCTGGAATTTAATTTTATGCATTATGTGTAAATAGATTATTTGTATAAATTTTAGCAGCTAGAATATCTGCCCCTAGAATAACCTCCACATATAAATGTTTTCCTCTATCCTGGGAAGATCCTTGAAATCTGGAAAACCCCTGGATTTGTACCTGTCTTTGAGGTGGAATGATCAGAATAATGATGAATATCAAGAAGTTCGAATCAAACTTAACTTAGGGGAAATCTAAGAATTTGCAAATCATTATTTCATGCCGTTTGCTGATGTGTATACGCCGTTTAAGCACTATAAATAATCAAATTGTAGGAGGAATTTTAATAAAGCTGCTCAAAATTACACAATCATCGTACAGAAAACTTACGTACATTTGATGTACGTATATAAATGAATGAAACTATTTTAGAAAGAGTAAAAAACGGAAGTGAAAGGCTCCATCCATATCTCAGCGTCTTCGCCATATTTCAGCAACTAGTAACATGGCTGCCGCGCCAAGAACAAACAGACCTCCGGGGACGGCTTTCAGGATACTGTCAACTACGAAAAAAAGTCAACTTCAGAAATTAAACTGAAACAATGAAATGCATGATGATTCAAATGGTGAAAGAGGAATTTAAACCACACATCTCAGATTTTCAGACCATTGTTTTCACCCGTTAGGATGATCCGGCCAAAATGCCAATGTGTGGAACGCTCCTACCAAAACCCTCTCCATCTGCTGCTTTTTTGAAGCAAGTGAATGAAATCATGATTTATGTGAAATTTGTGACTTTTTTAATAGAAAATATTCAACAAGTTAAACGTTAGTAAGAAGAAAAAAATGATTTGTTGAAGATAAATAGAACCACATGACAAATTTCATAAGTGACAAGCTTTCTCTATAATAATTATACCAGCATTCCGCAACTCTATTCTATAGTAGTAAGCAGTTGGAAATGTATAGTTAGTAACAATAAGATTTACACCGGAAAGTGAAAAGGCTGACTGTGTTCTTGCTATTTCACGAGCAGAAGAATCTTAACTTCGGGCGGGCGCTATGCTGCGCCACATACGCTACATTTGCGTTTCATGCTTTAACGGTTGCATAATATTCAGGTTCATAATAGTGCTTTTCAACCCTATAATAAATTTTGCAAGGCTGCTATTTCGTCTTTATTGGGACTTATCAATACCGTTGTTTAGGTCTTAGGACAGAGGATAATGAAGGAAGTCTATTTGACTAGGTACCTCTTACTACAGAAAAAAACTTTCTGACAGCTGATTCCACAATGTTACGGTTGACCTGTATCATACTGGTGAGTCCCAACAAAGACGAAACACCAGGATATTACAATCGATTGGAGAGATAGGAAGCGATATATCTGGGTGGTTAATAAGCTACTAATAAGTGTTCTAGTCTACCGGGTTAGTCGTTGTGTATGTACCTGAAACCATGTCTCCACCTTCTATCAACCGTGGTATATCTAACAGAAATAAATCAGTTAAAACAATAAAGCGAGAATAAAAAGTGTGCAAGCAAAAGAGCAAAAGTATTCATTGTGTTTGCAGTTAATCACGTACAGAAGGGAATGATTTGAAACTTTATATTTCGGGAGCTATTTGACACTAAATTAAGTTTAGCACACAAATCTCTTGACTGTTTAGCGTTTATGTTAAAATTCAATGTCATACCACCAGCATCAGGATGATCATCTACTATGGCCCATCCCAGGCTCCTTTTTATCGCCATTTTCCACCTTGAGTATTTCACATCTCTGACTGCAATCAAAAATATTTATTTAAATATTTAGCCATTTACTAATTTTCGTTAGCCTGTAATTGCAGCTGCATCAGCTTCAATAATAATCAGAAAAAGAGAGTAACACATCACGTAGCAGCGGGAATTGAACCAACATCTTGTGCGTTGTACGGTAGCTGCTTGGACAGCCGGAGATGTGGGTTCGAAACCAGTCACTACCAGCTCATTTCTATATAGCTTTCGTCTTTGGGAAATTTCAGATTTTTTTCTTATTCAATTGATATTCTAAGAATCCTTTGCTCACCATTTTCTGTTATGGACGGCACAAATGTGTCGCTTGGCACCGGTTCAATTTTTTCGAAATGCCACACTTCGACACCTTCAGCACTGCCCGCTGCCACTGCTGCCCCCAAACAGGTGGTTTCCGCCATTGTTGGCCTCACTGCAAACAACAACAATTCTTTACACACATTCACCTTGATATTTCAATCCACTTCGAGACTTGCTCCCATTTCAGTCATTTTCAGAGAGTTGACTCTCTAAGTGTCTTACTGTGACCTTAAAAAGATGATGAGAATTTTAGTACGGTGCTAAAAAAATATCTTATCTCACCACTTCACAAGGTTTTTCTGGCCACTAATGTCTTTTTTTTCAGATGAGTATCAACTGAGAAACCATTGTTAGACCTCTGATGTCATGAAAGAATAATTTTAGCTATACGACGGTCACGATGAAAGTTTTTAGATAATCCTAATCCATACAAGTTCAAACAACTTTGAGCACCCAGCTATTTTGTCTAAAGTTGTAAGTGCTTACACGCAAAGGCAGCGTTTGAATCGTTCAGAAGTTGACTTGCCACGGTCTCGAATGCATCTAAGTGTTGGACGAATTTTAACGTGAAAATGGAACCGGGTAGTCGCAATTTTCGAGCCATGATTTTGTATGACTATTAAATGGGACTAAAACAAGCGGAATGTCACGAAACTTATGAATTATTTAGGGGACTCTGCCCCTTCTAGGGCTAAAGTTTTTAATTGTTTTGCTGAGTTTAAAAGGGGCCGGGTCTCAGTCGATGATGAACCTCGTACAGATCAACCGCCCACTGCTGTTGCTCCGGAAACTGTTGAAGCTGTGCAAAATATGGTAAAAAGAGGTCGACATATAACCTACACCGAAATTGAGGCTTCTCTGGGGATTGGATTGGCAGCGCTTCGAACAATCATTCATAATCACCTTCTAAGGAAGCGGTGTTCCAGATGGGTGCCACATTTGTTGGAATAAAGCAAAAAGCATTGATTGGGTTAAGTTTATGCCTAAAAAATGTGATAATGGGCACAGTAAAAACACTTTTAATATCGTAACCGGAGACGAAACATGATTATATCATTATGATCCCGAAACTAAACAGCAGTCATTAGTTTGAAGCTTTGAAAGTGAGCAGCCTCCAACGAAAATTCGTCGTTCCAAGAATGTTGGAAAGAAAATGGTCGCACCTTTTTTTTCTAAAAGTGGATACATCACAACGGTAGTCTTGGAAAATCAAAGGACAGTTACTTCTGAATGGTATATAACCAAATGTGTTCCTGTAGTCTTCCAAGAACTATGCGAGAGCCGTCTAAAGACTGGTCTGCGGGGTATTTAATGGCACCATGACAACGCACCCGCCCACAGCGCCGCTAGAACACTCGATTTTTTTTTTCGCTGAACACGGTATCAAACTGTTGCCTCACCCACCTTATTCTCCGGATCTAGCTCCGTGCGACTTCTTCTTATTCCCTAAGGTCAAAGAAAAGTTGAGGTCGCCATTTTTCCACCGATGGAGAGGCAATTGCTGCATTTGAGGAGGAAATTAGCAACCTTTCAAAAGAAAGTTGGTGACAAGAATTTGACAAGTGGTTTTACCGAATGCGCAAATGTATTAAGGTAGAGGGAGAATATGTTGAAGAAACAGAATAAAGTTTTTAAAAAAAACCTTTTAGTTTTTCTGTATTTAAACTTTCAGCGTGACCTACGTACGTATGTCTAAAAAAGAAAAAAACTATTCTGCATGAAAGCACCTCAAGTTTCTGAGATTAAAATAAAAATTAACTGAAACCACCGCCAAACAAAACGGGACTCACCGACGGGTATCCCGCAGTAATCGGCCTGCATCTGCATGAGGTAGTCGTTGGCTGTCATGCCGCCATCCACGAGCAATTTTGTGAGGGGGAAGTCGCAGTCCAAAGCCATGGCTTCGAGAACGTCTCGCACTTGGAAGCATACGGCTTCAAGCACAGCCTTCACTAAATGCCCAGGCTTCGTTTCCTCGGTCAAACCGCATATCACGCTAAAAGTTCGTCGGATTCTCAACAAGTAATTCGGCGTGAACGAAACACTGGATATTTTCCAGTATTTAATGACACTATTCTTTGGGTTATTGCAATGGAAAGTGTACAATGAAATAGATCCGAAAAAGTTTCGCAGTCATATAACTAAAATTCGTAGAAAAATTATCAACAGGTTCAAAAAATAATATACCAATGACGCACAGTGGTTGAAATACCATGTCGAATAAAAATATTTAATTGTGAAAATAACAGTATTGTTCATTCCTCTTCCTGCTTAAAACTCGTAAAACGCAAAATCAGTCTATATTTTTTTCATTGATTTGTTGGTGTACCTTCTAGCGTCCTTTCTCCAATATGGAGCATAAAGTCCTGAGAATGCTGGCACGAAATACACCTCTCCAGATTCTTCTACCATCGTGGCCAGTTTAGAAGATTCTTTCACGTCGTTTATGATTTGCAGATTGTCTCTAAGCCATTTAATTGAAATGCCTAAAAGAAAAACTCGATCAGCTGCAACAGTACTGCTCAATACGCTAAAAAATTTTTTTTTAAATATAACTTTTTGCAAAGGCAGAATGCCTATCGTGTTTCAGCAACACAGAATTCCTCTACTTTTCAGAGTATCGCGTCATTAATCCTCTAACCTAATGTAACTACCTGCAATGGCGACAGATCCTTCGAGGGCATACACTGGCTTAGATTTGGCGCCGAATTGGTAGGCAACAGTTGTCAGCAAACCATGGGCAGATCTGACAGTCTATAATATTAATTATATTATATGATAGTGATTATGAACTCATAAACCTCAGATTTCCACGAAAAAACTTACATATGCTCCAGTGTTATATAAAATAAAACAGCCTGTTCCATAGGTACTTTTTGCTTGTCCCATCTTAAAACACATCTGTCCCACTAGAGCTGCTTGCTGGTCACCTAAAATCTGAAAGAGTTATATCGTTATTACCAGGGATGTTCTTTTAGATCATCAGTGTTTTTTTTATCAAGTGTAGCAAAATTGATTTTTGATTTGCTGAAAATATTATATTTACCCCTGAAATAGGAATTCCAGACAATTTAGTGATTCTCTGTATATAACCATAAATTTCAGATGAGCTTCGTATCTCTGGCAGTATATTCATAGGAATATCGAATACTTTACACAACTGTGGATCCCATTTTAGGGTCTCCAGATTCATCAGCATAGTTCTTGAGGCATTCGTGACATCCGTTATGTGGAGGCCACCTTTCACTCCCCCTGTCAAGTTCTGAAAAGTTATGATATATCATAAGATGTAACAGAAACACACAGGTATTTCAATTTGAAATATTTCACAATCAATAGACATAGATATAAGTATATTTTACCCAAACAAGCCAAGAATCAACATTTCCAAACAAACACCTTCCCTCTTGAATGGCCTTTTTCACTGCTGGCACATTGTCCATTAACCATTTTATTTTCAGGGCGCTGAAATATGTGCTAACAGGCAAACCGCATTGATTCTGCAAGAAGTTCTGTGGCCGTTTTCCATTCTGCAGTATTTCATCAACTGTTCTAGAAGTTCTGATATCCATCCATACTATAGGGAAATCGGTGAAATGTTAGAAATATCATAGAATTAAATATAGCAATAAGGCACCAAAAAGAGTAAGTTGTTTTACATAATAATAATAATAATGATCATTTTATTTAGCACTTGGCTTGTAATATTTACATTTTTGATTAATAAAAAAGAAGTTTGACAGCATTTTATAATAAATGATACATGCTTATATTTTTACAGTTATAATGTCACAGACTATCTTAATATAGTCAGTACAAGCTTTTTTAAACCTCAAAGGATTATCACAGTTTTAAATAGAATCAGGCAATTCATTATAATGCTTTAATCCACTGTAAAAAAGGTTGTTCTGACTATAACTAGGACTTAGTCTGGCTAAATAAGAGTTCTTTTTTGATCTAGCATAGTAATATTCATGTATGTCTTTAACAAACCCACAATTATTTATAACATGTTGAGTAACTAGTTGATTAATAATTTTATATATAATTAACATGGTGTTCAAGGCCACTATTTGCTTTACACTTAACATATTTGTGAGTTTAAGCATTTCAGTTCCTCTAGTGTATCTCTTACAACCCAATATGATCCCTAATGCTTTATTTTGTATCATTTGTACAGTATCAACTTCAGCATTATTCATTGGAAACAACAGAGTAGAACAAATGTAGATATGCACTGCAATGATTGCTTTATATATAGTAAGTTTGGCCAATGAAATGAGGTCTTTTAATACATGCCATAATTGGTTTATTTGTTTGCCATTTTGTTTGTAATATATTTAAAATGTTCAGAAAAAGATAAATGTTCATTTATTATCTGCAGGTATCTATCCATTATTTATACTCATATTTATACTCATATTTACATTTGTTACAAGCCCTTTAATTTTTACTTCTAATAAACTACTTTATTTTTGCTCATATTGAGCTACAGGTAATTGTTGGTCAGCCACTAAAATAGATGATAAGTTCAACATTTATTATGTCTGATATTTCATTAGCATTGTTGCCTGATATATAAAGGAGGGTATCTATCATCTGCAAAAAGTTGTATGTTGAAATTCTGAATTTTTTTCAGTATCATTTATATACAAAATGAAAAGTGAAGGACCCCAAACCGTCCCTTGGGGTACACCATAAATCGGCTCCCTCTCACTTAAAGCTTGAAAGTATATGGTTATTTGCATATGCCCACACAAGTAATCTTCAGACCTATTCAAAATTACTTGATCAAACCCATATTTTTCATGTAATCTAGTCAAACTGAAGTACAGCGCCAATGTGCGGCTTACCTAAAGCATTGTACAGTGGCTTTCCAGTGGTGGGATCCCACAAAATGGTAGTTTCTCTTTGATTGGTGATACCAACAGCCACAATGTCTTCATAGTTTATGTTGAGCTTCTTCAAGTTATCACAAGTTACATCTACAGTTTCTATCACAGCACTCAAGATGACATTTGGATCTTGTTCAAACCAGCCTTCTTTCGGTAGGATGTGAGGCACTTCAACCTGATGAAATGTCAGAACTTCTGCTGTTTTTGAAGCAAACACCTGAAATGACAGTTACATGAATGGTTCGTGAATATTTAGAATGCACAGTTGTGAATTCCACTCAAAAATAAGCAATAGACAACCAACTTTTTTGTCTTGTCTACTGTAATGTCAATGTCGCTAGACTAGGTTATTTTTTAATGAGCAATCAATGCCTACAATGCAAAGTACATTTAATTGTTTTCATCTTAAGAGTTGTGTTTTGCAGCAAAGATAAACAGCATATATGCAAGGTATCATATCAACAGAATGAAATTCAAAATGGAAATTTAAAACTCTGAGACACAATAACAATATTTAGATATAATACAAACAACTGTAATATCAATAAAAAACAGATTCTCTCACTGATCAATAATAATTTCTGAATACGTTTCATAAAAAAATATATTCGCACTTGTGATAGCAGCAAATCATGCAAAATATTAATGCAACAATAGATAAGCTTATTTTTAAACAGGCCTGACACCAACCGCAATAGTTTATGTCGCAAACTATAAAATTCAGTGCTATTAATTTTCGTTACTCACCAAAAATCTAGCACTGGAAGTCCCTTCATCTATTGACCCTATCAAAGGGCCGTATTTGCTTCTTGTATCGGCCATCAAAAGTATGCCCTCAGAAGTATAACGATATCGTTGTCAAAACTATTAAGACAAAGTTTACTTAATTAACTACGAACTACCTGAAAAACAGTTCATTATCATATTTAACTGAGAAAGCGAAAGCACAGAATCAAATGCAACTATAAGGATGATCCTGTGTGCTGAAGTGCTGATCCAAGGTTATGTTTACGTTTACTTGACGTTTGAATTCTTGAAATCCAAGCTTTGTTACTACCGCGTATGTCTGGTTGCATAGACGTGAGCAATGGAAATTTGAAAATACTTCAAAATGAAAGAAAAGTGTGATAGTCAAAATGGGCCCAAATCTGTGTTTTGGCTGCTTTATGTGCAGAGATCCACAGTTTTGCTTTTAATTTATACTGCTCCTGCATTTATGATTGTTATTATTTTTATATTTATTAACGTTGAATATATCAATGGATATAAAAAACAGTTCATATTCAGCTCTTAATTATTAATAAGGAATAATGTTATTTGTTCTATATTCTCCCACAATTAGTAATATAAAATTATTGTGCATTGCACTAGGCACAATTTCACAACTGCTGTGTGTTTGCAGGGGATTCGGTGTTCAAAATAAGACATCTTTGCGACGCTGAAGGGCACATTCCAAGAGAGCCCAAAAATGTGAGACCAACAACAATAAGAGGACGAGGACGCCTCAAGGAAGAAGAAGAAGGAGAACAAGAACCCCCAACAGGGTACTAGGAGGTGCAAATGCGTAACAGCTCCCCATCCAGATTCTTTTCCTCACCAATTTTCCTGATGAGACTTGCAAAATGATGTTATCCATGTTGTTCAATCAATAAGTATTATCAAGATTGTAATTATTTTGCTGTTAATTTTATAGAACATTGATAGGAAAGATAATGACAGAATGGGAATATTCTGATGTTTTTCAGGTCTCATAGGTAAACATTACTGGATATTAATGTAATTACAAATTTTAGGCAATTAGTATAATAAGTTGGTTCTTCCGGATTTCTTACCCTCCAATCAAACAACCTCTTAGCTCAAGCCTTTTCTTTATTATGTGCTTGTCGCTAGGTAGATACTAGCGCGTGTACGAAGTAGGTCAGACAATGAACCTGCTATCGTCAGCAATATCATATCGCAATAATATAATAATTGCAACTCGCGTTAATGTAGGTACAGGGTGTATTTTTTCTACCATACTGCATTAGCTACTTTTGCCCATAAGTTCTGAGCCAACCCAGTAAACAATTTGATGTAAAGTTGTAAAACTGTCGGCGGATAGCCTTGAGGCTAAGCCACTACTAACATTACTTCTGTATTCTGTAATAAAGGAAGGATATCCTGCCATGATCTCAGCACTTTGGTCCCATTGGACATCTTGTAGGTTCTCCCTATTGGTTGCTCAAAACTGGGACCGCAGCCACCCTAAATTGTGACCTGACGCAATAAAACATCCTTTACACTGTCCAGAGAGGGCCAGCGCTCCCCCAGATTGGATTCTCAGATTGATAAGACACAGCTGCCCAGCAGCAATCCAATCGCACAGCAGACGGTTAACAGTCACATCTTTCTGTTTTTCAATTCCTATGAAGGGGTGTTCCATCCAAGCCCATATTGAAGATGAGTTTCTTTAGCTGACCATAACAATAGCAATCGCAGTTGTTGTCTGCACAGGTAGCATTTTGCTACTTCTTGACTAAAGGGATTCTCTCGCAAATAGACTGCCAAAGGTGTACTCCCACATATTTTTATAAACTGAGTGGAAGTTTTCACTGGTGTGTGGCTCACCACCAAGCACCAAGCTGTAATATCGCCTTTGGAAAGTAAGTGTCTTATCCAACCATCTGCTATGTTGTTGTTGGTAGAAGCATTTCTTTTGCAGCTATGATTATGTAAGATAGTTCTAGCTGTGTTACGTTGGAATGTTTATTCATGGATCATTCACTGTTCATGCACACTTCATTCATATGGTTTTCAGATAAGAACGATTAAAGACAAACTTTGGATGTCAGCTTATAGAATTGGCAATTTTGAATGATCCACATGCGACTTCTAGCTATCCCACACTCTGTTTCGATGTAGGTACACCAACAGATTTGAAGGGTAGCATGTTTGCCAAAGCCACTCCTTTTAGATAGATTTCTAGTCGTGACAAGTTTAGGATCACCTTCATACATCACATCACTTTCATTGCAGAGTATTTTGGAATACTGTAAACGGTAAATTCGTGCGGTTCCAAGTTTCTTACAAAGATGGATTTTTGGGTCCCATCAAGAAAAACGATAAAACTACAATTAAACCACAAACTAAAGTCTGTAGAAGTATTATGTTCAGTCTATAAATGGCGATCATGTTTAATAAACAAAAATACGTTTGAGAAATGCGTAGAAAGTTAGAAACACAAATATCGAATCTTTATATTGTCTTCACTCTGAGGCTGGAGGGTTTCAAAAATGTCTGATATATTTAAAGAAACAGGATTATTTTGCTGGCTTGTATTTCTAGCATAAACAAATATTGGTACCTTCCGTCTCATTCTGCGCGTCAGCTCTCAATAAACCATATCGAAACTGGTCCAGACATTCCTTCATATATCTACTAATTTCTAATTATTTATTATCTCATTAAAACTACACTTTCGTACAAATATAATAGTCCGTTTCTTATTAGTAATTCATACACAAAATAAAGGTAATGCAATATAATTAGCACTGTGCGTAGGCCTAAAGGCGAGTACCTTTCACTATGCTTTCGATTTATATGTATTATTGAGTTGGGTGATGACAAAATTACTGAGAATATTTTTTGATATTATGAATCGAAGAACTGTTTTTGTATGTTGTGGTAGCTTCGAATCTTGCATTGGCTTGGACAGAAAGTACTGGGAAACCTTTTTGCCCAAATCAGTCAAATGGATTAGCGCAGATGTGTACAAATTTATTGTGAGATTTGTGTCGTTCAGCAACAAGTCATCAAATTATATACTTTAGAAGCCACGCCACGTTTGGTAACATTCAAATAACAGATGCTCAGTTTCAATCGTAGTCATTGTGTTGAACTAGCATGACGGATTCTATTTCGTTATATAATATATATAGAAGGCAGTCTCAATAAGTAGATGTTCATACTTAGTTACTTTTAACTGGGTATATTTTCAGTAATTACTAAAAATATCCGTACTTTGCGGATACCCAAGGTTTGCTTATCTACTATTATAATGCAAATACGATTAAAGTCACTTTATGATATAAAGCTTGAAACTTTGAACATTTTACTGAATATTTGTACTTTCAATAATTCACACGCTGATACTTTGAATAAAATGCTGAAGATTGAAATGAATACTGTGTTTTATTTTTTCTTCTTGAGTGTCGTGGGGACCTATTGTATTTTGAATGTTAGATAGAAAAAAAAGAAGATTACTTTCAAAAATAAAATAACATGAAAATACTCGAGCGCGTCAGATATTCAGAGGTGGATGCTAAGTTATAATAAAAGGCGTTTCGCGTGGGTTTCTGATATTTCGTTTCCAGTGCTCATTTTTCAGTACAATGGAATGAATTTTTTTAGCAAATGATAGAGATAGGTTGGTTCTATGTTCGTGCGATGCATTTTTTGCAATTTTTTATCCAAAATTATAGATATTGACACATGAATATTGACATATTTTTACTCATTTCGGATGTTCTTTCAACCTTTTGGTATCAGTGTTCTATCGTCAGTGGAATTAACATATTCCTTGACATTCCCCCCTTTTCATTTTCTTCCAAGTTTCTTTGATCATTGCAATCATTGTTTCATTGTCGTCCTATCATTGTCATTTTGTGCATTTGTTGTGTTCTGTATTGACGGCGTGGATTGTTTGGCCTTTTTGCATTTGTAAAGTTCAAATAAGAAATAAAGTATTTTGGATGAACACGTATCAGGTATAGCCTGTGAACCACAGTATGCGTCTGCTACGTATCTAAGCAAGTAAATATTGTAGTTCTCCATTATAATGCTAGCTTCTTAACTCCTAACCTATGTGTTTCAGGAATGGATATCATACCAAAAAAATACAATCTACATCATGGATATTGTAGCTCTCGAAACGTTCAAGATGAGAGGGCAAGCTTTCGTCATCTTCAAGGAAATCCAGTGCCACAAATGCATTGAGAACAATGCAAGGGTTCCCATTCTATTATAAACTAATGGTAGGTTGAGTGAACCATACAGTTAATGCATAAAATCAATTAACATATATATATATATATATATATATATATATATATATATATATATATATATATACCCCTTAATCAATGCTAGTATTTAATAATAATAATAACAATTTTATTGATGTTGGGCATGCCGGAGCATTTACACATGTTAGAAAAAGGAAATGTACCTAAAAGGAGGTACATAGTAAGTATATAATACAATAAACATTAGGTATATATATATATATATATATATATATATATATATATATATCTATATATATATATATATATATATATATATATATATATATATATATATATATATATATATATATATATATATATATATATATATATATATATATATATATATATATATATATATATATAAGGATGGCAAAGTGATTACACCCAATGATACAAAGCCCTGTCTAAAGCATTCCCCATATTTCAGGCCAGCAATAACTCTCACACCTCTCCTCTGCACTGCGAACACTCTTGCGGCATGTGCAGGGTGTCCCCAGCACAGAAGAGCATATGCCAGATGGCAATGGACATATGCATAGGATGCGCTCAATAAGACACCGACCGACACGCAATATTTCAAGTTCCTAAGAGCATATATGCCCCTGTTGATCTTTTTTATAACACTTTCGCAGTGTAGTTCCCATGTTAATTTGGAATCAAGGATGACTCCCAAAAACTTTACAGGCTGCACCTCGGTGCTATTAGGTCTGAGACAGAACGTGAGAGTCTGCGTCTTAGCATCATTTACGCTCAATTTGTTAGCCAGGAACCAATTGAGGAGACATGACTGCATATCCATGACCAATCCGTCCAGTCCCACCAGGTCAGGTGCCGAACCGACAGCAGTTGGATCAACAGCAAATAGTATGACGTCTGTAGATGGGGAAGACATGCAGACATGTCATTTATAAACAACAGGAACAGAACCGGACCCAAGACAGACCCCTGAGGCACTCCGTGACAGACCGGGAGCCTACCAGAGGTTTTCATGTTGTACGACACATACTGCTGCCTGTCAGTAAGAAACGACTTCAATAAATTTAAGCTGCAATCAGCAAAGCCATAAGACTGGAGCTTCCTAATCAAAAGATCATGAGACACACAATCGAAGGCCTTTGTGAGGTCAAACAACAGAGCCTGAGCATATCTTTTACCCTCAAAGCAGTCATGAACAAATGCTATTAAGTGATTAATTGCGGGCGTGGTTAATTTGTTGGTGCGAAAACCAAACTGCCTGGGATTAAATAATCCATGTGTTTCCAAATAAGCCCATATTTGCTTCTGCAGAACTGCCTCAAAGATTCTGCCAAATAATGGCAAAATAGATATGGGTCTATAATTGGAAGTCTCTTCAACATCTCCCTGCTTATGAATTGGTACTACCCGTGCGATCTTCAGCAAGTTTGGGAAAGTACCTGATGTAATACAAAAATTTATTAATTTGGTGAAGGGATAAAGAATTGTTTCTTTGATACTTTTTAAAACTTAGTCGTTATTCCAAAATGATCCCTGCTGGTGCATTTAGATTATTCGATGCATATGTAGACTATATGAGGGATGTCTAGACAAGACGAGGCATGTATAGAGCACTCCAGAAATATCTAGGCTATATGAAGGTATCTAGATTAGTTGATGCATATGTAGACTATACGAGGGATGTCTAGAATGGACCAGGCATGTACAGAGTACTCCAGAAATATCTAGGCTATACGATTTACTTGTATGCTTAGGTAACAAGACGTGTAACCATGTTACTGGAGAATATGTGAGCCCGCCTGGTTACTTGGGTCTCACCTGCGAACATCCTTATCCCATTGGGAAGATGGGAAGAACTGCGTTCAAAACTGCTCGTGTAAGAATGGAGGAGATCTCTAGACTAGACAAGGTATGTATAAAATACTCCAGAAATATTTAGAGTATACAAAGGGTATCTAGATTAGTCAATGAATATGTAGACTTTTCGAGGGATGTCTAGACTGGACGAGCCATGTATAGCGTACTCCAGGAATATGTAGGCTATATGAAGGGTACCTAGATTAGTCAATGTATATGTAGACTGTACGAGGGATGTCTAGACTAGACAAGGCATGTATAGTGACTCCAGAATTATTTAGGCTATACGAAGGGTATCTAGATTAATCGATGCATATGTAGACTATACAAGGGATGTCTAGACTAGACGAGGCATGTATAGAGTACTTCAGAAATATCTAGGCTATATGATTTACTTGAATGTTTAGGTAACAAGACGTGTGACCATGTTACTGGAGAATATGTGAGCCCGCCTGGTTACTTGGCCTTACCTGCCAACATCCTTGTCCCATTGGGAAGTATGGGAAGAACTGCGTTCAAAACTGCTCGTGTAAGAATGGAGGAGATCTCTAGACTAGACAAGGCATGTATAGAGTACTCCAGAAATATCTAGGCTATACGAAGGGTATCTAGATTAGTTCAGGCATATGTAGTCTGTACGAGGGATGTCTAGACTAGATGAGGCATTTATAGTAGTACTCCAGAAATATCTAGGCTATACGATTTACTTGTATGTTTAGGTAACAAGACGTGTGACCATGTTACTGCAGAATATGTGAGCCCGCCTGGTTACTTGAGCCTTACCTGCCAACATCCTTGTCGCATTGGAAAGTATGGGAAGAACTGCGTTCAAAACTACTCGTGTAAGAATGGAGGAGATCTCTAGACTAGACAAGGCATGTATAGAATACTCCAGAAATCGTTTGATTTAAAATTATAGATATTGACACATTAATCTTTTGACATTTTTTGACTCATTTCGGATGTGTTTTTAATTTTTTGGTAACCACAATAACAAGAAAAGGGCCTCGCACAGACATAGAGCCGTAGCCGTTCTTTTTCTATGATCTACATGAAAAATTTTTTCAATGTTCAAAATCAAGCTCTTCAAACGGAATATTGTGGCACCGTACATCAACATATTCTTACCGCTGATACGAGCGCCCTTGCGACAATATCTAAAATTTTGTATCAAAAATTTTAAGTGATCTCAAATGAAGCTCCCATTTGAAAAATTAAGGATGTGACGCAAACACGTGGGGGATTTTTGAGAAAGCAAACAAAACGGCCATCTTGAAGTACTCGAACGCGTCAGATATACGGTTCAGCTTGATGTCATCGTTGTGCTGATCCATAATCTGACGAATGCTGTGATCAGCTATGATGGGCGCGTGATGGCTGACGGAAAGTATATTATCATGAATTAGGAATTATTTGAGTCTAGTGCGAGAGAAAGAGTGAAAGGAGAATTGGATGAGTCTAAAGATTGGGATCAAAAAAACACCTGATGGTTAATATTTAATCATTTATTTTCGGAAACCCACGATATGTCCAGACTTTATTATAAAACTCAAACAACTCAAAAAAGTATATGCTTACACTTAAAAATCACAGATAACATTAATACACATTTATAAAACATTCTATATACAATTTCAATAAAAAGATTTAACTGATAGTTACCTGAATTAATATCCTGTAAGAAATTACACTACGAGTAATGAAACTTTCGAATGCACAAGTCAATTATTCTAAAATTGATATCATAATTCTCAGAACATCGTTTTTGAGCATGTAGAAATGGAATAGAATCATGAATAATTCTGAATGGTTGAAGAATCATTTTTGAAATAGTATAAAGATAAAAAGAAGAGCTGGTTGGGAATCTTCCACAGGGATTGTCACTAGAGCATGTTTAAATAATAGTGATTAGTTGAGAAATTACAAAATTGAACCTCCATTGCATGATAAATTTTTGAATCCAAACACCTCAAAAGGAGATGACCTGAAGACTAGTAAAAGAAATTCTAAAACAAGACACATTTACTGGGATGCCTTCAGAAGAGAAGCAAGAAGCTTCACACCCAAGGCTTCTTCATTCAAAGAGATAATCACTCTGAAGTCAGTTACGTTCCAACACACCTCACCCTGTAAACTGGAATATATTCCAGTTATCTTCCATATCCATATTCATATCTTCCATATCTTATAAGATATTTTTGTATTTTCAGTGACGTAACCACCAAACATAAAAATTCAAATAATCATAAAATAGTAGTATGTACAGATATTTGTAAATATCAAAACTAACTTATTCGCCGGTGTCACACTTATCTTCTTTATTCAGATCTCTTGAACCGAAAGGACTTGGCATTCGTTGGTAGTGTGGTTTTAGGGTGCTGAGGTCAGGTGCATATCCAGTACTTCATTTTGGGATGAAGTGGTAAGGCTTTCTAGAAAAGAGGGAAAAAATCTGTCCAACTTTCCACCTGGCACCAAGTAGTAGTAGTATTAATAATGGGGAGGCAAAGCCACTTTTGGTCCTTTATGTCGACCCCGAGGACCATCACTAAAACTAGGGCAGACCTTTTCATAAAGGTCATGATGTGTGACCATTCCGCTGAGTACCTAGCTCTCTCCCTTGCCAATCTCTACTGTGACTGATTGGGTCTTTGACCACTCCTATTTGAATTGACAGGTGCTTGTTCAAACTGCAGTGATCTGTGAAGATCCCCACTAACAAGTGGGGTGGAACAATAGCCATAGTTCCCTACGTTTTTTGGGGCCTGCTATGAACGTCTTGGCCTGTCTGCAGTCATCTCACTCCAACCATGCTTTCACCAGTTCGTTATATGCCCAATCATCTAGGGCATTACTGACCTGGCCTCTGTTAATACCCAGCAAGGGTTCGGGGCCAATGCACGTGCCCTTTACTTCCATGGGCACCAAACAACTGTTGATAAATTCGGTAATAATTATAAATATGCAGATATATTTGACAGAGACAGAGAATTTTGCTATTCCTAGCTTTCATTCTGTGTTCATTCATATGTTGCTAGATTTTTTCGTTTCCTTATGCATCGAAACCTCAAAGTTCAACTATGAATCATGACTGGTCGTCTCCTTAGTCATTAAGTTGGGGGTTATAAAGACGATCCCAGATAGCTTTTAGGTCAATCAATATTTGAGTTAATTATTCAAGCAGAAATCAAAAATATAACTTTTGGGTTTCCCAGATATATCATGGCAAATCTCCATTTCGCAATACCTAGAAAATTAATCTGGTTTGTATTCATTGTCTGTCACATTCATTAAATTCCTTGACATTCTACGACATCAAAAGTGTACCTACCCAAATCTTTCATGTCATTTTGTTTGATTTTGTCATACACATGATCTAATTTCTCGATGCTGTGGTAAATGTTTGGATATTCGTTGCGTCGGCGTCCCTGTTCTTCAAACTCTCCGGTTTGTCCACGTTTGGCTTATATACACCTAGAAAATGTATATTATAATAGGCGGGAAAGTATTCTGATCATGGAAAATTTCACGTTTCACGACATATATATCAAAAAATCGAACTCACTCATTACCGTCAGTCTGTCTACTATGTCGGATAATCTTTGGTCGTTCTATAACTCAAACTCAAACATTTTCCAAATAAGCGCTATGGGGGTGATGTTGATGAATGTAACATATAAATGAATGTACGAACCTTTGGCATTATCATCGTCATCGGTGGAACAACAGACAATAACCAAACGAGCCCTTTCCAAGTTCGTATTCGTTGGTTTGTGTAAGAGGTTATTGAAGATCTTGTTTGAATTGTTCAGTAGGTGCTCGTTGTCCCATTTTCCACCGGTTTGATACGAATGCACTGGATTTTCGAAGCGATTGCGATCTAAAACAGAAGCAACAATTAAAAATGTGTGAAATCCATCCAATTCATTCATCATTCTTACCTTGACCGAACCCGTTCGGATCAGCCGTTTACTGAATGTGCGTCATCTCCGTCTGCAGATTGGCGACTCTTCTTCTATATTTAAACAGGACCAACGTAAAGATAGCGAAGAAGATGATGGTGATCATGATCAGGGCGACGATCACTCCATATCCTGAGCCTCGTTCATTCGCCTCGCTGGTTCTCGGCAGCTAGTTGGACTCTTCACAATGCTTCCCACCGAAGCCTTGTTTGCAAAAGCACCCTTTGGCTGCATGACACATGAAGTTGTCGTTTTTGCATTCTCAATTAGTCATGCAATGGTCGCCGTAGTAGCCTTCGGGGCAAACCAGAAACATAAATGTCGACTGTCATAAGAAAGGAAGTGGCACACATTAAGAATAAACAAAGTTCGCTTCCAGAATGCCTAAGGATGCGACATGGCAACGTTGCACTGCGAATGAGGCAGAAAAGTGGTTTGAATGAACTATTGTTCCACGAAGACGAGGTCGGCAGCCTTTAGCTTGGCGCCAATGCGACGTTGCCGATTTACATACTTCAGGGTTTCTGTTAACTTTATTTTTTCGCAATGTGAAACTCATTTGAGAATGATCTTTAGCTGATGATTCTGTTAACAAAAACTAAGATCTGTAAACTGATAATCAGGAAGGCCATGAATTGAGTGTGTATTTCAAATCTGACATGGAATTTTTTCATTCAAAAAAATATGCTTCCAAAGGGAAATTAAGCCTATGCTCTAATAGTTCCCTTTGATTGCTACTATATAATCTAGTAAACTACAAGATAGTAAACATTAGAACAGAAAAACTACAGTTTTGATAATTAACTGATAGATATTGCGATTACCGTGAAATCGAAACAAAACTTTCTTAGTGTAACAACGTGTCGATTGATATACCATCTTCAATCGTCTTCAGGTGAACTGGCGAACATATCTTTTCGATAGCTTATATACTTCTCCGTGTGGTTTGTCGTGGCGCGTCTAGGTTTGATTGGTCCAGATGGCGTTCTGGTTGACCAGCTTTGTTATCTGCTAACGTGGCTATTCTGCGGTCGTTGCGTGTCAAGTTGGTGACGCAGTTTGTTAATCGTTCGTAATTATTGGTCGGACTACTCTAGATATACCTCGTCTAGTCTAGATATACCTCGCATAGTCTACATATGCCTCAACTACTCTACATACCCTTCGTATAGTCAAGGTATTCCTCGAGTATTCTAGATATGCCTCGTCTAGTCTAGAAATCCCTCGTATAATCTACATAGGCCTCAACTACTCTGGATACCCTTCGTTTAGTCTAGATATTCCTCGAGTACTCTAGATATGCCTCGTCTAGTCTAGATATCACTCGTATACTCTACAAATGCCTCAACTACTCTAGATACCCTTCGTATAAGATATAAGAGGGGGACTGAGTAGGCAAATAAAACACTCATAGATAGGTTATAACATTATTCAACAAAAATAACAAAACTAAATTAACAATAGAAATAACTTTGTAACAGAGTAAAGCTTGGTCCTTACCAGATATATTTCAAAACGCAACAATATTATGAACACATGCCTAGGCTTAGCTAGGCTTTTTTACAATTTTGGCACGTATCTGCCGATACCCTTAAACATGCTAGGGTTTTCCTATACTACATCCGTTATTACTACCTATATGTGCACAGGATGTTTTAAAATGTTGAGATCGATCTTGCAAATGATTAAGTAGTTCGAAGTTAACCAAAGATTCATATAAAGAAATGGTATATGAATTGTAATGTTTATTATGAATTAATGTCAGTATAAAATTGCTAAATGTAAATGTTTATATTGGAAGTAATGGAAGTAATGTTTCGAGGCGTCAGAAAATTTGAGTAGTTTGAAGGGTAGTGATGTCTGTAATGTAACATCAAAACACTATTATAATATAAATTATCTACAGACGTTGCAAGTATAATCAATGTGCAGCTGTTTGTCACGTACTTTACTTAACGTTAAACACCTTGCCTGTTTTTAGTTGGAAACTTTTGAGAGTGAAATGTTAAGGTTTTAAAAGAAATGCAATAAAACGTTACTGTTAAGTAATGTGACTCATTCCTTGAGTATAGACAAGTATAAAAACAATTGAAGTATATTTTCCTGTATAATCGTTGCTAAAGATTGTAGTGATGTGTAAATAGGGTAACATATAATGTAACCATAGTTTTGAAACAATTAGAGCGTATATACTACACAAAGGGTACAAAGAACTGTTCAACCATTTAAAAAATGTATAATACAACATTATAAACATTGCAAACTAATTGAAACATTATTGTTGTAGTATTAAGCCGTCGTCAACTTGACCACCTTCTTCAAAACATCCTGTACAATCATCACTATGCAGGGTTAAAAAAATAGTGTCAGAGCGCCACCCACCAGCAATGGGTTTACCCTGTTGTGTACATGTGTATTCGGGTGTGGGTGTGCTTGTGAATTGTGATGTTACAGATTTTAGTTTCAATATTTGTGCGTTTATTCAATCAGATATGTTGTACAATTGGGACCAGTTGATCACTCCAATCAACATAATTATGCCATAGCATGTACTGAGTGTTAGGATACATGAAGCAATTGAGTCGATGTCGGTGACTGTTGCTTGAAATTTTCAAATAACCTGGATTTTGCGATAACACTTCTGCGGGCTTTCATTGTCTAAGAATTTGTTTTGTGTTACACGCTTCGGTTGATTCGAAAAGACACACATTCTTACGACAATGGAGGCCTTTTTTGATTTCCAGTAATTTAGAGGTGATTTTTAAAGAAACAACATAAATGTCGGTTCAACAGAACATCCCAACGTCCAAGGTGGTCTAAGAATATATTGGGTAATGAACTGGTCCAGAGACAATGGAAGTTTAAGGAAGGAATGACAATAAACAGTCATTTGGTAAACATGCTTAACGATATATTAGTTGCCAAACTGATTACAACAAATCTAACAAGGAACAATCTTTGGGAATCAAGATGAGCATTCTTCATTCAATCCATATTTCAATTCCCTATCTCCTAAGAACGCAAATTACTTGGAGTTAAAGAAAAGTGTAATCATTAGCATATCCATATGGTTAAGTGCTATAATCATTTGGCATCTAAGCTCTAGATTTTAACAAGGGTTAAAAGAAAGAGAGGCCCCATTAAATATCTCATCAAGGCTAATGTACAAATTAGGCCCGCATAAAAACTGACTACGTGAGATGTGACGTATTTTAGTTGCTTAATGGCCTGAGAGAGTTCTCTTCGCCTAGAGTACTTTTTTGTCTCGAAAAATTTCATTGCATTGCTCAACATCAATAACCATGATAGTGCCTTCAATATAAATTCCACAGTTATTCAAAGTTTTATGTGTTGCCCACAGACATCTTATAATTTGCCAAGATTTTATTCATATACTCGTACTTTTGCAGTCTACTTGAGAGTAGTGACGTCGAAAAGTGAATTATTCGCATATGTTTGGACCGAAGATATTTCTACAAACAATTGAGATTAGAGACCAAATGCTTTATCGTACATTGCTATGAACAATGTTTGAACCAGACAGACATCATTAAAATAAGGACCTTGTCCAATGTCAAAAAACGTTCAAATAGCTTCACTTTTTGATACCAAAATCGTTCGTCAAAAAATCTGTGTCCTATCCAATTTACGAATGTCAACAATCTGCTGTTTAATCAATGTTTATGATACAATACCCTGCTACGACCTATTCCTTATTATAATTAACAGTTGTAATATTACAATATATACGGTTCAAAGTTCAACAGTAATACGAACAATATACATAGATGAATATTGCTTAGAATTCGTGTATGCATACAAAGAACACTGCCAGCACGTGTATAGAAAGAAGTACAAAATACACAGTTAGATCTTATGAGTATATACAACCAGTTATTACAGCTTTGACAGCTATGAATACAGTATATACAGGACGCTTAAATATGAAGTTAAAATGGCAGAAGGCTTCGGACTGTATATGGTAGTATTATTTCTGCGCGTATAATATCTTTGGTTTGATATTGAACTGTTTCCAGTGGTTAGTAGTTTCTACAAAAAAAAGTATATATCATTGAGTAATAATGATCGATTATATATATATATATATATATATATATATATATATATATATATATATATACCCAAAATGCTACGGATTTAGTTTCGTGCACATACAGTTGGATCTCATGAATAGTGCGGATTGGCGTCAAAATGAAAACTTCATTGGTCTAACAGGTTAATTATCATGGAATTTTTATAAAATGGTGACATAATTTGAATGAATGATTTTAGAGACATATGTATATGAGAAAAGTGCTTCATCCAATAAACTCCGAAGCATTCTGCGAGTTTGTTCTTAATCTACAAAAGTACAACAGACTTAGTACTAGAAACAGTGTGGGTACAAATTGCCAAAGATAATATATATGATATTTTCAACATGTTCAAGATATATTAACTGTTTTCTGCCTTAAACGTTACATGATGATTACAGAGATACCATACAAATTTAAATGCTAACATCATTTATATGAGTATCGGTATATATAATTTTCATTATTGTTATAGAAAAAATTACACGTTATATCAGATCAGTTATTGTAGTAACTAATTCTGCCAGGAACACTGTACAATGTGATTATTAGCCAGCCAACAATTGAGTGATCTTGATAACCAAGAGGCCAACTACGGTATGTGCAGAGTCCTAAGCTTAGCGTGCGATAGTTGAACAGTCAACCTTCTCGAGCATGGTGAAACTGTTTACCAAGAGAAAGTCATAGTTCCGTTAAGGTTATTCCATAGAGACGGATAATGTTACATTGAATTCTACTTTTTTGGATTGAAAGTATTGTCCAATGCATTATTATAATTTTTAACAGCACTTTAAATTTATGTAATCTTTCAATTCAAATGTATCGAATAAGGGATAAATATTAGAACGAGAATATTTCCAAAAAATATCGGACTGGTCTGGATTGGAACCATTTCGAACTGGCAGCAAGAGAAAAGAGCACTCAGTTTTGCTCGACGAATATCTATTTTATCAATAACCTTCAAGGTATTATGGTTTGTATATGCATGTATTCATGTCTGTTATCTTTAATGCAGGAAGGGCAATCTGTTGAGATCAAAGCACCTAGAGACTCCATTGGCCCATTACCAGAGTTTTCTGACGGCTACATAGTCTGCCGCTTTCAACTATTAAATGAGGTGTTGATACGATCCAGTGGAGCATCCATAAAACTGACCACTGACAAGTACTTCTCAAAAGGGGATTCTCACAGATAGGACAGCTGGATAAAAAGCAAAGCATATACTTAACTATATCGTTTTCGAATGCGAGTGTCTTTTTATCTAACTAACAGTTATTTTATTCAGATAATAAGTTTTATATTAGAACAGAAAGTTTAACAATTAAAACTCTATTTCTTTCAGCGACGCTTTTGGATTTATACTTGAATATCTTACTGTCAGGTTTAATTGTCTTAGAGTAAGAGCATTTAATATTGGTCAACCCTAAATCCAAGAATGAATTGAAGAATGAGATTAAAAAATACATATTTGTATATTCAGACGAACTTCTGGAATCAGTAGTTTACTTATAGATGCTCGTATATCATGTTAGATGACTTTTTTACTCATCCTCAAAACTACGCTCTGTCCGGTTTCTGCAATGTCGTTTTAAGATATTTTTACCACATAACTGCCCAATTATCGCACGTAAACTTAACCTGTCAACATCGTTAGCAGATTTTTATATCAGTCACGCTAATTTATGCATAGTCTTACCTATTATCAGCATTATTGCCAGTCAAACGCTTGCATGTAATGTCCATTTCGCACAGCTAAATCGTGTGTAACAGCCACAAATATCACTAACTAGTTCTAAGAGAATTACAGTGTTGAAACGTCGGTTTCATATAACAAACAGCGAAGTAACAAATGAACATCAAAAAAATGTTTTGCATCTAAGAATTGAGGGTTTATTTTGGATATTGAATTTGTTCCAGTAAATCAGCTAGGTGTCTTGTAAGGTACGTTCCCGTTCACGTCATTCCCCTCTCAGAACTAATTCGATTCGTCGAATCAAATGAATTGTCAAAATTAATACTTTGCGTCGGTGCTCTAAAAGATTACAGTAATAATATATCTCCATTTTGGAATATGACACAGACGTTTTCTAACATACTCCTAACAAAACATTTCAAAACCTCTTGAAATATTGACTGCTTGTGGGAAAAATTGACTGTTTCGAAAGGGAGCAATTAGATGAATTCCATATCTCAGACATCTTCATTGCATTATTTCTCCACGTGAATTTGTGCCGAGGTATTGTAGCTCAACGTGTATAATTTAAATAGAGATCTAATGGTAATATGACAATTATTTCAAAGAAGAATGTTGCTACACCAACAATGAGTCATCGATATCTATAGAAACTCTAAAATGAGGACCAAACCGACCAAGATAGAATATCTAAGCAACATAATAGAGCTAAAAATTTGATGTGCAGATTACAATGTGCGACATGATGTGGTCCATGGTATTCCGATGGAAGACACGCTCTATTGCTATCAAAGCTGAGGAAGCTAAAGGCTAGCTGAAATAAGCTAAAGATTCAATGGCACTTTTTGAATACATATTACTTACTGAACACAATATAGAATATATCGAAGCTAATTTTCAGATACTTTATATTTTCCTATGGGTAAAGTCAGATTTCTTTTCGTAGGTGGTGTCAACAACTCCACTTTAAACAATTCATGAACCATCGAATATTAGGAAGAGTGAATCCATTACTTTTTCCATGCATGGTTAGATAGTCATTCATGTATCAATAGCTTAAATTATCTTTTTTCTTTCCTTCATCGTGCTATACTTAGAACAACTAGGTAATCAAAATATTCTCTATTCACTGGATACCACAGACATATTCATTCATCTCCTAACTCCCATATTCTGAAGTGAAATGTTTTGTTACAACAAAGTGGTTCTATCTCAGGGAACCTCGGGGTGTTGATGTCTCGTCTTCTTGTTCGTACCGAAAGAGAACCAACCGCCTACCTTTTTACCTAATGAGTTATTGTTCGAGTTCAACTGGAGAGCGGAACCCGTGTAGCCTGTTGAGTGTTTCAAATTTCTCCTCGCTGAAACAAAAAGATTTATAAACGATGAACATGTAAAAAATAATAATATGATAATATACGAGTAATGGCCACAATTATGATCTCAAATTACCCCTGTCTTCTACAGCTGTTGACAGAATTTGGTAAGAGCCAAATTGTGGTGTCAATGCCGCGTAAAAACTATTTCCTCAATCGACTTTTTATTGATATTTAAGGAAAACATCGTTCAGAATGGAAAGTCTATTGCATACTCTGAAGCAAATGATAAAAGAGTCGGGATTTGGAAAACCATCTAATGTATGAGTTTGTTATTCCTGGGAACCTTCTCACAAAATATCATTTTAATTTATTTTAGTGCCTGGTAGAAAATGCATATTTTTGACCCGTACAGTCTTGTCATCTCGTCATGGGACATCCTATTTTGAAGACTCAGCGACACAATCCTGCGGTATAAACGGTAGCATCATCCACGCGTCTCGTGCTGTGAGTAAGACGGAGACAGATAGTATTCGTCCAAAGTTGGCAACCTCAGACCAACTCAATCCAGTGAGCTTCCTATGAATGTATAAAACAAAACGTCACACTTACACCTCGGCTTCCTGGTAGGCCTTCTGCTCTTCCCTCTGGCGGCAGCCTGCGCATGCGCCGCCGCGGTTGCCTGCGCCAGCCTCCTGGCGGCAGGGGCGAGTCCGAGATCGCTGTCGGAGGCCGCTTCGTGCGCCACCTGTCTTCGCTCTTCCGTTAGAGCGCGCAACCATCGCTGCTTGTCGCCGGCGGAGCGACAACAAAACATGACCGAATCGCCAGACGCGGAAGAATCGGCCGTGGTGCTCACCAGTCGGATCGCGTGGCGGACGGTGCACCCCAGGTGAATATCTGGAAGATAGAAACTGACGTAGGAATCAAGTACTATCAAAAATTACTGAATAAATACAAGTTAGTGCACTGGTCGGTGAGACCAGATTCATCTTTCTCCGTCCGCGTGAGGTAAGGGAGCACAGACTGACCTGAGTGTCAAGTCAATTGTAGTACTGCACAATGGCACATTTTCAAGAAAAGCTGGCTGTTGCTACACTATGCGTATGTGGGTTTTGTAGCTTGTTTCGAAAATAATACTATTTCAATTAAAGACAAATCTTTGGTATATGAATTTTTAAATTGCTTTATTTCAAATATTATGTTTTTAATTCAACTTAAGAATGGCCGGTTTAATATATCTACGGTAAGCACCTTATAAATTATTAGTAAGGGGTTCACGTAATTTATTGATAAATTATCGGCGAACTATTAGTAAATTGAACTTAAACGTAAACTGTACGTAAATATTTTAATTGCTTTAAACAATTATGATAGAATATATTTGTTTCATTATGAAAATTACTTGATAATTACGTTTGTCCGAGCGACTTGCTTAAGAAGTCTCGGCAACAATGATTTAAGGAAAGTGGCCCAATAACTTTTTTTATTCAGTAAGCTACTGCTAGACTTTGCTTCTTACGGTGTCCATAATATCTTACCCAAAGCCACTGTTACTCATTGTCTTTTGCGTTTGAGTCATAAATGAAAGTGCAGGAATAAGGAAACAGAGGCAAGGATAAAATATAGATTTAGTTGATATGTGTGATGATATAAAGGGCATGTCAGATCAAACTCGGTGACGCTGACGTACTCAATTGAATTTTGTTATGTTATGAACTATAACCTTATTTCCAACAGAAATATCAACACTTAATATATACTTCAAAATTAATATTTCATTGTTATATTGAGTAAGAACATACCTATTATGCATGTACTATCAACCCAAACATACAAATTTTGTACATCTTACCTTTGCCATCGAGTACATCAATAACTTCACAGGTATCCAAGCATATCCTTCCTTTATATACATAAGTATGCCTTTTGAAAATATTCTGCAAAGAAAAGATGTCAGAATTACATGTGTTTATTGTGAAATATATGTACGATTTACCTTTTTGCAACAAATAATCTGATGATCGAAAAGAAAAAGCATAATGTTATTGGTCCACATTCCTGTATGTACACGCACAACTTCTGACTGGTATATAAGCTGCGAGCTGAGATCAATAAGGTCTTCACCCTGAAACATAAAATAAGCTTTAGATGATTACTTAACTTACTTATTTATGATTTTTCCTATTTCATCTAGCCGCGTAATAAAACGAATTATTTGGAAAAACTGCTGAGTTCAACAGACACCAAAAGCCGGACAAGTCTCCAGCAGCATTATCTCCCGATAATACTCGAACTGACTTAATACTCTCAAAGGCAAAGTGAGCATAACAAATGCATGATATCTGAAATGGACTACTATCGAATACATCATCAAAAAATTGACAAAAATAAACACATCAGGCAGTGAAACAGGAAGATCCACAACTAATATTAAACACGGCACGATATACTGCATTTATACAGAAAGTGTTTGGAACATTTCGAACAGGTCAGGTTTTTAATTACCTCCCATCCTTCCACCCTCATCTGCCAAGCAGCAAGCTTCTCCAAGCTCTCCATCTTCCTCTTCCTTTCATTGATCAGTACCGCTACGCCTCTCATGGCTTCCAGTGCTTCCTTGATGTTCTCGTAGTCTTTGTGGTCGCTTCTTGTATATTTCAACAGTTCTGCTAATTGAAGAGGGTACTTGCAAATTCTCTGGACAGGAGTTAGGAGGTAGCCGTCAAGGGGGATCTCCATGAGGCCCCTCAGGAGCCTGTAAACCAAAGCAATTGAGTATGTTGTGGAGACTAATATTATCTTGGGAATAAAGAGCAATATAATGGACCTACTATTATAAGAAATAGTTACAGGAAGACATTTGTATTGAGTACTCGTTTTTAATGTTTCGTTTCCCTTACGTCTTTAGGAATCAGAACATTCTTAATGACTAAATACCTTGTAGATATAAAAAAATTAAATTATTCGTAATTTAGGAAGACTAGAAGAGAGTAAAAGGAGGTCATCTAAGGTTTCTTCTGTGTCGTTTTAACGTGTGTATAAGTATGTTGTATAAAGCGAGGTCAGTATTTTGCACTTCGTTTGCAGACGTTTCTGAGGCCTTTGATTATTTTTGTCACCATTGTTTTGACAACTATCATAAATTATTTGTTATATCTGTTTATTCCTTACCTGCATGCTTCAAAAAACTTGCTATAGCTATTCGACTGGTACAACTCCATTAGCTGCGCTGTAGCCATGGGGTGACTGTTACAATAATCCGAGTACATCTTGAAGCCGGCGCGGTGCTTCAGGAAGCACACACCCACGTTGTCGCCGCACGCCTCCAGGTCCGCGAGGAACTCCCGCTGGAAGTCCAGGATGTCCTCCAGGTTGACGAAGATCGTGCGCACCAGCTCTTCGCTGAACATGTCTGCGCGTTTACGGCACTCGCGTACGTACCCCTCGCAAATGTCCTGGAGCACCTTCACGAAGTCCCGCTCGGTGCTGACGAGTTCGGAGAGCACGTTGGCGCGAACCTCGTCGTTGGACAGTAACGAGACACTTGTGCGACGACTGGAACTCAATCGGTGCACTCCTGAGGCCATGGCAGCCAGACAGTCTTCTACGGTGTCCTCTTGGTTCACTCGTAACCTGAACAAACAATTAAGTCAATTAAGAGGGATATCTACCTTGAATAATGGGTTTCCGATACTTCGTTTTTTATTCATTATTTCGTTGTGTTTGTGGCGAGGCAAAAAGTGATCCACCTGATTTTTGGAGAAGTATTCATCATTTCTTTACATACTGTAAACATAATATAGGACCTATTCATATTATTTAACGATTGTTAATTGGATAAGTAATTGTTATGAGTAACGACTCGGGCGGCAATGAGCCGCCCAAAGAAAGCGAAAGTGATAATACTACTCTTAACTATTCTGGTAGTACTAATAGTCAAGAACAAAACACTTATGATTTTAATAATAAACATCAAGCTAGTGATGCTGGGCCGTACCTAGTTATCCTAGAGCACAAGGAAAAAAATGTGAGCCGGCTATTCCCTATTCGAGTAGAGCATTTTTTACAACGAATACAAACGTTCAAAGAAAACATAATAGACATAGAAAATGTTGGTATTGACAGAGTTAAGGTTATTTTTAAGTCCTATGAAGCAGCTAATTTATTAGTGAATCATGCAGTCGTGATTGAAAATAATTTTACAGCATATATTCCTAAATTCTACAATCACAAAAAAAGTATAATAAGGATGGCAGATACATTTTTTTCACATGAATATCTGTTGAATGCAATTCAGAGTAATGTTAAGGTTTCAGAAGTTGTATAACTCAGAGACTAAAACATCAACTTACGTCGATAGACAAATCGTAATATTGACTTTTGTAGGTAATAAACTACCCGAAAGAGTAATCATTATCATTAATATGGTCAGCTTCCCAGTAAGGCCTTACTTTTATTCAGTTGTCCAATGCTTCAAGTGTTTGAGGTATGGACATACTATCAAGCAATGTAGAGGTAATAGTAGATGTTCGAACTGTGCGAGGGAGAATTGCAATGGGGATACTTGTCAGCCTGACGAAGAAGTATGTGTACATTGTCAAAATAGTGAACATAAATCTGTATCAAAGGATTGCCCAGTATACAAAAGACCACAAAATGTAAAAAAAGTTATGGCATTAGAAAATATTTCGTTTAAAGAAGCAGAACATATTGTAGATAATCCATCTTATGCCAAAATAACTACCCAAAATAGATTCTCGATATTGAATAACTCCATTCACTCCATTGCATGCAGTTCCAAGACGATCATAATCGAAAAAAACAGAACAGAAACCTCATGATCCCAGAACGGTTGTAAAATAACCGGAACAGCATAAATTGATCGCGCAGAAATAGTCTGAAATAGTTTGCTGTACAACCAAAATAATGCAATTGGTTTTCCTTGTATAACCGCATTATTATCGTTTAAAAGATCACCATGTTACGTATAATTCGTAATTCTGATGCATACTAATCCACACATAGTTCGTAATTACCCACGAATCAACTCCATAAGTTCGCCAAAGTTTGCCCAGCTGCACATGGATACGCGGTATATACACGGCATATCTCCAGGGTAGCTGATTAGACACGGCGCATGCATTCTGCAAACATGCAATATTCTGGATAACCAGAAGTTCAACCAGAGTTTGGCAAGTCTTGGAGTTTCTTTACTGAATGATATTTTAGATGAAAGGGAGATATAACTTAGTATCCACTATACAGTGGTGAAACAAATATATGATAATAATAATAATGTCCTTATTGTACATAGTACAAACGGTGAAGTTTAGCCTCAATGTCTACTATCCTCAACCGGTTCAACTACTTAACTCAAAGCTTAGTCTAACTTCTATATAATATAGCTAATGAATTTTGAAATAGCAGCAATACAATTTTATACCTATGCTAATAAAAATCCACAGTTATTATTTTCAGAATAATTCAGTGAAAAGGGAATGAAATAAGAACCTGATTTGAAAATAAGAATTCATGGCTCTGAACTCTGTCGTGACTATTGGAGAAAGAGAAGGGATTTCCTTGAATCAAATTTAAAGCGCGTACGATTTGAAATGTTCTTTTTCATATCACAGCCCAAAGCATTGAACTGCTTCGGCCCCTGGTTTGAGAAAGCGTGTTGAAACACTGCTGTCTGATGTCTTGGAATGGTTAAAACATTTGTGTCTCTATGCACATTCAACCTAAATAACAACTTTTCTCTCTAATATGGTGATGAAGACGGGATATGAATTTTGAATAGAAAATTTAGGAAATATATAAATGCTCAACTTTCAGCCATTCCAGCCTATTAATCGATGGAGTGATCTGTTCATACTTTCTTTGTCCTGATATTAACCTGCAACATGAATTTTGTATTTTTCGGTTTCTTGTTGCTGTTTCCTGATCCAAACAAGGATAGTATACCGTACATCCATACAACATGCCTGATATAACTAGACTTTCACACAGCCTTTTCTTCATATTTGCAGACAATAAGTTCCTGTTGTTATACAATAGTTTAAATAATATATTTTACTAAAGTTCGAGACATGTGATCTGTTGACACTAAAGCTCTCAGCAGGAGGAAAAGTCGTCAGTTACAACAATAAACTTGTGTTCTGAATGAACAATAAAATTTGTTCGTTCATATCGTGTAGATTCAACATGGTCTTATTTGTATAAGATGCGTAAAATAGGAGAAGCTATAGTGTAACTGTGCTACAGTTCATGCAAATACGCATCATCCAGCTAATACATCTAATCTATGATGTATATTCAAGATCGATCTAATTATTGGGTGCTACACTATTAAGATATGTGTTAATTGACTTAGTTTGGTTCGTGTTCACCACCGCAACGCACCGCACCAAATGTCATGGAGAATTAACCAATTAACATGGTGTTGAAACAGTTAATTTGAGGAGTTGATAGACGGCTAATATGTCGTGCAATACAAAGATGTTCGAATTTTTACTTTATCTGATATACATTTTTTGGGGAAAAAGCATAGATTATTTATGGAAAAAACTGTATTGTTTTTTATTAGTTTATTTTATGGCTCAGCTAACATTCATTCGATACAGTCAAGATATCTGTTCGGAGCAAGGATGGCGTCCATATCAAGGGGGGGGGGGGGGGGAGCAAGTATTCAAAATGTAAGACCTAATTTTGAATGATGGACGATGATTTAAATATAAATCGAAACGCGTCACTGGAAGAAAGATATATTTATTCGTGAAACTGTGTTTGATATACAGTTTCATTTATCAAAATTACTTTTATCTATACAACAGCGACAGCTTGATTTTGGTTATATTTTTATTTTTACTACCGAAGCCATAATATAGGAAATTTGCTCTTAAATTGAATAAAACGAAACCATTTCTATTTGTTGTTTTGAAAGTATCGTGACAAACTCACCTGACAAAATGCGCGGGAAACCAGCCAGTCCTGCCGCCGCTTGATCCCCACCACCAATCCCTGTTGTTGGTCTCCAGCACCTCCACCAGATCTCCGGAACGGAATGCCAACTCTTCCGGTTCGATCGCCACATGGTCGAATACCGCTTCAGCCAGTACCATAACCTTTAAAAGAATAGAGTGAAATATTTTGACTATTGAGTTATTTACATAACAATTCAACAATAACTAGAAACACCTTACATTCTATTTTCATGCAATCAAACATCGTGTAAGCTGTGAACAGATACTGTTAATAAAAAAGTGATACCAATAAACAACCCCAATCTGAAAACCAAATATTAACTTCCAATATAGCTGTAGAGCAAACAGCGGTGAAATATTCACAGAATAAATAGAGGACGCTTTCCATCCTCAAATCTGGAGTATATTGGTTTGACAGAATATCGAATATAAACAGACATTGTAAATTTAGAAGTAATCGTTGACTTTATGAGCATGTTCGTTGAAAATAAAATAGTCCACTAGATACACTACTGATTAAATTGAACAACTTTCATTGGGGTAATTCCTCATTAAAACTGCAGTTTACTGTGTCTCGCACCAAACAGTTATTAGATGTTGTTGTTTTGACGTTAGATGTGGATAAATGAATTAAGGCATTTGCGTGGACAGAATCATCGGTGGATAAGTCGGCTAATGGGCTTTTTGCGCCTCTATCCTTGCTAGTACCCAAGACTCGCCTTTCTGGATTACACATCTTACACTTGTGTCCATAAATCTAGCTCATAGCATAATCTACCTCTGACACATCAGGGTCTTACAGCGACATGAAATATGCACAAAGGAAGGAGGCGCATAAAGCTGTTGTCTTCTGTCCTACCAGGAGTCTCAAGTGAATCCTGCCAAGAGATAGAGAGTGAAAGATAATTGTCGTCGGGATCCATGATACTTTCTCGTGCTTGACGGAGGTGCGTGAAGATAATTCTGCTGATTCTGGATCATTTTTACTGTTTCTTTCCACTGATACATCTAGAACCGGCTCGGGGTCCAACAATTTCCCTTCGAAATCTCTAATAAAATGTGTTCTGGATTCATAAATGCCCTACTGTATTGATCAGAGCGTAGTTACCATGACCTTTCCACGTATCATTAGATTCAGCTGAGAGAGATTTAGCAGTGCCTAGAGTGCGGCCAAAGACAAACGCTGTATCTTGTTACGTTAAGCTTTGGCAGTATAATATTGCTTACCCTCCTCTTATACCTCACAATTAAATATGAAAGAGTTTGATTTCCTCACACACGTACATCTTACATTAATCAAGCTGGAGCCGGTGCAGAACTAACTATTCTGCATTTTTCACAGATATATCTATGATTATTTTAAAACAAACTTGAACTTGATTGCACCAAACTTCAATACAATGAACAAGATATTCGGCAGGTTCGCGGTTATGTGTGTATAAACAAATTTGACTAAATTAAGCTATTAAAACTCATTGTCTCAATGATTCAATCGCAGCGGTTGACCGGCGAGTACCTTGTGAAATAATTCAGGCATGAAGTATGACGACCCAGCCCACGCGTTGAAGAGTAACACTGTTTCACAATTACGTTTACGGCGCGGTCAAAAATTTTTGTTTTTTTTTACATTACTTACAATGAGCAGTTCACTTAATAAAAACGGTCTGAAGTGACTATGTTAGCAATGACATGTAGCCAGTATTCATCGTTGAACCTCATCCAAAATTTATACAAAATCTTTTTGATATGCTTTTTCGCGTACTATATTATTTTGTGTAATAAAATATAAATCATATATTGCGGCATATCACGTTGATCTTTGCGCTTCTGAAAGTTGGAGATAATTCGGACAGTTTGTCAAGTCACAAGGTACTAGGTTTTATTATAGACATAATTTTTAACTCCTAAGAATTGGAATGTTTCTCTTCCTTCAGTGCCTATCGTCATTTACTGAGATTTGCTAGCCAGAAAATCTCAGTATTTTCTTCGTCCGGGTCTTCTCCTGCTGTTGGTTTTGCTTTGTGAGATCAACAATCGTTACTTCCGTGTTGCGCATGATTTGTCCAAAGTATGCTGCTTTCCTGCATTTGGGTTGAGGATTTCCCTGTCTTTCCCCAGTCCTCCTAATACAGCATCATTGGTGATGTGATGCACTAGCAGCATTTGCCGGTCGCACCATATTGCGAATGATTCCAATCACTACAGGCATTCTCATTAAAGTTTCAACTTTCTGCACCATATAAAAGCACAGACATCATACAGCATCGAAAAATCGATGTTCAACGAGAGATTACACAACAATTTTCGTAGGCACACAGTGTATGGACCAAGTTGCAATTTCATTCGTTTATTCAAAACCAATCGCGGACCACGTCGCTTTGTCCTCCTTGAGACCCGTCAGGACGATGTCAGCTTTGGATAGACACAGAATTATACGTTAGTACCTATCTGGCAAACTCATAGTTCCATACGTAATATCGGCACAGATACTTTAAACCGTGCAAACTATCTATCGATCCAAAAGTGAGTTGACTGATGAGTTCTACAAAATATAACCCACTATACCACAGAATGACAATAACCAACACAGTTGTCAGATCTGGTTTTAAATAAGGGTCATTATAAGTTCAATCAAAGAAAAATCCACAAAGTTTCACATCCTTACCTTTTTATCTATCGAGTCTGCACTGTCCAAGCACCTCCTTCCATGATCAGTCAAGGAGGCCATGGAGGATTCGGAATCGGACATAGTCTCCGAGTCTGAAGTGTAGTGACTGCGATGGTGATCCAGCTCGTCCTCACTATAGTTTGGCTCACTAGGTCGAACGTCTATAAATTTAACAAACACTCACAGAGGATTCATACTGTACTAATTTTCGAATTCAATATTCACTAATGTGAGAGGAAATGGACTGAATACATCTGAACCAGGTAGAAAGACGATTGTTGCTATATTGGAGGCAACAGGTGCTGAATATAATTATCTCGCAATTAAATGACAATCTTCCTGCTCGCTTCTCAGAATGAGGGGTGAGATAAAATATCTCGGTATGGTTTTTACCTGTGTCATTTTCGTATGTATATCAAATTACATGTACAGGGTAACTACAACAGTTAAATGAAATAGCATATCCAGTTAGATACACATATTTCTTAAGAATTAGCAGCTATAGACGAATTTCATCAGAGAAAATTTTGTCTTGTTGATGAAGATTCCAAGATAATCAGCAACCTCTGTTGAATTACCAAAAATGGGTCATTCAAATCTTTCTCTCGCAATGACTCTCCAGAAGCGCTGCGAGGGTCCATTCACATGTGAACGGTGTTCCAGATACAGTCTGATCTGAGCCTTGTAGTGGTTTTTTTGTACAGCAAGACATTAAAATACGGCGTCAAGCTTACCAGCAGCAGATCTTTTAACATCCATGACCATGTGTGATGGTATTGCCATCAGTGGCGGCGTGGGTGATGAGGCCAGCTTGTCCATGTCCAAGGGTTGACTCAGGGATCTTCGCAACCGATGATGATGGGCTGACAGGCGACTTACTCTGCTACTGGATGTTCGAAACACTACCTGTAACGGACGAATACAACAAAATAAAACATTATAAATACAAACACCAAAAACCGATCGGAGAGTAGGTACATATTTTTATCCCTTTAAGAACGTTTTCAGAATATTCTATGAACATATAGGGTATATCTGTCAGAAGAATGCATTTTTGTTGAATTTTGTGATTTTTTTACAGACCAATGAGGTTAGACACAAAGATGTGCCACTTCCATAAACCTTAAGATAAGGAATCTTGGTTTCTACCTTAACGCAGCCTTAACGTCCATTTATTTGTTAATTTTGATAACTGTTAGCTGTTTAGTATTGTTCTTCAGACAAATCCAGGCAAATAATTCCTCTGTTGGAATAGATTTTGTAAGCCCATCTAGAACATAAAAACAACGGAAATTGTCGACAGACAGCGAAAATTGATAATCCAAACTTCTGCTGATCAAATAACTTAACGTTCATCTTAAAGTAGCAACCAAGCTAGCTTATGCCTAAGGAATCTTAGCTAATAGTAAATTGCTCAATGTTAGTTTTGAACTTATCTTGTGGCTGCCTCTCTAGTTCATCATATTTTCTACTAGCCGCTCATTGATTGAAATATATTTCCTAACGTTGCGGCTGCCTCGTCAGTCTTTTTCAAAGTACAAAATGAGAGAACTAGATTTTGAAATTACAATTTCGAATAAACGACGTCTTATCAATGAGGTTCCTTACGGTTGAAGGAGGTCTGAGAAGGAACGTCTCTAAATACGACCATTAGAATGGTATTGACCAGACAAAGTGATGCATAGAATCAATGCATTCTCATATACAGACCTGTGCCGTTGGCTCCTGGTGTCCGGTGGGGTGGTGGTGTGGAGAGGGCGAAGAAGAAGAGAAGGCCATCTGTCGACGGAGGGCGTGCTGGTAAGCGGCAGACAGTGCGCCGCTGTACGAACCGATGGGGTGCTCGCCAAGGTCGCTGCGTGTGCGACGAACGCGTCCTCCTGCAGCACCCGCGCCCGCACGCCACTGCTGCTGCTGCAGGTGGTGCTGCCTTAGGTCAGCCTGCAAAGTGGCGACCGCGACGGGTTAACTACTTGCTACATAATGAACTCAGTGTGGTGCATGCAGCAGGCGATCATGCGGGGATGCATACTACACTACACCTTATACGGGGCATGTACGAGGGTCACCAGTATTGGAGCAAACTATCGATTCCTTCACCTGATGCAATTGAACATATGCGGTAACAATAGTTGTGAAATCGTTGTCAAACTCAAAAGAACATCTCAAGACAATAGAAGTCCCAAGCAGTCATTGTCTACAACTGTTATTTTAATTATCGTACGACATATACGAGGGTCACGCTGAAAGTCTTTAGATATTCCTAATCTATACAAGTTTAAACAAGTTGGAGCACGCAGCTATATTGTCTAAAGTTGGAAGTGCTTACACGCAAAGGCAGCGTTTGAATCGTTCAGTAGTTGCCCTTCCACGGTTTAGAATGCATCTGAGTGTTGGCCGAATTTTAACGTGAAAATGGAACCGGGTAGTCGATTTTCGAGCCATGATTTTGTATGACTATCAAAAGGGACTAAAACAAGCGAAATGTCACGAAAGCTTAGTGAGTTGCTTTGGAGACTCTGGCCCTTCTAGGTCTACAGTTTTTAATTGGTTTGCTGAGTTTAAAAGGGGCGGGGTCTCACTCGATGATGAACCTCGCACAGGTCGATCGCCCACTGCTGTTACTCCGGAAACTGTAGAAGCTGTGCAAAATATGGTAAAAAAGATCGACATATAACCTACACCGAGATTGAGGCTTCTCTGGGGATTGGATCGACAGCGGTCCGAATAATCATTCATGATCACCTTCGTCTAAGGAAGCGTGTTCCAGATAGGTGCCCCATTTGTTGACCAGTGAGCAAAAAGTAACAAGAGTTGATTGGGCTAAGTTTATGCTTGAAAAGTTTGATAATGGGTACAGTAAAAACACTTTTAATATCGTAACCGGAGACGAAACATTGTTATATCATTATGATCACGAAACTAAACCACAGTCATTAATTTGGTGTTTTGAAAGTGAGCAGCCTCCAACGAAACTTCGTCGTTTCAAGAGTGTTGGAAAGAAAACGATCGCGTCTTTATTTTCTAAAAGCGGATACATCACAACGGTAGCCTTGGAAAATCAAAGGACAGTTACTTCTGAATGGTATGTAACCAAATGTGTTCCTGTAGTATTCCAAGAACTATGCAAGAGCCGTCCAAAGACTGGTATTCAATGGCAGCATGACAACGCAGCCGCTCAAAGCGCCGCTAGAACACTCAATCTTTTTGCTGAAGCGGGTGTCAAACTGCTGCCTCACCCACCTTATTCTCCGGACCTAGCTCCGTGCGACTTCTTCTTATTCCCTAAGATCAAAGAAAAGTTACGAGGTCTCCATTTTTCCACCGATGAAGAGGCAATCGCTGCATTTGAGGAGGAAATTAGCAACCTTTCAAATGGACGTTGATCACAAGAATTTGACAAGTGGTTTTACTGAATGCGTAAACGTATTGAGGTAGGGGGAAAGTATGTTGAAAAAACAAGTTTTTTAAAAAAAAACCTTGTTATTTTTCTGTATCTAAAAACTTTCAGCGTGACCCTCGTTCAGTATAGTACAGTAGAACCTAGTTATAACGACAACCATGGGACTGCGAACTATAAGCTAAAACAAGGTGACGTTATTGGCGGGGTTTGCGTAAGTCCCATATTTTCAGATCAGAAATCGTGAGAAATGATACTAAGAATGTTTGGCGATCCCTTCCATATGATATTAATTTCTCGTCATTTTTCAGAATTGTAAGAATTTCAGAATTCACTAAATTCACAACACAAGTGTTTACTTTCAACCACATTCGATGATATCATTCGATTTGATTATCGCGTCTTTGTCGTCCACACACAAAATGATTCGTTTTAAATTTGTCATTTCCGTTTCGATAGGAAAATCTTGATGTTTCATTGAGGTGATTCATACGCCGATTAAGCAAATTTTACCTGGCAAGAGATCTCAAAATTTGGAATATTCCAATGAATGATTGCAGGCCACACTCAAACACCGGAATGCCATAAATATAAGTCTCAAGTGATCAATATTGTTTGTTGTATTAGGAGATATTGTCGTTTGAGGCTAAAAATTAAATTACGCAACACCCGAAGACGTTATAACCAGGTTCTACTGTATTTATGTTTAGCGCGAAAATGGTGAAAGTTGATTGACCCGGTATTTCCCGCACGTCGATGCTCATTTTCAAACTATGTATGGATGGCAATTTCAAACCTCGATGTAGTAAAAAGAGCCGCCAGTGTACAACATTAAAGGGGTGCTAGGTAGTTTTAGACGTATCGCAAATATTCGTTTTTCCTTGACTGCCCAGCTGGACAAAAGTGTTGTCGGAATACCAGTTACAAGCATATAAATTATATATTGATGTATATTTAGCCTAGATCATGCTAAATCAAATTTCATTCGACAACAGGGCCTGGAAGGTAGTGAAGATTAAACTATTTATTTTAATTGCCCCTTGCATCTAGGTCGAGCGTTTCTTGGTTGAAAGTATCGCTGTTTTATTAGTACTCATTATAAGTGTCCTGCATTTAAAAAGAATAACGGAGCCAACGTACCTAAACAGAGAGTTACATAAGTGATGAGGGAGCCTAAATAAAAACATGGCGCCAAGGCCCACGCTTAGGTACAAACATTTAGATCGAATTTTGTATCTGCTGCTTTTAGAAATATATTTTAAAAATATTGAATTGAACTTATTTTTTATTATTTCAAACATTTTCAATATTTCTAGAATTTCCATTTCCCAGTAGAATGTTCAATAAACTGATAATACTGCGCGTAAAATTCACTGACACTTGACTCCATTTTTTAAGAAGTTGAATTTTACATCTGTAATCAATTAATCATGGTCCTAATTCAGGTAAAATGCAGAAGTTTGTTGTAGTAATAACAGCAGTGGTCGCAATCGATGGGTCAAACAACATCCTCGCTATGAGGCAGTCTAATTTGTTAGGGGCATTCATGTTGTAGCGTCGATGATTTCACATCAGCCTCAGTACGGCTCTGCTCCGACGGCAATCAATATTTTTCTTGATGATAGCTAATGTTGTCAATGTTTAATTAACCTCCGTCTCAGTGAATGAAACCAGAGACAAACCGCGGTGCTCACAATGTTCACAGATACTAAATTTCTAGCGAGCAAGATAACGTGTACGCGACTCATTTCCTGATCTCTCGTCACATCTTGGCGTCTGTCTTTTCCTCCGAGCTAATTAGAAACAACCGCACGATACCGCGACCCGTCTACAAAGCCACGTCTATTATGTAAGGCTTCTTCCTTCTGGATTTCAATATACATCCCATCTGCCAGCTCTAGTTCAGCGCTAACGAATCCTTGCGTTTCATCAGTTACTCAGCATGCCTAAGCAGTCGCCGATGGTTAGTTACTTAGATGTACATATAGTAAAGGAAAGAGAAATTGGAGTAACAATATTAAAATGCAGAAAATAGTTTGGTGCGGAAGGGACTCAAACCAGTGTCTCCAACATTCTGTGCTGACGCCGTAACCGCACTATTCATCGAGGTGATCCAACGCGATTAGTACGGTACGTTCTCCTGTACGCCATCATGTATCTGTATGTATTTCTCCCATTCGGAATCAAGTACGATTTGGAGAACATGTCACCCAGGTTAGTGACTTACTGCCCATTCAAGCGAGCATATGTATCTCCGTTGTGCGATGTCGCTTGGTTTGACCATGAGGGAATCAGTATTCATAGCTGTTTAAATTCGGGATAGTGATATGCTCCTGGCTATGCGCGCTTTATTGGCTGCAGCGAGGAACATTTCAATGATAAACCACTTCCGTAAGTTGGCGAGCCTGGTGATTCTCCTTCTATCTGGTCCCTTCTTTCTATTTACTTTACCTTGCAGGAACAGTTGTACCAGGCGGTATCTGACAGACTTCCTGGTGATGTGGAATTACTTCAGCTTTCGTTGATCTATGGTGCGCATAAGATCTAAATTCCAATTCATTCTTCTGAGAACCTCTCTGTTGGTGATCTGCTCAACCCTAGAAATTCTTAGGAATCTATGATAAATCTACAATTCAAATTTTTGGATCCTTTTTCATGTTGCTACAGACATCGTTAAAGCCTCGACACCATAGTGTAATGTTGAAAAAAATAGCATTTTATCACTTTCTTCTTGAGGGTCATGCTGAGACCTCGACAGCTAAGGAAGTGCTTTATTTGTGTATACATTGCACTGTATTGTGTATTCTACATTTTATTTCTTTGGAGTGGTCTCATGATTTGTCCATACAAACAAGGCGCTAAAAACTGCCCACTCTCTCGATAACTTCGTTTTTACAGTACTATACTTAAAGCAATGAACTGGGTCTTTTAAATTAGTTTTAGCCCGTACAAAAGACAGAGAGATGATGGCGTGCACGAGAATGTACCTTACTAGGTGTCTTAAATCGTCTTAACAGAGCAGTGCGGTGGCCGAGCGACTTCAGCATTACCACGGATGCTGAAGATACGGGTTCGAGTCCCGTCCACAAGAAACATTTTTCCAGATTTACTTCACTCCACAATTGTCTCCCTTTCCCGTATTCACATAGTACCACATATGAGTGACTAAAAAACTTTACGAATATTTCGGCTACCTTTATCAAAGTTTAAAAATACGAATCAGGCAATAATGGATCAGTGAAGCTATTTAGTCAAGCCGATGTGGTTTTAATTATAGGATAGTAAAAACTCTCATGCGAACCAGTGGTTGGAACCACTTATTTCATTATTATATATCTAGAAACGATTTATCATGAGTGATATTAATGCGACAGACGGTAAGAATAAATTCTAATAAAAAAATACTCACTCTGATTTTAGATGCCTTGAAAGCACTTTCAAATTGTGTGATCTGTATTTTGCAGCGAGTCGTTTCAATCTTTGTTGTTTTATTTCATTTTAACTACTGTATTATTGTAGGAATACACAAGAACCTAGATTATTTAAAATAAACTAAACGTACTGCTAAGCATTTGATTGTCTTGTAACAGATAAATTGACCAAATACCAATAAAACATACCCATATCTCCTTCTTGATTACGATAATAAACGAGATCTCCATGCCTCTGTCGGGTTGCTTCCTCTATATATATATATATATATATATATATATATATATAATATTAATATATAATTTTAAGTATATTTTGAGATTAAACTATTGCCCCGTTTTTTAATGTGTAGTGTGTAGCAAAAATATCAGAATAGAAATTGACTTACGTGTTATTGCTATTAGGAATATCTTTCTAGACACCTGTGTTCCAGAAAACCTCAGTCAACACATCAATAAATTAAACCACAACACTGAATTTCCACAAATACACTATTGAACTAGTACTAGTCCTACCGCGTCTGAAGGAATAAACATTGTGTTATATCTCCGCAAACTGAAGGCGTCAAGTCGTCTGTCATAGTATAAATGTAGACTGAGCACAGCATCTGTATGGTTTCTTCCTCTCTATCAGTATACATCGCATCCGGCGGCTTGAGTTCCGCACTGATTCATCTTTTCGTTTCAGTAACTCTGCATTTGTTGGACGCGGCGAGTCGCAATTCGCGGTTCAAGGTTTGCCAAGTTCAATGAAAAAAAAACTGATAACCACTCGCTCTAACGCGGTTACAGAATAAGGAGAGGTCGGTACAATACAAAAAGAATACGGTTTGCCGGCCCAGGCAGCCACGTCCATCTCCCACTGCAAGCAGGTAATAGCTAAGGGCGCAACACATGGTACAAATACAGGGGCGGATTCAGATGCTCGGTGGATAGGGGTGAGGAAAAGATTAAGTTCAAAGCGGTATACATGTGATCCTATGTACAGCTTCGGTGATGACAGCGCCCTAATTGTCTGAATGGAATCAGACAAATCACTACTATCCCGAGAGACCTTATTCCGTCAAGGGCAGCTGGCTGTTCAGATCAATGATAACATTGAGAGAATTGTCGAACGAGGATATACGAACGGAGTTCAGTTCAACGTGCAGAGGGCTGGCAAAAACCCTGATAAAGTAAGTAGCATATTGATCTGCCAGCCGTGGCATCCAATACTTTAATCATCTTCTAACAAGCTTTTGGGAATGAACATCAAACAATAACATCTTATAGCACGATCCTGTTGCTGGCCTCGCTAGATCGACATCCCACAAGCTGGGGTTATCTTCTGCTCCAGGAAATTATAACTTCCGGAACAGCTACTGCTACTATATGAGGCCCAGGTCAGACTACCGCTGGAAAACTGCTCGATTGTGTGGGATGCCCTCTAAACAACTCCCTAAAGGGAGTGGATGCGCATGACCTTACAAAGGACTCCATAGTCTGGGGAACGTCGATGAAGAGTGGTTGATCTGTCTCGTGTAATAACACCAAGAGTAGCTAGTGCAGCAAATATTAGATGAACACACAATCTATAGCCTTTTAAGGGCAATGTGAAAAGAAATTCATCATCTCGTAGCGCTTATGGATCACGAGAGCTTATCTGCTTTTGATTGAGGTTATCTATGAAAAAATGTGAGGGAATGAGGCTTACTATTATGAGAAGATCAAGGTGGTATAAATGAAGAAATACATTATGAAGAAAAATTGGGTCAACTTGATTGACGCGGTGTTCGAGAGACGTAACACAGTAGTGCGACAATAGTAGACAGGTAAGAGGGAGGGTTGTGCGTTTGTAAGGGGCCAGGAAATCATAGATCAAGATTTACAATTTTTCACACTGTGACGTACCAGCTTTTTTGGGGTCTCCAGTAGGAATGTATTTTTTTGCTCTTCGGATTTTTAAGGGGATAATCCGAATTTCAGATTAGTAGTGTAGTAGACATTTTTGAATATTCATATAATTGAAATCATCGAACAATTAGAGCACATCAATAAGGAGAATTCTTGGAAATATATGTTTGAATTGTGCACAAACAATTAATCAGCATGTGATAAACATAAGCAATAATTTTCAGACATGGACTTTGCGGTTCACAGTTGATGTCCAAAACTGAACGTATCATTTTAAATTCGGCATTTTAAAGAACGTAACTTCTTTTTACGTGTAGATAAGATAGATAGACAATAAAAATAGCTTTGATGTTTCAGGAAAAGACGAAGCAAGTGAACTACTCCATTTGAAGGACACAAAATGTGGTTCTATCCAGACAAGAGCCAAGCAATCACTATAAATAGTAATTCCAGATAAGGAACAGATAACTTTATCAACATGTTTTTTCTCATAAATAGTAGCAATTAAACCTCGAACCAACCCTGTATATATCGATCCTCCTTGTTTCCTTCACATCAGCGTCGTTAAGGTTAAGGGTGCATAGTTACTGTTCATGTCGACGAGCACCTGCAAGTAATAGCTATTTGCTTCAATAGCTTAAGTTTCGTCTACACAATTCTGTTCATCATGTGTGTATGGTAGGGAATGGCTCATATTGATAGCTGTGAAAGCGTTTTCCACGAATCACTAAATTAAAATTAATAAGTTTCTTTGTTATCCAAACGAATTATTTTGGAGTTATAATACTCATACTAGTTTCAATTAGATTCTTTGCGGTGTTTTGGAAACCGGTATGGTTTGTTCTGATATCGTTCACCATAGCTTTTTTATTTCTTAAACATAAGTACGAAATGTGTTGCGATCACAAATATTTTTTAATTGAAAATAATAATGGTGGTAGGTTTTTCAAGCCTTTATGATAACTACATCACGAAAATATGTGTCGCATATTCCGTTAATCTTTTTGTCAGTCCGCCTGTCATAGCCATGTTGTAATCCCAGTAATCGTTGTATTGATTTTAATGCAACACCTCTAACAAGCCTCTTCCAGAAGTCGTTCTTCTGGAGAACCTCGGATTTGTTGAATGGGCTACCGGGGAGTTTGTTTCCAATTTCAACAAAAACATGAAAAATAATCAGTGGACTCGGAAACCTCCAAAAACGAAGTGTGAGCGCGTTTTTATTTTTTTTCGTCTTTTGGCAATAACACTGAACCGATTTTAGAAAACACAAAGCTTTTTATCCTTTTCACAGTAGTAATAAATAAAGGCTTTTATTATTATATTATTATTAGTAATCGAGTGCGAAGATTCATAAAAATAGTAAAATTAGTTTCCGAGTTATAGAAGAGTTAAAGATTATCGGACAAAGTGCAGACAGACACAAAGATGGACAGACGGAAATGAAATGACACATCGAGAAAACAGAAAATCTCGAATCTTAAATTTTTCGCGATTACAATAGTTTCTCGCAAATTGGCGTGGGAAGTGAAAACTATCAGCATGTTCAATGTCCATTGATGACGGTATGGTCTCATTATTCTCGTTTCAGGAGAACAGTGTCTTCTGAATATTTTAGATAGGTGGCTATATATTTAATCAGGTTATTATAGAGTCTCCAGGATTTTTTCGATTTGCACATAACATCACTCCCAGGTCAGGTATCATATGGACAATGGGCAAATGTAAAAGGTTGTATGATGAGAATTGCTTTTGAATTATATCTCTCAATTGAATCTTGCAATGACAGTCCTAGACGTCCATTAATGATGTCCGATATTTTATTCTTATTTTATATTTAAGATAATGATAATAGTTTGCAGATGACCCAAGCATCATCTCCAAAACAAAATTTAATGTACCTTGTCGTCAGGTTAAAAATCGCAACTTTTTGTATCTCATATTGTATGAGGAATAGTAATCAGATCATTAGTTAGAATACTCAAAACTGCCAAACTACATTGTGCTGTTTCAGGATTTGTTAGAAATAATGGAATCTTAACTTTAAGCTCAATTAAAAATCATATCTGTATTTGTTTTTGTTGTTATGTTGTCATGTTTTTGTATTTGCCCATTGGGTTGAATAATACTTTTTTCTACTATCCCATTTTCTGTATTCTTGGGATAACTTTGAGTAGTTGTTTGTTTGTGACCTTATTTGCAAATTAAAATTACGTTACAATATTACAGAAAAGCTCTAACCACTCTTGAGAGTGGGATTGGTAATTGAGTATCCAGAATATTGGATATATTACACAGAGTATCTGTTTAAAAATATATAGCTCTTTCTAGCCGACGTTACCCTGAAAGCAGTCCATTAGAGACCCTAAAGTAAATATAAATCAACCGAAAAGGAAAGACCTTATCGTGTTGAAGTTGTTTCGGACCAGCCAACATTAGTTACAATTAAAAACTTTCCAACTTTTTATACAATTCTTGGGGGCTTATAAACTTCGTCCTCTCACATAATCAGATATTAGCTCTCACACTACTCCTAAAAAGTGGGCAAAACGTTACATAGAGAAATCGCTATGTAACCGATTAAGATGAAATTGATATAGATAAAGGAAATTTGGTAATTATAATGAAGGGATTGGTATCTCGAATTTAGGCTGCATCACTCGAAATGAGAGCAACTTAATTTAACATGTGACTCATTATTTTCACTACTGTATATTATATCGGACCAGTTCAGTTCTTTCGAATGCTCTACCGGTTACTATATTATTCACAATTTTTGCCAATGGTTCTTTTGATTAAGTTGAAGACTGTGTATATCAATTTCAATATGATGCCACTGGCAGAAGCGTACCAAAGGCGAGAGAAGTAAGGCGGCTACCTCAGGCGCCTTAATAGGATGAGGGGTGGGGTTGAGCGCGAAAATAAGCAGGAAAAAAAGAAATGTATCGAAAGCGATTTTAAAAGTTTTCAATATTTATTGCTATGGAGTATTCTAAACTGGATTCAGACTGAAGGTAATTATATTTGAATTTAGAAACACTAAAAGAACCTAGCCTTTCGGAGAATCTGTACCATGCGCCTCCCGCTTGCTGGGCGGACACTCTGCCAATTGAGCTACGCGTGTACGTCTCTCACTATTCTCAAAACCATTTTTCCTTCCGAATTTCAAATTGCGCGTTGTTCGCATCCAAAGACACACTTCCAGTATTAGGAACTTTTCTGAGATCATAAATCGAATCTGTTGTCTGTATCTCACGGATTAGCAAGTAAATAGCTCTCACAAACATTGCTTTTATAGTGGATATTATGATTGTTCAATTTAGGGCCTTGTCAGAGAAACGTGTTCAGCGATCCTTCCCAATAAACATAGAGTCTATCTAAAATCAGCGCTCGGACTAATTGAGGGCCGTGCCTGCGTAGCTCAATTGGTAAAGTGCCTGTCCAGCAAACGAAAGATGCATGGTGTTAAATGCTGCCGTAGGCTTAGGCCAAGTTTTTACATTATAGATTCAGATTTATATAGTCTCCATTTTGCTGATTAGCAAGCAAATATCTATCACGCATTATTATTATTATATTAAATATGGAATCAATGTGGAATATTTTTAAATTTATCAATATCTCCCTTAAGTTGAGATTTTCAATGTTTTAGGAGCAAGCACCTGGTACCTCTAAATTTTGTTCATGCACATGAGTATATACAACTAAAATCTACAATTATATACAGCACTCACTACAGTTGGATATTTGAGCACTATCTGTTTATAAAGTATAAAAAAGTTACTATAGGCGTTTATTAAATAACAGGAATTGATAATTTGACGAACAATGAGACAATTGCGTTCACCTGATAAAATAATGAAATTAACAGGTGATATTATTTTAACGGATCAATTTATAATGAGCAGCTCTGCATTGCAGTTTTGAATTAAAAGTCTTGGGGAACACAGAGGCAAGATATCTAGGTGTAAGAACAAATTACTATAGGCAAAGCTTACGAAATACATAGAGGTTGGATCACTTTCCTTAGATCTTTAAATGTTAAAACTAAAAATGCAGTGATATACATCTTTCAGCGACTACTTGAGACTATTATTTTTATTTGATGGTTTTTAAAATCACTAACATCAAAGACAAATGTGTCAGGAGACCAGTAATAATAGTTCGTTTCGTAGGTATCGATACCAATTTTTTTGCGTACAAGGAATTCTTTCCTGCTCACGTCATGTGTCACACCATCTAAGCCTTTAGCTCCTTACATAAATAACTGAATTATTGTAAAGGCGTCACTGCTTTACTGAGAAAGCACCTCTCAAGTTTGTCAACGTAAATAAACGCATTGAAACTGTAAGCAGCTTATGTCTGCGGCAAGTTCACTAAAGCTCCACGAGTATCTTAAGGCAGTTCCATATTTCGTAATAAATAACGTGTTCAAATATCCGAGTTAACGCAGTCCATTTATTCAGACTAGAGACATAAAAAATGATTCTATTCACGTAACCATGATCGTTGATACAAATGAGAACGATAAAGATGAACAGAGTGGGCTTAAAAGATCTGCACAGAAGGCCACACCCAAACATTGCACTTGACCTTGAAATTATATTGCAGGTTAAGGTTACATCAAAGGTCGTCATCAAATAGCCAGGAGAATTTCCCATAATATTTGTATTTGAGTTTTGTCAGTGAACAGTATTTTTTAATTATCTAGTTATATTTGACTTTGACCAGATTTCAAAGTGGATCAGATTACATTCAAGCATAAAATTTTGCTGTCTTATCATTTTGAAGGTCAAACACATGGAGTGCCATAAGAAACAAAATGGCGTCCTTGAAGTTCGAAAAGAAATTATTTATGGTCACCAGTTGGAATTTTCTATTGATATTTATTTTCGATTAGGTTATTCAACTATTGTTGTAAAACCCTCTACGAGGAGAAAATAAATCTGGGAATATTACATTAGTTCCAAAAATTTCCACCAACAATAAATATATTGCGAATTGCGTGTAATTGACGAGAGAAGAGAAAAAAAGTGAGTGTTTAGTATTTCTTACAATAATCGAAATAACAGTTAAAAAACGGAAATGGAGATATAATTGGAAAAATTACCGTTTTTATCACCTTAGTATTTTGAATCACGACAAAGAAATTCCAGGGAAACAATTTCCTCTACAATCTGGCCTTATTAAGCTCAATTGCTTTCTTTGTTCGCTTTAAAATTATTTCAGAAGCTGGTATTATGTGGAAATCATAACAAGTGAAAATTATTGCAAAGAGAAATAGAACATTAATACTAGGACCATTCATTGAACATCTATGCAATGCAGACATTTCAATATTTCCAGTCTTAAATTTTTATGTCTTTCAGGTTCAGTTATGCTCTATGCCTTGCTATGGTCAAATGCTGGAAACACATGAAAGAGTAGAATTGAAGGTTGTAAGTCCATGGAAAGGCGAAAAGCGAACCTTTGGTAGTGAGTTTTAATGTCCAAAGAAATGACATTTCTCGGTAACAGTTTACCATGAGCAAATTAATATATAGGATCAACCAATCATTTTTTATGTCAGCCAGCAAAATAAATGTACCGTTCGCGCCCCTATATTTAGGGGCCCACCTACTCCTACCTTAAACTTATCAAACAGTACTTGGTTAAGAAGCTCTGAGTGCGGTCTGGGCTGTCGTCCTCCGGCCTTTGCTGAGCCTGTGCCCTGGTGAGTGGCGGACGACGCTCCACTACCCCCACCCCCTCCGCTGCTACTCCACTCTCCACTGCTTCCGAGGCCGCCCTCCTGTAATCAAATTGAGAATCCTTGAATTTTGCCGTCAGAGAAGCTTGGAGTTTTCTAACACGTTTTTATCGTACTTTCTTGCGTGTCTGTTTGAAAAAATGTTATATTTCACGACATCTCACAAGTTAAGGAACGTTTTTGGTGTGAGAAAAATCCAGAAAATTTTTTGGGCATAGATCGGCTGATCACCGCAGGAGACGCGAGTCCCGCCTGCAAAAAAATCTGGGGTTTTCTCACTCCAAAATTGTACTTAATATGCGTTTACACAGGTACGCATGCTAAGCCATCCGACTTGTCTTCCATACTTTTTCCAAATAGGCGGGATGACTGGTTTGGGTAACGAGTTCTCCATATCTTGCGCAGTTTGGATTGGGGGAAACTCGGAGGAATGAAAGTCGCGAGCTAAAACGCGCCTTATAAGACGGCAAGACTGCGGTGTGGTGCCTAAGTGGCTATGACGCCAGCCCAGAGTGCTGGAGACACGGGTTCGAGTACTGTCCGCAGAATTTTTCACACTCCAAAATTGTGTCTTTAATTTGTGTTTACACAATTACGACATCAAGACTGTAAGGCTCATACTTGTATAAGACTTGGTTATGGATAGTTTTGAAGAGCTTTGATGGAGTTTTTTCAAATGAAAATATGTAATTATCATACACGTTATTGACGACAGTAAATTGCAATAACCTCAAATACGAAGAATTCATAATAACACTTTCAGATTGAGATCAATACTCGAATAGGTTGTGTTTCAAAGACCTTATGATGTATTATTATTTTGGATGAGCCAGTCTCGGGGGGTATCTGGAGATATGGCATGTATTGGAGTGGTGTTTCGTTATGACTGCTAAGATAAAAAAATGCACATGGCATAATAACAAAGTCGTACGGAGAAAATCCAGGTTAGGAGGCGCGAAGTTTATGAACTGCAAAAAGCAGGCCATCCACTCAATCCTATTCTTGAGATTCAGAAAAGATCACACATTACATATTTCGGTATCAAAATCCTCAATATTAAGGACCTCACAACATCGCATCACTTGAACCACCTTCGATATATTCCTGATTCTGTGCCTGAGATCTGAAGGTGTACGAGTATTTAAGTTAGAGTGAACGAGCATTCGCATTCGATCGTGTTTTAAAGGCCATTTCGAACGGAGATATTATAATTGTTAGTACTAGTTCTATAGTTATTTACAAACATAAAGAAGAAAACGGGTGAAGTGTTCAAATTTATTAAAGAAAAGGATACAGTAGTATTTATTGTTTGCCATGGATGAAATGTATTCTTCAAACAACGCAGACTTTTGAATGCGAACCATGTAGAGTGATCAATATCGCCATATCCTCTTCCAGAGATTTCTCCGTACCTCTCTTTTGTCGTATTCTTGTGACTGAATTCATGTTCTTCTTTACCACAATTATATCTAAATCTATTGCTCGTGAAATTTCTTTGCATTCGATATTTTTCTTATTCAATATTTTGTGAAACTTAGATTTTGGATTTTGTTCGCTTGTGCTTACGTTAATGTAAACGGATCATCAGATTCATCTACTAAGTTGCTACTAACGAATTAGTTCCTTCGTTCTGATTTAAATGCACCTTAAAAGAGTGCGCCTCACCTGGGAGGTTGTCTGGTGTTTGCTCCGCCTCCGTCTAAGGGCGTTGCTCCCGAGGGTCGCCTCCTCCGCGAGGTCGCTAGACTGGCGCTGGCGCTGCCCCGTTGCAGCCAGCGGCGTCGCGCCGACAGCGTCGTCCGGCTGGTGATTGCGTTGACAGCAGGCGGGAGAACCGGAGGAGCCGCCCGAGGCGCTACTGCGGGAGGAGCCGCCGCCGGCGCCGAGACAGCCGCCGCCCCCGCTGGGACAGCTGCTGTTGCTGCTGGCGCCCTCGCTGCTTCCCCCGCAGTCTGGTACCATCTGGAAACGGGACGAATGCGGGTCGTCATTAAAACCATAAAAAAGGCGACAGTGTTCATAAGATCATCATATGAAGCTGATTTTTATACTATAAGTAAGCTTAGATAGTACATATGATTGAGGATCAAGTCTACCGAACTGCAAGTGTTGGAAACACACGTAAATAACGTTTTTTTTTTAAATTACATAATACGCCACAAGCTTTTGATACGAATATTACCGTTCATTGCTCATGTGCCTCTGGGCTACTTTCAAGTAGTCCGTTTCCGTGAAAAAAAATCTTAAGTTCAAAGCTCAGTGGCGTCACACCTCATTCAGACTTTAGTTTTTAGTCTATGATACTTCTGACATATTGCTTTGAATATATTATTTTACCTCACGCAAATAACAAGGACTTGGTTACCCTCACGGAACTACAGTACCAATTGGGTTTTTAAACACACTTTCAAGGACAGTTTGTCCGCCTTTTCGTTTCCTTGGTGGCCCTCGTACGCGGGTATTCAAATCTGCGGAACCGTTAGGCATTCAGTGCTCACACGAATTTGGTTATGGACCAATTACTTCCCATGGAGCCACTAGCGGCTAGAGCCTGAACATCATATAAGCGCTCGGACCTTCTCGTGAAGGATCGGACCTTTTCAATCCACGCGGGAAATGAGTTTCGGACGGACGGGGACTTAAACAAGATGACTTTGTTTTGATATACAAAATGATGGCCAAAAAACAGTTTATAAAAATTTCTCTGAAAACTGCGTTCGTATAAATGGAACGCATGGATTGAACAGCTACAGCTTTGATTTACACACATTGTTGGTGTTGGATGACTTACATCAAGGTTTCCCCTGTGCGTTTTGTATCTCAAACCGGAGTGATGAGACCTAAGCCTATTTTTCATATGTATCAAAAAAACACAGGGTGTTCAAAAACCAGGGTTTTTATGTCAGACATTGCTGCAGCGTATTTTAATGCCTGGGTTAATGTTATGGAGCCCCCAGAATTCCGGTAAGCAATAATTTTTTATTGTCATTAATTTTAATAAAAAATAACTATTTACTTGAATAGTTTGCCTGTTTTGATATCTTTTGAGTTATGTATAGGGTTATTCAAAATAAAGTGAAGATGCCCTAACTTTTGGGAAAAAAACTTTTTGGAAAAAAAAAGATGCCATTGGGTGCCTTCCTGTATACTGGAAGTTCACAAGTAATTTAGTTAGTGACTCTTCGCCTTAGTTAAGCAATATCGAGAAAGAGGCACAATTATTAAGCGTAGCTGTTGCTTCATATGAAGCCATCCGCTTCTGGTCACTAACATTAATTGTAGACTAAACATAATAGAATTCAAAATTGTTTCAAACAAAAAAGTTAGGGATGTTTACTTTGTGCTGAAAACCCCTGTATTGTCCAATTTTTCTATGAGTTTGAAATTTGACCATTATTTTCAACCAAAAACAAGAAACTAAAATCCCCGAAGAGACCAACTTCCAGTTTTCCATAAAACTTAAGTGACAGTTTGCTGTATTATTGTTTTGAAAAAAAACCATAACAGAATTTACTTGTAATTTTGAATGTCAATAATAATTATTATAGTGTCATGTACATGTTTCTGTACGAAATGACAGTAGATGTCAAGTGTCAATAAATTTTAAAACCAAATAATTTGTTTCTTTAATGCGGTACTGGTAAAAATCATTGATATGTAAAAATAATTGTTAGATCGCTGTATACGAGTAGATGGACAAGTACCTTTTTGTAGTTAGGTTACAATACAAACACCAGTTAATCCTATAAGAATATAATTTGTGTCATTGATGACACTACAAGAAGGTATTGGTTGGATCAACTTTACCTATGTCAAATAATGCACAGCATGATGCATAGAAGACGTATATAAAATAGGTATTGAAAATGCTATATCTACCAAATTTCTTTACATCTAAAACCGCGTATTACGTTATTAACGACAAAAATTTTTCTGAAAATTCCATGACCCTGTGACAAACTTATGAATTATTCGAAATTATAAAAGTTGGTATATGGGTTAACCAATTAAGAACATTAGTAAGATTGAATCTACGTAATATAGGTATTCAAGAAATATTTTATAAGCCCGACGAATTGTAAAGGTCCGATCCTTCACGAGAAGGTCCGAGCGCTTATATGATGTTCAGGCTCTAGCCGCTAGTCATGGAGCCTTGCGATCAGAATAGAATCGATTGGCTAGCAATTCCCGGCCTGAGCAGTTATTTTGCATAGACCTGTAAAGTAGTTACTTCTGTCAACTGTTGTCATTCTACCTAGAGTCAACAAAATTTTGGTTTATATTTTTATTCCATAGATCTCGTTCCTTCGTTCTGTCTTTGAGCCGCCCGCATACCAATGTGTGAGGAGTTCTGAGTCGATGAGTTTGTTTCCATTTCTTTACTAGTTTTCGCAACAGTAGAGGTTAGGTAGACTTAGCTACTATCATTGATACTATCTAAATATTGAAAAAATCTAGCCTTATAGATTCCTCCTATTATCCACGGTAATTGCTACAGGGCATTTTTCAAACAACCGGTATAATAATTTTTAGTATTGCAGGCAAGAATTTGAAAACACATCATGTTAGCTATTCGGAGCAATTTTGTTAAAGATCAGAGTTTTTTTTGACAACAATGATTTGTGTTCTTAAAATTCCGCGCCTGATTTGTTCAAGAATAGGAAAAATGCCCTTGCATAAATGAAACATTTTTAAGTTGACAATGAAAAACTTCCTCCATTTCCAATCACGACATCAATATATTCTGAAAATAAACTTTTTCCAAAATACTGGCATACACGAAATATTTATGATTTTGTGGCTAAATTAATCAATGAAATTTTATAAATCCTATTCTTGCAATCCCATGACGATTGGAAACTGGAATTTCCAAATAGAATGAACTCACTTGCTGAACTCAATCCCCAAGGTTTTTATTATTTTTTGATTATCACGATCAAACTATAGAGCCAACATTGAATTGCAACATTTTTTCAGTGCCATCTAAATCTAAAAGCGTTACCAATTGCTTGATCAAAGTAAATCTATTCCTTGAAATTGATGAGGAGCTCAGCTAACTAGTAATTTATAAATTTATGTATATGTTTACTCTATATGTATCTATGTTATTGGAAATGAAGGAAGATAACAAATATAAATACCAAATAACACTCAAATACAGAAGGAGCAGATAGAGGTAAATACAGAGATAAGTAGTAATAGTAGATATATGATAAATGTAATAGAAAAACCTTCAGGTCAACATACAGTGGTGATAATGGAATTATGGGACACACACAAATAGCGATTGAGACATGTTCAATAACTAAATGACATTTCCATCAATATAGTGCATCATTCAATTATTACAATATAAGATGTGCCTAATTTGAATTTGTTTTGTCGATTATTTGTCAGGAAAATACAGTATGTGCAAAATAAAGTATACTTTACCTAAGTATACTAATCGAAAGGGCTTGACATGAGCCTCACCCATATTCACATATATTTGGTAAAATTATGTTGACTACCATCTTAGCAATAGTAAAACCGTTTCAGTATTCAAGTAGCAGACACATAATACTCAATATCAAAACCAGTCGAGAATATATAAATTGAGATTAAAAAGAGATATCCGTTTCATGGAAACATTGGAAATATCGAGATTTGATGGAAAAAATGCTTAATATATATAATATACTCTTTAGAAAAAAGACAGTTTAAAGCTGCTTATGTAAGCCGACAGAATTCTCCAAAGTGTGAGCATTGCCAATTGATTTGAACTAATTTTCCCCACGTACGAAAAATTGATTGTTTGTTCATTTTATGCCATTTTAAAAATTAAGTTAATGGTAGATATATACCAGTTTTGGTCTTCAATCACAAGCTTACTCCGCTACGTGATGCCACCACGAGATTTCATCGCGTCAATGATCTTAGGATTAATGGTATGAGCGGTATGTTCTCGAGATCGGCGTGCGGTTGGAGTGAAAGCTATTCAGAGAGGTGGGTGTGGTGGTACCTGATAAGACAAGTCGGCCACGGCGGCCAAGCTACTATAGCGCCCGCACGAAATGGTGGAGTCCCGTGGACAACAAACATTTCTAGAGTATCACTTTTGCATCCTTTAATCACCCTTTACTGAAGATACGGTTATTTGTAAATATGTACGGTGCAGATCAATTCATGAAATTTCTGCAAAATCAGGAGAATTCATATGTTGACGATTAAACCTAAATTGAAGGTTGCATAAAGCTTTGTATTACGTAATATGCGCAAGTCAACGTGATAAGCGACTGTTGCTGAGAAACCCTGCGCGACCGAATATTATACCTAGTTTTCTTAACCGTCGATTCGATGCAATTTAACCGGCGATTACGGTTAAAGAATAATAAATAGGTGCGTGCCTTCCGCCTATAGATACTTAAATCAGAGATCTTCCACGCCATAGTTTTGTACCAACAGATGATCCTATTTTGAGCACACGCATCACTAAAGAACTAGTTCAGGATTAATCCTTATAATTCTCTGATAGAACGCCAATGATATACTCCCATGAAAGCAATTTATGTTCCGAATTTTAAGCTGGGCGCGGTGTTTGAATCTCGATTCGTATAAAAAATAATTATATAAATTAATCAAGTATCGCCAAAAAGTTGTATCTATATTTTCAAGTTCAGGCGATATATCTAAAAAAACTGTTCATTTTAGAGAAAAATTGCAAAGGAAGCAATTTTACACAAGAAGAATTAGAAAGAAGAATTTGTAATATTGAAAAAATAGTAAAAAGTGTGAATAAATTTTCAAGAGACTACGAAGGATTCTTGGTTAGGATTTTGTTTAATTTGCAATATTAACAACTTTCTTGTGTATAGTTCTAGATTGTAAATTATTGCGCAAAAGCTGTTCAACCCATTTTGATGAGACTTGGTGTTATTAATTATTTCTCATATCAAAAATGTTTTTGGCCCAATGTAAAATTCCTACTCATTATATGAGTAATCCAAAAAAAAACAAAGAAACTTTTCCACAAAATTTTTATACTTTTCAGTATTTTTGCACTATTTAAAATGTTTTTCGCGATTCGAAACTAGATAGATCTTATGTTAAATTCTCTTACGAATCTTCTTCTTTTTTACAACTTTTCTCTAAAATAGACAGCTTTTTCTAGATATATCAGCTGAAAGAGAAAAAGCGACTAACATTTTGTCATTTTTTGGTTTAAAACATGTTTCACCACACATTGTTGAACCCGAGCATAGTGAAATTATAATTTCAGGAAATATTCAGGCCTCATTGAAATATCCAACTCAAAAAAGATACCGTCAGGTCTGTCGGTCATAGCTCGCACAGAACTAGGTGCCGCCTCACACTTGTATAAAGTGTACATGACACGGCCTCGACCATTCATATTTAATGTGTCTATTTCAACCCGGAACCGTTTGAAGTTGGAACTGAAATATCTAGCGCTACTGCAAACGTTGCTAATGAAGCAGAAACACGGCTTTTGTGAGCTTCATTTCGCTAATCTATTTTGCTGCAAAAATAGAAAAGTAAATTCTGGTGCGTTTTGTATCCCCTAAGTGCTCGCATGTTGAGACCAACGGGTTACCTGCGGCTAGGAAATTGATGCAGAGATAATTACCAATGGGTTTGTTAAGGAATAAAATCAAATTTAACAAATTTTATTTGGTTGGGGCACAGTTTAATTCGAATAAGGTTTGTTACTAAAACACAGGCGAGAACTTTAAGAGACGTTTGACAGTTTCATGTATCAAAAAGAGATATGTTGGTTGGACCTAACCTACACCTCTAATAAAGTGTTTGCAACAAATAATAAAAATGTAACTGTAATTGGAAACGCGCTATGTCAGAATCACGTATAAAAATATAATTTGAACAAAAATTTGGCAAACATTTTAATATCAGATTCTATCAGTATGTATCAAAGGTAATTAACTCACAATTAGAAAAGATAGTACGAACCATATTAAAGGTGATATCAAGTATTCCTAAATCATTTCATCATGTGATACAGAATCCTCTGACGCAGAAATCACAAATACTACTCGTATACAGTTTACCACTGGCCAAATCATTTTATTTACCCCCGACATGTGTTTCTCTAACTATGTTAGCATCACAGAATTTTATCGGATTACACTGCAATCCGTAAGTGGACAACTAATGATATTTAGAAAAATTAGAAAGAAAAATTTGTCGCCATGACGACCATTTCGTCATGGTCTAACGGTAAAGGCGCCTGCCTAGAATGCAGGAGGTTGTGGGTTCGATCCCCACTGGCGACAAATTTTTCTTTATAATTTTTCTAAATATCATTAGTTATGTTAGCATCTTCAGGGAAAGATTAAAACTAAGCTATAACAGCTAGATGTTGTCTTAAGCCGACTTACTAGCGAACTGTAACTGCTACCATTACAGCAACCGAATTCGCTAGTGTAGACACGTCGCGAACCAATTTCGCGAGCCCACTTCGAGCGATTCGAAGCAAGCCACCACTTTTGGGTTTTTACATTAGCTTTAAGGTTTCCTTTTCTTTTTGAAACCTTTTTTGACTTGGAGAACAGCGTAATCAGGACAAGGGTTATATTCCTAACAGCCCACTGTTTGCGTTAGCTTCTTAAAGATGACGTGTATCTGACGTGTCCTTCTCACAGGTAAAAAACATTGAAATGTTACGGTTGACAGTACATGACAGAAATATAAGACACAAAAAACTGTAATATTTTAGTTTTGATCTTCTTCTGAAGATGTTAACATAGCAAAACAAGTATTTCATGAGTGGTAAAACTGTTTAGTCTATGATATTATGTACACTAGCTGCTTCCCCATAATAACTTCCAAAGACGAGGCTGCTTCTAATGAGAACTGAAGCTGTTTCAAATAGATGCAGGTGCAGTATATCTTTTTAGTGCGAAGGTATTTAAGGGGTCCATTCAAGATCTATACCTACGGGTACTATCGGGTACTATGTATATATGCAAAATTGATGAGGAGTGAGCATATCAAAAAGACGAATACTTAATAAAAATTCACAACAGCTTACGGGTGTGTGATGTGGTACAAAAGCAAAGAGAACGATGGGTTAGTGATGTGAAAGATCATCTTTATCCCGTTTGAGGGTAAAGACAACCTGTTTATTTGATGAAACGTGATGATAGCAAACTATGTGGATTGAAGAACTGCCTTCGATTAATCACAAAGCCAGAAAAACTTGGAAATGATGCTACTATTTTGTTTAGAAAGTCAAATACTGTTTTGAGTCTAGTTCGATAACTTGCTGGATATTTTCAAAAAAAAATTTATCGAGATGACACCGATACCTAAAGATATTAGTTAATGATATGTATCTTATACATTTTATGGAAACTACAGCTCTGTACAACTATCTTTCATTTGATTTTCTGATGCAACTGGATAATTAAAAATAATTAGGTGAGGGACATGTTTTTCTTTCTTGTTTGATTACCACCTCTACATACATGTATGTATGCAAATATTCTTTTGCGCAAAATCTTACATCATGTATTAACTTTTATCCCTTTTATTATCTACGATTCACAACCTTCACGGAATATAAACATCTTTTATACGGTTTCAACCAATATACAACGTTGAGTTGTGATCCCTGGTAGTTATTTTGAAGTTTTAACGATGGCAAAAACATTTTTAAGCTCTATTCAATGCTATACTGGATATACTGAAACAATAGCATATCCCCTAAGGTGAAACTTCCTTGAAAAACCATACATTCAATTATTAGTCCAGTAGTCAAATGAGAAAATCGTTTTGATCGCTCCCAACAGAGATAGCCTTAGACCAAACACGCTGATTTTCCTAAAGAAATGATTTATAACTCCCTTATTTTTGTAAATCGGAAGAAACGGCGAAGTACTTTTATGTTTGTAACTCTAATTAGAGTATCTTCTTTTGTTCTGTGGTTTACGTTACAGCTTGTATATGAAGTTGTTCCCTCAACATAAAGTTATCCAAGATACATTGGCTCTCAAAATGAATATGTAACATATTTAATGCCGAAAAATTCACTAAGATGCAGGTTATGGGCTTTTTTGTAACAAAAATCAATATAACAAAAGAAAAATTAGTTTCTGTAATTTTTTTTTCTTTTTTATCTGATTACCACCCCTTGTTTCTATCATTGTTATTGATTCTTTATTGAATAATTGTGTCATTTTTATGGTCATCAAACCAAGACATGAATGAATCAATCCTGAGCATCCTGTCAATTGAGCATTTCATTCACAAAAGGCTAGATATTCTCTATATAGAATGGTAGTAATTTGTTTTCAACAATACATAGCTACTTTATATGAAATTCATGTATTCTGCCTCCCAAATGTATAAATGATTTATTCTAGACTGTATATATAGAGATATTCTTATTTTCCTCTTATCGATAATGATTTTATTTGATAAATCTGCCAACCTCAGGATCAGATAAAAGAATGTTTCATTAAAACACTGTCAAATAATGTTCCATGCATGGACACCGATGGATTTAGCAGAACATCTACATCTTGCAGTTTTTAGATATACGAGTTTCCTTTTACCACATTACCTAAACTATTATACGAAACGTCTATTCACTCAAGTATGTTTTCTAGCAAAATACTCACCGGAACTAGACTCAAAACTCAATGGAATGGCTTTTACAGGGTAAGGAAAATATGAGCTGAACACAAATATCTTACCAAGCTAGTCTAGCGGCAGTCTATAGTAAAAATTCCATCAAAGTTATTAGTGTCGTGTTTAAACGAAAAATAAAAAGATATAAATTTGTTAGGCTAATATCACGATAGAGCAGTCAGTTGAAACAAAAGTTAAGGGCGTTTTATTTTTTGCAATTTTTTTTGATTTCCTAGACTGTAACAGATAATCGGAACCTCAAACGCATGAATAGAAGCAAGCTGTAACAAATCATATTTTTTATTGTCTTCCATGCAACGCTTAGACACTTTCTACGATAGCAAAAAACTGAGGTAGAGTAATATGAATATTACACTTTAATATTTTCTTGGAGTTGAAGTCCATCACTTACTGTATGTCCTGGAATTGAATATTGTTAGAATAATGGTATACAGAATGACTGAGTAATTCAATAATATGAACTATCCAGCATATCAGATTTGAGTGAATCCTCATTTTTATCTTGGTAAAATGTGAAGGGAATTACACCCAATACCTATCCTCAATCAACAATAACATTTTTATTTGATTTTTATTAACTTATTATTCACTTCTCACATGTAATTGATCATCTTCAAGCATATTCGTAAAAACAGTTTACAAGCTCATAAGTTCCGGGATTAATTCGAAAATACTTTTCAAAAACGACATTTCTGCATGCTAATTAGTTTTGTGGTCATTATAAACCGTGGTTAAAAATGCTTTAAGCGATACAAAACGAAGCATTCGAAACTCGTTAGCGTGAAATTTTCGAACTTGTAGTTAGCTTTTTTAATGGATTGTGAAAATGCAAAATTTCATTAATTTCCGATGGTCTATTTATCGGCATTATCCAACACATAAGCTCAGTAACCGATACTCCGAAATTTGCTAAAAAATATCAGATTTTCCCACTTGTTTTTTCTTTACGAATTACCACTCAATATCGGTCTACGATAAAAATAATTTTTTCGGGGCTTACATTTTTGAAAACTGTCCAGGTCTAATTTTCACACATTTCACCAAAATCTATACTTGAGGACTTCTTAAGTAGCGGGTCATTTTGAACGTGATCAAAAGCATTTTGTATGTCGAATTTATTTCGAAACTATGCCTGTTTGTTTGCGTGTCAATTGCTGTTTTTCTCAATGCGTAATCACAGTGACCGCTTTAAGAATTTTGATGAAATTTGGGGATAGATACGAGATAGGCCAAAAAACAGCTCTATTTTAACATCGAATTACATCTCTAGAAAAAAATCTTAAAACCTCAACGTACGAATTTCTCGATCGCTTTTTCATGTAAATAGAGGAAAAGACTTCATTAAATTCTAACTACAATGATACATAATTTGGTATCAATACGCACTATAAAGAAACACGAATACGTGAAAAATACTAAGCCATTCCACTTAACTCCATATTTTACCCATTTTTAATAATGCTGAACTTTCGTGATAATGTTTGGATGAAGTAAACAGAAGACTTCAATCTTTTTTATAGATAACTTCACGCAAAGGCTTCATAAGCACTGCGCGAGGATAAATGTCTATTCACATTGACGCGTGTGATTGTAACCATCGGAGAACACTGTCCCCAGTATCCCGTTTCACAATGTCGAGGTTCTCCAAAGGAATGACTTTTGGAACAGACTTGTTCGAGGCGTTGTAAGCTCGACCTGGTGAGGATGCGCTCTTGTGAGGTCAGGCGCATCCACTAGCCGTATTGCTCGCTTCTGGATTGTATCCAGAAGCTTTAGGAAGTGATTTAGGTCGCTTCCTCATACATGCGAGCAGTACTCCAGGGATGATCCAGGGATGGAGGAACACTCGTATTGATGGTAAGTACATCGGAAGCATATCCATCCACCATCACAAATAAGGAGTGATCACTGAGAAAACTATCCAGCCAGTTGTACCGACCCGGTGGCAGCTCATAAGCCGCAAGCTTGATCAAAAGTCTCTCATGCCACACCGTATCGAAAGCCTTCGATATATCGAGCGCAACGACTCGAAACTCTCCATGAAGCTCTATTCCTCTACTCCACATATGTGTGAGGTAGGCTAGAAGATCTCCCGTGGATATATGCTAACTGAAACCATATAAGCGATCGCTGATGATATTATTTTTGTCTACATACTTCAGAAGCTGCATGTTGATAACTTTGGACATGACGCAGACCAGTGTCACAGGTCTATAGTTGCGGGATATATATTTCCTGCCTTTCGTAGGTATTTGTTGTACTAGTAGGAGATTTTAAATAGTTTGCAAAGGACAGCTCTAAGTTCTGCGGCGTAAATTTTAGTAGAATTGCTGGTATTGGGTCTGGACCACTAGCTTTCCTGCAGTTCAGTTTTTCTAGAATCCGTTTTATATCTCGGTGTTGAAATCTAACTTCTGGCATTTAGTCAATACTGATGGTAGTTGGTGCTGAAACGTGTCGAAAGAACCAGTTCTATTAAATAAGCTGGATGATGTGATATGGTTTTCTAGTTAATGAAAAATTGAGTCTCAGTAAACGAGTTTCTCAAAAATCGCCAGGAAACCCTGCATAGAAGATTGATATTCAATTCAGCATTGTTCGCACACGTTCGATTTGTACTCAATCACTCCATGTCACCCATTCGAGCGAAAAGTAAACATATGGATTGGATTTTTTTCATTGCTAACTTTTCAGCTAATGGAACTTTACGTGATAACGTTTGTAAAAGCAAACAGAACCAACATACTGATGTTATATCCAAACAAAGGCTAACTAGAATGACAAAAATCCGGATAAATGAGAGCAATATCAGCATTTGAGTACTTAATCTCTTCAGTTTCGGCAAAACGAGTGTTCTATCAAAAGTTTAGCGCCGCTCTAACTTCTTGACATCATTTAAATTAGCATTTTTCCCTTGTTTTTAAGTGTTTTTGTGCGTGACTGCGAAACAGACCCGATGAAGATGAATCAATGAAATAGAAAAGGTTATCAGGTGACAAGGCTACCCATTGGATAATTTTGTGCCTCAGTCCATCTTAGTTATTTCGGTGGCTTACACCATTGCGACCCAAATGGATGTATTGTAGTTCCCACAACTCCGCAGCACAGCTTCCCTCATTGTCAAGCTTCTGGGAATTAACAATTTCTAGCACGGTCATTTTATCGGCCTTGCCAGGTCGGCGTTTCAGAAACAGGGTGACTCTTCACAGGAACAACTACTGCTACTCTACAAGGCTCAGTTCAGACCATCGCTGGAGTACTGCTCGCAAGTATGGAAATCCGCTTCGAAGCACTCACTGAAGCTTATGGATACAATCCAGAAACGAGCAGTGCATGTGATAAATATGCCTGGCATGACCTTACAAAGGACCTCCACAGTCTGGAACATGGAAGGGGGTGGCTGATTTGACTTTATTTTATAGATACTATCATGGCAAATTTTCGACTAAATTCTCTCGCATAATAACACCAAGAGTCGTCAGCAAGGTGGGCCAAATAGTAGCATCCTCATAAAGTCAAACATCCTACGCCTACGCCTCGAAACTTCTTTTTCCAAAAGTCATTCCTCTACGTTGTGGAATCAGCTATTCCCCGATGGTTACAATTTACTGCGTTTTAAGGTTAATGGGAATAGCTATTTGTTCACTCGTAGCGCTTCTGGCGCGATAGATTTTATACATTTGCAAAAGTTTATCTATATAAAAAAATTACACGCCTATTACATGGGAAGTGAAAATATAACGGTAACACCATATCTTGGAATAAATTTTATTGGAAGCACAGTGATTATTCAATAAAATTACTCGGTGTGAAAAGTCGTCATAGATAAACCCACAATGGAGTTGAGTGATTCTAATTTGTGCAGATAAAGAGCTTAACACACAGTTTCACAAATAAAACTCTTTGTCTTTCAGTGACGCGTTTCGATTTATATTCAAATCATCGTCCGACTGTCATCATAAATCGAAACCCATCACTGAAAGAAAAAGAGTTTTATTAGTGGAACTGTGTGTTAAGTAATTTGCCAAAACTTCCAAACACTTTTGAAGAGCTGAAGCTTGTGATCATAAGCCGTCCCTCATGCGTAGAAAGTATAAAAACCTCCCAACCAAACATGTTTACGCAAAGCAAACGCTAACAAAGATAAACAACAATTCTTACTTACACTGAGTGGTGCCATAACAAGTAAAATGGTAAAAACGGCGCCGGAATATGTCTAATAAATCTCACAAATTGATAAAATATCTTCTTCTATCCAGCTTCTCCATCTGTTCGGCAATTACCTTTTCGAGTCTACTTTTATGATGGTGTTTAAACGTTTGAAATTTTATTATGGCGGTGACATAAATTTTATGGCGGTGGATTTAATAAGATTCCGGATCTTTATATCTTTGTATATACGTCAGATAGTTTCAGCTAACGGCCGGATCTTCCACGAAAAAACTTATTCTCATCCCTTTTTGTGGATCGTTTGTTTTTTACTTGAGGTTGCTGTATATCAATGTCCAATTCAAAAGTAAAAAAGGCTGAGTCTTCGCAATACTCCAGATTTATTGTATTTTGCTTTTCCCACTTCTCCAAGAGGTATAAATAAATTGCAGTGGGTAAAATATAAACAAAAAGTGGCAAGTTATGTAAAACATATTGAGAAAGAGCTGCTCAGAAACGATACATCAAAGACACTAAAAACCGTATATGTAAAACGCAAGAATTTTTTAAAGCGAAAGCAGCAAGCAGCTTTTTATCATATTTCTCCAGGTTTTATATCTCTCACCCAAATGGCAGACGAAATAATGTCTAAATTGCAATATTACATTTTTACTTTCCATACTTCAATTGAGAATCACGAAAATATTTGAGTTGGAGGTAATACGTTTTTTTGAAATTTGCATAGTTAGGATACTGATATTGCAATAACAATAGAGCTTCATAGCTTGCCAAAATCAGTCTGTATGGTTGATGGAAGAATGTAAACAATAAATGTTTTCTAGGTATTTTAGATACCTGATAATTTCACAATTTCAATTAGGAGCAGCTTTCAGATATTGGTATTTATGAGATATCCTTGTCTTTAAGGATTCAACTTTGGTGGTATTACGAAGTATTCAACTTAGATATCCAAAGATACTCGTAAATATGGAGAATAATTTAAACAGCTGTGAACTTGGATTTTTTCAGTCTGACAACTGGAAAGCTATTATTATCTCAATGAATCAAATTCTTAATCTACTTTACTGCTACTAAAGCAGTAATGATGAAGCTTTATGGGCATAGATCCATTAGAGGCTAAATGAATAAAAAACAGAAAAATAATATTAATCAAACATCACTTTTGGGGATTCGAAAAAATTACAATCCTAGCGGTAAGCTGTTTTTCATATTTTCTAAGCTAACGATCATTCTGGTTCAAGTGCCTATTCGGTTTAAGGAGCAATCACAAAAACATTATTAATGACTAAACAAGTGAATAGTTTCAGAATTATCCTTCTTATTTTTTTGTCAATTTAGGAGTAATTAAAAAAGTATGTTATTGAAATTCTCCCAAACTATTTTTTATGGGACTTCCAAGCTCTAGATTATTTCAGGGGAGAATTTTGGAAATGGTAATATATGTTTAGAAATAGTTGGGAAGCACAAAGACAGTATACTAACTGCAATTTTCCCACCAATTTACCAAAATACATGCATATCAAAATTCTTACCACTATAAAACATTTTTCATCGTCATTTGGACATTATTTATCACTCATAAAACAGACAAAAATGAAAAATTTGAACCTATACAAAAACGATTTCTTTACTACGCTTAGAACTCAAGCATGCATTCGAATTTAAATTTCTGAATTGTTTTGTAGGGGTGTCGGACACCTCATCTAGTCTCTCTTTGGTAACTCTCTTGTCATAATATGAAAATTGATCTAGGCTGGCCTAGACTGTAAAACAAATATAGAAGTATGTGTCAATATGGATATGATGGATAGCTTCACTTTTCACTACTCTTACAAGCATTCTGTATACCCAATCGTTACATATAAATCTTGAAGGTAACCGGAGTTGGTCAAATTGAAATTGAAGCAATTTTTGTATCACATTCACTACAATAAACGCTTTGCTTCAGTGAAGTAGATACTTCAAGCACCAGGTGAAGACATTTCAGTTCAGATATATGAATCGAAACACAAATTTTACACACCATGCAAAACTTGACTAAGCGTTGATGCATATTGATTAATATATTGCAAATGCTTAATACGAATTAATCCAATAATTTCCAACTGTAGATAACAATACACTTCTGGACAGCATGAGTTACTTTTACTTGTAAAAACTTAAAGGCGTACCGAAAACAAATTCATTAACGAAGTTTCAGGGGTTATACAGAGTATGGATTAATAACTGAAGAAACAAAGGATAAGTTTCATAAGTGATATATATTCTCATACAATCAAGAATTGAGTGCTATCTTAATTTCCACAAGAAATATTTCTGTCTAAAGATCACGCTTCGCTAGAAATGAAACAAAAATAAATACTTCTCCTCAGAGCGTGAAGCGGCGTCTTCAAACTTTCCCGGCTGGAATCAACAATAGAAAAGCGACTACTTACTCCAGTTACTTTCAAGCTGCGCTCTCGGCCTAAAAGCGGCCTCTATCGCCAGTTGAAAAGCCTCTATATGTACAAAGGAGAGGGGACTCACCTCTATGTGGATGCCGCTATCGCCGCTGTTGCATTTCATGCTCCTGGCGGATTTGCCTGCTTTGCTCTCTTTGCTGCTACTCCGCCATGCCAAGGGGCGGAATCTGCAACGATAGCCTTATTTAGTCCACTTGAGTTAGAATATAACTCTGAAATTATGCGAAGAATATCGGTATATGTTGAACTCAATAAGCGAATTCGACCACTGACAGAAATTTATGCCTAGAATGCGTTGTGAATTTCACTAATTTCTCATATCTCGTTTCGAGTAATCTTTGTATGCGCTGAACGCGTTGTGGGTTGATTTCGAAGACTCACAACGCGAAACTTTGAATATAGTCGGAACCACACGACCATTCTCACGTTATGGGTAATACAAAGCGGTAATCGTATCGTTCTCAAGTTAGATAAATGCAAATTGCTTTTAAATGAACAAAACTGAAATCTGGTTGAACAGCAAATAGCGTGAGCACAAAGAGACGTCGACAGTATCGAAGAGTATGACGAAATCACGTGACCAAGAAGGCGCACCCAGATTGGCTTAAAGACAAAATCTAAGACATCTAAGACTAAATTTCAACTGTCAATAATGCTTTCAAATGTCTGTTTATGTACTGGAGGGTCAGACAACCATAATCCTGGAGATCTTCATGCGGTAGGCCTTAAATATTCAATATAAGATTTTCTGGAGAATAGTCAGCCTATTAGGAATGTCATGCGCCGTCAAAATATGTTCTTGGGCCACAGGTAAAGTATTATATATTTAAAATATGGTTTTCCATATTTTTTAATTTGGGAAGAGGAAATCGAGGCAGCTGAAACGTTAGTAATCTGTTCAGTCAATCATCTGATTTTAATTATGGGTTATAAAGAATATAATACACGTATAGACACGCAAAGTACAATTCTTAAATGGTCGAAAATCTATGTAACATGTGAAAATGTGATTTGGATGCTTTTCAAAATTTTTGAGCTACTCAAAAATTCAAGAAACAAAAATAATGTTGAAGGAAGTACTATATTTCTAAATTTTTCTTGCTTATTAATCCGCCGACAGCCGGATAGACAGACTGATCAACGGGAGAGAATTAATAGCATGAATTCTTGTGATGTAACATTATAGAGATTATCTGCTTATCCATCAGAAGTAAAAATTCAAACATTACGCCAAAATGACTCAAATTAAGGAAAAAAATCATTCCTCCGATGTCAGAATTTGCACTTGTATACATAAAAAATACGAGTAGTTTAATATATTTGGATGCTGCTCACTATCGAATGGCATTTGAAAGGTCAAGGAAAATGCTATGTTCCATATCATATGATATTTACAATGTTTTTAAACGCGCAAAAAAAATTAATTTCTTAATTTTCAAAAAAGTTCTCACTCATGAGAATCCTGTACTAGAGGGGGGGGGGGAAGAGTAATAATTTCTCTGTAATTAACAAAAAATCATAGTTGGGGCAAAAATCAGCACCGTAGGCAAAAACTTCAATAAAAATGTGTGTTAAACAGGCACTAAATTAGAAAACGATGATTTGTGTAACACGCCTTAGTGACTAGCTTGAGCTACTGGAACCATATAAATTCAGATTCACTCATCAGAAAAAATACAGTACTTCTAAGGAGACAGTACTCTAAGAAACTGCAACCTCACTCTCACTCCTCAATAATAACACCATTATAATACTATTAGAAAAGCCCCGGTATGCACCCGAAAGGCTCAATTTACGTTCACAAGGAGTCGCCAACCCCGCAATGTTTCCATCTACTACCATCAGATGGCGCTCCGATCACCTGTTAGTTCCTCCCACGTGCTTTACATGTGATCAATGTTTAGACAATAAATTATTCACAGGTGGCACAGATTTTAGTGACAATAACAAAATATATCGTGCAATGCTTGCATTGTCAATTCTGAAGATACACAGTTAGGGATCTTGTCAATCGTAGGTATATTTATTCAAATAAACAATACTTCGTAATTCAATATGTAATTACGAGTGCTAAAGATTTGGTAGGGACGAGTTCAGTGGAGATGATAACTGTATTTTTAGACTTATTTTTCCTGCATGTTTATAGATTTTATTTTAACAGATTTAAAACAAAAAAAGTGCTGCATTGATTTTCGTCCTTTCAGCAATGCATCAAAATCAAATGCAAAAAATATCCAGAAATGCACGTTACATAAACAAAAATTCATGATTTTTGTCAAATTATTAACCGGTTAGTTTTTCTATAGCTCTGACAAATGATAAAAGGATCGAACTTCAACATATCCATTTTTTAATATCTATATGGTTTGATCAATCAACCAGGATAGGCAAAATATCTCAGGAGAAGTATGGTTATGTTTAGCTTTTTTTAAAAATTGGCTGTAATGTAATCGTAGAGCCCTGGGATGTTCAGTTTCATCAACGGGTACCTACCAAAAGCACAGTATCCAGGTCCAATGAACCGCTCATAATGGCATAACGAAATCGAAAAAGTAACCGCAAAGAGCACGTCGAGAGTCGAAAATCGATGATACCGGTCTGCCGGCGTTGGTATCCCGAACCAACCACGCGTCGCGCGCTACAGTATCGAACAACTGCCAGTTTGAGCGTGCCGCCTGCTACCTCGCTCCCCACCGCAGGCTCGCAGGAATCTCTTTCTGCCGGCGCCGGCGGCAGCTGTGACGTTCGCAGGACGTTCGATTCGCGTTCACGCGGCAACTCTATCATTGCCGCGCTGATTGCCCTTTCTCTACGAGGGTAGGCGCAGAGTACTACGGACTACTGGAGTGGTATTATATAACTTTATAGTCGGCTAGAGCTACGCGTTTCAAGAGACGTATACAAGGGGATGGGGGGTAACAGGGGTAATTACCCCCTCCAAGATTTTTTGACCAAAAATTTAATTCAATTGCTGTATCTTCGTATTTTTGAAACAAATAATATTAGTCTGGTATCATTGAAATAAAAATAAAATCTCGCAAATCAAGCGAAAATTCAAAATCAATGGCATCATTCTTGTGCGATTTACGGAATCCCATAGCGTGACTGGCACTGAAAGTCGGCTTGAGGTAAGCGCGGATTTGTACGGGACGAAAGAAAATTATTATTTGTACCCTTTCAAATGAGCTAAAACACACAGTATTTATCTGCTTCATCAATGAAAACATCACGGTACACTTATTGTGGCGGCTCAGTACAAATGAGAGTTTACCAGTAGCCGGTTGTTTTCAAGAAAACTGATGAGTGCACCAATGGATGTCTTATTTCATCTCCCTAAAATGCCAAAGACTCCGCTGTTCCACCTGCTGTTTATCTTCTCCTTTTTAAATATAATACTATTAACATACCACTTTCTGTTTTCTCAACTACCTCGAAGAATGTCTTACAAAAAATGGTGAAAGCATACATAAACTTCATGCCCTGCTACCTCGTCCCCAAGACTGAGGCCTAGATACGCCCTTGCGCGTTTAATCCCGTTATAGTCGCTTGAGCAGAGTCATAGTCAAATTATCTAGAATCTTCTAGTCCAATTCCGGACTAGAGAGGAGTCACGCTGCAACAGGCAATGAAAGGGGACTAAAAGATAATAAGACATCTCCATGTTTGAAGACAATCTGATTCCCTGTTCCTTTCGATCGTTCGACATTTTATATTTCTTAGAAATTATTTTTCAGCTCTTGTTCCTATATAATTTAGATCAACCATTCAGAATATGACGTTTGATGCCCGTATTCATTATTTGATATTAGAATCAAAATATGTATCCTAAATTTGCAACGGAAACAGTTGAGATATGCTATGTATACGTTTCAACTCCGAGAAACTATTAAGAGCAGACAGAGATACTGCATTAGATGAAAAGCGAAACGATAAGCTGTAACAAATATATGCGTCTTAATCGCTTTGAAATTTTAAAACTTTATACGTGCTTTCTTGTAAGTGCTACTGTGAAGGATATGATATTTAAGAGAACACTCACGAAAACACTGGCCATAAAATAAAATTAGGAATGGAACATTCCAAAAAGTGTAATTGAATAGTATTTGAAATAATGTAGTATATGTCAACTGAAAAATAAATCACAACACTAGGGTTTAGTAGTATTGTCGAGATTTAATAAACGAGGACACCTTAATTTGATCGACATGCAGACAGAAGCAGACAGGCCATAGAAATTTAATGTGAATTACCAAGATCAAAAAACTTTTTTTCCTAAAGGCTCTAAAATGTAAAAGGCCAGAAGTAGTTGCCTATAATCTGATGGATATGTTTTGTACAACTAGGCACCTTGCATACTCCATAGTCACAAAGGCTAGTTTGTGAACCAAGTAATTTTCAGTCTTGCTGAAATGTTTCCAGCAAAAACAGTTCATGGTAAACCACGTCATTCACAAAGTCAGGGATCTATAGAAAGAACAATCTAATATTTACGGGGCATTTGAATTACTTGGTTGAAAGAGAATCACAGTCCAAAATGATCGGAGGGACTAAGATTTTTGCAAATGATGAAGAATCGGTCCTTTCACTGAGGCCTCCAATGTATCCATATGAAGCTATTTTTGGCACCCCATTAATGATGACTTGAGCGATTCAAAGCTTTCATCAATTTCTGTTGTGGTTTATTTTTCAATTAACACATAATACATAATTACAATACAAATTTGTAATTATAGTAGAATGTCACTGAAAAAATAAGCAGCGTTTCACACTTTACAAACGTATTTGGCGGTTTGTTATAACCTGAAGCTATCCAAACAAATTTGAAAATGATCAGGGTCATGATCAAAATCGTCAAAAATAACGCATGGGCCATAATAGTAACCCAGAGTTGATAATTCAACAAAAAAACGAATTGTACTTTTCAAGTTATACAGCCGCCAAGAAGTATTGGAATATCAGCAGACAGATATACCAACGAAAATTTGCGACATGATTAGCAGGTATATATTATACCATGGAACATCAAGGAAATTTCCGCGATTGAAGCACTTCCCTAGCCTATTGCCACTAGAAGTTGAATGGTGGAGCTCAGATATCTAAAAACCCAGGATCTGATTCTTTCAGGTGGAATATGCAGGTTTTGTATAAAGGATGCTCTCTGGTTACTGCTGATAGGAAATTATTTTCCTGGATTATATGATGCATTATGAGGCATTCACGGAAAGACTGGAAATCAAAATGTGCATGAAACTGATATGGACACGGAGTGCTGCTATAAAACGGGAACTGTTCCTTTTATCGCATATATACACTAATGATCGATTTCAAGTTTATAGCTACCATAAACAGAGGGTTATGAATGTCAATTGCGTCTGAAGCTAAAATAAACACCGTAAAAATGTCCTAACGGTAGTGCGAAATGAAGCTGGGAGATGAAAGTACCTAATCAAGTGCGGGGTTTAATAACAAACGTACCTAAAGCGGCCCATGTACGGTACGGTATCGTACGATATACAATGCACAATATTTTTACGGCTGCCACTAGATGTTCAGTAATATTGCACAATCATTCTGTTTGCACAATAACTTTCAATCGTTTGAAGGCAATATTGATGGTTGTACAATAATTCGGCAATCAGGAGCACAGATGTTTATTGTTCTTAGCAATATATGGCAAGTCCCCGCCTGTATTTCACGAAGTAAAATCATATTGAGCGACACTGAACTTTATTGTGTGTTAATTGCTGAGAATAAAACTGCAAAAAGGAAGACGAAACAAAGGAAATGTTTTATTGACAGGATAAGTTCTCACACGAAAAGTTGCTGAAAGGACAGGATGTGTGGGCCAAATGATTTTCGCAACTTTTTTACGTCGATGGTGAACTTCTGCTGAAGACGATAAACAGGATACCACTATGCACAATATTATACAGTGATGCCAGCAAGACACAATTTTTCCAGGCTGCCCAAAATATTCATTTTTCTTGGTATCGTATAATATATTGCACATCAATATTGTCTACACACTTTTAGTAATATTTTTAAAAGCCGATATTGCGCAAAATATTGACCGTGTATGGGCCGCTTAAGATTTTGTCGGTTTTTTTGAAATCAGCAACATTAAATTAAAACCGTTTAAAGGCAAGCGTATACACTGCAAGTTTTAGAATGAGCTCTTCGATCAGTTTTTGGTAAAGACCATGGAAGGAGCATAGATCAAAGAAATAATTATCGAATGGGTATCAAGAAATGGAGTTTAGTTCAACATACCGAAGAGACTCAGATAACTGCCATAACAAGAAAATCACTGATTGGGACTCTACTACTACTTTACAAGGCTCAGGTCAGACCAACTCTGGAATTTTGCTCGCATGTGTGGGTATACGCTCCAAAACCCTCTCCTAGACGCCGGATTTAATTCAGCAAGGAGCACTACATCTGGTAGATCCTCTAAAGGTTCTACCATGGTAAATGTTCAACCTAGCTGTCTCGCATAATAACACCAAAAGGCATCACCACCATAACCAATAGAGAGGCCCAACAAACGTATTCACACTAGGTTAAGCTTCCACCACCTCGAACCAGCCTTGTCCAAAAGTCATTCTTTTAGAGAATGTCAGCATTCAAAGTCATCCGATGAATAACCTGTTGTGCTCATAAGTAGACTGTCACATCCACACACCGACATTGATGTTTCGAAAAAGTGTAAAGTGCGATTCACCACCATCCAGATATTGTGTATTTACCCCTTGATGATTTTGTATCAGTTGCTCTATTTACAGCTACATATGTAAAATGAGCCGCACGTGTTCCATTGTTAGGCGGCTCATACTCGAACGATCGATCGCTGGACGAGAGACTGTTATAAAAGGAAACGCAAATAACACCCATGTATCTGGAACATATATTGTAAGAGCTATCGATTTATCCCTCTAGTGGGTAACGATAGGGTAGTTGCAGCTCTAGGTACCTTTACATGACATACTATTCATAGGCATGTAATATTTTATTCAACCCAACATTGTTCTTATGAAAAAATCCGTAATTAATAGTTTAACAGGTCGAGCAGTTCTATTATCATATGCCAAAAATATGCATGATAATCTAAATGAAGTGAAAAGAGATCTTTCCCAAAATAACTACCTTCAAAATTTCGCTGGCGTTGCCATTATTTGCACAATGTTTAGAATAAGACCCGCATGATCTGTGATTTGAGATGAGTTTTTTGCACACTTTATGATGTCTGTCGGTATCTGTCGCTATTTTTTCACCAAGAGAGCTCAGTAACCGCTGCACTGATTTTGATGAAATTTGGTAATAAGGTAATAGCGACAGATTCAAGACAATCCTAATTCCTGTGAACGGCGTGAAATGAACACATTATCCTTGTCAGCAATACTGGCTTGAACAGCAGCTCAATTTTTTTTAACTACGGCCGGTACGAACTCATGTTTGTGGCCCAGTGTCATGCAAAGTAACTCACTTTGACACAGCGGATAGCGATGTCAAAAGGAGCAGAATCTCGACTGTATTTTGCACAAAAGCTCTTTGATTAGCAACAAAATGTCTTGATTTTTCGTACAAAGCTTAGGAAATTTTCAGAAGTTTTGAATGATATTATTGAATGACAAACCTTACCGAGAACACTGACTGCTAACGACAAATTTTTAAGATCTAAGATGGTCTCTATGAGCTGTCAAGATCTTATCATCTCTTCTGAAAATCACTGTGCATTCAGTCTTGTGAACTCACCTGTATTTATGATGCTGCACTTCAGCCTCTTCAATGGCTCTGTCAGCCAGTAAGTCTTCCAGCGAGGTGAGGAGTTTCTCCTTCTTCTCAGCGACCACCGGCACCGGTGCGGGTGGAGGCGCAGGCTCTTCGGCGGCGCCACCGTCGCTGCTCTCGCAGCTCGCCTGCGCCTGAGCTTTCGGGGACTGCTTCTGTGTCTTGGGCGAGGACTGTTGGTGGAATCGCAGCGAGAACGTCTTGCGGAACTTCTGCAGCACGCTTTCTGTCGACGATTGCTGTTGGGCTGGTACTGCAGTAAAGTTATTTACAGTTATGTTAGGTGAAATTAATGAAAGTTTAAAATTTAAGCAAAACCACACGGCTACTGAATGAACCTTGCTATTATTTAGGATGCCTTGGCAGCCTTCAGCAAAAAGCAAAGAGGAAGCTAAGTTTCTGAGATTAATAATGATTTGCGTCGATGAGAAATCCAAGATAAAAGTCGTCCTAACATCAGAAAGACAACACTCTATATCTTATGAGAGAAAACAGAACATACAACAGTGTATTCTTAATTCGACGACATTTAGTATCCAAAAACCATAAAACCACTTATAACAAAGTGTTTTGGGGAGGATTAAAACTACTACAGTTTTAATCTTTGCCTGAAGATGATAACGTAGTTAGTGAAACGCATGTCTTTTTTTACAATAATTGGTTTTGCGAGTCGTGAAACTGTATAGTATTTGTGGTTGCTACGCCAAAGGATCCAGTACCAAATATAAGAAACTCCGGAGAAAATCTTATGGTTCACATGTAGGTTTGGAGAACAGTGATTAGATTTTTCCCTTGGTCTGTCTTTGTGTTCGTCTGCGGTTATCGTTGGCCCTTCCATAATTGTAATCGTTCCGATTTTGATGGAATTTTCATACTAACTACTTTCTATACCAAAGTCACAAGAACGGTTAGGGTTTTTAAAAGGTGAATGTCTGGAAGAAATTTAGCGTTAATAAAATACGTCATCCATACAATTTTGACCACGGTCATTTCGTACTTCGTAACTGTTAGGCTTAGATGATTATTTATTTTTTTGCCTTCAAAAATTATTAAATTTTTTAATAGTTGTGGACCTTATCATTGTATTTATATATTTTACAAATCATCCGACTTATGAATCGTTACTTTCGTCCGTTAGTACATAGTACTTTTTTTATAAAGTAGGCAAATTTATTCTTTCTCCGTTTTAGGAACTTTTACTATTGATTAATGCATTTCAACTTAACAGAAATAAGAAAAGTTATTTAGCCCATTACGGAATGGCATCAAGTAGATTAACTCTGTATTTCAAGATGCAGTTTTTTATCAGTTTACCTAAGATAATGATCGGATTTTAGAACTGCTGATACAGTTGAAGCAAGTTTTTTCATAAGTTTTGAAACTCAATTCCAACTAACATGTCCAAAACTCGATCCAAATTCTCATTTCTAGACTGATCCCAATGAGTCCGAAGTTCAGAGTAAAGTTATTTGATACCTTTTCTGGAACCAAAATATGAGAGTCCGCCGTCATCACGACCCTAGGACTCGACTGATTAAATCTATCTACCAAATCTTTATATCACGCAAAATTCTCAAAGGTTAAATAAATACTAAATAACGACTAACGACGGGATTTCTGATGTAAGTGCTCCCGCGCGGATTAATAAATTACTTAACGTACATATTTTCACTGCAGTGAATCATCTCGAGTCGTAATATTGCTTCACGCCGGCCATACAACGATGGTGTCGCGGCAGCTTGATTTCAGTCCGGTGTCATCGATGCGGTTCAAATTCACATTTCTCTGCCCCATACACGATAACATAAACATTTCCAATGTTAAATGCCATTCCATACAACCTAGGGTCTATGCTAAACCAAAACTGTGCAAAGTCTCGAAACGAATGTTTTTATTCCATTATAAGTGAAATTCAATTTAATTAAGCCGTCGAGTAAACATGCTGTGAATTGATTAGGTCGTCACCCCTTTCAACGTTGTCGTTTCGTCTGGCTCCATCTAATAGCGGATCACGCATAACTTTTCCCTTTTGACGTTGAATGTCTATTCCACGCTCCCGTTCGCACCCATACCATCCACCAAATACTGATTACTACCAACTTTAGATTTACTCCGACAGCTATAAATTCCAGTCTATCGCTTTGCGGCCATTGATACCGCCGAGGGCCTTCCTTTGGACCGTGAAATGTGATCGAGTTCTACCGGAGCAAAATCGAGTCAAGAATCTTGTACGTGAGCTTCACTTTTTTTGAAGTTAGTATAGATGTACAGCGCTTTTCCACCGTATGTGAATGTCAAAGTTTTTTGCTGGATTGACTGGTGGTTTTATGAGGATGGATTAAGTCCGAATATTTAGCTGGCGGGTGTACGTATAAATTTGCAGTATGAGATAGAAACTTGTTAACAGTGAGCTCGGTGGCGAATATCTTTGTCCGAGCGTTGACGTCATTTTTTTTACAGATGCTGAGATACCCGTTGATCGAAGTTAACTATTCCTTGCTGAGATTAAATTTTATTGTCCAACTGACACAAACGTTGCAAGAACGTCGAGAGAAAAAGTTGCTTAAAAAATGATTCGGTATGGGGGATGACACCTTCACCTTCACCTCGGCAGTGATTCGGTTCAATTCTATCCATATAGTCTTTAAATCCAGTTGCAGTTGGAAGTTATTTTGCGGCTATAGAGGGAGTTAGCATTTGACTTTAGTATGGCGACGATAAAAATGTAAAACCTCATTCGTGATTTGGATGCATATTCTTAATAAATTTCAAATAGCACATAATTAAGGCTCTAACCAGGTAACAGTATATTGGAAGCTTGGCTTTTATAATAGTAGGTTTGAAATACAATCAAAAATTGTATACAAAATTTGGTCAATATTATTGGATTTTTTCAGAATTCGAAAGGTCAGAAAAAAAAAACTATATTTCATACTACATCATCATAGATATATCGATAACATTTTTTTTGGAAACATCCACAAATGGATTTGTTATTGACCGAAAAGTGTGGAGCATATCTGCCAACAGATGTAATAAAATGTACTTCTTTGATATCTACTGAACAACCCGAAGTAGTGGAAAGAACATTTAGGTACACTAGAGCTACACTTCTGTAAAACTGTAATCGTAGAAGCAGTATCTATATCTTGAAATTAATCATGTCACGTCTTCAAAAGTCTCTTCATATACAGGCTGTCACTTTTATAGGGCATTAATTAACTTGTGACATGTTTTATCAAAAAACTTGGTTGAGCCTCTGTGATCGATGAAGGTCGCATACCTGATAAATTTCGCGGGCCCAGATCCCTGGCCCTTGGAGGATTCAACGAGTAATCACTTGAATGACTGACGGTTTCACCCCATTTCCTGCAACAAGAAAAGTATCATTTATTAAACGACAACATCAAAGAGCGCCAGTCGATTTGTCAACGGTTGATTTATATTTCAAACCCCTTAGGAAATGAACTCATTTCTCTAATTTTCAGCTGGGACCAACTCGATGAAAAACACTAGAGATATGGAAATATGAGATAATATGTATAATTTATACATGTTCTATCTCTCTCTCTTGCTTTGACGAGAAAAATGTGAATAATTTATTCTAAATTCTAGTTTGGTTATTCTCGATATAATCGTCGTCAAGTCAAGTACGTCAAGTATACCCATAAAAATTCCAAATAATGATTTTATTTCGCGGAATGCTTATTTATGAAAGTAATAAAGCAGTGGCAATATCAAAGATCTACCTGTAGAGCAAACAGCAGCCATACTTGTAGACCTACTTTACATAACTCGATAGCTGAATATATTTTCCAGTCCCTGGAGTCAACCTGTCAGGAAATGTTCGCAGCGATAATGCAGTCCTGTATGCCATTGCCAAATTGGACGGAATTAGGTTTAGGAGCAAACTCCAACTTCTTATTCGTTTTCTCCAGCGGATTTAGCATCGCTAAATATACAGTGGGCGTGAATCGAGCCAAATTACTTAGGCGGAAATGTTAACAACCAGATAAAAGGGCATGCTGCTCGTTTGATATGTAAAATAGGCGATAAAAATACGCTGAATCGATGAGATGGTTGGCTCTGAATTCGTAAGATAAAATATATTGCAAAAAATGGCGTTTAGCTGGTAGACGCAAGTTTGGAAATAAAGAATTGATTTTGAGGAGGTGAACCTTCGATTATCAATAAAAAATTATGGAACAACTAAGATCTTGAACCTTTAATGATGATCTAAAGAAAAATAAAAAAATGAGTTAACACTATTGAAATCCGGCAAGAATGTTTAGAAAACTGACACCACTACACGTGAAATACAGAGCCAGGTTACTTGATATCATTTTTTGGAATGCTAAATATCATGTTTGTAATGATTTATTATCCCTATTCACTTAGAATGCACTTAGTATATGCAGCTGTTGGAAAAGAAACAGGACCGCAGTGTTAGAGTAAGCGTGGCAATCTGAAAAAATCAGAAGCTTCTATTTGTATTATATTGATCCGAAAGTTCGTTAGTATCGCTTGAACGGTAGATTTGATGTATCGCCTGTTATATGGATCTCCAAAAAATAGGGATCACTACCGCTACTAAAATTTTCATAGGTGATAGAACGTTAGAACTAAGGCCTAATTTCTTTTGAGATCTAGTTTTCACTAACCCCCACTCATCAAGTAATCTGGATAGCCTTGTTAGCAATCAGATCTGACAGATGATTCAAATATAAATCGAAACGCGTCACTGAAAGAAAAAGTGTTTGATTTGTGGAAATGTGTGTTCATTATACAAACTTTTCATTTGCATGATGGAAGAGTTTCACCAAGTAAGAGCATCTACAATCTACAAGGAAACCTTTTCTTCGAGAATCGAAGCCAGCAGTTCTGTGTCATCTCATTTATATATCATCGCACAAAATGTTCTGTCTTATATCGCTCCTATTTCTTTATTTTCCCGTGAACGAGGAGCCAGCGGTTATGGATTGACGTTCCGTCTCTAGATGACATATTTCTGTAGACCTTCATCACTCCAACTTATTTATTTATATATTTTCAAAAACCTACAAGAATTGAAAATGCAAAAGACATTCGACCATCAACTCAATGAGTGATTGGTTAAGCAAGCAGGTATTATGATATACTGATGGATTGTCTGTTTTTGAATATATTTTGGTGAATTCATTGTTATTATCGCAAAGCATAAAAAAGCAATAAAAAATATAGAAATAGGAGCTGCGTCGCACTAGATTAATTCAGCCAGTCAATTTCTCTTAGACCCTTAGACAATCATTTGGGAAACTCTTCCTGAGACGTGATCTAAACGATTTGTTTGTGAATTGTGAGACGTGCCAAGTCGAGCTCCGACGTTAGTTCAACTCTCAGACCATGGATGTGTAGTATTACCAATTCGCTCAATATAGGATTGATGATTTGAACTACTCAATAACCAGAGTTGTTACCATTGCAAATTCGAGTTCAAACTGTATCCATTTTATGACAAATCTCTGTACAACCAAATGAAGGCCTGCCTACACTGTCTACCTTGATAATACAAGTTTCCAGAACATATGGAAATATGATAATTATCTGGTTTTACTATAGCACTTGCGGCTAAACCTACATGTTACTAAGGAATATTTTCATACCTTATTTATTGGCAAAAAGTATTAAAATTATGTTAAGTAGCATACTAATACTCACTTTTCTTTATTGCTACTGGCTTCTAAGAGTAGTGGTGTAGACGCGGCTTTAGGTCGACTAGTCGGCGTACCAATAGACGGCGATCTCGATGGTGATTTGCGAGTTCCTTCGTGTAAAGGCTGAAACAACCATTAATTGATAGTGTCATTCTTTTTGATTGCAAGTATGTACATAATTGAGATGCTATATGCAACCAGAAGAAACTAGATTATTTGAATTCGAAAGCAGCAGACTGTAACTGCATCTAGGGCAAATTTGATCACCATCCAATATATAGGGTATCTATATTTGTACATATCCATATATATCTATTGATTTATCCCGTCTTTGTAACGCCCTATTTTCCTACTCACCGTTACCGGGGCAGTTTGAGATATCTCTGGAGTGGGAATCTTTCGAGTGCGTCCTGGAGATGAATCGCTGCTGTTCATTCCGTGCTTTTGTGGAGAGCTTCTGCCACTGTAACAGAAAGTAGCAGTGACAATAGATATAGAAACATCTAAGAATATTTGCGTTACTATTACAAGTCATTATATGTCGTACGGTAATTGAAATAACATTTGTAGATAGTGACGGCTTCGGACTTCCATCGTCTTGAGATTTTCCTTTGAGTTTGACAACGAATTCACAACTATTGTTACCACATCTTCAATTGTCTCCTGGTGAAGGAATCGACAGTTTGCTCCAATACTGGTTAGGAAAGTCTAAAAACCAGCATAGGAACAAACTGTGGATCCTTTCACTTGAAGACGATTGAGGATACCATATCAATCGAAACGTTGTGGAACACAAAAATCTCAGAACAATGGACGTCCGAAACAAAGTTACTGACACTGAAATCGCTTACGAATCAATGAATATATTTACTGAAGTTTCGACTACCTCGGCAGCCTTTCTCAAAGTACAAGGAAGAAGGTATTGGATCACATATATCATTTATCATGAAATGCATAAATATTTATCAACAGTTCATTCATGAGAGAACCACGCTAACCAACGAAAAAAAATATTGAGTTTTGACGTGAGAAATAAAACTTGTGGTTCAGGAAATTAGACCTATGAATCAGACAAACATTTCAATCATATTTATTTTAGTTATTCTGATCTTCGTTGGTAAGTTACTTGCAATGGTTAAACAGAAATACTATGTGGTGCAATAACGTGTAGAACAACATGTAAAAGGACCGATCAATGTTAGGAATGAAAAAACATGTTTTACAATTTATTTTTCTACTTTTCAACATTCATTTGGATAGAGTTTTCACGTTTTTGTTATTCCTTATCCTTTCAGAAAATGTACATAGGGCTGACAGCTTTCAAATGTTCAAATTATGATCTAAAATATTGATTTCCATTCCGTACGACAAACCTACGATCGCTGCTACTTTACTTTAGTTCAGCGATCAGCGAGATTCATGTGTTGGGGCTTATCAACGATTTCCTCGGTATTCACATGTCCTCATCAAAAACATATGTGCCATCCGGTGTAGTTATTATTAGTTAATAGTTAACGCGATACCTGACTGTTGTCCCAATAGACAGCGTCCAAATTTGCATATTTTCCATCCAAAAATAAAAAGCTGATTACGGATCGATATTACTCTTTTTCCATTATATCGAGAACCACGAATCACGTGTGAGAAAAACGGACGTCAAACCAAAACTAAGCTATTAATTAACTTGAAATTTGGTATGGTGTCTATCAATAGATGACATTACACATCAGTAATGCCAACTTCTTTCAACAAGTGACATGGCAAACTTATGATTATCGTATCTATATGAATTCGTTGTTCAATGATTCATATTTTTCCTACTACATATCATCCTTGAGACTCACCTTTGATCTCCAATGGATCCCCCTGTAGCCAAGAAAGACTTGGGCAGCGACAGCGATCGCTGTTGGGCGGCCAACTGTGCTTCCGCCATAATGGGCAGGTCAGGCTGGTCATCGCAGGAAGGGGCACTTCCAGGGCGGACAACCGTGGGCAGTCGGCCGCCCAAAGGGTCCTCCGGAGATGTGGAGGCCCTTCCACTTCGACGGCTCGAGCCCGCCGTCAACCACGCGTCGCTGCCGCCGCTACTGAGACTGCTCACCGCGGTGCCTGAAACAATGTAATGTTATTCAGATAAACTTATGTAATTTGAACACAAGGTTTCACAAATAAAACTCTGTTTTCGATTTGATATTTGTATCATCGCCGGACTGCCAGAATTGATCGTTTAAGGTTACCAGACCAGAGACAACTAGCAAACTGAATTCTGTCAAGAAAACAAAACTTAGAGTTCTCAAATCTGGTATTATATTTATCACGTCAAGTTATTTTTCTATCAGATTCTTTTGTTTTGGAGAAAATATTTTTTTGGCAACTGCAGCTGTTGAAATGTTGAATAAAATGTCCTCAAGTTATTTCACGTCATAAAATATTTGATTTGTTAATATAAGTTAGCATATATACATCGATAGAAACTTATAGTAGTTTTATCAAAATAATGAGATCAAGAGATCAGTATGTTCTTTTACTACAGTAGAGTCATGGTTTCGTAGATATTTTTGGATCTCAAATGGTTCCATGAAATTTAAATATTACAGTTACGAATCACACATAATCTAATGTCGTTGCCTACCTCATGATTGGTGTCTATTACGTGTTTGGCAAATTTTTATATTTGTAAATGCTTGTTTTTGAACGCATTTTTATGCTATCTGTATCTTGTTGTAGTATGAATAACATTAAGGAAGTCAGGCGAAGTCTTATAAATACGTGACTTACACATATCTGGTTCTTGATCTTTTGTATCGACTAAATATCATCTTAAGGTATGTGCTGATTGATCTATTTGCTGTCTGTATTGGATTATGGCAAACTGTTTTTATTGTTCTGGATATTTTATTGCATATTCTTCCAAAATAAGTAATTGTTGTGTACCGTTTTTCACCTCACTTTGATACAGGCACGTATGACAGTTAATGGGACGATCCACAAAGTGTTCTAACTGTAGCTAGTAAATTCAATTTTTCTAAAATATGTTTAGTTCGAAACAAAGGTTCATCAAATTTCGCTTATTACGCTCATCAGATACACTAAGTCCACGCCATCATGAATCAGGGCAGCCCTTTTCGCATGAAATCTCCATAAAGGCCGGAGGTGTCGGAAATGCCAGCAAGCAGTCCTGAGTAAATATCCCTTCACCCAAAAAGGATGAAACTAAACTAATTAGGATCACACCCGGACCGCTTTGTCATCAAGGGTATTCTCGATGCGGGGAACGCCTTTTTCTGCAAACCACATTACATGAAGATCTATAAAGTTTTTAATGTTGACAGTGGTGTAGCTGATACTGAAAACCTTCATAGTACATTAAATACACTTCAACAAAATAATATATCGTTTGTACATGTCGTCTCTTGTCGCAGCAACCATTGAGTACATCTTCAAACTGACGGTAATGCATTTTTGGCCAGCTCGTAGTGAGCTAAATGTTGTTCTGTCTAATGTTTCAGCTTTCGAGGACCACCTATGTAGCGCGTGATTATGTTTACGTCCAGTCTATCTGTTATATGGATGAACTTCAGTCCACCAAAGGCTACAGGATGCTGTAGAGGAGTTTTTCAAGTAGACGGATTCATGGCTGGTCAAAAATAAGTATTCGAAAACGGAGGCTTTCTTTACACAGTGGATGATTTAGCAGGATAGCCGCACCTTTAGGCGGACGGGACATGGGGCGGGGCAATACGATGGCGCTAATGTCATCACTATGGATGCTTGGACGCCGTACTTGAACATTATGATTTTTGGTATTGGTGGTTCGGTATTTTCAATGAGATTGGCATACAACGACATAACTATGCCATGAGATTTCATAAAATAATTTCTATAAATAATATAGCAACATACTTTAATAACCTTAAGATGCTGAAGTGGGTTAAATGGAGAGCTATCAATCAGGCGCCCTTATAGTTTCCAACTTCACAGAGGGAAAACTTCTTTCTGATTTGTAATAACTAAACATTCGTTTTTTTTTCAGTTTTGTTTTAAATATGAACATACATTTTATTCCATTTTGGTGGCACTATAAATATCAAGTATTTCAATTGAATTTCAAACTCCGTGGATGGACAGCTGCCAGCAAATATACAAAAATCTGCATAATAAATTACAATATGGTAATTAGCAACTGGTAGAGGCTGCTTGTAGAGGCGTATATTTTAATAGAAATTAATTCTGAAGGAACGAGGCATATCAAATAACTAGGTTAAGACTCGGATTTTTTGTACAGTTTTCAAATGCCGAACTGAATATGAGAAAAACCGTATGTAGCAATTATCTATTACAATAATAATTCACAATGAAATATTGATAGAAATAACTCAATAAACATACAATCTCAACATTGATCATCTGATGTCACCGTGAACGAAGCTCGGAGACATACAACGAGAAAATGCTGCCAGGTATCTTGTGAAAAGCATATATTCTCTGAGACTCTCTCATATTCGTGTTTATATCAAATATCTACAAAAGTATTATTAGTATGCTTTCAAGTACAAAGACTACACAGTCTTAACACCCGCAAAACAACTTTTTAAGTATACTAGGTATAAGATGTGTTTCAGGGAAAAATTAAAACTAAATGAGTTTAACTAGTTATTGTGTTAAATACATGTTATGTGCTACCAACCGTCAAATCTCGAATCAGGTGAGTCAAAGTTACTTGTCAGAAGGACGGGTCAGGTAGACACTTCATCTTTGGGATAGTGCAAAAGGAAAGCTGTTATTAATAGGTCCTTTGTCCTAATTCGTTAAATTGTTTATTTTAATGAATAACTCTAAGCCTTTGAAGTTTATTGGACAACGATATCATTTCAAATTGCATCAATCTATATTATGCAACATATTGTACCATCAGACGCAGTTGAATAACACAGGTTCAAAGAAATTTAAAGTTAGTTCATAGTCATGTAATTTTGTAGAATCTGGATGCTCATGAAAGCCTAGAGATAGCGAAGAAAATAAACAATGTATTGAGGACTCTAACTAACTCTGCTTGCGTTAGCATTTCAAAGATGATGTGTTCTCCTGACAAATTACAAACAAAAAAGACAAGACAATAACTAGGTATAATCGTTTTGTTTCAACCTCCTTTTGAAGATGATACGTAACACGTGTCAAGTATGTTTAAAAGCTGGTTTGGCGGGTAGTAAACTGTATAGTATTTATGGTTTGCTATGATAAAGGATACAGTATCATGTATCTCTCTAGATGAAAAAACGTTGTAACGTCTTTGTCAATCTTTTATCTACAGGCGTATTAAAATCAATCACCTTTATAGATATCTGATATTCACATATTAATCTTCATGTACGTATATGATATAAGTTTTATTATTAATTGATCTTTTTAATATGTAAAATTTATTTTATATTACTTTCAATGAAAAGAGTGTGCCACTTTCATAGTTTATTTTATAAAAGCAATGTACGAAAAGAAGGAGGGCTGCAACGACTTATTATTGTTATTCGAAACATTATGGTTTTCTACTGAAACTGTACCGTCCAACTCATAGTTCCGGTCACATCCAGTGCCTGTAGAAAACCTAGACAGCACTATTCTTACCAAAAGAACACCCAGCAAAAGCCGCTATAATCAGCACGTCACTGACCTAAATAGCGTTTAATATCACAGATCCCGCGTGGCATGCAAGGGTTGTCATCGGCTGTTTTTGCGGCTCCTTTGTTTCCCTTCCAGCGACCCATTCTCATATAATTAACCATACACTCGTGGCTGCAACTCATCATTATGTCGCCGTTTAATGATACTCCACTGGCGGTGTGCCGTCAACCACTTCGATTATGCAAACAAAGCAAATCGATAACCGGAAAATAGTGATATGACAGCTTGACGCTCCGGATCGTAGACCGATCAATGGAGACAATAACCACTACTTACAAGGAGAATGGATGGATTTTGCGTTGTATGGTGATTATTTGATGAACATATGTCACTCGAGATTACAGGCAAGGGCCAAGCCAGGACAATTCAAAGTTTTTCAATTTCGGTCGCCACGCAATTGATTTTAGAAAAAATTTGAATCGAGTATATTCAGTATTGCCAGAGGATTTAGGTTTTTTTAGCTGGTAGAAATATTTTTTCATAACGGTTAAAATCATGCCGTCCAGTATAATAAAGTTTTTTTCTACCTTTATGGACCTCTCATAAACACGAGAAACAATCGTCTGTTTCTTTTTATGGGAGACCCAATAAAAAACTGGATAATATTTCCCTCTTATTTGTTATGTTTTCCTCGCTTTCTTTTCGGGTTAGCTCTTTGCTTTTCTCTCAGCGTCAACATGTTTGTGCTTGTTTCACTCGCCGTTGAATTTAAATAACAATGACATGAGATGACTAATCAGTGCTTCATATGATCAGAGATATAACATATATATTTAGAACACGTAAATAGTTAAAATGACGCTAAGGGGATCCATACAATTCTGTAACCGCATAACGGGGAACACTGGATACTCTTATCCAGCAGGATATGGTATTACCCATCCCATAAGAAAATATCGTCTCAAGAATTCCTATATTCTTGGAAAGATAAACTAACTATAAGAATATCTGATCTCATTTTAAGAAAATTTACTTGATGGGAAGTTATGGTTTATTTGAGCCAGAAAAGTATATTTGCGATTCCAATACACATTCTAAAGAAATATACACTAAAGTATTCCAGTTTTTTTCAGAAAGGTCATTATATCTTCCAATAGAGCCCCGTTTACTTCGATCAGGAGCACAAACATCCTGGAAATTGCGGAGCCTCCATTACCAATATGACAGTCCTGCTTAGAAAACATACGCTGCTTTGCAAGCACATCTGTTTTCGCTCCAAGCACCTAACGCTTTTATTTTCCATGGTTTTTCTCTTTACTAACCTCCTTCAAGATAGAATTTGGTATTGTAAAGACCTCACACAGGTGTTAGTCGATAAGTACCAAGTATGTAAGTTGTGAATATGCTTCACTGACAATCGTGGAGGTATATTTATTGAATTAAGTACAGTTTATATATATATATATATATATATATATATATATATATATATATATATATATATATATATATATACGTTCCAAACTAAAATTAGGAAAACACTATATGACGGCGTAGAGAAAAGGTCACATTGGTACAGTTTGGACACGTTTTCGGTATTTCTTTATGATTAAGGAAGCAACAGTAGCTTTAATAAAGGCACATCAAAATTACCGAATATTTTAACTTATAGTCTTAAATTCTTTCTCCAAGAAGAAGAAAATTTTATAAGTTGAACCATTTGCACCAAGATTATGAAATGCTTTAGCCAAAATTACAGTATTCTTGTAGAAGTTATTCTTTGTTTTGTGACAAGATTATCATATGCTCAAATAAAGATTTTGATGTTCTTACTTCCAAGATTTTCCCAGATTTGAATAGAAAATACTTAGTTAATTTAACCGTACATATATAGTAAAAAATATATTATATGGTTAGCTATATGAAAGCACATATTCTTGGTCTAAGAATATATTTTCATATGTGTGCGCGTGTAAGAAACAGGAATGCGTATGGTAAGTTATGGGTCGATCCACATTACTCCATTTGTCCTTCTATAAACGTTCCTGAATAAGGTTAAGCTGCACCCATTTATCCCATATTAAAAAATGTGTTTACGTGCTTCCTCGTTAGTATGCCCTCTGTCAGCTGTTCCCAACAAACAACATAAATATTCCTGATACAAATTACACCGATTTGTCAGTACACGAGCCTCCGTCAACTGGGGAAACCGCAAAATACTGCCAAACTTTCAAAATTAATGATTATAGAGACGATCTGTTTCCATTGCGTTTCCCTTACTAACTTGAATCTTATGCAAGTTATTCATTTCAAACTTGGTTGAAAATCCAGTTTATCTGTCTGAAACGCGATCAAAGATTGTCGCCTGCATTTGGTTAGAAAATGAAGCTTGAAACCATTTTACAGTATACAGGAATAACTAGCAACGACTGGAATAGAATTTTGATTGGAAGGTGAACCTTTCATCGAGGCATAATGCTAATGCGGGTACACTGCAGTTAAGATCACTACAAATGAGATATCATCAGCAAAGCCATTGCCGTTATAATATTTTTAGACGCACTGATTGGCCGAAAATACAACTCGTTAACCTTGACGCCCAGCATTCAACAGTATCTAAATATCATAAATATCAGTTTGTTCTAGTATATCCAGGTTTATTGATTTTATACGTTAATTTGGTCATTTGATTAATGATCAATCGTTACATTGTTCCATAATTTGTATATTTTGCTTTAGTGACTTATGAAATATAACGTTGGTTCGCTGCGCGTTCTAATCCTTTTACGTAAAGACTTCTAAGGCAAACGCCGATAAGCCATTCCGCATCAAATGTTTTTCGAGGGTAGAACAGCACTATCAAAAGCGACAGCCTGTGGTACAGACATACCGTCCGTGGCGACATCAGAGGTGTGACCACGTCTGGGAGAGCCGTTAACGGTGCCGGAGATGTCAGAACGAGGTGTGTGACTTACAAAGTCGGCAGTTTGTTAAACATTCACACTCAAATTAGCTTGATTACGTTGTTTGCAAGTAACTTCTATCTGTGATTTCAAAGTTGCCCTCTATATCTTTCCAATAACAATTTTCTATATAGGTAAGTGGAGAGCATACACTTAATATCATTTTCTGAATGAATGATAACGGTACATCGTGAAAATGTTTACGAAGAACAAGGGATGTCGCTGTAAATCAGTACTCACTTGTTGACAGATATCGCTTCAAGACAGTCCAGGTGTTGAGACCCTTGAATTCGTAAATTGCCAATAGGAGTTCCCATAGAGGGCGACACGAGATGAGTTAATTTTCTTATAATACCTCCTTCAAATATGAAGATACGTTCCTATTCAGACAAAAGCTCATGCGAAACTCAACATGTGAGGCTATGGCCATTACAGAATATGTAGAAGTACAAAACCACTCACCAAACGTGGGTGTATAACTCTTGGAGCTGACCGGACTAGTCTTCTTGCTATCGCCTTCGGCACCTGCCCTCCCGCCGCCACTGGCAGCCTTAGCAGTCAATTTGTTAGGACTGTGTCTCCGTTCTCTGGGGTCCTTCGCTCCAGTGGCAGCCATTGTCTGGTGTTTGGAACTGCGACGATCGCCGCTGCCCTCTTGCGATGTTCTCTTCTTCAGATGCTGCTGATCTTGCCCTTTGCTGCTGCTGGAACAGAAAGGATGGAGGTATCAGTTCCAGGATCCGGATTTTGCGCACATATTTATTCTAGATATCATGAAGTTCAATTATGTAATTTTATATATAAGTTTTTAGATACAGAAAAACTACAAGTTTTTTTTTAAACTTTATTCTGTTTTTTCAACATATTCTCCCCTACCTCAATACATTTACGCATTGGGTTAAGTTATTTTAAAATATTGCTAATTTCCTCCTCAAATGCAGCGATTGCCTCTTAATCGGTGGAAAAATGGCGACCTCGTAACTTTTCTTTGATCTTAGGGAATAAGAAGAAGTCGCACGGAGCTAGTTCCGGAAAATAAAGTGGGTGAGGCAACAGTTTGACACCTTGTTCAGCAAAAAAATCGAGTTTTCTAGCGGCGCTGTGGACGGGGGCGTTGTCATGGTGCCACTGAATACCCCGCAGACCAGTCTTTGGACGGCTCTTGCATAGTTCTTGGAAGACTACAGGGACACATTTGATTATATACCATTCAGAAGTAACTGTCCTTTGATTTTCCAAAGCTACCGTTGTGATGTATCCACTTTTAGAAAAAAAGATGCGACCATTTTCTTTCCAACACCCTTAGAACGACGAATTTTCGGTGGAGGCTGCTTACTTCGAAAGCACCAAACTAATGACTACTGTTTAGTTTCGAGATCATAATGTTTCGTCTCCGGTTGCGATATTAAAAGTGTTTTTACTGTGCCCATTATAAAAATTTTCAAGCATAAACTCAGCCCAATCAACTCTTGTTGCTTTTTGCTAACTGGTCAACAAATTTGGCCCCCATTTGGAACATCGCTTCCTCAGGCGTAGGTGATCATGAATGATTGTTCAGACCGCTGTCGATCCAATCCCCAGAGAAGCCTCAATCTCGGTGTAGGTGATATGTCCATAATTTTTTACCATATTTTGCACAGCTTCTACAGTTTCCGGAGTAACAGCAGTGGGCGGTCGACCTGTGCGAGGTTCATCGAGTGAGACCCGACCCCTTTTAAATTTAGCAAACCAATTAACAACTGTGGCCCTAGAAAGGGCAGAGTCCCCAAAGCAACACACTAAACTTTCGTTACATTCCGCATGTTCTAGTCACTTTTTATAGTCAAAAAAAATCATGGCTCGAAAATCGCGACTACCCGGTTCCATTTTTACGTTAAAATTCGGCCAACAATTAGACGCATTCGAGACCGTGGCAAGACAACTACTGAACGATTCAAACGCTGCTTTTGCCTGTAAGCACTTACAAATTTAGACAAAATAGATGCGTGCTCAAACTTGTTTAAACTTGTATAGATTAGGAATATCCAACGACGATAGAACAACTGAAGACCTGGCATCTCATTCATAAATTCATTTATGTCTATAGTCAAACATGACTTATGGCGAGGGGTCCAGCGGGGAGAGGTGAAGGTGGCAAGATGGCCGCTTGATGGGGACCGTAATTTCTGTTTGTAAACATCGATGACATTTGGATGAATCACAAAATTTGACATGGCGGGATTTGAAAAAGTACACAATTATACTTACTGATGGAAGTTTACACCTGCAGCTTCAGCCTGGGTGCTGAACAGCTTACATACATAACAATATATCATCATTTTGGCAACAATAAGCAAAATTCAAACCAGATCAAACAGAGAAAATGAACAAAAACTACGATTCGAACGCTCACGTCAAATTTCCAAGCGGTTGTCAGTGACCTGACGTAGACGGTTGACGGTTCGGTTCTTTTAAATGCCGAAAGACGTCAAATTTGCAAATTATGAATGAAAAATGATACGTAGCGGCTAGTAGCAATCAGAATTTACTATAAAGCCATGTTTCCAGCTAGTGTGTAAGGTGTGATTAACATTGCAGGTTTGTTCTAAATCATGAAATTATTTTTAACTTTCCTTACTATTCTATGGCTAAGATACTCATTGTAGAATATATTCATGAATCTTGTGGACTAGCTATGTAGAAAAAGTAATGTTATTGTAATCCTTTGGTGAATTCTGGCAACTGTGCACCAATGTCTGACGATAGTTTTTGTAAACATACGAGGTCTATCAGTGTTCTATCGTCAGTGGGAATATCTAAAGAATTTCAGCGTGACCCTCGTAAGTAAATAATTACTTAATCTATATGATCATTATTAAATATGACATTATTCAATTTTAAGGAGCGATTTTTTTTGCGAATTTCGTTTCACTCGAGTGGTACTCGTCTGGTGGACCCACAAAAAAGGGTCAAAAGAAGTGCTATAAACATTCCATAGGATCAAAAGCGACATGCTTATACAGTGGGGGATAAAAAACGATGAATTTATTTTTGACATTGACAGGTCAACAATAAATTCATGATATATGACGTATCATAACACAACATTTACTGGAGTGTCACAGTTCCATCAGAACCCAAAAATTACTTTCCAGCTTAAAGCAAAGTAAATGATTACCAGACAGTGTACAGACAGACTGACCGACGGAAATTAGTGACATAGTTTTACGTGGGCAGTGGAAAATTGTGATTTTACGATATAATTTTTCAAGACGCACAAAATATTCTTAAAAATATTTGTAATACATACTGCAGCACTTACTATGAAACTATACACACCGCACAGATTAGCAACTCATTTGACAATGATTGATAACACGTTCATTTATCAGTGCGTCATCTCTGTGTAATTTTTATCTAAGGAAACATCTATTGATTCATTCACAATAAAGCTAACGGTATTTTAAACAAACAAAAAATCGATCCTGCCAGGATTCGAACCTGGAATCTTCTGATCCGTAGTCAGACGCGTTATCCGTTGCGCCACAGGACCATTTGTTCGTCGTATTCTGGCAGCGATACAGGCCCTGATATCAGCACCCTATTCTAAACTATAAATAACCACCGAGGCCTACAAACAATATACCTGGATGCTTGTTGTATTCTAATTTAATACAGAGTAGTAGAGCGAGGCTAGAAAGTGACCCAGTGGCGGATCTCAAAGAGAGTTATAACAAAACCAGGGACGTAACAAGACTATTTTCCAGAGAGGGGGCGAGGTTTCAAATTTGCTTTCCTGTATATCTAGTTTATGTAATAATATTTACAATAAATATACAAAAATACTTGCTTCTGATATCTTCACTAGTTCCAGTCTGTTACCTATTGTAACTCGACAGCTCGACAAGTGACTGGTTAGGTGACCTGCTAATTACAATTCATAGTATCCTAGTAATCAAAGGTGCACAGCTCCGCTTGTAGGCTTTTCATAGGTGCTTCCGTTAGTTCCGGTTTTTCTAAAGGCCCCAGTACACAATCGGCCATAATGGGCCACTGCATGCCATCGCTATTGTGTACATGGAGGAATGGCGGATATGGCGGACAGTTGGCAGTGGTTAATGGATCCTAGCGCGCAATGGCGATGTTGTCGGTTCTTTCGTCACAGTTTAAAGGGTATCGTGGAGTAGCCTGGCCAGCAGTATTCACACGGTCCGCCATTGTTCAGTTCGTTACCGACCGACGTGGTAGTGCATACGTCCATCTTGAGTACTTCACCAGGCAGCAATGAGTCATGCGCCATTGTGTGAACACCTTTCAAGCTGACGGAAATGATGGCCTACGTGGCGCATGGCCCATCATGGACCATTGTGAACTGGGGCCTTAATCGAGAATATCATGAGCATGGCATACCTATAAATAGATCTATTTTTTTACAACTTTCGCCGCATCGGCTCCTTTCACGTAAGTGTACAACAGTTGTTATTTTCATTCATAGCTAGATATTTGGGCAAATCAAATCTTTTTAAGGTTTAATTCTTTCAGATAGCGGAAAAAATGATTTTAATTCACTAAATAACAACGCTCTGAATTTTTGCAGACAAGCAAGGGTCTTTTCTACCATGATAGGTCTATTAAAGTGATGTGCTGTTAACGGATGTCCAAGTAGGCGAGGCTATATGATGGCGACAGCATGGATACCTGGCCGCCATGTTTGGTCGTCATGAGTAGCGAAATTAGGTGATTGGGACTTATCTACAATTTCATTTTTCAAATAAAGCATGTAAACGGCCAACAACGAATAATGCTCGATGCAATATTTTTATCATAACTTCCATCTCTGTCCCTAGCTATGCGACGTGACGCCCAGTGCTAATTAAATAGTTTGCATACCAGCATTAACAATATCGGGGAAATCGATTTACGCATACGCATATTGAAAGTATCAATGTGGCTTTTATCAAATGATTTCGTTACTTTTAAATTAGGCCGCATTACAGAGGTACTCGTACTTGGCTAGTCGTTCTGCAGAATGACTAGCTTGATTGAATATGGATATAACAAACGATGTTTTGTGTTTTAAGAGAATAGCGATTGTACTTCTCATACATACGCAAGGGCAGTATATTGTGATAATGGAAATAGTAGAATTTCAGATTTGTTTTTTAGATGTTCCGTTTAATTTGAATCACGAAAGTCTAAGTTACCAATTTCTGTCGGCGTCTTTGTCACGAGTGATCTCAGTAAACGCTACTGCGATTTTGATCAGACTACTTCAACTTGGTTGTTTACGTTTCTATTAGTATTTTTTTTATTGTTACAGTTTACTGAAGTTTTTAATCAATCCATGACAGAGTAGAAGCATATTCTGATGGCCACTATATGCAGATTTCTAATTCAATGTTTTTGAACGGTATATTCAAATTAGTGATATGATAAGACGAAAATTTTACGAAATACAACACTATTCTATTAATGTACTTCCATTTTATTCTGTTAAGATGAGGTTGGTTTTGGGCCAATTGCAAAAAAAAACTAAATAAGCATCAATAAATAAATTCCGCTACGCTATGTAACAGCCGTGATTAATATGCCAAGTGCAGACCAGTTTCCGAGAACTCAGAAGCACCAAATGTTAATCAATCATTATAACGCTCCAAAACGGACTCTCAAAAAAATGAAAAAAACGAGCATGTTGAGTTTGAAAATGCACGATGGGGTCTCGTCAAATTCTGTTTTCATTATACTGTAGAATGATCTTTCCAAGCGGTATCATTGCGACGTGGGAAGTACCGAGTTAATCTACTTGTATCTGTTTCTGTCACTCGAATAACACTTCAATGTGGAGATACGTACTACTCCACATTTAGAAACTCGAAAATCAAAATTAGGCAACTGGGAGAATCGAACTAACTTTCTGATTGCTGGTCAGACGCTCTAGCCAATTGACCTACACAAGCACTCCATGAACTCGATCTAGAATGCCAATAGTGTTAGGTGCAGTCATTTGGCTAGACCTCTGACCGAAAATAAGAAAGTGTTGTTCGAATCTATTCTAACTACCAGCTTCCATCCTGGCTTAGCAAGTAAATAATTGTTACATATAGGTATGATTTTTGAAAAAAGTTCCATATTAATGCGTTGGAAGTAGCTGGCTCCACTTTCACATGGCTAAGGATTGCGCAATATCGGTGGAAAAGTTGCCACCGATTTCCATTCTCTAATTAATTCGTAGGGATTTGTTACTACAACTCAAGTCTGAAGCACTCACTTTGCGTTATTCATGAGAGCTCTTTGTCTTGGATTCTCAAAATAATGGATTCAGCAGTGGCGTTGTATCTTTACAGGAGAATGACCGTATTTCCAGTGGAAAATAGCACGATAAATTCAGAATTTGATGTGTTTCTGCAGTTTCCCTCTTTCTTTTCTGAAAGGTCTTTGCACCGTAGATTAGTTATCGATGTTGGTTTACAGCATGTCCCACTTCAATATATATGTATAATGTATATAATAAAAGTATCAGGCGAGTTAGTTCAATACGCAGTATATGATTTTGATTGTGAAGAGCGTGCAGACTATCAGTACGCTTGGTGGCTTTTCTTATGTCTAATTACTTGTAATACCTACAGGCGGACAGAATTTTGAATGTGAAGTGTCGTTTTAAGCATTTTATTATGAGATCATTATAGAAATGCATGTCACCTAATTCTGTCGGTTTGCTGTTTGAAAAGCATTTCTACATAGGTAGTAGTAGTAGTAATGGCCACCTTGAGCCCTTTTTGCCGACCCCGAGGACCATCACTAGAACTATGGCAGACATGGTAGTTCCGTTGTATCGAACCTTCCAGACCTTTTAATAAAGGTCATGATGTCCAACTATTCTGCTGAGTAGCACTCTTCCCTGTCAAACTCTGCTGTGCAGAACGCCTCAGCCCTAAGGCAGCTGTATACGGCACACTCACCCAGAATGTAGACCGAGGTCTCGTCCTCCTCCCAGCACTTCTGACAGATTGGGTCTTCAACCACTAATATGAGTGTCAGGTGCCTGTTCAATCTGCAGTGACCTGTGAGAATCCCTACTAACAAGTGGAGTGAATCCCTCCTGCGGTTCAATACCTTTGTTGGGGCCTGCTATGAACCTCTTGGACTGCCTGCAGTCATGTCTCTCCAACCATGCTTTCGCAAGTTCGTTATACGCCCAAGCATCTAGGGTATTACTGACCTGACCTCTGCTAATACCCAGCAAAGGTTTAGGGCCAATGCATGTGCCCCTTGCTCCCATCCTCGCCAAGCAGCCTGATTCCTCGTTACCTGGCACACCACTGTGAGCAGGGACCCACATGGGGGTCACGTTCTTGGATTGGGCTAAGCATTGGAGGGCGGAGCTGCATTCCTGGGCCAGTGGTGATCAGATCCTAGGAGATGGTACCGCTCTCAAGGCTGTCTGACTATCGAAGCAGATATAGACGTCATGCTCTGTGCACTGTTGTACTTCTGCTGAATATGCCACCATTAGAACGGCGAATATCTCCACCTAAAAAACTGACGTGTAGATTCCCAGCGCTAGGCTTGCCTCCACTTCTCTACCTTCTAGGCAAATTCCCGCACCACTGGATCCCATCTCTATTGAACGAGATCCGTCGCCTACATAGGTAAAAACTCATTAGATAACAAACTAATGTTTGCCATGCATCAATTAATCCAATACATCTGCGATCTTTCTTGCTATCGGGCAATAGAAAGAATTTTCATCTATATTACAAAGACTAACCAGCGTGTCAAACATCACTAAGTACTGGCAAATATTAATCAGCATGTAAAAAAGTGCAAAAACAAGCAAGGACAGTGGATCTACGAGAAGTCTTGTAAGACTAATATAACTTAAAATTAGGAAAAGATGTCTCCAAGCGAAGAGAAGTATTGAGTCTATCTACTTGACCTGATTTTATTAAAGTGGCTAGCGATACCGATATATGTTTTTTATAGTTTCGTACACGCATGTGCAGGAAGTACCTAGTCGATTTACTTGACCTCACTTTTTCAACGTATAAAAAGAGAATCGCTTTTTATTCCTACACTAGTAATTACTGCAAACATTGTTATACAATGGCAAAAACTCTTTCCCCCAGTATTTGTTTTCCTTTGGAAATGACTGGATACTTCACAACTCTTAAGGACAGAAACTTTGGTGATATAACTTTCTTCGCCTTTTGACCACTAGTCTCTGATTTGAGCCTCTCTCTGGGGGATTTGGTGGGGGCAGTTAATTTGGTAATTTTTCCTCCCACCTCTTCGGCCGTTCCTTCCAAAGTACGAGTAACTTTTTGGATGAAGACCCTTGATTCGATATCCTATTTAGCGCAACGCTTTTTGTGCACGGCATTTTAACAGCTAAAGATGATAACCACGTGAGAATACCTAAATTACCTATCCTACAATTTAAGTTTTCTTAAATCACTTCCAGCAGGATTTGCTCGGGGTAGTTTCAATTTAATTATTGCATATATTAATGCGCTGAATCGGCGCTAGTATCTGAACATAACTCGATCGGGGTGGTAAACACGCGTCAATCTTCCTTGCCTGGAAAAACAGCTCCTATTGATGCTTGATACAGAGAAATAGGGAATATAAAAGGACAAAGAGTTGTGCAAGTTATTGGCCAATAAAATTATCATTGACGATGCTGGTAAATGGAATGTGAACAAACATGGACGGAAGGAAGTATTAAGTCCGTAATCCATGTCAATTTATATATGATTAATTTTTGTTTTTACGTTGAGTGCTTCAGTTTGTTATTTCTGCGTTGTGATATATATGATTACGAGTATTCGAGGTTCATTCATAGTAGTTATACTATTCCATGGATTTGATATTGTAAAAAATCATTCCTTTCCTTAGATAACAATTTCAATGAATGTACTTGCTAAATAGACCTCACTAAGTGAAGTTGAAGCTAATATCTGGGAGATAAGCAAACGGTATAAGTAATGTACTAGTATGAGATTTGCCTTCTCCAAATCATAGTTTAGTATGGTATTACAGACTACACCATTTTAAGGTTTGTATTGGAAACAGCGTAACTTTTGTAGGCGAAAATATCCCGACATCATCCGAGGATTGATGCGCTCTGCTCTTGAAAACTCGTGTAGCGACAAGAATGAGAAAACTCCGCATATTTTCAAGCTACTCTGAACAATATAGCATTTTGGGTGCAAGGACAATCCACGTTCCATATAATAACTGAAGAATTGTGACAGGTAAATAGTGGACAATGGAAAGACACTGTAATCAAAACATAACGCAATGAATAGTATAAAAAACTTGTAGTACTTATGTCAAGTAGATAGACTCAATACTTTTCACGAATAAATGTAAAGTCACAATCAAAATTTGTATTTTTTGCATCAATCTAAATAAGAACACTACTTTGGACTGTCATTGCATTGAAAACTTTGTGTTTCGCAACGTTTCCATTCATGTGGTATCTTTAGAAGTCTTCACGTGAGAATAAAACTGTTCTTTCTTATCTGTCTTCCTACTTCCGGTCATCACGCACAACCCCACCCCATCCGATCTCCGGTTGGCATCAGCAGGCAATCGATTGCGGTAATTCAGGCTAGCGAGACGGTTGTGTCTATCGATGTCGTTTATCATTGGCATTGATTTGGATCCCGTATTTTGCCCTATCCTTCTGATTGTATCGAATATTATATCTACATCTACACAAATTTTAAACAACAGTCAAAAAACTACTCACATCGCATCGATGCTGGAGACCTCGACGGACCTGGAGTGGGCCGGATAACTCTGAGACATTCTCATCGCGCTCTCCCTCCCCCGTTCATACTGTTGGTACTGCTGCGCCCAGAAGTCTCCAGGCTTGGATTCGGCGTGCCTACCGGGCTGCTTCGCCTGACTGGGCAAGCTGGGGCTCGTGGATCCGCGCACCAGCACCTTTTGCCTCTCCTTGCCGCCACCGCCGCCACTGCCTACGTAGTACACTGTGAAGCCGTTTGTCGACTGGTCCTTGGACAAGGGTTTCTCCCGTCTCTCCTCCTCCTTCGAAACACTGTTGTACCTGCGACATTTTTAATGGAAAATTAGCAATAAATTTGCGGATGCGAGGGTGTAATATGGTGATTATACTGATACTCAGGACTTTAAAATAAAAATAAGCTGTTTGAAATTTGTTGGCAGATTACATTTTCCATTGTTTGCAAAATATGTATTTCTCAGGACCGACGATTAATTTTTACCAAGAAAATGTGGGCTACTTTTTTGAATTTTTTGTATCTTTTTCGGATTAGGCGGCTAGAAATACAACTTCGTATCTTATTTGATTTTCATGGAAAAAGATAAACCAGTTCAATACATGTCCATGATTCATTTTAACAATTTTTCGACATGCAATGCAGTTGCATTTAGTTCTTCAATAGTTCAATGTAGTTGTTGGAATTTGAAATATGGTTCGCCTTAGATCAAGCTCGAGTCAAGAGGACAACTTCAGTTTGAGATATCAAGTCACCATCAAATAGTGATAGACAGAGAAACAGTCCGCAGAAAAAGTCATGGAGTTTCGTGAAGTTGACACCATAAAATGTTCCGCCCGAGCATAGCAGAAAAAACTGAGGCGAAGCTGAATCTCTGCATAATAAGATATTCTATGAATTCGGGTCGAGTAAATCCACAGAGGAAAATTAAACTTGTATAGGAGGTGTAGTCCATACCTGTGAGCTAGAAGGTTCTGCGCCGCCGCTCTTGATTTGTTCCTGTATAAAAATCCTGTTACCACTTCAGCTTCCCTCAATATTTCTTCACTAACGACAGCCTCATTTTCAACTGATTGTTGTTTATGTCTGTGGAATAATCGAGAGGAAGAAGCATAATATTCATAAATCTGGATTCTCGAAAGGAATATTCCTCTCTTTAAAAAACCATACGTACTTTTTTCTTTGTATGAACTAATAATACTGTAAAATAGAAGCCAAGCTTCATACACAGCCAGAATAATTTCATAATAATATAATGACAGATAAATGCGATCAGTTCATCTAATTTATTTATTTCGACCGATTATTGCTAAAATCATATAAATTATCTCATTAATGTAGTTTTAACAAATATTCGGAATTAGCTGGTTCATTTAGATCGATAGCTACATGATATATTTGTAAAATTATGTTATTATAATATTTACTTTATGTGAAGAACGTATCAGTACCGCCCTGATAATTTTGAACAATAATTAAATATCCGTAAATTATTATGAATCAAATAACAGTCTGTACAAATAATATCATAATGATCCATCCACTTCCTACATTTTGATAATAGCATCATCTTCAGTGGACATTCCGCCCACTTGGTTGAAATTAGTTTTTATATTTGTCATATTTCAATTAACTTACAAGTGGTTTTTCCAAAAAAACCATATTGGGTTGATTCGTACCATCCATACTTTGTTCTTGATTTTACAAAAGGTTAACTGTACGAAAAAACACCTTACGACGTAATTAGGATGATATTATTATAATTTATAGGTTTCCGTAATAAAAGTCGTAAATCCAGTTCGCAGCTTCCTCGTTAAAGCAAAACGCGTCACACTATACAACTTTTATAAGGGTAGCAGTTACACAATTTTGTCTAAATGATTATTATCACTAGTTAGAAGCATCTACAATCTATACTATTTTTGCGGATATTTCAACACGGAATAGCTGATGAGTCAGTGAAACTATTGGTTATATTCCAGTAATTTTTGAGGTTGATCCAACATTCTTGCAATAACTATTAAACTAAAATTGTAATCCCGCTACGTGAACAACCCTTCATTCAGGTATGTTGCCGTTGGAAATATTATTTTCAGAAAATCAATTTGAAATAACAATTTTGAAAATTTTCAAATCCTCAAAGATATATGGTATTTCAATTAGTTACCGATGAAATTTTCGTACCAGTTAGATATCAAGCGCTCCACGCATTTTTACAATAAAATCAACAAATAATCTTGATAACACAAAAATATTTTTTACTTTTCAATGCGACTTGCTATTGAAGAGGTTTATTTGGCTTATTAAATCTTTTTTTTGTTTGTTTTGACAACAACTTAAAGGTAGTAGAAACCAGGAGACTTGATTTTTTGGTCAGCGGAGAGTCTAGAACTTATTCTATTTTGGCAATTCAATGTACGATGTTTCTCTTCAAATTATTCTTTTGTCATCGATCCCAAAGATATCTTCAAATTTTCAAATTAATCAGGTATTTTAAAGTCAGTGAAAATTACAAAAAAAAACCTTAGATCATAGATGATAACGCCCCTTCGTAGGCAGTAGAGTGTTCCTAAAAAAATTTGGGAGCATCGACATCATATCTTGCGATTACATAAAATGCATTTAAATATAATCGTGGCAAAAGCTGTTTCAGATTCTCCACATATGGAGATTGAAAAAATAGGTGACCCTTGAAAAAACTACTCTCAAATTGTGCGATGTGCAAAGCAAGATTGAGAACCTATGCGTTAGATAGATAAATAGCTCACTAATTCCCTTGATTATTTTATTCAATAAAAGGATTAACAAGGCTTTTCGATTCATTTTCTTTTGGGAGAATGCCTACCTTTTGGATCTTTCCGGCGTAGTTCCAATCTTGATAACCGTTCGATGTTGACCATCTGATGGTGACCTTCCGCCCCCGCCCAGTGGCGGAGGTTGCTGCGGTGCCCTTTTTTCTGGTAGCTGCAAACTTCTAGATCGTCGCACCCGCTGAAGTTGATCTTCCTGTTATCATGTAAATTGTAGATTTATTTGACTGATTTTTAGAGCCTCAAAGGTAAGACAGTTCTTGAACATGTCATTCCCTAACTATTCTTTAGGAAGATAGACGGCTGCTGCTTCCATAAGGGCTGTTTTATAGAATCAACTTACTGATAATAATGATATTGAAGTATACGTCTTCATATTTCTTTATATTACTCAGTCATTATTCGGCTTTGATCATTTGAGCACTTGGTTTTTAGAAGAGGGGGAAGAACGCCAAGTTTTAAATGTCACGAAAACGAAGTAAGAAGTGATGGTCGCTGTATCACGATCATTTATGTAACCGCCATTATTTTAACTAATTTAGGTCCATCAATCTGTTTTAACGCCTAGAGGACGTGTCACCTCAAGTTGCTGGATACAATCCAGAAATAATTTATTCGAGGGCATGTATCTGACTTTCATGAACATTTAATCGTCATTTGTCCTTTCGCAGCGCTTCAGGAGCGCGATAGAGTGTCTGCCGATGCAGTACTTACTAGTGGTACTTACTAATCCTGAAATTTGGAAAGATTTTTTCCTATGCACCTCCTTCGTAGATTTGGTGCGGGGTACTAACGTTTGAAAAAAACGAAAAATATTTGCTTACCGTTGAAGGTGACCTCGACTGATAAGGTCTCGAAGAGGGGGTATTTCGCCGCCCCTGTGACGTCGGTGGCTGTGGTGACGGGGCGAGAGGGGGAGGAGAACGCGACACAAACTCTTCTTCGCTACCGCTGGTCGATGAACTTGAACCTGAAATAAAAAAATAATCCAACCTAGATAATCCTCCAAACCGAAGAGACTAAGCTCTGTGGCGAAAAATAAAATATACCCTTTCTAATTGATCATTTTCTGCACGGTATATTATATTAATAATATAATAAACGATATAGAGTATTCAGGATTCACTTTTACCACCGATCGAGGTAATGTATCATTTTAATCACCAACTACATTATAGTTTTTTTGCTTTAAGAACCAAGAATGTCTTATTTTGCAAACCATATTAGTTTTACGTTACACATGAAGTCAATCGGTCTGCCGATCCTTTGGTATTTTGTTACCACATGATCTCAGTAACTGCTGCATCGACTTAAATACAATTTTAGGACACGTTGTAGGTAATGCTGCTTTATTTTTGAAATCGGATTATCATTAACGTTCGTATTACAGTTTGTATACTCAAAACATACCAAACATTTTTTATAGGTTGAGACTCGGGTTGATTTGTGACGGGGTTGATCCAGTAGACAATCGAGTGCAGGGAATTCAATACTTCATCTAGAGCAGTATTGAAAATAAACTGAATTTTCAGAGTTACACCTTCCCCCTTAAAACAAATTAATCCACATGATTTCTGCCTGCTACTGATTTTTTCGGAAATTTTGTGTCACAGCCTCAAAATCGTAAGATTTGTAGTTTAGCACCAATCCGTGCATCATGTCCGTTCACAAGGAGTGACGAAAATTAATTAATTCACAGTATCATTCAAGTAATGCAGAGTCAAAACTTCGTTTATGTAACTTTTTTTTTATGCTAAACATTTAGATTGATTGTATTGTATACATTGTATTTCTAAGACGAAGTCAACTATTTAGGTGAAGATCTATGCATAGCGACAGAATCGTAACAACAGGCTGTATTGTCTATATAAATGTCTGTTACTTCCCATAAATCCAAGTGCACGTAACAGACTTCGATATCGAGAGATAAAATCTCTGGCAATACCATATCGGAATGGAAACTCTCACAGACGTCGTTCCAGATGCAACATTGTTTGGCTTCTCGGAAACAGCTGTATATTTTGATTAAATGACTGAATTAATTCCGAAGTAGCAAGGTTTTAATCCAAACCAATTTCTCTATAAACTCCGCTCATGGTAGCTTATTATTGGAAATACATTAATTGTTAGAAGAGGTAAAGAGCAAAACGTACAGTCGATACACCTTTCATGCCAGTGGAGCTCCACCGCTTAGAACATGGAAGAAAGTTGGTTGATCTACCTCTTGTCTATTTGCCCGTACGAGCAGTTTCAGATGTTAATGACAAAAACATATAAAAATAAGTTCAAAAAATAACACTGCAAAAGCCCAGCGAGCTCATCCTCACCAGGTCGTGGCTTCAACATCTCGAACGAACCTCTTTCAAGAGTCATTCTTCTGGAGAACTTCGGCGTTGTGCAATAATTGATAACGTCAATGTAATGTAGATATTCATTCTCTCGCAGCGTTTCTGGAGTGCGATAGGTGATAGGCGTGAGAGGTTGCCTATAAGTATAGCTGCGGACTAAGCTCCTTGGGTGCTAGAGCAGCGATTACTAAATGGGGCCAATGTTGCGAAATCCATGAAAGTAGGACAGGTCCAGTTTTGGATCATGATGGGACTATTTTGCATCTAGACGTTTTGAAGGCAACAAGACGTTAGTAGCAATGAGTAAGGATCCGTAGCTCTATAGAAACGTAACCGCAAAAAATAAAATTAAAGACACACATCGTGTTTCAATCTAGAAACTTTTTTATGCGAACGGGACTCGAACCTGAGTCTCTAGTTTTTTCGTAGCTAAACCACCATACCAAGATACCCGGACGATCTAAGGTGCCCTAAAAGGTATGATTTCCTTCACGTCATCCATCTGTCTAAAGCATTTTCACTCCAACTGCATACCAAGCTGGAGAACGCGCCATTCAGACCAGTAATTCTTTGGTGAGTGAAGCGACTACGTACTTTCGATGTTTTTTGTCGCGTGGTGCCAACAAGTGGGAAACAGTAGGAAAGATTGGTCAGATGATTGAGCGATCGTAACTGTGGAAATGGTGATAAAAGACACACATGGGAGTGAGAAAAAAAATGGTAAGTATGAGACTCGAACCCGTGTCTCCAGCATCCCACGCTGAGGCCATAACCGTTAGTTGTTGGGTGTATCGAAACACCTGTTCCTAATTTGAAAGATATCCGAGTCATCAAGAAAATAAACATTGCAATTTGATTTGTTCCGAGAATTTCATGGATAAACTTTAATCAAATTAAACAAATCGATGTTTTATAGTTTTTTGACAAACCCTAACATGATAAAATACTCATACAGGTCGAATTCTCAATGTTTTTCGTGGGGTCGGTTAAAAATACATAAATTCTCACCAGGTGGTTTATTGGTATCCGAACCAGCAGGTGATCTTCTCATCTGCATTCTGTGATGACTCTGTTGTCTGTTTGCTGACGATCTTCCGGAGGGTGAGACTCTCTGTTCTTTTTCACGCCTGTCACTTCTTTCGGATTGTTGGACTGTGACTGCTGGCGTCTGCAGAGGTTGATGGAGAAATTAACAGCAATCGTTAAAAAACTCACTTGTATATGAAAGGCATACAGCAGTCTATCATTATTCGACGTGTAAGTTACTTAACAAAGTGTTCAGGAACGAATCGAGGGAGATTCTTTTCCAAACCAAACATAAGGTGATTTTCTCTATGGTCTATATCTATGAATGATTGAGGTCTGTCGGTAATAACGCGGTAAGTTCTTGATTTCATGGAGTAGAAGGTCAAATTCCATCCGTATATCCGCAGAAAGGTGCCAAATCATTTACCACTTTAACAATTAGAAATTGCCTGAAGGTTTTTAGCGAGAAATCAAATGACTGTATCGAATGAGGGTAGTTAAAGCATACATAGAATCAGTATTCAAGGGCTGGTCCTACCAGAGCTTCATTCAGTATAATAGCGTAGACTATTTAACAGTTAAATTCATGCATCGCAATATCTTTCAAGATTAGCTCTCAGTAAGCAACATGCTGCGTGTATTAGAGACCAAACCCTTACCGTGTGCAATGGTAACATACTGACGTTTATCGAAGACGAGTTGTTGTCCTCGTCATCCGCTTCTTGGTATCGGTCTACTGAAGAAGAGTCATCAGTATTCTCGGACAACCTGGGCATAGCCCTGCTACCAGGATTGGCTCTGGTGAAAGCGCTGTCCAAACTGCGGAAGCCCATGGAAGACGAGGACGAGGAAGACGAACCCCCTGCCCCGCGGTAGTATTGCAGGAACTGAGACCTGGAACAAAGATTATCATCAGTTTAGCTTAAGAAAAACCTATCCATCTACCACCACATATAAGAATTTGTCCCTGAGAAAAATCTCTAACAACTGGCATTATTGTATCTTGTTTCGGGGTGTAATTCTTTTGAATATTACTTTTAATTTATGTTTGAGATATTTCTAATACTGTATGCATAACGTTCTCTTAGTTGGTACTTGTATTTGTAATAAAATTCGAATTTCACATCTCTTTTTTGTTGCACCCCTCTAAAAAATCTAGTAACGACACCCTTTATGGGTGGAGGTACCGCTTAGTTCCAGCTGTGAGGTGGAAGAAGGTTGGAGTGCTTTATATATTTGAAGTATTGCAATCGCCATCAAATTTCGAATTCGGGACGATATATTTTTGATGTTTCATGAATGTCTCTGATTTCCGTTAATTTTGGATTTTTTTGAAACTTCTACTTTTACTACTTTTTTGAGAAGGACGATAAACTTTGTAGTTTTTTGGTTCAATGCAGAGGAGTTTTCGTCAAGAACCTAAAAAGGACAGTTTGATGATCTAAAAAATGTTTACCCCGGTAGTACTTCGTACTTTTTGAGATATCGAACGAGTGGCAGCAGAGTAATAAGACAGGACAATTTATCCATATAAGAAAGTGTGACACATCTACTCGGAACGGTCAGAATAAATATATTATAGATAGAAGATAGAGATACTAGCCACCAAGAAAAGTGTGTCGGAGCATCGAACTTTTTTAGATCAGTGTTGCCAGACGTTCATAAATTATTGTTTCCGTATGATTTATGTACGTTAGTTATAGTACGATAATAAAATAAAATATTTTCTCCCTCCCGGGAATAATTTTTTTTCGATTCTGCCATTGCTTTTAACATAGATCACCGCATTTCAACTGGAAAGGGACATCGAATAATGAGATAATTCGTATTTAGTATCTTAAATTATGGCTGACTCTGTATTTCGAGAATTTGTATCTCTTTATTGAAGATTGAGATCAGATTTCAGAGCTGCTGATCCACTTAAGCTAAATATTCGAAATAATTGATATTTCGGAAATTTTCAAGAATCAACTTTTTAGAATGCTTGGATGTATGAAAGATGTATGATTTAAATGCAATGCTAATAATTGACAGTTAATTCCATAATTCTACAAAAATGGTTATTACTAAACTGACACTATTCCGGAAGAAGCATAGCGCCAACTTACCTGACACCATTTTCTCATTTAGATAGTATAGAACCATTTTATAGACATAAAATGATCTTTTTTCGGTTTTAATTCGCAAACTCGATTACTACCGAGGCTGTATGATGATATAACATCCATCCAACATGCCATTCTTCCCTCATCAATATGCCGCGATGGCCAAGTTTTAGCATTTCTAACTTCCGAAGTAGGTTACTACACGCTCAAGATATTCTCTTTGTTTTCCCTGAATATAAAACAGCTTCGAGCACAATCAATACGAAATTTTGCGACGATACTAGATACGCTGGATTAGACAATTCAGGGATACGTTGTGCGGTTAGACCGTGCATCGTTTACTTTGAATAAGTTATGAGGTGTACCGCTGCCGCACATACTAATGTGATCCGGTTATTCTGGTTGATTGGTGTTTGAAAATTTGGTGGAAATCGCTAATAGGGTTAGCAGATTTACTGACAAAATCACATTAAGCAAATGCACAGCTAGTGTGACTCTATAGCTCAACTGTGGCTGTTTCCACTGCGATATTGATACAATTAGTAATTTCTGTGTAATCATAAACGTCAGCTCTGAGATTTATGTAGCTTGTGGTTGTCCCTATGCATCATCTGCATCCAATATCGAATAAGCAAAAACCATTGCACTGACTTCGTCAAATTAGTTTTTCAACACCTTACACGCGTTAGCATCTTGGGACGATTGAAACAACCACATAAGAATTTGGAAAAGTTCAGTTAGTCTTATTACTTCCCAAACCTCTTTCAAGCAGCCTTCACGTGTTTCGATAATTAATAAATATCATCAGGAGAAGTATAAAACTATCGGTTTTAAATTAAATTTCAGTGTTGACCTTGCTCTAAAGATCCCATCGTAGTTAGTGGAGCGAATATCATGTCGGGTGTTAAACGATTGGTTTAAAGTGCTACGCCAACAAAAGGTAGTATAACTATTGTCAAATTTCAACAATGCAGATCATCAATAGCTACTGATTTGAGAAGAAAAATGTAGAAAAAAGTGGACAATTCATTCTAACGGTCTATGAGGAGACTTCTTAAAACAGCGCGGGAAATATCTTGACTTCATTTTACTGCCAGGCCAATCTGGGCGGTTTGAAAGTTTACATTTTTTTGATTTTTCGTAACATATACAACACGAAAAGCTATGCTGTCTGTCGATTCTTTCAAAAAATCGACAATACAAAAAAAGCCTATACTTCGTCGTTGGAAGTTTTCAAGGCTTATAATCACTGTCCAGAAAGTTTTGGTGGAGGGCCAAAAATTGGGATGGAAGGATTAGGGGAACAGAGATTAATCATTTTTTACGCGTCGGTAAGAGATTTTTAATCATGTAAAAGCTTTTGACCCTGGTAATACTCCGACCTTGTAACATATGAATGATTACTCACACACTTGCCTTGGAAACAATGGATTCGACTTACAAACATAATATATTTTCAATAAATTTCGAGTGTTTCAATAAAATTTGAACTTTTTTCCAAGTTGTACGGATTGTTTGGGCAAAGTTCACGTTTTTGTTAGAGCGGCTAATTTGTTCAAATTCTTTGTGAACAACTATAACCACAGATTACTAAATTCTAAGTAATCAACAGTTATAAATAATGAGAAATTTACTATTGAGCTTCTTAAGAAAACATCATAAGAAAGATAGGCTGTATACTACGTGAATTATTAAACAATATGAATGGATTTTAAAACTGTTGATTCAGTCAGTTTCAGAAATATTCGAATACTTTGATATTTTTTAAATTATCAAACCTTTAAAGCTTTTCCACAAAATATTTTTTTATTCAATCGCAAAAGATCAACAGTTACACAATTCTGAACTGAAACCATCACGTTGGGAGTACAGCTTCAACCTACTTGCTGCCGTTTTTCTATATCTGTCTACTTAGAACTACATATCTCTGAAGATCAAGACGTTTGTAACGCCCATGGTATTTTCTTAAGCTTCTCCATCACTCAAAAGGCACTTCTTTCCATCTGACGTCATCGTAACCCTCGAGTGATCCTGTCAGGCTATTACCGAAATCCGGATTATCAAGTTGAACGCCGTCGCTACTGACATTACCCTGAGGGTGTTATATGGAGTGCTTTGTACCACACGACGATAAAAGTTTATTTTTATTCCTCAGTGAGTTAATTTCCAACAAACCAGTTCTTAACTCTCACTCATAGCAAATCGCATGTTTTTTCAAGTTATAAAGCCTTTTCTGATATTACATCCCACACCAGTAAGCTGGGAAAGCATTACTAAATCGCGATATACTGCTTTCTGGGCGTTTCGTGAAGTTATATCACTTATTTTCTTCGATCTTTCTCTATCATGATACATATATACCGGTATGCTGATTTGCAGTAATTTACGTCACACTGGCCACCGAGTTCAATATCTATTGGTTATGCCAGAAATCGTTAGCCAAACTCTTAGCCGCTTGTATGAAGCGCTTACTGGCCACTGTGACGTAGGTGACGTCAAATTAGCATACCGTTGTATGTGTATTGTGGTCTATCTGTTTGCCCTTATTCTTTCTGCTAATCTTTATATAACTAACTTGACAAGTACCATTCAGATTTTAATAAAATTTTGATAGTATATTATTAAGTAGGGACGAAAAAGCTGTAACTTTTGTAAATCGGTACAGTGGCGGCGGAGTTTTCGTTAACAAAACAGTAAAAAAACGCCTAAACCTCGAATTTCGATGTTTCTAATGCCCCTGATCATTGAGTCTATTGGAGGGGTCAGAATTGGAGTATGGGCTGGAGGGAGAAGGAGAGCTCAAATTTTTTGATGTTGATAAAAGCCCTCCCACCGTCTCTAATATATTTTATATTACATCTGAAATGCTCCAGTTTCAATTGGAGGGTTACTAATGTGAAAGCCATTAAGTCGGAAATTGGCAGTGCTGGAAGTTTACACAAAAAAAATCGTACAAATTCATCTGCTTTTACATCTCAATCAGCTTCAGTCGCGAGCTGATCCGCAAATTATAATGAAACTACAGACGTATGATGAATAAAAACAAAAAATACAATTTTAGTTTTATGAATTTTCTGCATTAAACAGTATAAAATAACGTTATAGCATGATGAATTATACTGTTGTGAAATAGATTTGTATTTTCAATTACTACTTTGATCATATTATATTTTGCTTATAGCATTTTGTACGCATGCTTTGAATGATTCAAAATGTATTTTCTTAATTGATAATTATATACAATAATCACTTTTAGCCTTGCGACGTTATTTTACAGTGGCTTCGAATTGACAAATAAAATCTGTCATCAAACTAGTAATGCCAAATTTGAATATAATAATAATAATAATAATAATAATGATAATAATAATAATAATAATAATAATAATAATAATAGTAGTAATAATAATAATAATAATAATAATAATAATAATAATAATAATAATAATAATAATAATAATAATAATAATAATAATAATAATAATAATAATAATAATAATAATAATAATAATAATAATAATAATAATAATAATAATAATAATAATAATAATAATAATAATAATAATAATAATAATAATAATAATAATAATAATAATAATAATAATAATAATAATAATAATAATAATAATAATAATAATAATAATAATAATAATAATAATAATAATAATAATAATGATAATCGCATGTAATATTCTACAAACATGCAAAAGGGCATGGCTTGTCTAGGCAATTAACCTTTTCTTTCCTAAGGTCTAGTGGGTTGAAGCCAGAGACTGAAGGCTTCATAATGGCTTTCCAGGATGATGTCTTTGACATCTTGGTATATAGTAGTAGGGTTATGGGTATGGGTATGGGAGTGCCCGATACCGGTTAAAGAGCTTGCTGATAAGTGCCAGAGACGCTTATGCATCTCCCATCAGCGTGTAGGGTGTACGCTGGCACTGATTACGTCTATAGGCACACTCTATGAGTGCTATATTATCATTTGGGCAACCCTACGCTCCAGGGTATATTGAGTCCGTGGTGGAGATGAAGAGCTGCCAGATATACTGGAACTATTCGTTTCCCACGCTCGAGCTTGTGCAAGCTAATAAGCCCGATATGGTCCTCCTCGACCACCAAGAAAAAAAGATGTTCGTTATTGAATTCTCTGCTCCTGCCGAGATGAACATCGTCTTGAAGGACGATCAGGAGATCTCTGCCACCTTCGTAGACTTTGGCCAGACCACACAGTTAGTCTGCTAGTAATGGTCATTGGATCCTTAGGTGGGGTGAGAAATACGCTGCTCTCTGCTTCAGAATCTATACTATGTGGGGAGCAGTTGCTGGGAAATGGTAACAGAAACCTGGTGCTTGAGCTGCACAGCTTTTTCCTTTTTTTTCCTAATACTAATAAACCGTCTTTATTATGCTATAAATACAACTTTTATTACTAAACTAAAATACTTGTGGTTAAGTCTACCTAGAAATTTCTCAAAAAAATCTTACATGCATCACTTCTCAGGCATGGGCGAAGGAAGTACTGTTATCCTTTGTACTTGTTAGCCATAGATGATTGTTCATATATTTGCTTACAAAATACAGAAATTCGTTTGCGCCGGTTCACTTGACACTATTCTTAAGCAATTTATATTCTCTTTATAGTTTCAAGACGTATAATTCTTAGTGTTGCTGTGACTGCGCTATAAAATAAAAAGCGAACATTCACCATTTCTAAGAAATATGATTTTCGAAAGCATCCAACATTTCTCGTAACGATGAGGCAACAATAGACGACAGTGTAGTCAGGCTGAACAAAATCGACTTAAAATAATGAACTTTTTGTGTTTTGAAAAAATGTAATTTGAAAGGCATGCATTTTATATCAAATCTAAAAAAAAATATTTTTTTCAGTTCGAATTATAGTATGTTGTTCCGGAATTTAAATGAAATCATTTTGCCTGTTGTAAAAAACGTACAGATGATATTCCAATGATTCATATTTTTGTTTAATAGTCCGTTTTTTCATTTTGTATTGAGTTTGGTTTGCTATTCCTCGCAAAAATTACATACATTTCAGTCATTCGTCGATACATCAGAATGCTCGAGATTTTATAACCAAATAGATGATTAAACTAGTAATATAAAATCAAACATATAGAATTTGTTTTTTAAGACCAAAAATGTTCAGTTTAAAGCTTGATACGAGGTTTACTATATACCAAACAGTATAAAATAGTAGAAAAGTATAAAAGATGGTGACAAGTAGATTGATTTAGTACCTCTATGCTGCAATAAAAGCTTCTATCGTTCAAGACCGTCAAACATCATATGGTTAAATGGAGTGAGTTAGAGCTTCATGAGATTTTTCCTTGTTAATTGATGTGAATGAAGCTATAGAAGAAGTATTTTGTTTTCAACTTTTACTTGCAAGGATATAATATAGAAGGAAGTTGTTTCTCTTATAATGCTGCATTTTTGTATAATTCGTTGGATAGCAGCACCTAAGCATGAGATTCTCGCGTTTTAACAAATATGTGAAAACTGATTTGTTTAATGGTGGATTTTAGTTTTGAGTTTATAGTTTAATAGAAAAACCTATCAGAATAGCACTGTTATTAACTATTTATTTTTTTGTGCATGACCTTCGGGAGATTGCACGTAAGATTATTGTCGTTTTATGTCGACTAGGCGGAGCATCTGCTTAGCTTAGAGGCAGAGGGTCTGATTGAGAAATCAGTAACGTGTGGCATTCGAATCCTGCAAAGGGCCAATTTTTTATATGCTTTTATTCAACTTGCAATATAGGTATTTATGTAACCAGGTAACTATGTTTGTTAGGTGTTATCTTGCAACTCAATTCTGAAGCAGATATCGCAAACCGATTGAGCTAAAATTTTATATACACGTTGAGTTTGAATGACAATGCATGCTTAGCTGTGTCACGTCATTCTGAATCCAACATGGCGATAAACCCAAGATGGCGGACTAGTTATTTTTAATCCACTCCTACAATATGGATATCGAATGAAAGGGCTTGGTGAGAATATCTCCAAAAATAAAGTGACGTCACTCTAACTCCAATATGGCGGACATCTGAAGATGGCGGACTGAGTTTTGTATGCTTTTCTACAATACGGGTATAAAAAAAAGGAATTGCTGAGAATACGAATGAGATAAAAAAAAACGTTGCCCCAATCCGTCTGAAATTTTGGTGAACTAGGGTTTTTGCATACCTGTCCAGCGATAAATAACAAGTCAAAAAAATAAATTGAAAGTAAAAGAACTTTTTTAAAAACAAGCTTCTATCTGCATGCACTAAAAAGAATACAAAAACTTTTCCTTTAAGAGCTTTGCTATCAACTTCATTACACAATTTATATGATCCAAAAGCTTGTCGCGAAATGTATCTGTGTAGATAAACAAGTTAATTCAATAACTTGCTCTGATTGATTCTAATTTTCAAAATCTTCATACTAAATAAATACGTGTACTTGAATCTCGCGACAAGATTTTATATCAGATAAATGGTGTAATGACGGTATACGTTGATAGTAAATGTTTTAAAGAAAAACTTTATTTTATTCTTTTTAGCGCATTTAAATAAAAGCTAGTTTTTAAAAAAAAAATTTTACTTTCAATGTATCACGAGTTGAAAAAAGGCGAATTTAATGGGTGGATCACAAACCAAAAAGTCATGCTGAATACTGCTCACAATTACGAAATTCAACAAGCAAACTGTTCAACTCTAACCCCTTGTTCACACCAGTCTACGTAAATATTGCTTTAATTTAATCAGCGCTGAGATGAAAGCCTTTTGCATTAAGCTCTATTTGTTTTTCGCTGTTACCGCGAAGCTCTCACAGCCGGAAAATCGCATTGTGCCATCGTTCATTGAGCTCACCTTCTGCTCGGCCGTCGCCGTAGATAAACGCATGTTAAAAGAGGCGGGTTCACTCCTGAAATGCATACTGCAGAATATTAGAACAGCGTCAAATATAGCACGTTCATCAGTTCGGCACAGAATAATTACTTCTTTGTTCCTGTTGTCAATTAATTTGATTCAATAACCTGGATCTCCGTTCGAAGTCAGTAATCCGAATTTTCGTAGAATTGATAGTCCGGTGATTTTCGGAATTGACAATAAAAACAGTTTATTAATATTATTACATACCTGATCTAGGTATTCTGGGATTATTCTTGAGAAACAAAAAATTGGAATACTAATAGAGTTATATTTTTAATCTCAAAAAAATCAAATTTCTTCGAATAAACCACAAAAATATAATATTTTCAGACAAACTGCATGCATGTTTTATTATTATTTTTACCTTTTTCGTATTTTAAACGGTTGATTTTTAAGATCCCTTTTTTCAGATATTTCAAAGGTGTTTTTTTGTGTGTTTAAGACCAGTTTCTCTTAATACTTGTCTTTATGTTGAGCTATGTGAAATTTCGCTCTATTGTTGTGCAACTTTAGTTGGAATATTATCATACTCATCAAATACTTCAAAGTTTAAACTAATGCGCAAAAAAATGCTCGACGTCCTTTTATTCAATGTTTGAGAGCTGCTTCAAGTTAAGTTTCTTCCAAGATTTGACTTGATTTTCCTGACCTTCTCTCAAACAAACGTCAATCCTGTGTCAGTCGTGCCCAAATGTGTATCTCGTTGGCTTGATACATTAACTGTTAACTAGATTGGGTCCAAAAAGTTGACCAAATTGTTAAACAAATGAAATTCTGGTGACATAAATCTTGAAGTTTAGTAGAATTTTCCAAAAATACAAGATTCTATAACAATGAATATAAACTAGGTACTAGGTATATCAAATTATGCAGTCTAATATAAGTTGCATTTCTCTTCGGGTTCAACTCACCATTATCTTTAGAGACGTCACAAAGACCTTGCAGGGGCACTTGCCCAGTTTAATGTAACTTTTGAATTTGATCCTCTAGGTCTGGAGTTGACTCTTTGATTAGTCGCTTTTTGACACACCACGGGCTCAATCCGTCTCTTATGGTTGACTAACTCGGAAAACTTTGAAACATGAGTGTTTGGGTTTTCCATTAAAATTACACGAAATCTGAAGGGAGCACCTTTATTTTCAAAACAAAATACTTCCCACGTAACGATGAGAGTCTACAGTTAGTTGGTACATATATTTTCCTTCCACGATGACGCCATTAAAGAGAAATTAGGGTATGTGAAGCTGTTCGCAATTAAAACTTTCGCTACAAAAATGGAAATATAAAAAACTACCACAAGGAGCGGCATTACGAGGTACGTTGAAAATGAAGTGCTAAATCGCTGATAGGTGTTCTATAATATAATACCTAAGAGCCGTTTTTATTGAATATGAATAATTGGCTTTGGGACTATTCTGTGGTTTCAGTAGACAGTAGACCAAGGAGAATGAACCAACTGTCTGAAATAAGTCACCAAATTTCATTAAACCTGAAATAGCAGTTGCTGACGCTGATCTAAAATATTTACAAAAAAGTCACAAATTGTTTTTTTGGAAGCTGCGGTCTTGAGAACTGCTTATTGATTTGGACGTTGACCTAGTTTTTTGTAGTGACCACAGATTTTAGCCTTTTGTGAAGTAGTATACTGATGTTTCCAAAATAGCGTTTTATTACATACTATTTCGTTTTCGTTATACCGCTGACTCAGGATTATGTTTTTAACATTTAAATCTAGAGATTTCTTGAATAAGTTTGAAAAATTACAGGTAATTTCTTCATCGATTTCCTTTTATCTTTGCTCTGAATATTTTAGCTGAATATTTGCCGCAAAGAATACGTGTTGCGCACAACAAAACTCCAAACTGATGATTGTATACCTGGTTACACCATGCAATTCATTGATTCTGAATCAGGTCTGAGATATTTTGACTGCATTTTTCAGTTACTCTTGCTTTTCGCGTCAGCCGAGATGGTGTAGGACAATGTTAGAAAATGTGATTTTTATCGTTTTACTTATATGAATTAGAAGCACTATTCATATTAATATTGAAAAAATCTAAAGCCATATCCTGAAAACTACAGATCAAATATGGCTTAGATTATACCGCAGATAATGATGAAAGCTCATTATCTCATTAAATATAAAATACGTACAATAGGTTTTCAAATAATTGCGGCCATACATATAGTGATGCTCAACGATGTAAAACATAATCTCTGTCCTCTGAAGTCCATCAATTGAAGAATCTGAACTATAAAGGTACCACATATGTCATTTATAATTGGTTGGAGATCAATGAAATTAAAACTAAATTTTTGTGAAATAATTGGTTTAAAAAACCACCTCCTCCGAAAGAAGCACAGTTGTTCATCTCAAGCACAATTCATCAACTCTTATCTTTAATCAAGATCGAACAATTGCCTTTCCGGCAAGGTCATCGTATGGAGCTCAGGTTTGGCTAGGTTTGGCTTTATCAACTACGGCATAGCCTGGATGCCATTTTATTTACAAAACTGATGACAGAACTGCAAATAGGATGTACCATTGACTTTGTTAGCAATTGCGTCACTGTTTCAAGTTTATTAAGAAACATTCCTTAGTGAAGTCCAAATTAATTTAAACAATGCAAACATCTGAAACTTCAAAATCAAATTATATATACCCCAGTTATCGATCGATATTCACCCTTCGCCTCAACGCTGTTCTGAAAACCGCGAATTTGTGGCAGCATCTGATAATAATGTTAGAAATTAATGGAATATGTCGAACCAACGATTTCAAGCGTCAACGAACCTTCAATCTTTGAAGGAAGAAGACATTGCCTCGTAATTACTCTTGACAACCCCATATTTAAGGGTGAGGGCAAATGCAGAGCACGTGCTCAAAGCGGCGCCGGCGGCAATTTGAGGGAGCACCAAATTCATATATTTGAACATTGTATACAAATCGATTATCCAGCCCTCAGCTTGCACGATTATTCAGACTTCCAACCATGATCAAACGATTCAGATAAAATTACCAAATACATATTCTAAACAAATTAAACTATATATTTTATTTAATGATTAAGGTTTCAGTATTTCAGTAGTTCAAGAAAATATCCACCTACATACATAATTAAATACGTACCTACAGAAATGTATCCCATAATCATTACTTAAACATCTATTTATGTTGATAAGTTTGATTTGTTTTTGTTGTTTTTAATAAACACTTGGCATTGGTATGAGAATTTCCGTGATCACACTCCCCTTGCCTATGAAGGCGGGATATTGTACGTCAACTCAACATAAGTACCACTTGCATCGCAGATGTATAAATGTTTGATTGTAGACCAACATAAAACTTGAAACATACCACCACAACCATAGTTTGAAATAAATATACAGACTTACCTCCTCCTAGCCCCAGAATCCTCTAAAGACTTGGCTTGCGCCCCAGGTCCGCCTGGTCTGCCGAACGCCTTCGCCTCCCTCCTGAGATCTCTGGCAGCAACGGTGGAGGGGGCGGAGACAGCCGCGGTGGGCGGAACCGGAGACGTGGGCGGCGAAGCGTCGCTGTCTTCGATTGCATTGGTGCGCGACAACAGAGGCGTGCCCTTACCAAAGAACATGCGCGCAGCCCCCGCGCGATCGCTGCTGCTCGTCATACCGATCGTTGATGGCAGTTTGCCATTTTTGGCAGCATCCTGCAACAAATGGGACATCTGAAGTACATATATGGATGAAGACTTATTTTCGGGAAAAGTAATTAAAAATTTAGGCAAATAGATTTCCACACTGCAAAGGTACATTTTCCATTCTGAAATATCATCCTCTGATATAGCAAAGCTATATCACTCAATAAATCTCCCTGGAAAATTCCTCTCCTGAAAGATAACGGTTCTGTCCGAAAACGATCCAACACACGTACCTACAATGAGTTAGTTCATGAGACAATGTATCGAATCCTTACGATAGTCAATCCAGGCAATAGAAAGGTTTCGTTTAACAAAGCGTGATACAACGGTCGATCAACATTATTATTATTTAAATTGTAGATGCTTTCACTTGGTGAAACTCTTCCATCATGCAGATAAAAAGATTGTATAAATAACACACAGTTTCATAACTAAAACTCCTTTTTTCAGTGACGCTTTTCGATTTATATTTAAATCATCGTCGGACTGTCAGATTTGACTGCTCACAGGGCTACCCAGATTACTGGCCAACTAACTAAATAAACCTATAATGGATACAAAACTAGAGCTCTCAAATCTAGCATACTATTGATTCTGTCTGGCTATTCTTCTATTTAATTGTTTTTTCCTTTTCTTGTGTCTGTTTTAGGGGAAATATTTTTTTGGCGACTGCATTTACACGAGTGTTAAAGGAAACCTCTACAAAACCTTAACCATCGACGTCAAAATATTCTTAATATATTTCCTGTGATGAACTATTTTATTTCTTAAGAATTTTCACGCTTTAAGATATTTTATTCCTCAGGCTATTTCATTCTTCTTAATGTATTCTATAACTTATGAGTAATTAACCTATAATACAGATAGACAGAAACTTATAGTAGTGTATTGATAAAAATTAAGTTTAAAATATCAATCTGTTCATTGTTCACAATGAAGTCAGGGTTTCGCAGATATTTTTGAATCTCTGATGTTTCCATGAAGTTTAAATCATGTCTTTTATGCGAAAGCCTGACTCCATTGTAGTAAATTAACAGATATTTTAAACTCATTTTTTATCGATACACTACTATAAGTTTCCATATATTTGTTTGTTCTAGGTTAACTTACTCCTGAAATATCTTGAGTTAAAGAATTTATCATGAGGAATGAAATAGCTTAAGGGTTAAAATATCTTAAGAAGTTAAATATTTTATCACATGAAATATCTTAAGGACATTTTGACGGCGATGGTTAAGGATTTGTAGGGGCAACCCTCAGCACCAATGTAAATGCAGCCGCCAAAAAAATATTTCCCCTAAGACAGACACAAGAAAGGGAAAAATGATTTATTAGAAAAATATGTAGACAGAATAAATAATATGCTAGATTTGAGAGCTTTAGTTTTGTATCCATGATAGGATCTAGTTAGTTAATTGGCAAGTAATCTGAGTAGACTTGTTAGCAGTCAAATCTGACAGTCCGACGATGATTTAAATATAAATCAAAACGCGTCACTGAGAGAAAAAAGTTTTATTTGTGAAATTGTGTGTTAATTACACAATCTTTTGATCTGCATTATTGCTATTATAAGAATGTTAATTCTTTCAGTTTTTCAATGAAAAAATATATTGAAGCTTTACTTATTGGCTACAGATAATCTGTAGAATGATGAATAAAATCGTGACGCGGCTGTATCGGAAGCTTGTCATCATATTTTTATAACGCCGCAAAAAATTAGTCGACGGTGGCGCATTCACTTATCGATACCATTTTTTTGTATAATAAATCTCCGGAAATGAACGGCGCAATCTTTGGGTAGAAATTTCAAGAGCCTCGCAGCACATTTATCTTACAACTTAACGATAAATTAATGTCACAGATAAGGATAACGGCCGAAATTAATTGCACATGGGCTATCTGCAATTTAGGATTTCCGGAACTTATTTACTTCTTGTGGTCTCGCAGCAATTCCAGCTGACATAAATTCGATGCCTTTTACTACAGCAATTTGAAGATTAATTTTATAAATAAATCCTACCTAGTCATTTTTATTCTCCTCACAATTATTGTAGTTATCGTGTCAATAGTGCAAAGGGAATTGTTACTAGGAAAGTTCATTTAAAGCTGTCTATAAAATCAATTTTTATTCCGATATCCTCCAACTAAACATATATTTTAGTTACTCAAAAATGCACTCGCTAGATGAAGCTGCATAGAAAAGCATTTCCTGTAGACTGCCGCTGACAAAGGCAAGTAGATTGAGGTTCCGCCAATTTTGATAAATAAATAATGAAATACAAATTAAATGACGAAAATATGGACAAATAGTCTTGCATGGGCAGACGTAGAAAAATAAGACGAAAGGACAAGTACCCTTTAGTATGATCCATGAAATGACGCTACCCATCGAGACGAAATGTATTTAGCACTCCCATAGTGGGACACATAGTGGACAACCGATAATGTCCAATGATTATGCCAAATAATCTGGAAAGTGTCAAACTTGTGGATATAGCAAACCTAGATCTAACGAGGCGTGTCGCCTTTGAAGGGCAATTAAAGCATCCTTCTTAAGATGGTATTATCCAAATTACAGTAAGAACAGGTGACGCAAATCTAATAATTGAGAATGCTGTCAAAAATATATGCTATGGAATACTGAATCTTGTTGCGGTAAACTTGGCACAAGGGACATAAAAAGATGAATCCAATCCTGCGTCCAAAATAAATTGCCCATCTAGTGCAGTAGAAGATTAATTTTTCATACAGATGGCTGGAATCTGTGGTAAGAATATTTTTCAGAAAAAATAGTTAAAAAAACGTCAAATTTATTCGAGATTCTAATTTAAAAAAATAGTAGATAGTCGCCACTGAAAACGGTGTTAGGGAATAGCTAAATAGATGCTGATAATAATAATTTATTCAGTGTCCTACGGATTTCTTCTGTTGATCCATCTGTGTGGTATTTGTAAGAACAGCCTTATTCGCATTGATCGTGAATATCCCTATGACCTTTTAAAAAGCATAAATTCTTCCTGAAAGATCGATTTCAGCTAAAACCATTTCAAATATTCATAGCTTTCGTTGTCTTGATTCCAACTTTCGTTCCTTCCCATTGCCTGCATTTAAGTCTAATGAATCTTGGACAGGCCGAGGTGGCATAACAGATTCATGAGCAATCCTTCCTGAGTGCAAGTGCCACGTTCCTGCTTTTTGCACAGAACAGTCAGATATCATAGGTAACTTAGATATCTTACGAAGTTTAAAATTATATTCAGATTATCATCTATAGACCACTCGTTTCACCCTCTAAACTTATACCAAACTAAAACTGAGAGTTAGATAATAGGTGTGATGAATAATATGCAGCAGCTGCTTTCAGTTTGAAATTATGGAGTAAATGCTGGTCATGCTATACCTCGCCCAGTCCAATTATTCTGTCCTAACCTGTACAGCTTAACTGTTGTTTGAAACTTGTAGACAAGGTGGATTTTTCAAAAGTTTGATTTCGGACTTCCATTGTCTATAGAATTTTTTAGTATCACGACGTTTCGACGTGTCGTCTCAACAGCCAGCGAGCAGAGACAAGAAAATCTGGAATAGCTGACCACGCATGGACTGAGCACCATAAAATAGCTTGGGACGACGCTAAGGTTATTGCCTAGGAACCGCATTGGTATAGAAGAAAATTCAAGGAGGCGGCATTCTTCACCAACAACAGCAAAGGTTACAGCAAACCCAGCGTAGACATTGAACTAATATGGCAGCCACTCATAAAGAAGATCAATAGACTACGACTGGACCAGACAACAAACAATGACCGACAAACAGCCACGTCAGCAGACCGGAATACCGCGCATCGGGAACCAATCAGAACAGACCGCGCACAACGACATGTCACCGGACCGGGTATAAATAGACATGAAAGGAACGTGTTCGCCAGTTCACCTGAAGACGATTGATTTTAAAGACAATGGAAGTCCGAAATCAAACTTCTGTACAGCTTAGTCTTGGTTAAACATCACACAGATATTTTGTGTCTTTTGTGATAGCGGCAGTTTTTGCATTTGGCTCAACATGGTTGCATCAAGGCAAACTTCGATTAAAGGTATGTATATAATAGCGAGCTGTACATATTAAAAAGCGTCTGCCGAGAATTCAGAAGGTTTTGGGTTCAATGTCTGCTGGCGAAAATTTGTTCTTATTTTTCTAAGGGTATGCTGTCCACTATGCATATGACCTGCTATAGACATGCATGTTTCGTCTTTAGCCTAGACTCGTCAGTATAGTCTGGCGGTCTAACTGTAGATGGCGATCGGGTGGTATATACGTAACACAGTCAAGGGTATTGGTTATAATGAGAATATTCAAGCAAAAATTACCTGAAACGCTGGTGGCGGTGAAATGATGGGCGTGATGGATGGTGGCGAATACTCTTCCTCGGGAGGCTGCGGCGGCGACGGAGAAGGTGGCGTATGAGCAGCCGACGATGGGGCGGTCTCGCCTCTTTGCAGCGATAAAAAGGCAGGCCTACATTGAGAAGACCGTGAAATTTAGTAAGTTGCTTCAACGCGCGTGAACTATCCAACCATTGAAACCACATAATTATGTTCATATAAAATTACTTACATTTTGGCTACGGGTTATTTCAATGTAAAAAATATAACAACTACAACTAATTACTGTATCGCTACTCCAGAAATACAAGGTTGCTTGCCTTAGCCATAAACTAAAGCAGCGTGTCTTAACTTGTATGGGGGTCCGCAGTCTCATCTCATCTATGGAGCCATATTCACACATTTTTCATGAAAAAAAGTTTTTTTTTATATTGCTAGTAGGTAATAAAATAGATGTTTCGGATTTCATTCAGTTTGGTTGAGTATGTCTCAAAGAAAATTTAACATACGTTTTTTCTCTCCAGGTTTTTGCATGGTTTTTCTTGGATTTTGCGTTGTTTCCTTAGGATTATGTCACTGTATTTTTTTATTTTTTCTCTCCCAAACGACAGGCAGCAGTATTTTGTTTATAAATCTGGCGATTCTTTATGTCCATGATTTTTGATTTATCAACAAAGCAAATTCACGATCAGCCAAAGAGTTACTAAGAATTATTCATTCAGTCAAATGTGGTTTCAATTAGCGGTCATTAGAAGTAAGTAAGACAATCACAGGTAATGGTGAACATATGAGATCTATTCACAGTTCAGTTAAACATATCTATTGAGAAAAATCCTGATTTTCATACAGAGGAGAGTCAAAGTATTAAAGATATACAGAAAATATAGGTAATGCAAAATGTCTATACCTGGAAGGTTCGCTGTTGAAGTGGTAGTCTGCCAACCGCGCTCCAGCTGATCGTTTGCTCTGTGTGGCTGGCACTGTGGGAGGTTTATTGAAATAACCTGTCGTTCGGCGGTCATCCATGGAGTGCCTCTGTTGTACTTGCACCCAGCCGGATTTGCCCAAATACACCCCATCCACCTGGAATATGAACTATATGAAATACTACTATAACCACGTGGTAACTCGATCAAATATCGAATCTTCGACTCTTCTGTATCCCCACCAATGTGACGATAAGATCAGAAGTGAGGCTATTATCAGAAGATAAGTCGACACCCTGTACCATTTATCTATTTTTACTATAGCTGAGTCTAAATTTAGCATTAGTTAGTATGTCAACCATCCCCAGCCACCACCGGACGAGAAGTACGTTGCCAAACAGGTAAGTGATGAAATCTAGTGTATAACCTCTACTCTCGCCCAGTTACGACCTTGGTTCATTTATTTGGCGTAGGATAAAAAATCTGCTATAAAAATCCAGTATTTTTCACTTCAATATATCTCAAAATAAAAAACATACATGCTTTCGAACTCTAAACTAATCAACCAGCTCTGGTGTGCCCTACTCTCGAGGCATCAATGTCGTAAAAAATCTTCAAACGATAACGCTTAGGTACCGAAGACTAACACCTGAACAATGAAAATTTCACTGTTACTATCTGTTTCACAACAGATAGTTAGACTGAACTGTCTCAGCCTGCTAATGGACAGTGTGCAACAAGCATATACCAATTTGGTGACACAGTAGAGGTTGCTCCAGTGGACTGTAACGTTCAAATACGTGGAGAGAACAAATATACACCATGCTGATTTCCATTACACTAACGGTGGTGGCCATTGTTGCATTATACCTTCGCAAACAATGCCTGCTTTGTCTTTCTATTAATAGGTATGACAGTTGGTACATATTATAATACATACGTAATCTTACCTTTAAAACCTTGTTAGTAACTTTTGTTTAACATCATACTTTTTGTGAATCTCGACAACCACGAGGGCGAAACCTAAATAGTTTTTGAATATGTTCACGTGAACAGAGCAAGATAAGATATTTTTTGAACGTACCAGACATTTGATGTCTGGAATTGGAAAAACATTGTACCCATGAGTCTTTGAAGTATGACAAACGATTGGACTGGAATGGGAATCAGCAGTTTGGTGTGTCTGTATGGTATACTACTCAGAATCTGCGGAGTGTCTTCCACTCCAAAGAATCGTATTCACCATTCAGTGGAGCAGCTACTACAGCTCCACAATGCCAGATCAGACTGATAATGACTACTTTACCATATACTTCAATATATTTACCGATCCCATCCAAATTGTGAGAGAAAGAGAGGGAGTGAGTCAACTTACCTTATGATTGTCATATTCTATAGTAAATATTATTCTAGTCTTCATAAAACGGCGTGCAAAGTACTGTCGTTGATGATGAGAGCCTCTCCGATGACTACTATTCGACTTCATCAAGGCAGTAAGGTAACACCAGTGGCATCTGGTCTCATTGTTTTGGTTGCCTGGACACCATGGGATACGTCTGAATAAGATGGAGGATGGAGGATTCATAATCAGCACTCCCTGAGATGGCGAAACATCTTCGAAAGGCGCGAGAATCGTGGATATAGAGGGTTCTGCCTACTACTTTAGATTGTTGGTGTGACTTATGACTAACCACAAAACTCTCCATTCAGTATCATGGAACATGGAGATGTGATATGGGTAGGTACCAAGGTCATACTCACCTTCGCGAAAAGAGCGGATCTTGGGAACTAGCATGGATATAGGGGCAAAAGGGACCATAAGGTGCCCTATTCACCGATGGCTATCGGCATCAGATTGCCTCTCTCCATTCAATTAATTCATTATCCCAATTTCATCGCACTCAACAAAACTATGAAATATATACTTCAATCCAATCTGCTTTTACAATCTTGTCACACCGTCAGAATTCTTATCATCAGGATCTTGGTAAGTGGCCACTTCCGCGACAAAATCCAAGAAAATTATCTACGTTGACGCTTCGTTATATATTATTTAAACGTAAATTTCATTTATTCATATATATTTTAAGCCAAGAAATCACATATCAACCCCGTTCATCTGCTCTGAGCTATTCATGTTCCGTAAGTATCTAATTTTGAACGCGGAACACCACCTAGGATAAAAAGCTCTTTTACAGTTTCTCTATTCTTACCTCCCTGTCGCACCAGCGCACAGGCGACAGCTCCCTATCGCACCCCGGCGTCCCGGTCTCCACCACTGTCGGTGTGGGCGTCTCCGTCCCACCCCCGATAAGGTAGGTTGCCGTAGAGCCAGGCCACTTGTAGCTGCCCGTGCCGCTCAACGATTGGTGCTTGGTGAGGGGCGGGGCAGCCGGCAAGCTGGAGGCGGCGCTACGACCACTCGCGAAGTACGACCGGCCACTGGACGCATACGACGACGGCTTCCATGGCTCCGACGGACCTCGCAGGTGAATTATGGAGATATTGGAGTCCCTGTAATGAAAATTTTCGTTATTTTTGTGTGTGCAGTGATAAATCATTTTAAAAATATTTTGACTTGGGTTAATAAACATTTTTACTTCCGGTTACTTTCCATGGCTGTTAACTAAGACCACATGTTGTTACAGTTCAGTTGCGGTTCCTACCTACACAGTGCCGTCGTTAGAAAAAGTCTTCTTACTGAAAACATTTCCTGCCTTTTTAGTCCACAGTTTTGCGCTCTTTACAGGCAGCATCTATATTATCATTGAAGATGTTCGACCGAGCTGTCCAGCTTAATACAAAAGTCGCCATTACAGCAAATACTAGAGGAGTTCATCGGGTGCATCACCACCAGGTCGAGCTTACAACGCCTCGAACAAACCTGTCGTTCTTTTGGAGAACCTCGGCATTGTGGAATGAGCTACCAGGGTCCTTGTTCCCAGATAGTTACAATCTACAGCGTTTTGAGGTCAATGTAAGGAGATATTCATCCTTGCGCAGTGCTTATGAAGCGCGATAGGATATCTGCCTCTGATATCCATTAAAAAACGTCAGGCAATATCATCTAAGTTTAAAATTAATTACCAATAATTATAAAATTCCTCCGTCATGATAAATATTCACGAAGTATTCAAATTTTCAATCTCTGAAAGTCGAATGCAAACCACTTAGTGCTAATCGACCTTGCCGGCACCTGATACTAATCGCTGTCTAACTGTTATTTCAAGCATCGAGAACAATAACATGTAGTTCAGTACACGTGATTGTTACTAAAAAAGCTTTACTTTAGACACTTTCCTTAATATTTTTATTAGCGCAAAACAGCTTTAACCGCTCCAGATATTTTTTTGTTCCTCAGCAGCCACAAGTGCAATATAAATACGAATACACTGAGGATACTATGGAGTTAAGAAGTATTTCCATAATACAAGATTTGACCTTAAAAGAACACGTGGATTGTTCTATTTTTTTGGCACCATTTCCTCGACACTCCAGCAACCCTAAGGTCTAATGTGGCTCACTCCTATAACATCTACTGCAACAACTCTGTTTCCCTGAGGAAGTCGATCAATTTAGGGCAGATAAATCCTTCATTTGTTCTGCCGCTAAATAGATTGCGACTGACCTGTTCGTGTAGGACATCTACACAGAATGTGCCTAACCGTTTCGTCTTTCTCCGTGTCGTAGTCTTGGTCATATGGTAGTGAAATCTGCAACGACCATTGTGGATCCCCACTAGAATTCTGAAGTTTTTTCTGTTCAGCCCTAGTAGCGAGTCTGCTACTATCTCATAAGACAACCCGGGTAAACCCTGCCAGAATTGGAGGAATGTCTATCCATCATTGTAGAGATCATATGCTTATTCATGTATATGCCGTTACAGTTGGAAGCTCTTTATAATTGAAGACGAAGATGATATATACAAACATTCCCATTTCAAGTACTTCAAGCGAGCTTGACTGACCTTGAAGGTTTCAATAGTCTTGTGCTTAAGTCATCATTCTGTGATCATTCTGCCATACAATTCTGTAGCAGACAGTTCACCCTGAAAAAAATTGTTGAACAGGTTTTCCGGTCGACTGGATGCTCAATTATATTTCTATAGCAACGCTTTGATCTTACGTTCATACTCCAGTGTTTCAGATATCAAAAATTTCAGAACGAAATTAGATGAATCAAACCGTCGGTGACGTATAACGTACTAAAGACTTCAAGTTGCCCTTACTGCGACTGGTAAACATCTCAGCTTACAACTGTAATAACAGTTCGAAGAAAGAATGCCTTTTACAGTTTACTACACGTGATATGATTAAAAAAGTGGTGTTTACGCATTTTAGCTTTTGCCGTGTTTTTTACGCCACGATTAACAGTAATCCCAATACCGGGTGTAATTTATGTCAACTGCGAGCATGCTAACGAATGCAAAGTAATTTCCTAGTGACTTACTTAATTCATACCGTCTGAGGTTGCTATAAATACACTTCTGCTTGAGAGTACTTCCAAAGAAGTTCATGAATCGAATGATTACTTTTATATTTAAACTAAGATAACCATACAGCTCCGTATGACTTATTTTATGTATTCACAAGTTATAACCCCATAGGTGCAGTCAAGAGTTCGAACTTAGCAGTCATCTGATACCTGAATATACAACATCGCCATACGCGAAGAAATTATTGAGATATTTGGAAGATCAAAACGTGAGAGGGGAGTCGGTAGATGGGCAAATCTCAAATATTTTTTAGTTGTGGTACATCTAAATATACTTGACTCCGCTAATAATACATATTTAATTTTTTTTTCACGTTTTATGATATATTGGGACATACTCAGAAATTTGTCTGAAGTTGTCTTATTTGTTTCGTTTCTGTTTCAGGGTATCCTATTACAGATTACTCCATAGGGATCATGAATATGATGAAAGTGCAATTGAGTCTTATAAAATAGTGTCAAGTAGGTTGACTCTGCATATCACTTGCAGCTACACGTGTCCATTCAGTCAGTTTTGCAATAACTTTTACTTTTATCCTCAGCTATCAACAGTTTCAAAATCTGATTCAAATCCTCATTTCTAAGCTGAAACCTTCGCATAGGATGTCAACCTGCTTGATGTCATTTTTTTTAATTGGTGCATGTTCAGCATAATTAAGAAAAAAAAATTATTAGAACTTCTCCAAACTTTGTCTTTTTGCTCTTCTTCAATTTACAATTATTTATTCAGAATCGTGGTCGAAACATTTTGAGAAGAGTAAAACAGAAGTGAAAAAGTTCGTAGAAAGTACAATTTTCATACAACTAGGGGCACTCTTATTAGATAATGTTAATCGTTCCCTGTTAATGCAAGTGAGCTGGTGCTGAAAATATGTTGACCAATAAACCGATCCAAATGGAATGTTAATTTAACCGTGACCTTTGAAATTTATTTTAAAATTTATTTTCTATTAAAGATACGAACAGTATCCACCTTGCAATGCAATCTAAATTGAACTATGGCTAAAATATGTATCTTGGAAGGTCAAAGGTTAACAACAGTGGCGTAACGTTATGCAAAAAGTACAGACAAGGAAGAATATCAACTTTTACTTCCCACACAGAAAAGTGTATCTGTTAAAGACTCACTCAGTTTTTCTCGTTTATCATCTGATTCGAGACGCCTCAGCTAGCCAAAAATTGAAACTATAAGTGATTATAGGATGGACTTTATCGTTGTTTCTGCTACATCTGGAAAAATCAGTTGTTTGGTCATGCTTCAAAGAAAAATCTATGCAAAAATAGTAACACTTATTATTAGGGTGATGCTTAGGATAAGCTACTCCTCTACTTAACTTTTTAGGAAATATAAATTTATATATAATACAAAAAACATTTCTGTTTAACTAATAAAATATATCATCGACTATAAAGTATTATAATATTCCAATATATACATATACAGAATTATAGATATAGATATGCTTAAAAAAATATTGACTAGATTGACAGAGAAGTTCAAGGTGTTGAACATATTGGTTTGAAATAAATTTTGCATTATTTTTAAACATTAAAATCAATCTACAGAATTTAAAAAAAATGGAGTCAAGCGGACCGTCTCAGCAATTTCCACGTATGCATGTTTCTGTATAGCTCGTAGTAATACCGTATTCTGGTGGCCAAAGTGTCGTTGCACGTCATAACGGAATTTTTCAGAACTTTATGTGGTTCCCTCGTATATAGTTTAATGTCTTATTTGTATAAATTCGTGCAGTAGGGTATAAGTATCCGATATAAGATTGTTAGTAGAATAATGAGTCCGTTCACAAAAATAACAGCTGACTTGCAAACCGATAAACATAGAAAAAACTAACTATTGTTTGAAACTTGTAGACAAGGTGGATTTATGAAAAGTTTGATTTCGGACTTCCATTGTCTATAAAATTTTGAGTATCACGACGTTTCGATTGATGTGCTATCTTCAATCGTCTTCAGGTGAACAGTTCACCTATACCAGTCTATAAAATTTGGGTATCACGACGTTTCGATTGATGTGCTATCTTCAATCGAAACGTCGTGATACTCAAAATTTTATAGACAATGGAAGTCCGAAATCAAATATTTTTATAGAAAAAACTGCATGATACTATGGTCAATCTCCCTCCCCCCCTCTTCCCATAAACATGTAAAATTCCTACATACGTATCCACGTGATATCTCCCCCAAATTTCGTCAAAACAGGTGCAGCGATTACATAAAATACGCGGTAGAAGAAAAGCTACACATACACCGACCGACAGACATTTATATTTATTTGTCTGGCTCTGTGTCACAGTTGCACAATGCAGTCAAAGTCATTTATCATCATCTGTGGAAGGTATTCATACTTTTTAAAGTCGTATATACTCATTCAATGAATATCAAATACCCAGTAAGATATTCAACAATATAACTAATTCCCTACTTAACTTCCGCGCTGCTATGCTACTACGAGGGTCACGCTGAATGTCTTTAGATATTCCTAATCTGTACAAATTTAAACAAGTTTGAGCACGCAGTAATATTGTCTAAAGTTGTAAGTGCTTACAAGCAAAGGCAGCGTTTGAATCGTTCAGTAGTTGCCTTGCCACGGTCTCGAATGCATCTAAGTGTTGGCCGAACTTTAACGTGAAAATTGAACCGGGTAGTCACGATTTTCGAGCCATGCTTTTGTATGACTATAAAAAGGCAAGAAAGTTTAGTGAGTTGCCTTGGGATCTTTGCCCCTTCTAGGGCTACAGTTTTCAATTGGTTTGCTGAGTTTAAAAGGGGTCGGGTCTCACTCGATGATTGACCACGCACAGGTCGACCGCCCACTGCTGTTACTCCGGAAACTGTAACAGCTGGGCAAAATATGGTAAAAAAAGATCGACATATAGCCTAACCGAGATTGAGGCTTCTCTGGGGATTGGATCGGCAGCGATCCAAACAATCATCCATGATCTCCCTCGCCTAAGGAAGCGGTGTTCCAGATGGGTGCCACATCTGTTGACCAGTGAGCAAAAAACAACAAGAGTTGATTGGGCTAAATTTATGCTTGAAAAAATTTGATAACGGGCACAGTAAAAATCACTTCCAATATCGTAACCGGAGACGAAACATGGTTATATCATTAGGATTTCGGAACTAAACAGCAGTCATTAGTTTGGTGCTTTGAAAGTTAGCAGCCTCCAACGAAAATTCGTCGTGCCAAAAGTGTTGGAAAATGGTCTCGTCTTTTTTTCTAAAAGTGGATACATCACCACGGTAGCCGTGGAAAATCAAAGGACAGTTACTTCTGAATGGTATATAACTAAATTTGTTCCTATAGTCTACCAAGAACTATGCAAGAGCCGTCCAATGACTGGTCTGTGGGGTATTCATTGGCACCATGACAACGCACCCGCCCACATCGCCGCTAGAACACTCGATTTTTTTGCTGAACAGGGTGTCAAACTGTTGCCTTAACCACCTTATTCTTCAGACCTAGCTCCGTGCGACTTCTTCTTATTCGCTATGATCAAAGAAAAGTTACGAGGGCGCCATTTTTCCACCGATGAAGAGGCAATCGCTGCATTTGAGGAGGAATTAGCAACCTTTCAAAAGAATGTTCGTTACAAGAATTTGACAAGTGGTTTTACCAAATGCGTAAATGTATTGAGGTGGGGGGAGAATATGTTTCAAAAACACAATAAAGCTTTTTAAAAAAACCTTTCAGTTTTTCTGTATCTAAAAACTTTCAGCGTGACCTCGTACAAAAACCCATATTATGTTGGTAATTCTAATGCCCCCAAAGTATTCACCGTGCATAATTTCAAACCACAAAGACACCGATAATCAAGTAACTATTGGCTTATAATTAATTATTAAACTAATAAAATGGTAATCTAATATATTCTAGCAGGTTATTAATGCAAATAATTTAGTGGGCCATAAAATACCAGATACGGCTAGACCCACCTTCTCCGTGATATCGGAAGGTCATTGTTCACAGTTTACAAATTAACTAGTCACCCACTCTGGTCGCTCGTGATTTGCACAACCAGTTCTTAATTACAGATTTAGCCTAGGTATCGATTTTATGGGACTCCATGAGATATTTCCATCTAATAAGTGCAGCTTGATGAAACAACTGGGGGGTCTGAAATAAGATTCTAATTAACTCCATTCTACCGGGTTTTTATTTTTCGGCAAAAAATGTTATTATTTAATGATGGGATTAACTGAGTTAATCTACTAGAACAAATCAAAACACACCCAATCAAAATTAAAATGGGTCACTGAGTAGTGACATGCAGCAATAATATCCATTGTTTTTTCTTACAGCTCCGAAATCCAGGTGATTCCGGTCATTCTTCAAGTCGCAATACATGTCATGTCATTAGTTGAACACATTTAATGCAAATCATCCTATTAGAAAAATAAGGAGGTAACTCTGTAATGACATACAAGTGAATGCATTCATAGTATGCAAATCGATAAAGCTATGTCTGATACGAATAGTAGTCGACAGTGGAAATCCTTCAAAGAACAGTTATATAGAAAGTGACCAATCAACAAATCTACATGCTTTTAGATGACATGTAATTGACCCTGCTTTTGTGCATTCGGCGGAATGAGCTCTTAAAAGGATGACGCAACCCAACCAACAATGTTCAGAAGTAAAATCATTCATGGATTATCTGTAGATGGATTTTCATATGTTATTTACTGCTTTAGGACTTTATTGATTGATGGTAGTAGTCGCTATCAGCAAAAATATGTATCTTTTTTAAATATAGATTGATTTATAGTTCAAGATGTATGTATATAGTGATACAATAAATGTTAATACAGGTGTTCCACAAGGAACTATACTGCAGCCTTTGCTATTTATCGTTTACATCGATGATCTCTTGGTACAATTACCTAATAACATCATATCTCCATATGCTGATGTCACTGTTATAATATGTATAGACTCATTATGGGAAAATGGGAAAGAAAAAATGAATTTTTATCTGAATATAGTATACAATTGGCTAAGTCTGAATTAAGTTTCGTTGAATATAAAAAAACTGTTTTCATTACATTGGGTTTGTATGTTGATAGTGTCCCAAGTACACTAAAAATTCAGATTAATGGACAGACGTTAAAAATAGTTGAAAACGTCAAATATCTGGGTTTGTTAGTAGATAGTAGGCTGAAGTGGAAAGGGCATATTGAAAACGTAATTGATAAATCAAAATATATAGTCTATCTTATGTATTAAATGTCAAATTTCATGAATGCCTGTTCACTATTGACTATATGCTTTGCTTTTCTCCATAGCACTGCTACATATGGTATCGCTATCTGGGGAGGAGCGTATGACAATGTTTTATCAGGTATACAAAGAGTACAAATTAGACTTATCAAAATTATACGTGCCTAAAATACTAATATCAGGATACATCTATCAATATGACAAAGTTTTTTACTAGAATCCAAAAAAAACACAAGAACTAAAATAGCTCTACCAAATATGAATAATATGCTAGCACTGAATAGTCGTAATGTTGCAATGAAATTGTTTAATGCATTAGAAATAAATTTAAAAATAATAAATAAAGATAAAAGCTACATAAGAAGAAAACTAAAAAAGTGGATAGGTGATAATACTAAAAAATTAATTAAGCTACAAATAATAGTTTTAGATGAATTATTAAACTTACAGGATCTCAACTTAGTCTTGCACAGAGTAATATGTCTAGCATACGAGTAACTGTAGTAACAAAAAAAATAATTGAAAGCATTATTCTAGTCTTTAAGTTTTTTTAGTTTGTAAGCTTATAGTTTATAAGTTTATATTTAATTTTTAAGTATAACTAGGTCTGGTCTGCGCATAGGTTTTATATAAACCTCTCGAAGATTCTATGTTATGAAACTCCATGCATAAAATGTACCCCGTACACCTGGTTCAATAAATTATTATTATTATAAACTAAGTCTTTACGTTTATTAGATTGGCTTCAATGATGGAATTATCAGTCCGTGACATGAAGAATAGCATATGGTTGCCTTTCATTGTTCTATGACTAAGGACCGTTGTCAAATATCAAACGTAACAGTGGTTTAGAAAGAGATAGAAAATTGTAGTATTTTTCCACGGTCAATGTAGAATTGTGGCAACCCTGTTTTGACTGCTAATTTGAAGAAGCATTTTCTTAGACTGTATCCAATTTCATACGCTTTTATTTTTCCTTCCTAAATTCCTCCGAGCTGTTATATTAAATAAAAGTGATAGATAAATATACGTTGTCAGTTCAGGAAAATTTTAGTAGCAAGTCATGCTTGTCAAAAATAATATATTGAAGTATTTAGAGTTGGTGTGACGTACAATGCACGAATATAAAGTCATATCAATTTATTTATTGCCGTATCTCAGATTTTCATTATTCTAAATACGATTTTAATATTTTCTCCAAATGTACCTATATAGAGACAGACAAACTGACGGAGTTGAGTGATGTGTTTTTCGTGATGTATATGTCTTGAAATTAAGGAAAACATAATATCTTGAATCCTAATTTTTTCACGATTACAATACTTTCTTTCCAGTTGGCATGGAAAGTCAAAGCAAAGTTTAAAATATTGAAAAATGTTTGAACCCTCTGTACTACACCCAAAAATTATCGATACCCACTGGTACTGAACGTTTTCACTGGCGACTATAAAACCTTCATGATGAATTCATCATACTTTACAGAGATAGATAAATTTTGTGAGCGATCACTCTGTAATTCACTGCAGCTTTTGTTGCAGCAATTCTTTTTAACCCTCGTTTCTGAGGTTAATCAATCTTAAAAGAAAAAAATAAATACAAATAGCAAGAAAAATTGCCAGACAGATTTACTTCTCAACTCAAGGTGACGGACTGCACACATCCACTTTTGGTCCACAGTGGCCGTATAAGGTTGGCTTGATTGGCGACACAGATTTCTCCACATGAAATACGTGAAATGGCTGGTAACATACGGTTCCGCAATTCCGCATATTACATCACATCCATCTTAATTTTGTTACATATTAAAATATCCTAGAGAGAACGCATTAAGAAAGATTGATGCATATTCAATATTTGTAATATATTTCGATTAGCATTTGAATTTATGAACTTGTTGAACATTTATCACCGTCTCTCTCCATCTCTTTAACTTACCACCCTAATAAATTAGGTTAAGTATAGTAATCGCGAAAAATTTAGGAATCGGGGTATTATTTTTTTGATGTTTCATGACATACATGAGAAATCATGTCATTCAGTTGTCAGTTGTCAGTTGTCTGCCTGTCAAGGCAATATTTTGCCCCTCTACCCTTTATAACTCTTAAAGTACTATTCAAATTATGAGGTATTTGAATATCGGTGCAGTGGCACTGGTTATCGTCTAAAAAAATAAAAAACTCAAAACTCCTTTTATATCGTTTCAGAGGCCTCTAACCATTTTCAAATTGTTTGGAGGAATCAAAAATTGGGGGAGAAATCTCAATATTTCTTTGGCTCTAGTAAGCGACGTTCATCAACATCCATAAGCTTGGTAACACATTTGCCTTCAAAATATGAAAATGATAGATTCGTTTTCAATAGCTGTGGACGTTTACGATAAATCTGGCTTATGAACAAGTTTTCAATTTATCAGAACTGATTCGAAACTATGTTTTAGGGCATAGTGAACTGTTTCTTCTAAGGGGGACTATTTTTTTCCTGATTTTGTTCCAACAGATGATGCTACCAATTGCTACATTTCAGTTGAGTAGGTCCATAAATGATTCCGAAAGTGTCATTGAACCTTCTGGAAAATTAACGTCAAGTAGGTTGATTCCATATTTCCCGTACAGTGGCATCATTTTATTTAAGATTTTGATAGGATATTAGAGATTGATCTATTGAAACTGAGTTTTAAAAATATTAGGAATTATGAAACCTATGGAATACATGGAAGAGTTTTGATGCAATATTCAAAAATACCAAAAGATCAACAGTACCGTTGTGTATTTTTTTACTGACAACCTTTCACAAATGCACGAAAGCCCATCGCGCTCCAGAAGTGCTGCGAAACGATAAATGTCCTTTCACATTGACCTTAAAGCGCTGCAAATTTTAAGCGCCGCTGGTCAAACTCCCCGGCAGCTCATTCCACTATGCCGTTTTTCAGGAATGACTTTTGGAAGAGGCTCATTCGAGGTGTTGAAACTTCGATCTGGTGATCTTGGTGGTATCATACAAGACAGGTTGGTCGAACAGGTACCATAGAACATGTACAAAATAGCCACATATGATCCATAACGTGGATGGCCTTTGCAAGGTCAGGAGCATCTAGTAGATGTATTCATTTCTGGATTGCATCCAGAAGCTTCCTGACAGTTTTGCATAATTTCGGTGCATCATAACAATGCATAACAATTTCTTCATAGGCGTTCATAATTTTTGAGAAATGTACAGCTATTATCTACAGATCTACAGACTGTAGTACGTTTTTTTACATTCACAGTTAGGGTGGGAAAACAGTAAGATTATTTCGTATCTGTCTTTGTTCCCGAATATGCCTGGTTCAGGTAATTAAATAAATTATATTCATATCAATACGATTTATATCTGCAGAATCATGTAGGTTGAAGGTATGGTACGGTTTCTTACATATTTATGTCAGCGTGGTCGAGCTGAGTGCTTTGACCTGAAACGTCGTCTGAAGACCTGAGTAGGTGTATGTAACGTTTTGTTGCTTTATCCAAAAGTTGTTTTTACCACATTGAGAAATCTAAATGTGTGAGCAGAGGTGCCAAATGATAACTGTGAAGAAGCAATACTAGTCTTGCTTATCTGTCAAAAATCTACTCCTGTATTTCGGATTGGATTCTATAATTAAAAAAGTCCAAAATTAATGACGGAGAGTGGTTTAGAGCTAACATTAGAAAAAAAATTAGGTAGATGAACCCACTTCTGGCCACGTATTCATGGATAGTAGGTAGCGATACTGTATTCTGCTTGCTGAAATACATTTTTCGCTGAAATGAAGTTACTTAGGAATGTATGAGACGAATGAGCAGTTCAAAATTGGGCTAACGCGATAAGATTTTGCTATTTAGTATGAGATTCCAGTCGAACTATGTAATGTTCATTCAAGACGTAATGCGACAAAACGGGGAACTTCACGTATTGATATCATAGTTAACGAGACACAAAAAGGAAATGTTACATCAGGTATTACATGCACTAGATTTTTTTAGCTCCTCAATAATATTTATTGTTAGTACCTCCTAAAATGGCTAGGAACGTACGAGACTAACATTTGAAATTTTAAAAAGAATGTGAGTCCCCCAGAAATCATGTTTGACTACACCAAAAAATGATCGGAAGCTCGAGGACTTAAAAAAACTCTTACATAATTTGATTTTATTTCCACATACATCGATCTACAAAAATATAGCCGCCTAAAGAATCATAATAATTAGAAATATAAATAATAATTATTATGCATCTTTTGACATACATTTTGCACTTGTTACGTCATCACTGTCAGATATCTGAAACTACAGACATTTTTCAGCAAGCAATCGTTATCTTTATTGCACTACATGAAGTAACATGATATTGTACAAAAACAACGCAAAAATTAATTACTCAAAAATTGAATAAAAATAATAATTATTAATTCATTCGAATCTCTATCCAACTATGAAAAATGTTGAATTTTGAAATTTTGAAAATGCCATTGACATTAAGTGCAAATGTTTCGTAAAAAATGCGCAATCAAAGAGCATATGCATGTTCAGCGTTTTCCTAAGATTGATTTTATCGAACTGATTATCATTTTAATTTTCAATTATTATTTTCCATTTATTAATGATTTATTTAACTGTCATGTGTGTAAAAAATATTTTTCATTTGGGGCAATAGAAAATATGGACTTAAAAGAAAAATGGATGACATCATATTTCATGCAGTCACGTCACAAGTGCCTCAAGTATATGACAGGAAAAGAGTGATAAGAGACTATATTATATATGATATATATAGGCAAAAAGTTCTATGAAGCCATAATGGAGTTTCACGAAGTTTTCATATACATAAGTTTGCCCTACTTAAACACTCTGCATCCATATCACATCTCGCAATTCAAGCACAGGAATTGAGTTGTAGTGGCATATTGTATTCCGTACGCAAGTTATCTGTAACTGTAACGTCAACGTCCCAAAAACCAACACGCGAGAAATTCAACCGATTGCTATTCCAAGCAAGCGTGAACAGATTGGTGCAGGTACAATAAAATTCCATGCTGATTTCTAATTCAGCTATTATAGTCCAGTAACCAGCAGATTTATAGGTCAGCAAAATTTGCTAAAATGCTGAAATTATGCTTGGTTCTTAGTATTACGAGTAAAAATAAGGCCTCGCCCCTTCTGAAACAATAAACGCTGTGAAAGCTGAGAAAACTTGCAGCAACAGTAAGCTTTTAAAATTTTGTTCCTCGTTTGTATGTGAGAGAGTTGAAAATGAAGGTTCCTTGAGAATTCTGATGGAATACAGCACCCTGAAAAATGCTCGAATATATCGGGGCAGCATAATGAAATGATCATAGCTCGGTGGTAATAAGTCAGTATATTGGAATATTGGAATAAGATGAATATGAATTTACTCGGAGGTAATTCAGTGATTAGGCTGTCCAAGTCGTTAAAAGTTTGACTTCTAAAGGTGCCATTAGGCAGTGCCACTCTACGTTTTTCTATATGAATAACCCCCCGCCCTTCATCGGCACTACGCGAGGATAAATAATATCCATTCACGTTCATCTTAAAGCGCTGTAGATTGTAAACCATCGGGGAACAATGTCCTCGGTAGCTCATTCCACAACGCCGGGGTTCTCTAAAAGAACGACTTTTGGAAGAGGCTTGTAAGCTCGACCTGGTGTGGATGCGCCTGATGAGGCGCATCCCTACACATGGAAGCAGTATTCCAGCGATGGTCTGATCTGGACCGTGTATAGTAGCAGTAGATGTTCTGGAGAATAAAATTCCCTGGAGCGAAAGAGAACCCCCCAGGTCTGGGAATTGAGTGTCTCTCCATCTTCACTGCTGGCAGACCAGAATGCGACATCTTTGTCAAGGATGTTGTCTGAGTCTTCTGCGCATTAAACTGAACTCCACCTGTGCATCCCCATTCAACAATTCTCTCAATGCCCTCATTGATCTGAACAGCATGCTGCCCTCACCGAAATACGGTATCTCGGGATGGTAGTGGTTTGCCCAGTGCGATGCAGGAAATAAGGGTGCTTTCATCAACGAAGCGGTAGGTAAGTTGGGGTAACAGACTTGGCTACAGACCAAAATGATCTGAATGAGTTGGGACATGGGAAGAGTTTATTCTTAATTTTCTGGTTGTGCTCCTCTTTGCATAACACTTTTGAGGGTAAATTAATTGGGGTTGTGGTTTGGGTGGAGGGGGAAACCTCGAAGTCAATTTTTTAGTATTGGCAAAAGACGTTCCATCAAAAATAAACGATAGCCCCTAGTAATTTTCCGTACTTGTTAGAAATAAATGGTAGTTTGCCTTCAAAGATGAGATATGCCTTAATTAGTTGTGAAATTTCAGGATACATCTGACGCATGAACATAGTACATACATAATCCGAGCATTTCAATCATTTCCCAAGACTTAATCCATTTAATTTGTATGATGCTAAACACCCATGTCTTAAGTCATAAATAGAATAATAATGACGCAGATCACTTCGCCATTACGACACATCGTCGTTGTTCCACCAGGTTCGATATCTATGACGCACTAAACAGAATGGTCAACGTCAGTCCGTCACGGTGCTCGCGGTGTTGCTTCTGTTTGATCGGCAGATGCTGATTTAGTGGATTCCTGCCTCTTTTGTTTTAATTTTAGGGGTAAAAAATTGGTGTGGGGGTGAGGGTGGACAGAGGTTCGTGAGGGAGAGATCACAAAAAAGGTGTTGGAAAAAGACTTTTGTCCGATAAATTTTCGAATGTCAAAAATTGAGCTACATTACATTTTGACTATGCTTCAGAAATTACGAAAAAGTTAAAAAGATTTCTTGTCATTTCCATATTTTTTTCCCTTCCACTGTATCAACACCAAATTTCAACCTGTTATGAATTTTTAAGGTATCAATAAATTTTTGTCCTTGGATACCGGACTATCAATATAGCTTATAAATACGTACTGTGTAACCAGATTACTCGTACCCATGGTCATATCTAATTACTGCATATCATTTCAGCCTGGAGTACTAATGTTTTAAGCGAAAGTGTCTGATCTAAATATCATAAGAGCGAATCTACTTATAACCTGTAGCGTTTATGGATATGCAAATTAACCACACGTAATCGGCCATTGGTTTTTATTGTTTATTGTAACCGAGCGTGAATAAAAGAGAGTGACATATTGCTTTCGGGCATTCATTAAAGTATATTATAGCAACATTAAAAAATCACGTCTAGTAGGTTGTACTCGCCATGCAATCGCATCACTTTGGAAATGAAGATTTGAACTGAATTTTGGAGCTGTTGATCTTTTGAATTGCAATAAAAATAAACGATTTAAACGAACACATAACTTTTCTCTCCCCTGCGTATTTTAAATATCAGCTTATTGAAAATTGAGTTCAGATTTCAGAGCTGCTGATGCACTTGAACTATATGTTGGAAATATGTAATCTTACTAAATCCTGCAAGGAAGATGTTTGAGATTATAGAACATTTTAATGTTCCGATATTTTTTAGGTTTTGTTCCCACCATCGACAGTTCTAAAATCCTTATTTATTTTGTTGATTTTCATTGTTTTACTTGTCGTAGCTTTAGCGGCTTCGATATTGAGCACCGCCTAATCTCAGCAATTTTGATCTTTGAGAAGTAATATGATGTAAGCTCATATTAGGTAAAATATTCATAAATATGAAATCAACCTTAAGTCGTAAACATTTTTTGATGTCCTCTGACTTATTGATTATGCAACCGTTTTTAGTTTTATAAAGTTCTTAACTATTTTATGGTGAGTTCATTACATATTCATGAAAATTATGCATTGTTTCATTTTACTTGCGAAAAAAATCAATAGATTCCTGATATTTTCTTTTTTCCCTCATAAGGATCTCCACTTATTCATAATTAAATGGAACTTTTCTGATACCTTCATAGCTGAAAATTTCATGTTGGTATTATCTACTTCTGTTGTAATTCGAACAGGTTCTGCTTGCTTTGACACATAATTAGTTAAGTAGCAAAAAATGATGTCAAGCGGGTTGTTGGCGTGTTCCCTACAAAATGGTATCACCTTAGACTGTATTTTGGACAGATTTTGGCAGTGTTAATCTTATGGAATCAAATTTGCAACATATACATAATTTACAAAACTCAGAAACGGATGAACAGTTCTAAATTATAATCAAAACATTCAGTTAATCTCTGCGACTGGAGTTATTTTATCGAAGATAAATAGCGATCTTGTAATTTTTTTATGATCCTCATTAATTCTTAATCTAAGCTCACAATAGGTAAAAAAAGTAATTACGCCCTGAGCTGCCATACAAAAATTAAGAATGGAATTTTTGGAAAAAGATTTGTGGCAATTACACTTCACCGCCTATTGGCCCTGGAAGTGATCATGTAACGTTTGAATCCATTTCATATGAAAAACGATACTGGCACTGAGCAGTTCCTTTGTATTGCATCGTTAAACGGATAAAAGATACCTACATAATTATTCAAATCAATTCACAGAAGAACGAAAAAAATAATTCTCGACATTCCTTCCTACTAGCAGCTTATAAAGATAAGGTCATGTATGGGAGGGCGTTTCGTGTTGCAACAATTGCGATGGAATTATCACTGGTTACCGTTTCATCGAGCATCATTAAGCATTATGAAAAAAAATGCCGTCAATTGAGAAGTAAAATTCTAATTACGATACACGATACCTAGCATCGCTGGTCACTGTACAAATTCAATTAAAGGTCGTAAAAACATTCATTCCGGTAGTTTTACCACATTTTCATAGATAACCTCTCGCAAATGCAAAAAGCCTATCATGCTCCAAAAGCGCTGCGAGACGATACATTTCTATTCGCATTGACCTTTAAATGCTGCATATTGTAACCATCGGGAAACAAACTCCCTGGAAGCTCATCCCACAACACCGAGGTTCTCCAAAAGATCGACTTTTGGAAGAGGCTCGTTTGGGACGTGGTAAGTTCGACCTGATGAGGATGTGCCAATTGAGCTCCTCTCTAGTCTCTACTACACTGGCGACTCTTGGTGTTATTATGCGAGACAACTCGATCGAACATTTCTCATTGTTGAATCAATAGAATAGAGACAGATGCCTAATGAAATGTTTGCCTTTACATTTTGAAATCCCGCACAACATTCAAGTTAACCATTTAAGTTTAACAATTACGCATGATTACCGGGGTGAAACAAAATCATCAGAAACACCGTTTTAAATTTTTTTAACGGAAGTTACACCTCCACTAAACCGATTTTCAAAATCTACAATACTTTTTTGTCCTTGCCATAACAGTATTAACGAAAATTCGAATGGTACTTTCCGAGTTTATGGATTACCGAACATCGATTACAGACAGACAGACACACCAACCAAAATAGGTGATATGGTTTTCCGTGACGTTTACGTGATGAAACATCAAGAAAGCACAGTATCTCGTTTACGAGATTTTTCGAGATAAATATACTACCTATTGGCGTAGAAAGAGAAGTAAAGGACTGATTTTTTGCCAATCAGCCTTCTTCTCTACTAGACCCTATTTCCGCTCCCTATTTTTTTTATTCTAGCCCGACACAATCCTTTGAAAACCTCCAGTGCTTACTAAATACCACCATAGCATATATTCGTGATGACAAATCTGACTTACTTCATGATTTCGTATTCCAACACAGAGTCCAAAGAAGACACAAATCACTCGCGCGTGATTAAATTCACAAGCAATGGTATCTCGAATGGTATTCTTTGCGGCCCGCATCGACCAGACGGAGGTAAGCCGGCGCATACCATGCATTACGTACACGCGAATACCAATGGGCGAACCAAGTCCCCTTTCGCGTCCTTGCGAGTGGCGTTCTTCTCTTCGGCGCAGCACGACACGGCGACGTTTCGCGAGACTCAGCTGGCCGTTGACATGTCTTCGGCAGCGGTGGGACTGACCCACTCCTGCTGCTACTGCTGAATTTGCTTCTTGCTATTGTGCACCCACGCTGGCGACACGGTTTTCGACGTAGGCATATTGAGTGGTTTTCGATGTCTGCCTCAGTGCATACCCTATGAAAGGAGGCGGGATCCGGGAGGCTTCTTCTTCTTCCTGGGCCAGGGCTTTAGAAGGCATTAAAAACATTTTCAACTTTCCACATTATCATTAGCGTTTTTCTATCACTTCTCAAGCCAATTGGCGAGATATCTTGCTGTTTTTTGAGGTTTCATGGCATATACATCTCAAAATATATGTCACTCATTTGTTGTTCGTCTGTCTGACCAGTAATCCTTGGCCCTTAACAACACAGATTTTAATGACACTTTCACCACTGGTTACTACGATACAGTAACAACGACGAAAAAGAGAATCGGTTTTTTGGATACGGAGTTCTTCAAATAACGATGAACATAAAAAACGCCCAATCCTCGTTTTTGAATGTCCAAAGATCTCAAACAAAATGAAATTTTGGTATGATACTTTATATCATCTATAAAAATTGAACCACGATATTACTCCTACTTCTTGTTAGTCCTGTTAGACGCATATGTGGGATATCCAGTGGCAGCAGAGTAATACGTATCCATATAACAACGTGCGATATATTGATCAACATTTTCTTCTCTTTTTATGGAAAAATGATGCCTGAGAAACGGTCCCATTGAATAAATATAATATACATAGATAAGCCCAGCTTTTGTCAGGTTGCCACGTTTTGCGTCTAATTTTCGAGAGTTTTCCATCAGCGTTGCCAGATGTTCAATACTAATTATTTGTGTACGATGTACGATAATAGCAGCACGATAATACGACTATAATTTTAAAAGGGAGTTGATTCTTTCTTTTTCTGTTTTAGCGGCTCTACTACAGAATACTGCCTTTCAACTGAATAGGTATCTCCAATAATGAGAAATGTGCTATTAAAATGAAGAAATAAATAACGTCTTTATTAATATGGCGGACTCTAGTAAATATCATCAGTTGACATGGATTTGTATCTCTTTATAGAATACTGAGGTGGGATTTTAGAGCTTCTGGCTCACTTCTACTAAATATTGGAGTTTAAGGAAATTTAAAAAAATCTAAAATTCTTGATGAAATTATTGAATTTATAATATTTAGTTTCTTTTATTATTATTTAAATTCAATTCTAATCATTCAATGATTTGTAGACTGAAACCATTGCGTGAGTACAGCGTCCACCCACCTGACACATGTTTTTTCCAAGTGTTCAGTGGGCTTTTCCTTTTTCTTTTTTGCTACCTTTGTTTTCAGAGGGGCTCGGATTCCAGGGTTCTCCCGAAACCATGATATTCTCTTAATAGGCCTGCGTCAGTATAACGCAAAAACGCTTGAAAATAACATTCCCTGGTATAACGAAATCAAAACTACGAGGTCCCCTCTAAGATCCTCATCCTGAACTTGCTTATTTTTCCACTTTTTGCGAGTGTGTGTATGGTCAAGTGAAATTTCTTTTTATTAATATTTTCATAGTACTTACCGTTATCTGAGACGCAGGCATAGATCATGGATGTTACATTATGTAAACAAAATCGCGGTAAAGTCATTTATTCGCTAATCGGCAAGATGAAGACAATATACAAATGTGTATGTGCGGAATTTGTAAAAAACCTATCCTACGGTAGAAGTCGAACCACGCACCTTACGCTTGCGACTTTCCGGTGTCCAAGAGCTGATGCGATGTAGACTCCCTTGAAGCAATTTTTCTTCCAAATTTCAAATTGGGCGCGATATTTGCATCTGAAGACATGGCGCCATCAGTGTTTTAAAATAGTAAAGACCTTGACAGATGGACTCTGGCATATGCTCCTCATAAACGATAGATGCATTTCAGCTGTAGCGTTATCGCCTTAAACTATATGAATATACCATGTGACCAATGAAACCGTATTAGATCGAATGCAAAAAGAATAAGAAATTCTAAGAGCCGTTAAGATTCGAAAGCTTACGTTGCTCATATTATGAGGAATGATAAATATCGATTACTCCAGCTGGTAATGGAAGGGATGATTGATAGTTCCAAGAAGTCTAGGGGCTCAGGCTGAAGGCGTATACCTGGCTGCAAAATATCAGGCATTGGACTGGAATGTCATGTATTACCACATTTCGATCAGCTATTGACAAAATCAGAACACGTTGGCGTTAATATTCATCAACAATAGTAATTGTAAAAGAAATTGTTAACGCTAACACCCAGAGAGGACAAGCATATGAAGAAGAGAAGAAAGATCTGTGAACAAGTTTCTTTGACAGGTCCCTGCAAGAAACAACGATAGGAGGGTCACGCTGAAAGTTCTTAGATACAGAAAAACTACGAGGTTGTTAAAAAAAACTTTATTCTGTATTTTCAGCATATTCTCCCCCTACCTCAATACATTTACGCATTCGGTAAAACCACTTGTCAAATTCTTGACCAACGTTTTTTTGAAAGGTTGCTAATTTTCTCCTAAATGCAGCGATTGCCTCTTCATCGGTGGAAAATTGGCAACCTCGTAACATTTCTTTGATCTTAGGGAATAAGAAGAAGTCGCACGGAGCTAGGCCCGGAGAATAAGGTGGGTAAGGCAACAGTTTGACACCATGTTCAGCAAAAAATTTGAGTGTTATAGCGGCGCTGTGGGCGGGTGCGTTGTCATGGTGCCATTGAATACCCTGCAGAGCAGTCTTTGGACGGCTCTTGCATAGTCCTTGGAAAACTACAAGAACACATTCGATTATATACCATTCAGAAGTAACGGTGCTTTGATTTTCCAAGGCTACCGTTGTGATGTATCTACTTTTAGAAACAAAAAGATGCGACCATTTTTTTTCTAGCACTCTTGGAACGACGAATTTTAGTTGGAGGCTGCTCACTTTCAAAGCTCCAAAGTAATGACTGCTGTTTAGTTCCGGAATCACAATGATATAACCATGTTTCGTCTCCGGTTACGAAGTGTTTTTACTGTGCCCATTATCAAATTTTTCAAGCATAAACTTAGCCCTATCAACTCTTGTTGCTTATTGCTCACTGGTCAACAAAATTTAAAATCTCGAACAAAAACCTGGATGATTGTATGATACGATCCACGCGCCTCCAGCTAACCGGACTGACACTACCAATTGAGCTATGAAACCTCCTTCAATCGGTCCGACCTTAGGTGGACTCTTCTGAAAGCAATTTTTTGTAAAAATTTCAAATTACGCGAATTATTCGCATCTGAAAGCAGCACCAGTATTTCGGAACAGTAAGAAACTCTGAACGCGTTTCACTGACAGGTTTATGCATCAATCAACTACAGTATCCACTATGTAGGTAACACTATGGCAGTTATCAACTTGCTAGATGTAAGCAATACACTAATTCCCATCCGTTTGCCGGACAGACTCTCTTCTGCTAGTGACGCAGCTGAATAATTCAGCAGTTCATTCTGCAGTCATCTGTGGTTATAGTTAAAGGCCAGGAGAATCACGATGAATCAGACTTACCGTCCAGTTGACATGTCCTGGCTATCTTCTGTTGAACTGATCCACTGCTGCTGCTGCTGTTGTTGGCTTCCTGCCTGTTGTGTCTCGACCCCGGTGCCCATGCCGCTGCCGTCAGTGGACACCCATCGGCGGTCTAACATTGCACTGTCCACGCTTCTCTGGAAGAAAAATTGTGTCTAGTTGATTTGATCGGTCAAAATGCATCTATTTTGAAATTGAACACACAACTGTTTTTTGAGTATGCAAAATATCTCTGGATTTGAGCCCCAATAAAAAAATGTTTTCCAAAATATTTCACCTTCACATATCTAATGAGTATACGCCTTAAGTGATCCACAATTGTGACTATGCCCTTGAATAACTGAGAACTTGAGAAACAAGACGACTCGTCAAAAAATAAAAAATGTATTCACTATCTCTAATGATCAGCAACTCGAAAAAGATGCAGAAATTAACTTTGGGCATGCTTCATAATCTTCTGTTTTCGGCAATTATCTCCAATGCATAGATTTACAAAAACATTACGTTTTACGACCCTGAAAAGTATCCTTGCCCTTGGCAAAGACGCTAATATGGACAGATCGTTAGACAGACCGTCATATCGACAAACAAATATATAATTCTAAGGGTCCTAAATGGATACGAATGTGCTATTTAGCCACTTAAGAAATGGTGACGTCAAGTAGATTGACTCTATATTTGACGTTCAGTGAAATCAGTTTAAGAGAATTAGACGAAGAAGATTTTGAACGAATTTTAGAATTATTCATCCACTTGAAGAAAGTATAGTATATCTTGAAAAATACCGTTATTTAGGGAAACAAATGCTCCAAATGCTTAATCCTTATTGAACTGAACTAATTGCTCAGAAAATACAGAGATGAATCATTTGACAACATTTTTATATTTTGTTCTGTTAAGAGCAGATCTACTATACCTATTTTAAAGCATGAACTACAACCTATATCAATCATCTAAGTAACTTTGAATTAATTTTCAGAGATTTATTTATGCCACTTTTAGTATGAACATCTTTCCCCAAAAGAGCATCGAATTATTCACGATATTTAGCAAGCATGGATGGACCATACTGTATAATACACTGACCCAATGGCCTGGATTCTAAAAAAACATAATCGACTGGCCAGGAGACCAAACGAAGGCAGTAACAACAAATGAACAGCGGATATTCAATTGTCCAGCTCATCTCTGTTTACTCTAGCCACGTCAACTTTGACAAAGCTGGGCCCGGTTTAATTAAAAATGATTGAACTCGACAAGGGCGCCCATAGTTCATCGGATGATGCAGACCTACATAACGCTAGCCTAGGGATAACTTTATGCCATATTTTTCAGGAAAACGCTTTATTCCCAGTTACAAAATCGCAGATGGCCATCTAGAGAAGGATCAGGGTTTTGCAGGGAACTTTGAATCGTGTCACGTGTTACATTTATTTTTTCTTCATTTCTTCAGTCAATTTTTTTATTTTCAGGCTTTCAGATATTGCAGATTCCAAACTATCCCCAGGTTCGGATTTGTATTCTACGGGTTTGTCAAAGGGATCATAGCAACCACAAAAGCTGTAACTGGGAAAGATTCACTTTTTTCGGCTGCGTATTTGCGGGAGACTATGTTTTCGAAGATAATCTCACTTCAATGGTGAATTTTCATCCTTTTGTGGTGCAAACAAGAAACAAGGCCATAATTTATTTTGCTATTGTTGAGTTTTGGAGATGCTGATCAACTTGAGCTCAATTATGGTAATATGGACTTTTCTTAAAAAAACAGAAAGTTTTAGCGATGGATCAGTAGTTCTGAAATACTAACCAAATACTTATCTCTAGATAGAGAGAGAGAGAGAGTGTACAAAGGTTTCTATATCTTTCTATCATGATATTAGGTTCGTCGGTCCATATTCCTTCGTTGGCTGTTCTTATCTCTTCTTTTTCGGCAGGCACTGATAAGAAGTATTACCCTTTTTCTTTGACTTACGTAACAAAACTATGAAATAATACTAAAAATGAAAAACAGTAATGCCCAAGTAGTAAACAATAATGATGTATGAATTATTCAGCTGGGTCACTAACAATAAATTTCACTAAACTGATGCAGGAGGTTTTGGGTTCGATCCCTATCGACGACAAGTTTTATATAACATTAAGGCAGTAATAAATGATGTATAATAATAATAGTGACGAATTTGTCACGCCAATTAGATGCAGTAGACAAAATCTAAAAACACCAATGCTACTCAAACGAATTGATTCCAATGTTGATTGCAAAGGAATTTAGCAATACAAGACATGTGATCGCGTCCTTATCAAGCTACACATATTTAGTACATATGCAAGTAGATTCCTTTTCTCTGCCGTATAAATAATACCGTGTTATCGAGAAGAGGAAAACTTTCTATAGTATCAAATCAGCTGTTGACAATGAAATAATCACGAAAGCGAAAGTAAAGAAAGACATGCGTACTGACTATGCGGATTTTTCACGTTCCTGCCATACAATTACGGTATCTTGTTGGAAATTTATAAACAAAGATGCAGGTTATTTATTGCTTTCAGAATAGTAATCATCCGATTGATGCCGTTGTTTCTTTGCTATTATAAAAAATATGGGAAATTTATCATATGCTAAGATTACGCAGTATCTCTAGCATGCAGTTAATATGTGAGTTTGAATTCAGGGAAGAACCTGTTTGAGCTTTCACGATAGTGAGAAAATTAAAATCACGAAACTCTTCATTGACATTTTCGGAGGACCGATTTTCCATGCTAATAAGCAAGGAAGTATTGCAATCGCAAAAAATAGTATTCGATATATGGTGTGTTTTCCGATATTTCATAACTTATAGATCAATAAAACCATGTCACCCATTTCCATCGGTCTGTCTGTCTGTCGATAACCTTTGACCATTCGAACTCGCAAAGCACTATTCGTATTTCGATAATCTTTCAATAGGCTACTGATATGGTAAGAGTTTTGCAGGTTTTGAAAAACAACGACAGCGGTGTTATTTCAAAAGAAACAAAATTTTCCAATAGCTATGAATATTTCAAGACTGCGACTCATGAATAACGGATTATTGATGTGTTTTTAATGTTTCCATTCAATTTTTTCATAGATTGTACGGCATAGTTAGCTTTTTTCTAAAGGTCGACCAACTATTGCTATAGATCACGGCTTCCTAATTGAATAAGGCACTGTATTTCACGTGCAGTGGAACCAGTTTTCTGAAGGCTTTCATTGGATTTTACAACTGTTGATCCACTTATCTTTTTGGAATTTTAGGAATCTTGTTAAATTTTTTAAACGAAACGTTTTGTATCTTTACAAAATTAATTCCAAAAGACCACATATTCAAAAAAAATCATTTCTCAACTGATATCACAGCCGGTGAAGTACGACGTCAATATTTTTGTTTCAGTTGCCAACTGGCTTCTGAAATACTCATGCCATACATTTTCGTTTAAACATTGACCTAACTATGTTTCCATGTCCTGTCGAGAACTATGTCAAGTATGAAATAACTTTTTGCTTAGCCAGAAAACTGCTTGACATACCCATTAGTCTATTATACGGAAACTTTTGTCATTTGATATATAAGCTGAAAGCACGTCTATCTAAACACATATTCTTCCAGCAAACTTGTCCAAACTTTATGTCATATTTAACAGTTTGTACCAACTGAAGGACGGAGTAGTGGAGTTGTGAAATGTATGCGAATCGCAACTAAAGTTTGGATGTAGTGATTTGGATTGCGTCTGGATGAAAATCGATTTGGTTACATTTATATCAGAACTGAAATAAAATTACCAGCAATTTTAGGTTAGAGTTTGTAGTTAACGAAATATCAGTCCGATATCAACTCATATGTCGTCATTAGTGTCGCTATTCCTGTATTGAAGTATGTTGTGTAAGAGGAATATATTTAGTGTATTTTGTATTCAACTATCAATTGTATTTATTTTCTGTAACCCTATATATCTTACATATCACATTTATTCGTGGTGACCAAGATCCTAACAACCATACAATTTGTGAAAGAGATCTAAGTATATATATTTGAAGGCAGTTAAAAAAATATGAACTGGAAACTCCATAACATTTATGCTGATAAAAAGATTGTATATCTAAACACAGTTTCACGAATAACACTCTTTACCTAGCCTACCCAGACTACTTGCCAACCAACTAACTAAATTCTATCATGGATACAAAACTAAAACTCTCAAATCTAGCATACTATTTATCCTATCTAGTTATTTTTCTATTATATTATTTTTTCTTTCCTAGTGTCTGCCTTAGGGGGAAATATTTTTTCGGCGACTACATTTACACTAGTGTTAAGGGTACCCCTACAAAACCTTAACCATCGCCGTCAAAATGTCCTTAAGATATTTTATGTGATAAACTATTTTATTTCTTCACGTTTTAAGATATTCTAGCCCTTAAGCTTTTTCATTCTTCTTAATACATTCTATAACTTAATATATTCCCACAGTTAGTTAACCTAGAATACAAATAGATGAAAACTTATAGTAGTTAGATTTGGGAGCGCTAGTTTTGAATCCTTGACAGGATTTAGTTATTTAATTAGCCGGTAATCTGGGTAGCCTTGTTAACAATCAAATCTGACAGTGCGACGATTATATAAATATATAAATAGAAAGGCGTCACTGAAAGAAAAAGAGTTTTATTTGTGAAACTGTGTGTTTAAATACAAAATATCTTAAGCTGCATGATGGAAAAGTAAGTACATCTGCAATCTACATGACCATAACACTTAGTTTGCAACTACTCCCAATTCTACAATTTTACGATCATTGTACAATATAGCTTTTATTGCTTCACAATCCAAATTATCACAAAATACCCTTATCAGACATACCAACCACACAGTGTGGCAAAGTGATGCTTTATAGAATATTATCTCTAAATAACGAACAAAGATTTACCTGTCTGCATTTAAATTGGAAATTATTGAACTTGTTCAACAAAGCAGTTATACTATGCATTAGAGGAGGTATGAGTTCGAAATGATGACTTTTTTGCCCCAATGTATGTAGGTATGTACATTATAGAGAGACGAGATTACCTAAAACTTCTCTGGTATGTAAAATCTGATCAGTTGATACGCCAATTTGATAGTGCGCAGGTATGTGCGCCGTGTATCAAACCAAAAGTCAGTATACCGAGTCATTAATTATTCCTGGTAGTTGGAATGATGGAGAGCAATACAGGGTATAAACAAAGAGTTGCAATGGAATGGAACTACGAGTTTGCCAGATAGATATTACCATGTGATTTCATTAATACGTTCACCCGACTCCTACATTGTGCTAAAGAGTTACAATGAGGACTTCAGCCCCGAGTGGTTTGGATGGATGGATGGAATTAATTTGCAACTTTCTGCTAGCTAGCTGATTTCACGTGGATGCAGGATATTAGAAATGTTCCTGGTTCTCGATATTGTAACTCCAACAGTCTATAAAATTATTTCATAAGCCTTCCTTGCTCGAAATTTGAGATTCGCTGACAATTCGGCATATTCACAAAAACTCATCAGTTGTCCAGTAGTGCTTGCTGCATTCCGTCATATTGAGTATTTCTCTTTTTTCTCCGTTCACCTGTACATGCAGCACTAAACAACAGACGCTTCTTGGGCAACAACTCTTCAGCAAAGTAACTGGTATGTACGAAATTTTTGATTAAACTTTAAGATCGTGTTTGTAATGAAATATGACATGGCAGTAGTTATAATCACGGAGAACGAGTCAGCAAATTTCTGACACAATTCATTTCATACTTTTCGAAGTGTGCATGACAGGGAGGTTAATGACAGAATTATAGAGTAAAAAAATCCAGAGAAAAATAGAGTGGATGGAACTCGAACCCGTGCCTTCAGAATTCCGTAATCACACCTAACACCGCACTGCAGTGACAAATATTGCGTGTGCCGTTGGAACATCTTGACACCGCAGTGCAATTGTCAAGCGATCTAAGGCAAGGGTCACCAAGTGGCGGACTGTGGTTCGTATCTCGACAGTCGAATCATTTTGGGCGCACCTTAAATGAACAGAACAAGATATAACAGTAACTTAGTCTCCTTATATGAATAATATTTGGGTTTCTCTCCATTTTATAATCTCATATTTATATATTCAAATATTTGAGTTTTAACAATTAGTAAATACATGTGATGAGGTAAATGGGGAAGGCGGTGGCTTAGAACCTCTTCTAGCTTAAATAAGTAGATGCTATTCGGCGTAATTCAGACGAAACCGTAGGATACTCACATTTATGATGCCGGCAGTGCTCCTTGTGGATGCTTTCACCTGTTGTTGCTGTTCCCTTTCAACGCTGCGCTGCTGGAGGTGCCTGCTGAGCGCGAACATCTCGGCCAATCGCGAACGGGTCTTGGACGACTGCTGACTAGGCTGAGTCGGACCGGGAGCCACCTGTTGCAGCGGGTTTCGTTTTCGCGACACCGGAAACACCAGGTGTTCGATGTCGGGCGTGTAACTGGAATAGAACACACAAATATAGTGATGTTTCAGGACACAAAGTCGCGATATTTCATGCTTCAAAACCTGCTCGAATGTGTAGTCTACTGATCGAGGCAACAGAGGGTTGTTGTTTCATTTTGCTTGAGTATAATGATCCTGCGGATGTTGTTTAGTATAATCGCTTAAGTATCATTGAAGATGTAATGCAAAAGCCTATGCAAAGGTGCATTAATCAAATACAGCAGCCATAATAAGAGGAAAGTAGATGATGATTTGAGAGAATATGACGTACGCGAGGGTTGGAATTAATTCAAGAAGTATTGAATGACGATATCGTTCATAATTCCAAAAGTTTCAAAGATTTTGAGGCTTTTAAAATGGCTGTGGGAAGGGAAAACCACTGGGTATTTTATTGTGCCAGCTGTGGGTATTTTTGGGAGCTTTTTTTGTATTTTTGGGTATTTCAAGAGTATATTATAGTAAAAAGTAACGGTTTCCCGTAATTTTCGCGATCACGTATGCACATTTCACCTCGATATGACCCTGGCGTAACACTTGAAGCCAGTAAGATCATCAGGTTCATGTGAAAAATAGTTAAGTTTAATAATCAAACAAGGAAAAATTCAATTGGTCTTCATTCCGACTCGGAGTTTAACTCAGAAGAGGTCAGCGGCTAGATTGTTTTTGACAATTCCACAAGCATAACATTTTTCTTCAGAATAAAGCTTAGTAGAAAATAATACAGCTAATAAATCAGGCACTTTGACTATTATCATAGAAAATGAAAAATACTATGCTGTGTTGTATGAGTAAATCGGGTATGTGGGTAGAATAATAAGTACGCCGGGGAATTTAAACGCAAAATTAAATTTCTAAAACGTTATAAGTTTATAGTAAAAGTTTATTTTAATGATTTTAGCGCATTCAAATAGAAACTTGTTTTTGAAAAAGTTTTTCTACTTTTAACTTATTACTGTACTACATTCCAACAGAACGAGCAGGTCAAGCTTCTAGCCCATCTTGTAGCTCTCAAAGTACACGACCATAGAGCATCCATTGTGTTCTAAATTAGAACGTACTGCGGACGCTCTTCTAAGTTCCAGATACGAGCAGCCAGCAAAGTTGTAATGCTGCCCGTAACAGCGCAGCTTAACAAGTTAATGCCGCCGTTTCGGCGTATGCTTCAGACGGTGTTTCACTGTTCATTACAGGTGAATTGCTGCTCGCCCGCGGTACTTTCGATTCCAACATGACGTGCCTCCGCATAATGCATGGAATGAATGTTGGAGATCGATAGTTGAAGACCCAGAAATACGAGGATCACTTCTGAAGGTTTTGCAAATGATAAGTAAGTCATTATAAATAGCAGGAATGTATGCCTTTATGTGTCTTAATAAAGGGCAGGTAATGAATAGTGCAACACACCCCATGAGTTGGGACATTGATTCTATCAACGGTGCCTATGCATGCGTCTTATAACCTTTCATAGTAGTTCGTAGGTACTAAGATTTTAATTTTTTTGCCAGTCAGACTCTCGAAAACCAGCCTTCCTCTGAATTATGAACTGTGGGCGCTGTTCGTATATCGGTGATCCTTGTATAACTGTGATTTTTACTCAATTTTTTTTTAAATCGAAAATGCTGTAGAACGTGTGTTCTGGGTGCTATTGATCTTATATTATGCTCAAAATTAGGCCTGCAACGTAGTTCTACTACAACTTCAATAGAAAAGGAACTAGAACAAAAATTAGAAATTTCACCGCCACGGTACTGACATCAAAATGAAGTATTCAAAATATTTGCCTAAATATCTTTAAATTATTGAAATGAAATAAATATTAAATTATAGGACTTTGATAATCATACAGAGACATTTACGGTATTTCCTTTCTTGAATTTTACAATCTGTTTAACATTAGTTAAATATTGAAATTGAAATTTTTTATAATACTAGAACATTTGAAAATGATAACAAATTGAAACATCAAGGAAATATTTATTTAAATATTATTTGTCATGTTTACCATGGTACTGACATCCACGGTACTGACATTTGAATGTATAATTAACCTAACTTAATTTCTTACACGTAATTAAAATTATTGTCCAAGTAATTTCGATCTCACACGTAAAACTAAATAATCATTCAGTATAATTGTATGTAATTGTATGACATACCTTTTTAAAAATAAAACAAATTATTTCTGTCATAACATAGAATCTAAAAAGACACACACAGCTTTGAATTGTACACAAATAGTCCTTCCTCAAAATGACAGCGGAGCGAGCGAACGGAAATAAATAAAAGATGGCGCTTGGGCGGCAAATATTTTAAATTAGAAAATTGAATAAAATTCTAGGATATAAACCAATGACTATTATTTCTTTCTACCAATCAATATTGGGGTATAATTGCAGCATAAGTTGATGAAATATACAATAGATTTTAGTTATAGATCTTTGGATTATAAGACGACTCTTTATCGAAATTTATACATTTAGTTTGAAAAACCAAAATCAGACATGCCACGGTACTGACATTTTGGGTATTTTTCTGTAAGTTAAAAAAGTAAAATTTCTGAATCTCAAGGACCTTCAAATACAGCCATCCGGACAACTTAGGGAGCTAAAGCCGCAATAAAGTACTAGACTAATCTGGCCCACTGTAAAACATCAATAGAATATTGTTAGACAAAACCCAACATTATTAATAAAAAAAGATGGCTCCATCCAGTCAGATGAATTTAGAATGATCGAACCAACGCAACGAAGGGTCTACACACGTCTATATTTGTTGGTTTAATTGAATATTCTGGGTCAGTTTCACGATGGTTTGGTGACGCGTACACCATGCTTGGTGTACAAGAGGCGACATCTCCATGACGAGTGGATTAAAAATATGGAGATCTATAGTGTTCGAATGATGTCTGTATCACGAAAAACCATATATCTCAATTCTGTCGGGTTATCGCTCTATCAGTCTATCGGCGTATTGAACTAATGCTATTCTTGTCATATCCTATTCTCGGTACCTGAATTATAAATTTTTATGAATAGGATAAGGGGCTGTGTCTATAGTAGTTGCAGTTGTTCATATTCCTGAAAATGATGCATGAACGGAGTAATGAGCAAAAAAATATAAAATTATAAGAGCATCCTTCTTCGAGTTTTTACTGTTACACGGTATCAAACATGCTAACGAACTGGCAAACCAACTTACAGAATTACAGACATACAGACATACAGCCATACATCCATGCTGACATATAAACATACAGGCATACAGACATGTCAACATACCGACATACCGACATACAGACATACAGACATACAGACATACAGACATACAGACATACAGACATACAGACATACAGACATACAGACATACAGACATACAGACATACAGACATACAGACAAACAGACATACAGATATACAGACATACAGACATACAGACATACAGACATACAGACATACAGACATACAGACATACAGACATACAGACATACAGACATACAGACATACAGACATACAGACATACAGACATACAGACATACAAACATACAGACATACAGACATACAGACATACAGACATACAGACATACAGACATACAGACATACAGACATACAGACATACAGACATACAGACATACAGACATACAGACATACAGACATACAGACATACAGACATACAGACATACAGACATACAGACATACAGACATACAGACATACAGACATACAGACATACAGACATACAGACATACAGACATACAGACATACAGACATACAGACATACAGACATACAGACATACAGACATACAGACATACAGACATACAGACATACAGACATACAGACATACAGACATACAGACATACAGACATACAGACATACAGACATACAGGCATACAGACATACAGACATACAGATATATATAATAAGACAATCAAAAAACGCAATGAATCGAATTAAAAAATGTGCGTCAGTACAATACTGCTATCGCTCACATGTGGGAAATAAAATGGATTCATAATAATCCTTAGAAAATACTGATTCAATCTATTTGTATCCAGACTCTCGTATACTAAGCGACCCGTCAATCAAAAGCCATATGCGTAGATGTTTGTCACGTACAGTGAGCGATGACAAACGCCACTTTCACGGTTAGTTAACTACTGTTGTGATAACTAATGGAAATACATGGTCCAGGACACCCTATTTGGTCGACCTCCGTGCGCTGTCATGTGGAATTTATTTCATAGTTTGTAACTACGAGTACATCCACTTCCGATAAAGTCGAACAAATCTCTTCATAAATGATCGGTTTTTATATGTATTTCGCGGTATCATGTGAGTATAAGGTCAATCCTATGCTCTCCATGTACAGAAAGACCATATTAGTATGCCTTGAAAAAGTCTTGATGGGTTTGGGTTTCAGACCTGTACATCAGTTTGATCCAAAACTTAAAGATCATCAATAAGCCCAAACAGCAAAGTTCATAGCATGTGTGGAGTATAGGAAATCAACTATATTATGTGGCTTTATTTAACGTCCAAGGTGAATGAAAGAGACAACCACAACATAAGATTCTGAGATACATTAAACTGCTAGTACTGTTTATTCTCAAGAATAATGGTTTCTGTGACTGGAAATGTTAACGGTTTCAATTTAATACAGCGTAGCAGGCAACGAAGTCTCTTCCTTAAGTGTGTTACAAAGCGGTGGAGGGAAGCACAAAATAGGATAATTCAGAACAGTCCTTCACGGAATGAGAAACTTGACCCAGTTTAATCAATAGGCTGAATAAATAGATTACCTCCCACAGCCTTACTAAAATTAACCTGACGCATAATGAAATCAATCCTGTAATGTCTGCCGCCAGCTGCTGGTATCTACCCATTTCCTACAAAGCAGACACAACAGCCCCAGGGTAGAATTTTGTCATCAAAGGAACGTAAATGCTTTATTCTTAACAATGGACTAAACATTAACTCGAAGCATAGGCGTTCGGATTTTTTTTTTACATCAAAGGAAGCTTCTATTCACGGCGTCGCGTCATGTATTATGCGATTTTGATCTCTACATACTATGAGGATATAGAGTTCACAATCCTCCTCTTTCACTTTTGGAACCATTGGAATGGAATGGTTTTTTGAAATTTCAAGTTCTTGTAGAAAAACGAGTCATCAATATTTTATGTTCTAAATTGACTGATCTTTTTTAGCTGATTAACTTAATGAAAATACATTGGAAAATAACAGCCAATTTCATTTAATAATTAAAGCATCAGTAATAACAACGATAAAAAATAAGTATAATGTTCAGAAATTTATAAAGGTGCTCAAAATGACCACCTTGTATGTCTTGGTGGAGGAACATAATGCTGAAGATTTTTTCTCCCACAATATGGAGCATTTTTGAAAGTATTTTGGCAGAAACACCACAAATACGCTAACGAAGTTGAGGAATCTAAATTGGTCTTCTACACTTGGTGTTTGATGTAACCTCTAGGAAACGAGTCAAGGTGTGTAAGATTGGGTGATACAGGTGGTCACTCAGCTGCACCTCGATCACCAATCCATCGCCCTGGTTAAGTATCGTCTTTAGAACAATGTGTATCACCATCTTGTACACTCCTATTTTAACTGCATGATGGAAGAGATTCGCCAAGTAAGGGCATGACTTATCTACAAAATTATTCATTTGAGTAGTGATAACATTTTGTTACATTCAAGTTGTTATGTAAAAATTTTCGATCTATGAAATGACTACCATAACTGCCAACCTACACGTTTATTTTTAGAACATATTCTGTATGTCTTCCTCTAAAACATGAAGGTTTTGATAATATGTCGACAGTTTTACATTGTAAAATTTCCATTTAGAAAGACCTTCGTTATTGATACCAGTATGAGGCAAATAGTCAGGATTGACCATAATTATTTCATTACGTCAAATAATTCAATTCTACTCTCAGGATCACTTTCTACCAACATGTATTACCTCCGCAGACTGCAAAAAACAAGACAACAAACACAAACATTAAAAATCGGAAAGAAAACTGTATTCCGTTTCATTGAATGTCTTCTAATTCGAATCATCACATTGCATTGAAGTATAAAAGCCAAACAGAATATCCGCACAAGAAGCTTGCCTTATGTGAGTTTTTCTCATGTTTATTTCCTAGTCAATATATACGTTTTCATCTGAGATCCTTGCCCTTACTGTATTTTGAGACGATTAGCTTATGAATAATATTTATATTTTATTTCAGAGCTTTGTTACGCCCCTGAATGGCACCGTGAGCGAATGAGGAGAAATTTGTGGCAGAGAGACGCGTCGAAAGCATTTAGAGTTGGGTGCTATACGAAAGGAAAATTGAGCTTTGAGTAGGCAGCAATTCGAGAATTATCTGGGGAGTCTCCTTTTGCCAGAAGCGTAATTGGTGTTGTATGCCAGGTTTCTGTTCTCTAGTAAACCTCGGAAACATACTCTGCTGCAATGTGCCTTTGAAACTTACGCGTGAATGATCTTCGTACTTGATTAGGTTTAGCTTAAATGTTCGTTGATAGAGCGTACTGTGAGCTGTTGTCCTGCTGGTGGAGTATCTGGAAGTAATTTTATACAATAGTCTAGGTGCCCTTCGCCAATTCCACGTGTATGATAGTGAAATTATTCTCATGGTTCAAATCAGGGGGTGAAACGTCTTTTGAGCAACCGAGGTCTGATTTTCCGGGCAAGATTGAGGAAACTGCCTTATCGGCATCGATTCACGTGGATCTTTCCATTCTCTGTAATTACAAAATGACATTTGTCTTGGCTCCACCTTTGTCGGGTGCTGATGCTTCCGATGACACAGGCTGAATATATACATAAAATTCATTCCGAGGATAATTGTAAACTGATATCATATTATCTCGTTATTCCATACAATTATGTATAAGATAGCGTTTTTTTATTGAACCTTCGTCGGAAACTAATGCTTTCGAAGATATTTCCTTAATCATTGTGTGAGTGAGATTGTGAAGCATGAAAACGGTCTATATGAGTCAACAAGTGCTATGAATTGAATAAAATTCATCTCGAGGGTATGTAGAAAATTAGCAAACTCCTCTAGAATAGGAATTGCAGGTAGAAATTATTCTTACATGCATATTTTGTAATCAGTGCTAATCCAGCCAGCATAATAATTGCAGCCTTTTAAAATATGTGGGTTTTAAAAGAGTTTTATGGACTCTATATTTGATTGTCGTGTTTGCGAACGCAATTATATAAAGCACGCAGAGAACCCAGCACCAAATCCTCATATCTAGGGCTTAGGTTAAAATGTAGTGATTTGAATTCTATTTGTCCACAGTTCCTAGCATATCTGCAGAAGTTGATCAAATGAAGTGAATAATTTCTATATCTTCACAGATTTTGAACATTACAATAGTTTGAAAATTATTTATATTTTGCAGAGAAGTGCCTACCATGAATTTAGAAGAAGGTATTGTGATCACTACATATCATGATCCATATATTAGGCTTGTTTTTGAATGAAAATATAATTTTGCTAAATATTGAGTATGACTTGGTGGAGGTCCATTTTGGATACGTTTCTTGATACATATTTTATGGAGTGGTATCTGGAATGGAACCTTGTTGGTTCTTCATTCGAAATCAGTTCGATAATAGATATCTGAATAGTATGCTGCAAAATTCAAACTAGACTGGAGAGCCCATAATTTATGGTTGGTAAAGTACTGCCGAGATTCCCATGAATTCTAAAGAATAATTATTTCTGTATGAGGTAAGGTATGCTTAAGGGCGCAAAATTGGAGCAATTAACTCCATCATCAAGATACCATATGAACAAAAATATTAGATCAACTTAATAAATGGCCACAACTACGCCCCAGTTATGCGTGGGAAGCGAAAGCTTTTCGTTATAATCGCATGCACGTTAATTATGTTTCAAATATCAGGTAGCTTTAGACCTACATTATAATTAAATATTAAACTATGGCTATATAATGTATTATTATTTCGAATAATATAACCATTTTAGATCTGTAAATACAGATTTGTATTGAACTATGGCCTATGAAATGAAATATTTTTTGGTGATTGAACGTGATTAATGGAAAGGGCAATATTGGCAATATTGAAACAAGAAACGATACCGGTCCTGTATTCAAATCCGGATACGGATAGGTCCACATCCGGTTCTTTTGTTTAGGGATCCCCGATCCGTCGAAAAACGAATTCGGATCCGTACACTATTAATAGATAGATGCTGCCTGCTTTTGCCAGGCTGTCACGTATACTATAGCACTCCAGCTAGTCCTGCTTCTGTTTCAACAACTGCAAATACTGCACATCCTACCTGAATAAGGATGATAAATAATTACAAAATTGATAAATAGCGTCAAGCATTTGAAGTAATTTTTGCAATTTTTGAAATATTAAAATAATAAAAAATTAAGGTCTTCCTGTAGAAAATTGCGAGGTAAGCTCTTTTTATTTAATTCCCAGGTTTAGAAAGCATATGCATTAATATTTAGGGAACGAATATTTGAGATCGTTGCAATAAGTTGTTCACAGGGATTGTAGTCAAGAATTAACATACTGGACTGATTACAAGATTATGTATACACAACAGACATAATAAATTAAAATTTCTGATTCAGACATTTTTTTCGGAAATAAATTTTTGATGCAAAATGTGCAGAAATGTCTGTCCGTTCACTGCAAATTTGAAGATGAATGCCTATGCACTTGAAAGCTAGGAATCAAATAAAAAGTCTTTACTTCTTGATTTTGTTTGCCGTTTCCCAATTATAGTTGCTTATAGTCTATGTAATTCGCATCCCATTTTCCATTTTTTGCGATCATAATAGTTTTGGTCGCGGAAGCATCTGTTCGCCATTGCCTCATCCAGATAATTTCTCCAGCAGCATTTTGGTCTTCTTATTTTTCTTGTGTGACTCTGTGTGTGTGTCAGGGGTACATTCCCATATACTCCGACATTCATACAACACAAAAGCTTTTTCCACTCACCTCGGATCCATCCGGACAAAGTCCTGCATGCTGAGCTTGGGTACCGACTGCACCGCTCCCTGTCCCCCGCCGACGCTCCCCATGCCGCCGCCCTTGCTGGAAGCCTGTTTGGCCAGCGCCGGCTTCCGCTTCACGTTGAACGGTCGATGCGGGTTGGTGCATTGGGCCAGCAGCAGCAGACGGTCCTGGAAGTGCATCTCGTCGCGACTCATCCTTCACGGAGCTGTCGGAGGGAGTGGGCGGGGCCAGGGAGCTTTTTGTGGTTAGCAGGCTATGGTGGGGGTGGACTTATTGGTCGTGGAACACATCTGAAATGATAAGAGCTTTTTAGAACAGGATATACAATTTTTTGTTCAAAGTAGTTACAACGGCCGATCAATAAGTACCGGTGTTTGCAGATGGGTGTAAATCCTGAAGGAGGTTGTGTACTGCCTTCTTTCGTAAGGCAGCATACTTACTAAGCCTAGTTGCAATCTTATACCTCAGAAATCAAGTGTCAATCAAACCTACAGATTTTATCGTATGTATCTGCTCTAGACGAGGCAAAGGTGGTACCATTGGTCAGATAAGTCATGACCACGATCTTGTTGAGGTAAAAAAGGAATTCCGTTTATGGTAATAAAGTGATTACCACGCTGATTCGATAAGAAATTGTAGAAGATATAGGTAACATAAAATTGCTGTTTCACTACGAAAATATACCAGTATATTTATCCTAAATTGTGATGGCCAAAGTGTAAAAACTATAATACAAATTGCTGCCACACACACCGTATTCGCCCGACCTGAATTGCTGTGACTTTTTTTTGTTCCAATATGAAGACATGACTCGCAAGAAAAAAATACTTTAACCGAGAAGGTGATTACCGAGAGTGCATATTTTGCATAGCTTGAAAAATCACATTTTATGTATGAAACAATAAAAAACATTCGGTGTATCGGATAAAAAGGTGAAGTATTGGACCCGACTTTTGAGAACTCCAAAAAAGTTTTCAAAAACTATACCAGCATTATCTCATACGACCCCACAGCATTTCGCTCCACAAATTTAATCAAAATCTATGCAGAGGTTAACTCAGATTAAGCGGTAGTCTAACCGCCAATATATACAGGTCTATAGAGACCGACGGAAATGGCTAGCATAGATTTCCATGATAATCATCATCATCCACCAGCGATCCTCATCTACTGCCGGATATAAGCCTCCTCTAGTGCAAACCGTTGGTCTCTATCATTGGCCTTTTTTATCCAGTTTCCTACCATTCTCCTTATATCATCACTCCATTTTGTTGGTGGTCTGCTTCTACTTCTCTTATCCCTTCTAGGTCTCCATTCCATCATTCTTTACCTCCATCTGTTATCGGCTATTCGGGCAAAATAACCTACCCACATCCACTTTTCTTGAGTTATAACTTTGATAATGTCTTTGATCTTAGATATTCTTCTAATTATTTCATTTGGGTAATTCTTTCCCTTCTAGTAATTCCTGGCACTGCCCTTTCCACAGCACGTTGCGCCACTAACAACTTTCATGCTATCCGTTTTGTGAGGGTAAACATCTCCTCCCCATATGTCATCACAAATATGCTCTTAGAGTATTACTCAACTTACCAAAGGCTACCCACCCTAGTTGTATTCGACGATTTATCTCACGCGTTTTGTCATATCCTCCTATTCTCACCTCATGACCTAGATATTTATATTCATATGCTTGGCCTATCTAACGGCCATCGGCATTTATGTTATGGTTTGCCACCAAAATGAAGTTGTCGTAATTTTTGTTCTATCGAGATTTATTTCTAAGCCAATATCTCTTGGTACTCTTTTCAGATTTGTGACCATATGTCAGGATCTCCGATATTATCCGTATTTATGACAATATCGTCGGGGAAACAAAGGTGGTTTAAATTATTGCCATCTATATTATATATTTCTCTCCCCAGTTTAATTAAAAAAGATTTCCGTGATATAGATGCCATAAAATGTCTGAATATATATTAAAAATGTCAAATATACATTGGTAGTTTTTTAATAGATGTGCTGCTGTTACTGACACATTCACAGATAATGTCTCCCAAGTGAAAATATCTGTAGAATAATTACACTATGCTCCTAATGTGCCAAGCTTTCCGTAAATAATAATGTATTTACTGGTAGATGCATCAAATAAAATGAGACTCCAGACTAGAGCAATTTCTGCGGCTTCGTATAAAGTGCGCTATCTTAACGATGCGCTGCTTGAAAAATGCTTCAATTTGCATAATAATGTCAGCCAAGAAGATAAATTCAATTTTCCAACATTAAGCATTCTGTTTCGTTCGAAAAGATCTCGGTTTTTCTTGGTTCCGTTTCAGTTCACCTCATCTCAATAGTGGCTTCAAGAATTCAGGTGGGAAAAGGCACTCTATTGTTTGTCTTCCTTTGTGGCGAAAAACTGGATTTCATGTCATTCAAGTGTAATTCTTCCACTGGGACTTTTTTGTTTGAATATAAGCAGAATGAAGCAATGTAGGGATTTGAATATGAACTTTCTCTAGCAAATGGAAACGCACTTTTTATTTTCTATTAATTTGAGAGTATGATATGCTTCAATAATAATAGACTGGAACAAGGATATTATTGGGAAAAGCTAACACACTTCTGACAGTGGTAATATTTCTCTTCTGCTTCTTAACTGTTTTCCAAAAAGGTGCATTTTCTAGTAGAATTTTCTCAGTATTGTTTGAAGATAGCCTAGAGAGGGTAGGTAGTCTCGGCAGACTAGTTGAAACAGAAGATTCTGGGAATATTGGGAATGCTGCCACAAAGCTAGACGAGATTGTTTAGGCCAACATATCAAAGTAAACTTTTTGTTCAAAGTTCAAGCTTTCGCCAATGTTTATAAGCTTCATCAGGTACACTACAAAAAAGTAATCAATGCCTCTCACGAAGGTCTATCACGCTCCAAGAGTGCTGCGAAAAGACAAACGTCTTCTTACATTGGCGCTGAATCATTTTAAATTGCTTTAGAATAAACTCCCCGGCAACCTATTGTACAAATCTGAGGTTATCCAAAAGTGTGACGTTTGGAAGCAGCTCGTTCGAGGTGAAGTACGACCTGGTGAATATGTGCCCGTATGGCCCATCTAGAACGCGATTTATTGATGACATTAGGCGTAATTAAGCTAAAAAAGCTGGGACAACATTTACCATAATAGGATCTAAAGACTATATAAGACAGATCAGCCACTTTTCTTCGACGTATGGGGAATCTAAGGTCAGGCGCGTCCACTAGACGTATGGTTCTTTTTTAGTTTGAGTCCAGAAGCTTCGAAGCGCATTCCGATAGATGCGAGAGTTGTGTAAGCATTATAGAATAATAGTAGCTGTCCCAGCTTCTAGTAGGCAATTATTGTTGATGTAAATAGCCAGAAGCTTGATGGAAGATAGCTTGAGTATTGGGCAGAATACCATGTGATTCTCTTGTTAGGGTTGTAATCTGAGCTTTCTGTATTCTATTTGTGGATTCTCATACGACAATTGTTTCAATGTAGTCGTTGATCTAGATAACATGTTGCTCCCGCCGAGTTTAGGTTCTTCGGAATGGTTCTGGTCTTCCTGGTTTCGTCTAGATGTCATTTTAAACAGTTTGTTGATATACAGCAAAAGGAGCGTTGGGAAAAGAACATATCCCTTGCGAATTCCAGCATAATTAGTGAATATTCCAGAAACATGTCTATCAACCACCACAAATAAGGATCGGTTTTCGAGAAAACCATCCAACCATCTACACAGGCCTTCTGGTAGCTTATAGTCAGTAGCTAGAAGAGAAGTCAGCCACCCCACACCCTATCGAATGCTTCCGATATATCAAATGCGACGACTCAAGATTCTTCGTGAAGTTTAATTGCTTAACCTTTTATATATATATATATATATATATATATATATATATATATATATATAAATACGGAAGCCATAGAGGAGACCATTAACGATGATGGTTTTGTCTAGGTGCAGGGGGTGCATTGTGGAAGGACAGCAATTTTACAGGAAAGTAATATTATTACAGAATGTGGGATATATAAATATAACGTTACGAGTATTGATCAGAGAGCTAATGCGTCAATAGATTATTTGCAAGTGGCTGAGTCCTCTTGCTCATCTATTTTTATTTTAGTTTTTTGTCGTGTCTTCCAGCCATTGAGCCAATCGATGCTACTATATGTGTGCCCCCTATAATCATGTGGAAGTTATTGAAAATGCTGGTGCGTGTCTCACACAACATTCTCGTACATGCTGCTGGGCAAAATCTTCAAGATATGACTTTAGATGTCAACGTCATTTTTTTATAAACTAACTGCAACGTACATTACTCTAAAAGAATTGGTATGTCAAATACCTCAAAACATGGTTTGATGATCTCCACTATACGTATGATGACTTGCTAAACACACGCATGTTTCGTCTTTAGCCTAGACTCGCCCGTATATCCTAGTGGTATAACTGTAGAAAGCATTTAGAAGTATATGCATCAAGATGGTTACATTCGTCTCCAAGTAACGCTACTCATTGGCATCTTCAATATGTTGATAGGATCCCCTCAATTTACTCTAAAAATATGAGTGATTGGAATTGATTAGGTTCAGATTGTTTACATTTGCTGGAGTTGCATAATAGCAGCACTGCTACCAGCCCTCTTCCCTTAATTAGAGAGTTTTTCATATTGTGTTCTGCTTCAGGATTTGTATTATCAAATATTTATTAGTTCTCGTCAGGAACTGAATGATTCACTCCCGAAGATTATCAGGTATCCACGACAAACGAAAAACAATGTAACTACAAAAACACGCCTATAGTAGGTTTATCCACATACTTGAACTAAAATCATCCAAACAATACCGAACTTGTATGAATGGAATGAATAGGAATAGAAGACCAAGTACGTGCGTCAACATAACTCAATAGTTGGCCATGCATTATGATAATGTGACCAGGTGAAGCTGTACAGGTCATCATTCAATTCGAAACTTCGAGTTGTGAAAAGCTTTATTCGCAGCACTTTATGCGAATGCTTTAGGAATCAGATTATGATAGAGAACAACAGAATTATAGAATCTAAGGTGAATATTTCAATTTTATCAGAAATACTCAACTTAGGCAGGACATAAAGAGTTCCTATATAGTATGTTCGAAAAAATATTAGTTCTGCATTTGCCTTTCCTTAATTGTGAACAACTTGTGAACATTTTTCATTATCAACTTATAATTCAATTATAAAATAACTAAAAAGGCATATATGGAGTATTGCTTATTGCATGTAGTTAACAAATATTTGGGTATTTGAAAGCTAGTTTTTTAGGCTGAGTTGTGCATGTCAATCCGCACCGCTTTTTCAATTTTCACTGAAGAAACTTTCATGCTTTACAACTTCGGTCCTATATATTCATGTCGTATAACTCATATTTTTAGGACAAATAGCAAAAACCAGCTTTTCTCGCTTTTTTCTATAAACATTGTGCATATAGCAAGAAAAACAAATGACACCTTCATACAATTGTTATTTACCGCATTATTCTCAAGCTATAAAAACAATTACATAACAGGCTGCTGCCATATCTATGCTCAAATTCTGAATCAGACCCTTTTCATTGTTTTAACAAAAGCAGCGTTATCTGTGGAAAAAAGATGACGCCAATTAGCTCCTACAGCAATTTCATAACAAAAAGTCTATCTATGACCTTGCATTTCCTACCTCTTCATTTTCTCCGGCTAAAATTAGCATGAAAACTTTCCCAGGTTCAGATAAAGAGGTTGCAGATATGGATTTCCAGTGAGGCGAAAAAAGCTCGCCAAACTTCCAAGAAAGTTTTTAGCATCATCTACAAAACTCATTAGATCAGCGCGTCAAAGGCGGAAAGTAATTATGGAGTATTAAATATTTTTAAAAGCAGCATTAGCAGTTTACTTCGTCAAGGTTGTATGAGAGGTCGACTTAAGTCATAAATACACACAATATTCACAGTCAATATATTGATTAGAACTAAACGATTGGTGACGGATTGGTGGTTTTTGGATGAAAACGTTCAGATGAAAGATCTTTAGCGCAATTGAGGAGAGTTAATGATTACCTTTATTTTCGAAATTGGCAGCATTTTCAAGGTTTTTTCAAGGTCAACCATGTTTTTTAATAGAAACATCTATGTTTTATAGCAGAATCACACCCTACAAGAAAAATGAATATCTTATGTTCAAAAGATTTTGAAATCCGATTACAACTTAAGTAGATGAAAAATACAATATTTATTCTCTTTATAAGTTTTTCAATAATTACATGATTTGTCAGAAACGCTTCTCTTTTCACGAAAGCATAAACAACGTAATTACCATATGCGAAGCCATCAGAACAAGTGTTCAAAATTATGCCCGCCAACTTCAAAACACTCATAAATCCATTTTATAAAGCTTTTATGATACCCAAGGAGAGTTTCTTTATTGATTGCTCTACAAACATATCTTATGCGTTACAATATATTTGCTAATGTAGTTGGAGCTTCTGGAATAAATAAGTTCTTTTAGATGCCCCAATAAAAGGAGATCGATAGGGGTTAAATCTGGTGACCTAGCAGGCCACGTAACGGGACCACCTCATCCGATCAATCAATCAGGGTATTCCCAATCCTGCATTTCCCGGAAGCAATCATGTTAAGATCACATACTTGCCCTTTCTTGAAGTGGTATGCCGTCCATTAGCTCTGGTAGATGGTATTGTAGAAAGTCTCGATATTTTTGCCTGTCCAATGTTCCTTCAATTTAATATGAACCCATCAACCTGTCATCAATAAATCTGCACCATATATTCACCAGCGAAGGGCTCTGATGTTCCACTTTCATGTTCCCATTGAAAAAACCTTTATTGGACCTGAAAGAAACCTTGAAAACGCTGTCAATGTCAAAAATGAAAGTCATCATTAACTCTCTCCCTCATTGTACCCAAAAACTTTCACCCGAACGTTTTAAAAAAAACTCACTGTTTTCGGATTATACGGCTGTCTCCAGTTAAATGGACGGACCACCTGGTATTTACTTTCTGTCATGTATGTGAAATCACTCGCATAATAAATATATTGTCCTCCTTTTGCTCTCATCCATTAAATTTGGAACAATATTAAAAATATGCTCTCTATGCTTTCACGGACAAAATCAAACTAAGAGCAGGGCTTGAAAGAGCAATAAAAATCAGATCATGCTAGGTATAACAATGATCAACTATTCATGCAAATTTTTGTTTTGTAGTCATAAACCTACTCGTGCAACTTCACTCTTACTATATAACTTTGTAGTTTTATCACTTCACTTCAATAGCACCGATTTGGTTCAACTGTGTTAGGTACTATCCATAAGGTATTTATCATTCTGCTTGGCGATATCGCCATAGCTGAAGCGCAAAAATCTACCTAGAATGCAGAGAATAGTGAGTTCGATACCCACTAGCGACGAATCTGTTATACCCGAACATGAGCTTTTTGCCAAACAAAAACCGCATAGTGATAATTTCATTGGATTATAAGTCCTACAATCTATTTTATAAGGTACACAGATACTTTAATTAACACTGATATAAGATGCACGTGTACTTCTAGAAAATGAATTAAGGAAATATCCGTCGTGTTATCTCCGCTGCGAAAATTCCTCTGTACTAATTCTTGCCTTGTATAATTAAAGTTATGATTGGACAAGGTCAACTCTAATTAGAGTTTGTTATACAAAATATTAATTTAATCTCGCTGGTGTGTTGTGACCTGAATAACACAGAGCACATGAAATGCATGTGGGTACTTTGCGTGAAATAAACTATTTTTTGAAATATTTACATTAAAATAACTTGCATGTGTAAATAGAACATTAATTAAAAACATTATTCAACTGCATCCTGATATTTAAACTCATTATAACTATTCAGATCAATGATGACATTAAGAGAACTATGGAATGGCGGTATACAAACGGAGTTCAGTTTAACGTGCAGAAGACTCAGACAACAACCCTGACAAATAAATCAAATGCTGGTCTTCCAGCCGGGGAGAGGAGGGAAACCCAATACTTCTGCTTCTAGGGATTAACATCATCAACATGTCATGGCACGATCATGTTGCTGGTCTCGCAAGGTCGGCATCCTAGAAGCTGGGGATCCTCTTTCACTCCAGGAAATTATATTCTCCGAAATAGCTACTGCTACTATTCAAGGTCCAGATCCGACCATTGGTGGAGTATTGCTCACATGTATGGGGATGCGGCCCAAACGGAGTTCAGTTTAACGTGCAGAAGACTCAGACAACAACCCTGACAATCATGTTGCTGGTCTCGCAAGGTCGGCGTCGTAGAAGCTGGGGATCCTCTTTCACTCCAGGAAATCATATTCTCCAAAATAGCTACTGCTACTATTCAAGGTCCAGATCCGACCATTGGTGGAGTATTGCTCACATGTATGGGGATGCGGCCCAAACGGAGTTCAGTTTAACGTGCAGAAGACTCAGACAACAACCCTGACAATCATGTTGCTGGTCTCGCAAGGTCGGCGTCCTAGAAGCTGGGGATCCTCTTTCACTCCAGGAAATTATATTCTCCAAAATAGCTACTGCTACTATTCAAGGTCCAGATCCGACCATTGGTGGAGTATTGCTCGCATGTATGGGGATGCGCCCCTAAGCACTCCCTGAAGCTTCTGGACACAATCCAGAAGCGAGCAATACAACTAGTGGATGCGCCCTGACCCCACAAATGACCTCCACAGTCTGCAATATCGAAGAAAGATTGCTGATATGTCTCTATTCCAGAGATATAATCATGGTAGATGTCCGACCGAGCTGTCTCGCATAATAACTCAAAGAGTCGTCAGTAGAGCAAACACAACAGGAGCTCATCGGACATTCCCACCAGGTCTTGCTTACAATACCTCGAACCAGTCTGTTCCAAAACTCGTTCTTCTGGAGAACCTCGGCGTTGTGGAATGGGCTACTTTTTCTCGACGATTACAATCTACAGCGTTTTAAGGTCATCGTGAATAGACATTTATCCTCGCGCAGTGCTTATGAAGCGCGATAGGCTATCTGCCTTGGCGTTATCTATCAAAAAAGTTATATTTTATAGGAAAACACTTACGAAGGCAGAAGGATCAAAGCACACCAGAAGCACTGAGGGAATATAAATGATTATTCTCATTGACTTTAAAACGACTATCGGGGAATAAATTCCCCGGCAGTTCGTTCCACAACTCAGAAATCCTCCAAGAGGTTAGTTTGAGGTGTCGGAAGTGAAACCTGGTGATTGTGTAGCCGTGGGACTTTCCTAGGATTTGTGATGATGGCTTTTGATATTAGTTATAATTATTATGCGGGTCGGGTGGTTAGCATGGTATGTATTATCTATAAAATAGATACAGATCAGGCGCTTTTTCTCGACGTTCCAGGCTGTGGAGGATACTTGCGATAACCAGTCGCGCCAACTAGAAGTATTGATATTTTCTAGATTGAGCTTTAAAGCTTCAGGGAGCAATTTGGAGCGCATACCCAGAAGAAGCGAGGAGTGTTCCAGTGATAGTATGATATGAGCCTCATAAAGTAGTAGTAGTTGTTGTGGTAAATATTAGTTTCTCCAGCGGAAGAGAACCGTCGGCAGATCGTGCTGGAAAACCTTATTGTTGGTATCAACCCCCAGAAACCCCATGGAATATGGCTTGGATATTGGCTGGCAGACTAACGTGTGATATCCTTGTCAGATAAGACCCTGTGATAGTATTTTCTGAAGGAGGGATATTTCCGCACTCGTCTCAATTTGATGGAATCATGCCAGTTACTCCCGAATATAGTATCGGCCAATGGCACTAGATGCCTGATAAAGGATCAAGCTGTAGATGTTAGAAAATTAGGAAAAGGAATTTTCGCGGGTGATGAACATTCCATAGCGTACTTGACGTTCTGTCTGACCAGTTCGCAATGGCCCAACGGTAAAGCGCCTGCCTAGAATGCGTCTGGTTGTGGGTTCAATCCCCGCTGGCGACATTATCATTTTTCTAATTATTAGTTATCTTTGTCAGGATGGTTGCCTAGATATTCTGTACGTTGAACTTAACGCTATTTCTGGATCTTATTCAATAATATTCCGAAGTAGTTTTGGTTGTTCCAGATGTTGCTGCCATTAATGTACAGTATTAACCAGCACAGCTACTTCTACTCTACAAGGCTCAGATCAGACCTTCGCTGGAGTACTACTCGCATGTGTGGGGATGTGCCCCGGAGCATTCTAGATAGAATCCAGAATCGAGCAATACGTCCAGTTGATGCGCCAGGCCTTACAACAGTCCTCCATAGTCTGGAACATCGGAGAAAGGTGTCCGATTCTGCAGACACTATCGTGGTAAATGTTCAGCCGAGCTGTCTTGCATAATAACACCAAGTGTTGTGAGTACAGCATACACTAGAGGTGCGCAGCAGGCGCATTCTAACCAGGTCCAACACGTCGAACGTCGAACTCTTCCAAAAGTCGTTATTTAGGAGAACCTCGGCGTTGTGGAATGAGGTGCTGGAGAGTTTGTTGCAACGCTGCATCTCTATCAACATGTAGGATATAACCTACGGAGCTGTATACTGAGTTAGATATTATTTGCAACAATTCTTTGATATACAGCAAAAAGAGTTCTCAAGAAAGAATAGATCTCACTATACATTAGGATCATATCCATTTACTCGTACAACTACGAATAAAGATCGGTTCCTGAGGGAAGCTATGCAACTACTGACATAGACCTGGTCAGAGGTCCCATAAGCAAGGCCTTATCGAAAGCTTTCGATATAACAAATGCGTCGATTCTCCATTAAATTCAGTTCTAAAGCTTAACATATTTGGTTAGTGTTAACTTATGACGAATTTTCAGCAAATAATTCATCATACTATATTACACCAGCATGAGGGTGGTTCTTATATTGTATAATAAATTGTGCAAAACTTTCACCAATCATAATCCATTAAATCTGTGATGCCCTGCTTTATTTTAAACGCATCACAGCACTTTTCCATGCTTCACTAGCTCCGTATAGGAGATCATCTACGCAGTTGGAATATGATTTAAATACCAGCCAGAACTTCTCAACAGGCATTAGTCGATATACTGCGGTAGGCCTGTGATGGAGTATCTGTCGTTTCGCAAAAATGCTCGCTACATCTGAATATACCTCCTCCAGATAACTGTCATTCCAATTTGTAACTGTGAATATTGTATGATGGAGTAAATATTGAAAGGTATACATATGTATATATTACTCCGAGAGCAACTCTTTCCGAGATTATAAGTATATGAGTATGCCTCATCATCTACTTGCGCGAAAAATGTTCCTCTCTTAAGACCATTAGGAAAGTAGGTCTTAACTGATCTGTCGAAATTATATTGTGTAATACATTGCGCCACTGTGAATATATCAGTCATAAAAAATAGGTTAGGCAGAAGAGATAGAATAATATCTGGTGCGCGACATGATGCTAGATACGAAACGGATGCACAATCAACAATTAGTAAGAGGGCTGGTTTCTGAGACATCTAACTAACATCTTGCTCGGACTCATTGGAAGACGTGCTTACGTAGCTCGATTGGTAAAGTGTTTGTTCAGCAAGCCAAAGGTGAGTGGTTTGAATTCTCCATAAAGACCAGTTTTTCCGATTTCTGAAAGCGAAATTCTATATTGCCTCCATCTTGCGGATCAGAAGGATAATAACTATCAACTAGACACATGAATTGAGGATTCGAAATTGGTTTTTTATATTAATGATAATACTTACTTAGCTAGCTAATACGTAATCTGAGTGGCTATTGTAAACAGTTAATTAAACGATGCATAAAATATTAAAGTAGAAATGCTCCCCGAATATTCTATCTCAGTGACGGGGGAGTTTTCGTCACGTAGCAACATCCACATATAATGATATACATGCACATATTTTAACCTGTTGGTTTTCATCTATCTGTCAACTGCTATACTCGTTGCGTTCTGTATATATTCTGCAAAACTTTAATAACGATAAATGTAAATTGATCGTCGACTGAGACAGCAATGAATATATCAATCTCTATGATGCACTTGAAACGTGCTATACATGGAGATTATTCCATAAATTTTGCAGTGTCGCTGTATGGGACATGTCATTTTATATCGTTATCTCCACACATGCATATATGCACACGCCTAGGATTGGAGTAACGACATACATTACATACGGGGTGAAGGGTGCTAAGCTTGATCGGAAAGGCATAGAGCAACCGATTCTAGCTACTTCATCAGAATCTACGGTATTTCACCAATCTGGTAACTGGGAATGTGAGAGCATCTTATAAAATACAAAGCCCTTATGTACATGCTGTATTTTACATCAGATTTAGTCTAAGCCATGCGCGAAAATACAGGAGGGTAATTGGTATAGTTCTCCCCCTCCCCTCATGAACAAAGAAAAAACAAAATATATATTTGAATTTTCAGTAAAATAAATTCTTTGTTCCTTTCATCCCCTCTCCCTCCTCCTCTCCCTTGAACTGAGTGCTGAAGTCATTCTTGAACTAAACAGAGACAAATTGAGGATCTTAATGCTCTATTAAAGGGCGATTTTGAAATTTGAATCGAGAAATGCATCATAACTCGTGCTATTTGTCCCACAAGTTTTTGAATGTCGAATACGCTAGGTCTCCTGGCAAGGCGCTGTGCAACCTTGGTACTCGAAGGGACGGATCTGTGTAGTTTAAATATAATTCACACGCGCTAGGTGAAAAACAGAGCGTGGGGCGTCGTGGCTAACGATGTGCTGGGGAGATATGCACGCCTGAGTCAATCCGAGTACGTTATTGCGGAGTTCATCCCCTTGCCAGTGTAAAAGCATATCGTAATAAGGTGTATGTTGTTAACTGGTTCCTGACTATCATAAATGTAGTATATGCAAATTAAAAAGCAAAGTGTGGACATGCCAGTTGCCATTTGAGTGCAAAGAATCCTTCACCTGAGTAATAGCTTGCTCTTAAGTTTTTTAAATCCTAGTTATGATAAAGTATCCTGTTCAATTTTCATCCTTCATGTGCTCCAATAAACACTTGTAAACGATGTCTCTAACAATTCGATATTTGTGTAATGGATATTATGTATTCCATAAGCATTCTTACTCCCTCTACTGCATAACAAATAGAAAAGCCTTTTCATCTCCCCCGCAACGAGCCATCTTGGCATGAAAATTTTAAAAAAATATTGAAAATCCAGTAATCGTTGGTCACTTGCTATGTACTGGCAATGCGTCGTTCACGCAGATTCCGACATGACTAGCATGTTTTCTCATATCCATTTGACGAAATCTTGTTTTTTGCACACAAAAATCATTGTAGTCTACTGGCTAGCCATCTTCTTGAGAACTTCCTTACTAAATATATGTTCTCTATTATGCATCAGACCTGCTATAGACATGCATGTTTCGCCTTTAGCCTAGACTCATTAGTATAGCCTCCTGCCTGTCTAATTATAGAGATTAATTGGGGGGTATATACGTAACCCGGTTAAGGGTGTGATAGCAACATAGACACTCATCTCCAAGCGTCAGGAGTTGGGACCTTGACTTCGAAAGTTCCCAATGGGCAGCGCCATAGTGCGCGACGCTTGGAGATGAGTGTTGTTGTTGCTTTCTTACTGCCTGCGATCGTCACACATGCAAGTAACGAGCAATGTCTGCTTCGTTTGGTTGTAACAAGCATGTGTATTCTCGGAATTATTCTGTACTGATAATGAGTTGCTGTCTGTTTGTATTAAATTTCACCTACTTCACTTCACCCAGTTAATACAGATATTACGAGTCCTGTCAACATGTTTTGTGTACTGAAATTTGATTTAATCAGTAGTATTTGTGTTTTGTAATGTAATGATAATAGGAAATAGTACATGTTCAATTAAAGCAAATGATAATTAAATTTTCTTCTACTACGAGATTTGTTGCCGTTGCTACATAGAATTTAATTACGATGTTTAATTTTCTAGTTATATTTATTCAATAATAATGCAATTTCTACCTACATGACCTTTTGTTATGATGATTTCATATTTACTATTATAGAACACGTGTTATATAACGCAGAATCATTAAATGAATGTTTAAATTCAATGCTTTCAGCTCCATACTATATATATATATATATATATATATATATATATATATATATATATATTATATATATATATAGTTTGAAAGGATACATATCGACCAAACATGTATATCTAGAATTCTAGATTCTAGATAAATAATCTTCTATGTTATAATCCACATACTGCAACTACAAGCAGTAAATGAAGATATTCTTGATTGATTGTTTTAATTTGTCGCTATTGTCGAATATGATTAGAAAACCTAAAATTTGATAAATTTAGGTGAAACAGGCTAACCAAGATGCAATTTACGCTACGAAGACTGAATAATTCACCAGGACTGAATTAGGCGGGGTATGCTTCCATGATGTCCTCTATTGTCAGGCCGATAAACTCAATTCTTGACAAAAGACGGAACATACTTTTCTGAAATTTCTATTGGAGACCACATGTATAATGGACATAATAGTAGACTATTTTAGTAGTAAATGCCTGAATATCAGCTTTTCGCTCAAAATAAATTCACTTTTCCTATGTTTACTGCACAAAATAGGTCACCAGGCTTGGGAACTTGCAGTAAGGTGTTCTGACCAGTTGTTTCAAAGCAAATCGATTTCCATTGAACAAAAAACCTATAACCAATTATAGGAGATACAATAGTATTCCTTGAATTCAATGCTTAAACTGTCATTTGTATGGTACAATAGTAGAATGTTATCTCGCAACAATCCGTATACCATTATGGGCACTTAGATTTGCTCAATTTCGTATTTTGATCACGTTGTGAACACGTATATCACGTCCGCTCAAAAAGGGATGACCGATAAGGACAGACCAGGACTAGAATTGTATCATCCGTGGATATAAAGCATATATCTCTAGGTGACATCAGGAGGCCTTTATCACTTTTCACACCTTTGATATATGTAAAGCTAACCACATATCTCGAAGGTCTTACTTTTCATGACTTGTAGTGAAAACAAAACAAAATTACGCAACTACGAATGAAATGTTTAACGATTGTGGTTTTTATGGGACGACCCTAGCAAGTTTTTTAGGCTAATATTGAGCAATTTTATACGATTTAATTTTTTTCAAAACAATTCGAGTGATATTTTTATTAAAAGCTTGACATTATTTTGAGAAGGATTTCAATTTAAAATCAGGATATTATATTAAAAGAGATTTATGACTAAAAATTATTTTTGCATAAGGTTGGATTAAATCATGGATCTATACAGCAAACATAGCAAATTCTTAATAAATATCTCGGATCTAATTATTCATCCATATTTAAATTAAATTGCTGCAAGCTCGCTAAATCCTCTACAAATGATATCGCGTGGCAAACAATTACCATTTGTTCAGAGTAAACGACAAGTATTCAGGCATCTGCGGGTATTCAAAAACATTTGTAAACGTTCAACCACAGAGTTTGTGAATGCGCCTTCGGTAGATACGCAGCCCTACAAATTGAACTAATATTGTCCTGAATATCGCGAATCTCTGTAATTATATTGACTAACTACATTCCTTTTTATCTCACTTTGCTCTGCAATGTTCCGAAAACGCATATTATTATACAATGGCTGTATCATTTTTTTAGTGAGTTGTGAATATGCAGCTATATAAATGCATTAAATAACCTTGTAAAAGATTGGAATATAACTAATGACAGTAATCCCAAACAGCGCTGGATTGACACTAGGAGCAGTATGACACAGGGGTAAAAAGGCGGATCATTTCGCGATTCTCCAGGTAAATTCGGCCCTGATCTCAGATAATACAATGCAAAATCAGCGATTCTCCACCTATGGGGCATGATAACCCTAACTCGAGGGGTCAAGCACACCGAAAAGAGAATATGAAAAAAGCCTTTGTTAGTAAATTTGCTGAAACAATTCAAATCTACTCTAACTTCTAAAACTTATTCTGTGTTTGTCTCTCGGATTCACTATATTTTCCGCTGGTCTTTAATTGAAACTACATACACATGAATGAATCCTCACTGATGTTGCTTTGTACTTTGATAAAGGCTGCGGAGGCAGGCAATACGTCAGTTGAGATATATTCATGCATATGGTTTCAATTATTGATTTGCCAAAAATATAATCAATCGATTTTCATTTTGATCGATTAAAATGTGAAATACACATAATGATATTATACACCTATAAATATGAGAAAACTAGTAATACACAATGTATTTAGTTATGAATACGGGCGCAATGAAAGTTACAATTAAAAATTTGGTGGCAATGACAAGCGGAGACAGAGTGGATTTCAAAAAATGCTGAATGTACACGTTGATTTGTAGATAACTCAAAATACCATGAATGTTACTTTGTATTGGTTAGAGGCATTATAACTTTAAGATTCAATTTTCCTTGAATATTCCTGAGGTGCATGAAATGTTGGTCTCTTTTTGCTCAGGTAATTTACCAGCCGTTTAGCTATAGCTGTAAGCTACTTTCCCACAACAGAAAGATTAAAAAAACGATTCTAGTAGATTGATTTGATACTATCTTTTCCCTATTGATATAAATCAAATCTACTGTAACTTTTAAAATTCTACCTGTGGTTGTCTCTCCAATTCACTATATTTTCCGCTCGCCAAGATACGTCAGTAAAGATTAATTCATGCAAGTGATCAGTTTCCATTCTGATCAATAAAAAAAAATACACTTATAATGATTTAATACACCTATAAATATGAGTTGTTACACTAGTAATACCAGATGTATTTAGTTTCAACCACTCAACTCATTCACACGGGCGCGATGAAAATTACGATTGAAATTTGGGTGGCCAATACTGGTCGAGAACGAGTGGATAAAAAAAGGTGGATGTGCATGGTGGATGTGCATGTTCATTGGTATATAACCCAAACTATCCTGAATGTTGCATTCTATTGGTTAGAACTAGTATACGGCAGGAATTGTTTCCTAAGATGATCATAATAATTATCGCCATTATAAGCTCAAGATTCATTTTTTCTTAAATGTTCTTGAGGTGCATGAATTGTCCGTCTTTTTGCTCAGGTAATTTTCCAGCTGTTTAGCTATAGCTGTAAGCTACTTCTCCACAACAAAAAGATTAAAAAACGATTCAAGTACATTGATCTTTTGTCTATTGATATAAATCATGAATACAGGTACATTCAGAATACCAAGAATGAGTTTTTTACTATGTCAATTATTCATAGCGAATTTTGCTGAGAAACACTCGCATATATGAGCGGCACGACATTGTGGTCGCTAGACCTTTGAATTCCATATGACTATATCAATATGGGTTTTGACATTTCGTCATGTCAACTTCAAGAGAATTGCTCATGGATTTTTATAGATAATCTCTCATAAAGGCAGAAAGCCTATTGAGGACCAGAAGCAAACGGATCGTTGGATGCGTTTGAATTCCGCCTTGATGTGGTTTACTCCATTATTCTTTTGTACTATTCCTTGTTCTGGTAGCTTTCAATGTTATTATTATATTCGATGGCGTGCTCTCATCTGAATTTGGTCCAGAAGCTTCATCGCGTGCTTTTGTGCACATCTGTTCATATACGTGCAGTATTTCAATGTTGGTCTACAGTAGGATTAGATTCTACAGTAAATATAATTTTATACAATGGGGAAAACCACAGCTTCAAGGACTGAAAGACTATGAGCAGCATGGTTGTGCCAGGGCATGTTATTGTTGATATTGAGTAACAGAAGTTATATGAAACATTACTTGAGTATTGGGATTTCACCATCTCCACGGCTGGCAGACCAACGTGTGTTTTTTTCATTTTCAGGGTTCTTTCTCTCGACATATTAGTGGTTTGCCAGCTTCCATGCGGGATATAAGAATATTGTTATCTACGAAAATGTAGATTGGATTCAATGTCATAACCAACAGTTCATTAATGTACAGCAGAAAGAGTGTTGTAGAAAAAATGTATCTCTGAGAAACGTTTGCGTTGGTTGATTCATCTAACTCTACACCTATTTACCACAGCAAATAAGGATCGTTCCTTGTTGAATCTGTCCAACCATTGGCATAGATTCGGTGACAGCCCATAAACAGCAAGCTCGACTGGAAATTCCTCATGCCACACATAACATGGCTGTTATTTTGTAATAGATAGACTTTATCAAGGATTCATTATACAAGACGGTGTTGGAACCTAACTGTGTTGACAGATGCGGTAGACTAACCTCCTTGGAAGTTTATCGTAGAACTCAACCATTTTCCCGATTCTCCTGTCCTGGAAGTTAAACGTACGTTACAAACCATACAGGCAATCCATTTTGATCCATCAATAGGTTCAGGATAACAAAGGAACAGCGCATAGATAGAGAGCAGTGAAAAATGAGTCGATTGTGAATCGTAAATTATTCTATTTAACAGCTGTACTCGTTTAACGACGCGACGCAATTTGCTAGGTAGACAGTAGGATTTACATGTCAAGCAGATTAGGTGAGATCTGGGAAACAGATGCTGCAATTCTCTCAGTAAATCGTTTAATTTCGGTATAGGACTTTATAAACGAACTACATCAGTGAATCAGAAAGAGAATTTAAATCTGATCCGATCATGAAACTGTGTAGTAACTAACTATGTCATACTTTATGCGCTATTTAATTTCTAGACCGAAATAAATAGAGAACCTGAATAAAGTTATTAACCATCTGTATGTTTGGAGAATAAAGATTAGATTCTTCCTTGAAGCATACTCAGCCAAACTGGGAAACAATCTACTGAGTTTTCTTTTTTCTCAAATATGACCTCTCGCATATGCAGGAAGTTTATTGCTTTCCAGAAGCTCCAAAGTGGATAAATCTCTAGTCAAATTGACCTTGGAATACTTTAAATTGCAACTACCGAAGAATTAACTGCTTGGCAGCTTAGTGCACAATAATAAGGCTCTCCAAAATAACCACTTTTTGAAAAGGCATACCGGTGTATGTGTACCGTGATTTTCTCTCGTCAGACAGGCAGCTTTGTTTTTTAACCTGACGATGTTTCAGGTCCCTAGTTTTGGATTTATCAACAATATAAATGCTTCATATATGTGTCATAGCCTTTCGTATTAGTTCATACTAAGTTCTTATTTAAAAACAAATAGTCATCATCATTATAGCTTAAAAACTACTGACGAAATAGCCTAAACGTTAGTAAAATAATTACATCAATACATGTGATTTTGACTAGCAGCCAGTTAGTGACATGCCCCGCTGACACTTATCTTTCGATAGTGGGATGAATAGCTTGTGCAGATGCGCCGCCAAATTCCTATACGTTTCGTGTTAGGACGACTGACTTTCAATGTAAATTGGAAGAATATAATGTGCAGCTCTTTAGGTATGTAAAAAGTTCCACAGGTATCGTAAATTGCAGTTAAGTCCACAAATATTACACAGTTTTTCCACTCGCCTAAGCACTTTCTTAGACGTGACACGTGTTTCGCAAACTATGTTAGCATCTTCAGGAGAAAATTAAAGCTTAAAAGATTATAGCTAGTTATTCACTTATATACATATACATGTTACCTATCAGAAGGAAATGTCAGGTAGGCACGTCATCTTAAATCAGCTAACGCAAACAGCCAATTCTTAGTAATATGACCCCTGACATTACATTGTTTATTTTCTTCGGTATCTCTAGGTTCAGATTCTTAAAGTTTACAAAGCAAGTTAATTATTTTTGATCCCTCAAATCTATTTTATGTTCACTATTGAATAGGTATTCTGCCTCATTGGCCTCTATATTCTGCTGTATCATAAATGTGCTTGGTACTTCTCTAGTCTAATCCTAATAAATATCCTAGTTTGTCCTATATAATATTCATTACAGTCACTACAATATTAATTTCGTAATACACAACACCGAACAAATTTGTCAACTTTGTCCTTCAGGTTTCCCGATGAATCTTCAAGTTTTGGATCTGACCGGCATGCAATTCTGAATCCCAGCCCTTTAAATACTTTATCAAGATCATTCGTGTATTTGGGATCATAAGGTACTGATTTATTCTTTGGTCTTACTCTTTCAACTTGAAAAGATAGTTAAACTACATAGTGTTTTGTCAAAGTTATGTTTGTTTAGTTATTTTAGGATGTATATATCATATACATTATCCCTATCCACATGCTTTATGTTTTACTTCCTATTTTGAAACCTTTCCTTGCTCAAAGGGAAATGGACAAGCACCATGTATAAAAAAGTAAAGCTAGCAATTTTTTGTTGGTGAAGGTGGTTATAGTCTCCGGTTATGTATTCCATTGTATTCATATCTTTCTTACACACTCCAAACTCCAAAATGTTTTCATATTTCTTACAAGCAGAATAATTAATTAGCCAAACATTTCTGTTCACTGTTTTAAATGCCGAAAGTAAATTTAAGCGATTCAAATTGACTATTCAATTTACTAACAAATTAATCAATGGTTCCGTATATTGTCAGCGCAGATATCGTCGACCTGAATATCATATTCTAGGAAAATTCTGAAATCCTTCGTTTGCATGTTCCTCGTAACGATCCATAAAAAACTTAGCTAAATAAGGAAACAAGCAGTTTTTCATATCTGTACCTTTATTTTGTTCAAAAAAATTCCTTTATGCTGTAAAAATATTTTGGCTCATGCAAGTGTTGTGAGAATTTATCCATGATGTTGATTTCAAAGTTTTCGGTACTGATACGCTGGAAAATAAAAAAACAAAATTTTCCTCTAGTTTGATTCCTTTAATTCTGTATATGAATTCATAGGAACTCATGACTGGATGGCTTTCAAAAAGTAGTTTTAACTTTTCAAACTGCACCAAAATCTTCGAAATACGACATGTGGGAGACCCCATAACTAATACAATTCGTTTAATTGGATTTTCTCGTTTAGGAATTTCGGGAAGGCAGTACAATTTTGATACTGTAGGGTATGAAATATCTAAAGCATTCTTCTGAGAGGAACATGTTTTCACAGCTACCCAATGCTGTTTATACTTCGTTTACAATTTTTGGTAGACGATTTCTTTCGATTTTACTATAAGGACCATCTACAATTGCTTGCCCCCTTCATGCTATCGTCACAATCTGATGAACCTTATCCTTATTTTAAGTAAAAACAATCCTTGTCTTTCAAACTTGTGATAATTTTTCCGCTCTTCGAACTGTAACGTATCTTGTTAAAAACGTTCTTATTCAGTTGATTCTCCTCTCAAAAAATTCCGAGAGGTGTTGGATATCTAATACTGTACTGATCAATTTATTATACAGTTTGACAGCACACTGTATATTGTACCTACATATTAGATAACTTATGCAATCAAATTACGTAAGGAACATGTTACGCAAGTTATGAATGCACCGCAAAGCTGGTACCCTAATAACACGAAGCTAACAGGATACACCAAATTACCTCAGAATACGAAATGACATCCTCCCGAGGTACGTTATTATACTCCAACAAATAATAATAGTATCAATTCGAGTCGGTGTAGAGCGAGAGAGTTGGTCGTGCTTATGATACTACATGTTGTGCGGAGGCTTGGTCTACTTGTAAGTTGTTGTTGGTTGCAAATAACTTGTCTATAAAAATTCGATCCAAAGTACTATTGATTCGAATATATTTGAGGTGACAGGCAGAGTGAGGAAGGTATCACAACACAACGCAACAAACTTTCTGTCGTGGATGCAGCGAGATACGTGAGTTAACTTTCTATTTCAGCAGCGTTCCAAGGTAAATAGTTCCTAGCGGTGACTTACAGTGGCTTTATGCAAATTTTTCAACACTAACAATATTTTTGAACACGTTTTAAGTGACTACATAAAAAATATGCAAATATATTTTCAAACTACGCTACGCTCTGAAATGAGCAGCAAAACTTGTGAGAAAGAAGCTATGTAAACTACAAAAAAATTCGGAGCCCAAGGGAAAGACTACGCCCAAAAATGACCTGAAGAACGAGAAACAAAAAAATAAATTTGGAGCTCTAATATGTTTTTGCGAATATACGGTTTTGGAAAGAAAAGCAGCAGGGCATACCACTTGCGCATATCATTCCCTATTTTATTTCAAAATCAGTGCAACCGTTACTGAGATTAGGCGAGGACAAAAGCATCATCGAAAAAAGTATAATATGGATATCGAAGATTTGTGCGATATGAGTAATTCTCTCGCTCGTGCGTAGACAGTAAAAAGTTTATTTTAATCCGAATACTCTCATAATAATGCGTGAAGGTAAAGCCTAACCTATAAACCTAACAAACACAAATACACGGCAACGGCCACTATATTCTTTTCAAATATAGAGATTCTCATGAATATTCATTTTCTGTTAATGTTTTCTGTTCCACGGTTTAAACCGTATTTATTGGCCACTTTTTTCGATTCGGAAAAAGGCTATTAGTGGATAAGCGTTGGATTACTGAAAATAAAAATTGCAAACAAAATTCAAGAAGAAAATGGAGGTTTGGAGTAAGGTGAGTGGGATGATATCACGGGTTTTGCGTTGGGAACATTATAGAAATATTTTATACAGGGTTTAATCAGTTGTGAATTTGCGGTAGAAATAATTATATTGATTATCTATTGATTTATTGTTTCATGCTTACAAAAAGATTACTACATCACTGGTTCGATATTCCTCATTCCATGTATTCGGTCACTTGGAATAAATGGATTAATCATCTTTTTTCCAAAGCATTATAGATTTTTAAGAAATTAAACTACAAACAAAGATGCAGATGAAAGGATTGTGTATTTAACTAGATACTAATCATGAAGTTGGCAACGAAAATAGAATGAGTGTACTTTGTACAAAGCTAGAGCTCTCAAATCTAGCATACTATTTGTAGCTTCAGCAAAACTTCGCCTCTATAACACTCACTTTAGGGTATCATTGTACTTTGTGCCTCTCTAATAAAGCCGATTTTATTATTATTATGTTATTATTATCCGGTCTAGCTATTCTTCCATTGAATTCTTTATCGTTTCTTTCTTTTGTCTGTCTTAGGGGAAATCTTTTTGCATCTGCATTTGTACTACTGCTGAGGGAATCCCCTACAGAACACTATTTTATTTCATAAGCTATTCCACGTTTTTAAATAATTTACTCTCTAAGCTATTTTTTTCTACTTAGTACATTCTATGACTTAAGATATCTCAAGACTAAGTTAACATAGAATACAAATAGAAACTTATAGTACTGTATCGATATAAATTGAGTTCAAAAGTTCAGTCTGCTCATATAAGCAAGTCAGGATTTCGCTGACATTTTTGAATCACTAATGTTTCCATGAAGTTTAGACCATGTAGTAAGTGTTTGGCGGTATTTGATCTTTCCGAATGACGGTTTTTGAAGGCACTTCTTCTTCTCTGTACCTTGTTGTAAATGCTCTAGCTGTTTGACCTGTATAAACAGCATTACAGAAGGCACATGAAATCCTATAAATACCTGACTTACACATATCTGATTCATTCTCCTTTGCATTTATAAAATATGATCTTAAGATAGGTACTGACCTGTTAGCTATCCTTATTTGATTATAATACGCTGTTTTTATTGTTTAAATATCTTATTGGAAATGTTCCCGAAATATATAATTGTAGTGTACAGTTTCGTTTCTTGTTGTGAGTTTTGTACATAACACAATCCTCTTATCTATATGGTAATTAATGCTCAAACTTCATTCCAAATCTTTCTTCTTCATAAATTTTCGATCATTCAAATAAATGCTGCTCAAATCAAAATTGATACAATTTACTGTAAGCAGGGGACAGAAAATCGTTCGAAACCCCTCCAGCGCATTGAAGCGTTCAAGATCACAACGTTTGATCAGAGTAAATCAAATCTAGACGATGACAAACAAACAGGCAATAATTATCTCACTTGAGCAGGCAACGTAATCATCTAGTCAGAGTTTCCGTATCGCCTTTTTGATCATCTCGTTAAATTTTTTGTACTTTGATATTTTTACGCTGTTACAGTAGCTCTCCAAATATTTCAGCTGGAATTTCGGCTGCGTACAAGCATTTGACCTAAGCAATGACGGATGTAATCGATTGGTATTTTAGCCTGAACAAATTGGAAAGAGAATCCAGAAAAATTCTTGGGGTGGACAGGAGTCGAAGCAGTGCTTCTAGCATTTATTTTTTGTTTTGGCTTGTCACTTTTCAGACTCATGTTCCTCGATTCCAACTATTTTTAATTAATTTCAACTTTCTTGTGCTCCGGCAAGAAGTAAAGTAAAACAATGGTAAACAGTGATATCTGAAAATCTGCTAAGAATTGTAGGCTATCGTGAAATAAAATAAAATGAGGAAAACAATTGTGTCACAAACGCACAATGAAGCTATTTTGCTACAGCAAACCCATACGCTGTTTCAAGAAGATCGTGCGATTTCAAAAAACGAACAGGTGCTATATACAGGGTTTACGAAAATGGAAGAGGAAAGAAATAATGCCATCAACCAGGAAAATAGCCTCAAAGTCCCACTAAGTCGAGTGATGAAAATGAATGGAGAACTGCAACTTAAATTCGTAGAAATAAAGAAAAGACTCCCCAAAGAGATTGAATCCCTACCCAAACCAGTCGAATACCAAACTGATGAGGAAGAACTAGCCAAAGAGACAGAGTGGATACACAACAAAAGTAGAAAGAAGCGTAAAATGGATACTTCATTACTACCTCCACAACAAATTCGAACTGTCCCAACCCCTGTTGCAAAAACAAAACAAGAGCAAACCCCTCCACCAATAATCATTGACAACATTGAAGACTTCAATAACTGTCATCAGTTAATTGAAAAAACAGTAAGTAGATTCCAAATAAAAATTATTAATGATAATTCTAAGCTAAATATACAAAGTACAGACGACTACCGAAAAATTAGCAAGAAATTGAATGAGTATGGCTACACATGGGATTTCTAAGAAAATATACAGTATAGACCTATAAAGGTGATAGTCAATAAGCTACATCATTCTTACAAGCCCAAGACTATAGTTGCAGAACTAATAAGTAGAGGATACAATCTCCTTCAAGCTATCCCTAAACTAAGTTATAAAACCAAAATACCATTAAATATATTCATGCTGGTATTCAAACATGACGAAAATTTAGAGAAAATATATGGAATAACAGATATCCAAGGAATATGGATGGAAATTTTAACCCTAAGAAAATCAAGGTTAATACCACAATGCAAACGTTGTCAAGCATACGGACACAAGAAAGCTTATTGCGCAAAAGAACCACGCTGCGTAAGATGAGTAGGCAAACACCTGACAAGTGAATGTACCCAACCTAAAAACATTCAATCAAAATGTGTTCACTGCGGTGAAGGACACCCAGACAATTATGAAGGGTGCATAGTGGCCAAAGAGATGCAAAAATTAAAAGACAAAAATGTAAAAAAGGCCGCAAAGCGAAAATCAGAGAAATTCAACACCTGCAATAAGACCTAAAAAAAACAAAACAGGAGTGCAACTAACAATATAGAAAATGGAAAATCCTACAGCAATGCAGTAAAGAACAAGAATGATGAAAAGGAAATCCAAAACAGTACAACCATTGAACACACTCTCCAACAAATCTTGGAGAAGATAATAAACCTGGACGATAGAATTACCAGATTGGAATATAGCAATAAAGGGGCTGTCCCCAAGAGATTTGAAAATGCCAGAGACCCTTAAAATTTCAGCATGGAAAACTAATGGCCTTTTGCAACACCAGCAGGGACTACAAGCCATATTAGAAATAGAAAAAAACTATATATGTCTGAGCAACATCCAAATTATACAACATTTCCAAAACAAAGTGCTAAGGAACATCACCAATGCTCCATGGTACTTTCGAAACAGCGATCTCCATGGGGACTTGAAGATAGACACTGTTACCCAGACAATCACAAAGTTTGCCAAGAGTCATGAACAAAGACTCCTAGATCACATGTATGTAGAGGCCATCCAGTTCCTGGACAACGCCAACCAGACGAGAAGACTCAAGAGGACGGAGCCCTTTGAGTTAGTTCATTAGTTCAGTGACAGTGTAAAGCAGAGTATAGTGCATAGTTTACACGTTAGGGATCGTGTGTGTTAATTAGAGTCTAAGGAACTGCTATTGAGTAAAACCCTTAGTTTTAAGTTAGACATTAGCAAAATAAGTAGGAATAAAATTGCTTATCGATCGTAATGTCAAGTAACAGAGAAAAAAAGCTTTCTGGTAATAAATGTTGAAAGATTTTTTGAATGCCCATTTTGTGTCTAGTAAATTTGTTCAGAAGGTTAAAAATATGAAAGCGGGGCATATATTTGACAAATAAGCTACAAACGTACATGAGGTGAAATGAAAATGGCTAAAATGGAATTTTGTTGCATATAGGTCGGCACGTCGATATAACATAACCCCATCCAACCTTTCAAATCTTCTGAATGGCTTTCGTCAACAAAATTGAATTTCCAGCAGGGTGAACGTGAATGGCGTGGTGGTAAAAGGTACACGATGTTATAATGTGTTTCGAACAGTTATCTAAAATAAGAATATCCAGGAAAGGTAAATACCTAGGTACAGGATCGGTTACACCAAACAAAAGATGCGCTTTCCAGGAACACAAGCATACAAAAAATGGAATGGTGAGTATAACTCAATTTTCTGGAATTTGAGGTTATCCCCATTGTTATCATTTTATAAAATACTTTTTGCACACTTATGATTGTTTTTGTGGTCGGATTCTAATATTGTTAGATAGAAATATGACTAGAGAAATATGCCTCAGCTCTCTAGAAAAGTAAGAAATGACAACAATATTCATTGCCAGTTTTTACGAATACTTATTTCCTTTTCAACTGAATGTATACCATTTACAAAAATGGTTTCCTCTAGAATAAATTTTAGTCAAATATGTAGTATACATATAAAAATCTTATTAACGTCCATTTTTCTGTCTATAATTATGAAGGCATGAATCATTTTTTGATCGCAGATAAGCACCAACTTCATAGTTGTTCTGTCTCAATATTACCCCATCCAAATAGTTAGCCTTCGAGAGCAAGAAAACCAGTCCCTTTAGTAATTTATAACTCATTTATCTAAAGTCTGAAGCGTCGCGCCTAAATTCAATGCAAGATTCAAAGTAAGATACTCCCGGGTAAAGTAAATCTTGGATTAACCTGTTGACCTACTACTTGGACGATAAATCAGAAAGTGTTATAATGTGAGCTTTATTACACAGCAGATACGATCGGTGAGTACTTTTCTGTTGAGGTTTCCATTGTGGTTGTTATATACATGATAAGAGCATAAAATAAGCTTTAGTTTAAGTATCACAACAATTGAATCGAGTGCTTTCACGCATCTGTAATAGCTAGGACTACACTCAACCAAAGAGATACATAAATATAATGAGAAATCAGTTCACCCTTACTGACGAGTCTAGGCTAAAGACGAAAAATGCATGTCTATAACACGTCTTTCACTTTAATCTTTGAATCATCGTCAGACAGTGAAATTAACTGTTTACAAATGCCACCTAGGCACCTGTCTTCACCAATCTTCTATTAAATTCATCGTCCCTGTGTGTTAAGAGAGTAGCTTAAAATATACTCCAAAATATATCCACCAACTCCGTCCGATACCTGATTGGTCCCTACAACACAGTAACTTTATTCAGTGGAGATTTCTCTCGCTAGTGCGGTAGGTGGCGAGGACACGATACTCGACTGATGTGTATGCGCTGCAGAATCTATCCATTCCAAATGAAGTCAATGTTTATTATTGATCTCAATATCGATTTGATTCACTCGCTAGATCTGCTACACACGTTATTGTTGCTAGCAATGGAAGCCACCTCCTTCAATTTCCTGTTCACAACCATTATACAAAGATGCATCAATCCGTCAAACATATATGTGTGTTAATTTTTTTTATTTTGGGTGTGGTGTATATTATAAATCACTGATAAACGATAACAATCGAAGTTAAGCGCAATCATGTTTTCCACTCTGCTTGTCCATTGACAATCTCATTTTAAATGATCATATTAAATACTGTTGATTTTCTGAAATTCCAAGCATGTCTTGTAAAGTAAAAAGCCAATGACCAAAATGAATGATGGAGTACCAAAACTATCTAACTTTCCAAATATTGCAATTTTTCTGTGTATTACAGTTACAACCTTAACATTGAATTGTCGGTAACAGCTCTTGTGCTTCTTTTGATATATGGTATGATAATGTGAAAAGTTCTTGTAAAGAACTTTCTAGTAAGTTCAAGGGAGTTTTCGATTGTTCTAAGCTAATCTTGAAGTCTTCGAAACAAATATAAGATTCGATGTGTGGAAATTTTATAAAAAGTAACCAAATTTATTTTTATACCTTCAAGACTTTTTGAAAGTTTCTATAATTTAATGTAGTTTATTGCTTGCCAGAAGTTTCAGCCAAGTATGTTCACAATATCCTATAACTTTTAGTTGTTCGATTGACACAGTTTTATATTGAGATAATGGAAAATGATGTACGAACGGAATATGCGTTTGCTAACTAAATCAAACCCAAATCGTTGATCATAAAGAATCTATGCATTTTATCTGTTTGTATCTGATAAACTGTATACATCACAATGCTAAGAGCTGATTACCTATAATTAGATCTGTTGTGAAAAAATTTTTTCATTGTTCAAAACTCATACAAGTATTGAACTTGCAGAGATACTTTTACTTTGTAGAACTTTCGTTTAACTAAAATACCTTTACTAACGTTTCAGCTGCCTAGGCTGGCTTTTCCAAAGTACAGAATGAAAAAAAAAATTGATACTGAAGTTTCCAAGGTTACATTCATTTTTTTTTTTTTTTTATTGTTTCAACGGCATCAACAACATGGTTATTAGCCGCATTGCTATACGATTTTTTTTGCACAGTGATTACAATTTGTTATATATTTCTGTAACCCTAAGCCATTGAAATAAGTTTTTTAGTGAATCTGCTGATGGTGACAGAATCTGGGTTAAATCCTGAGGAAGTTTGCACTCTATCCTTTCAAGCACGTACCGCGGGCACTCAACAAGTATATGTTGGACCGTAAGGGTTGTGTCACATATATGGCACTGAGGTGTGTCTGCTCCTATGACTAAATGGGAGTGTGTAAGGCGCGTATGGCCGATACGAAGTCGGACCAGAATAGACTGCTCCCTTCTAAGGAGACTTTTTGGGATGGGAGTGTAGCAAATATCTGGCTTCAGTTCTTTTAAGGTGGCCCTAGTCGCATTCCATTCCTCTTGCCATTTATTGTGTACAGCACTTTTGATGAACTGCTTCAAATCGTCAGGACGGCAAAAGATGTTAGCGCACTCCCCTTGAGACGTTGCTAATTTGGCTGAACGGTCTGCCAAATCGTTGCCGGCTATACCGCTGTGACTAGGTATCCAAATAAATGAGACATGCTTGTCTATTTCTGATAGGTATGTTAATAGGGCTTGAATTCGTTGAACTTGAGGGTCCTTTGAGTATAAATGTTGAATAGCTTGCAACGAGCTGAGTGAGTCTGTGCATATGAGGTATTTGCTATTACTTGTTTGATCGATGTAGAGAAGTGCTTGCCATAAGGCATATAATTCTGCTGAGAAAACACTTGATTTCGACGGAAGAGTCCAAAAGTGGCTTTGGTTGTTATGAACAATAGCACTTCCTGTACCAGTTACTGTTTTGGATCCGTCAGTATATATCACCTCATATTCGGAATGTGTTTCGAATAGGCTATTTAGTGCAACTCTAGCGACTAATGGGTTGGTCTCGGCTTTGGAAGATTCTTGCACTCTAGTGATTTTTAGTGGAGGGATCTTCCATGGAGGTATCTCGCTCGGACCCACTGGGTAAGTAGGAGGCAACGAGATTCCTCGTACATTCATTAATTCCTGCAATCTTATATTTACCGGTCTCGTTATGGTTGGCCTGGATATATAAAGATCAAGATCTTCGCTCTCAAATATAAAACTGTGGTTGGGATGATTAGGTTGCTGCCATATTTTTAGTCCGTAATTCAAAAGCAGTTGTTGTCTTCTAATATGCAAAGGTGGGACATTAGCTTCAACGCAAAGTGAATGGTATGGGCTGGTTCTGTAAGCTCCTAATGCTAGTCTTAGGGCTGTGCATTGAAGGGATTCTAGGGCCTTCAGATGTGAGGGCCTAGCGGCTCCATATATTTGACAAGCATAGTCAATTTTAGATAGAATAACCGCTTTATAGTATCGGAGAAGTATTTCCCGGTCTGCTCCCCAGTTTATATTAGATAAGGCTTTCAGTGGGTTTAACGCTTTTTTACACTTCAATACCAGTTGCTGAATATGTTCTTTCCAGTACAGCTTTTTCTCAAAGATAACGCCTAGAAGTTTAACAGTATTTCGGAATTCTAGATTGATCCCGTTCAGGCTTATAACTGGATCACGGTGTTCCTTTCTCAATCGACAGAAATGCACACAGTGTGTTTTTGTGCTAGAAAATCTAAAACCTATCTTGCCTGCTTCTCTAGTAATAACATTGACTGCTTCTTGCAAGGTTTCCTCAATGTCCTGAATTGATGAGGAGGAGTAGAAAATTGCCATGTCATCGACATACATAGCACATCCGACCTGAGGGTTTATTCTGGTAAACAAGTCATTTACAGCAAGAGCAAAGAGCAATACACTTAGAGTGGAGCCTTGTGGAATTCCATTTTCCAATGAGTGTCTCTCCGAGAGGGTGTTTTTGTATCTGACTCTAAACTGTCTATTTTCTAAGAAAGTCTTGATGAACGATAGCATATTACCTCTAATATTCCACTGATACAGAGTTCTTATGACGTTATACCTCCAAGTTACATCAAATGCTTTCTCAAGGTCGAAAAATATAGCAACTAGATGATTTCTGGCTGCGAAGCTGAGCTGGATAGAGTGTTCCAAGTGTTACATTCATTTTATATAGTTCTGTATAGATCCCAGTTATCTTCATCCTTTTACGCCCTACTTCCAATTCATTTCGAAGTCCATCACTAAATGGGTAATGATCTTAGCGGCAAGACTCTTCAGCAAGAGGCATCAAAGTCGAAAACAAGGAAAGTGAATTAGGGCAGCAATATCATCATGTTTAATTTCCTCCTTCGAATTATCTCTTTCCCTACGAATTATATTTTTACAGCGAAGTTAGTCCCACGCGTAATCAGCCTCAATTTGGGGACATTAAATTCCTGGAGGCTCGATGTTCAAGGTCATATGCCAAAATCCACTGATACGATTTTCATGCATACAGGGCGTCAATAAAGTGTATAGAGAAAATTTAACCAACCAACAGAGGGAAGGGAAGGCTGATTTGTATATTAAATTCAACAGGAAAGTAAGCTACACCATGTCTTCAGGGGTAGCTCGTAGATGAATAGCATCCAAATTATAACCAAATTTGAGCTTTTGCCTTATCAAAAAATATAAGTGAATATTTTTCTATTTTTTTTAATCCCAAAATGGAATGTAATGGATGAATCACGCAACTTGCTATAATCGTCTGTGTAGAAATAAAAAGACGTTTTTTTACAATCCAACCGTTATTCATTAGTAAAGGAAAGAAATGCTTATATGGAAAAATACACAAATATAAAAATCAGTAGGAATCAAGCATCATGTTCATTTTACATCGGGGAAGTATTTTTATCGCAAAATGTTCAACCGAATTCAAAAAAAGGAGGAGGTTCTCAATATAGTTATATTACTTTATTGTTTGTTTCCTCAGAACTCTGTTATTTATGAACCAATTTGAAACTTTATTTTTCATTTGAGATATTTCAGGTTGTTGCCGTTTTTCTGATGACGGGATGCATGCGTAATTGAGGGAACGCCTCAAATTTTATAGGCATACATTTATCGATTTTGATATTTTCTTTAGCATGTCAAGCACTTGAACATATCATTCGATGAAGTGGCACTCATTAAAAATACCACAGTTGGTCACTCTTCTATGAAAAGTATTTCAAGAATAGCGATAAGTTATCTCCAGAAAATTTGAATAAATGCTGCATTAAGCCGAAGCGTTAGACAAGTCTTTCAATGTCTTCACTGATCATAACCTTTTTATTGTTGGCCCGTATTTGCTTTCTCGAAGCTTTCGCCTCTTCTCACGCAGTTAGCTATTACATAACCTTGGTATTATTTTTATTTATATTGCAATATTTTAAACTTATTAAGACGTCCTCACTTTTTTCACTGAACCTGCTAACAGGTGGCCAACCAGGATCTGCCTTTCCGATAGCGTTGTGTTTTTACATCTAATTTATAAATTCTTGGTAGGAAGTACCAAGTCTGTTTGCTCGACTTCACTCTTAAAAAAATGTATAAATAGCTGCTCTACACTGAAACAAGGATGAAAGTAGCATGGACATAAATTATTCCTAGTCCATTATTGATAAGCTCCAATGAGTAGTTTTGCGAGGGTCACCATCTCTATCGTGCAGACGTAGGAATCCATTATTAATGCTGCATGCAACGGCTAGGTCTACATGCACCATGTAACATGCAATCTCTTAATGAAGTTAGAAGGTTATAGTTAATCTACTGAAGTTTGAAGATGACGAATACTCCTTGGTATATAATAATGATAGAACAATATAGATATGTGAAAAGATCAGTGAAACTTTTATGACGAATGTTTTTATAGATAAACTCTCAGAAAGATAAAGAAACCTATCTCTTTCCAAAAGCGCTGTGAGATGATGAATGTATATCTGGATTGATCTAGAAATGCCCTAAACTCAATAATGCTGCTTCAAACTTCGATTGTTTTGAGATTTTTTTGCATTTACCTCGTTACGGTTGATGTGGTATCCTCAACGTCTTCAAGTAAAAGAATCGACCGTCTTTCTGATGCCGTTTTATACATTCTCCCCGTCCGTCGTCGCGCTTCTCCCCACCCCGTTCGATCTCAGACTGTGCTGCCGATCACGGTGACTCACGCTGACCGGCAGTTGATGAGTAAGCGCCACTGAATGATACGATTTAAATGCAGTTTATGCAAGTCGTCTATTATTGGCCGCCATATTGTTTTGATTTCCATACTGGCTGGCTATAAACATTGTTGTTGCTCGCAAGGAAAGCTATCTCCTCCTACATTCTTCTATACGAATATGACTCTCTGTGTACGACCCTTTTACCTGAAGATGATTCAGGATACTACATCAATGCTAAACTTCTCCAAAATTATAAGCTCAGAAAGACACTCCTCCAAGGTATTGGGAGTTCGACCTGGCGAGGATAAGATCGTTGAACTTTTCTAGTATTTGTTATGCTTAACGGCAATGGATCTTTTACATGACAAGTGGAAAACCTATCAGCCCGATGGGTGCCGCGAATTATCATATATTTTTAATAGGCGCAGAAAATTGCCAATATCGTTGGGACAATTGTATCGAACAAAAGATGATTATTTAGAAAAATAAATACTAAAAATATTTCATACCTAAGATGAGTACTTATCGATCGACTCTCGTTTTATTGTGTAAGTGTAATTTTATTTGTTCATTTGGAGCTTGCATCGTACTGACGAGTCTCAACAAGGCAAATCGGCTCCATGTGTGATTGGTTTTGGACTAACTAATAAAATTTCAACTGTTTGCTTATACCTTGAGTATATCTAATGTCTCTTTAAGTTTTGCCCAATATATCACATAAGGATATATCCTTTTCCATGGCAGCAGGATCACAGTAATACTCGTGCTGTGAAAAATTGCTTCCCAACGGATATTTCGATCGGAAATTGGAACGGGTTACCGGCTTGACCAGCTGAAATAGGAAAAATAATGCGAGACACAAAAGTCCTTATTGATGACGACCTGTTCGTTCCATATATCTTAGGATTTATTGTTGTAATGAATCTTTATAAAAATTTTCTCCGAGTGACTGCAATAAATTAATCCCATGCAGTAGGGACATGCACAGAGAAAACATTTTAAGCAAACGATGTTTCTATCAGACCTTCTTTGCTTACACTATATATACATTAAAAAAAATGATTTAATCCAGTATTCATTAGATTACACTGTACACATTCGCTGGATTTTCCCAACAACTAGTCATATAACTGCGTTCATTCCTATAGGGGATCACAAGAGTCCACAGCTTCGACACAGGGCTTTTCATACTCGTATAGCCTCCTGCTGCAACATTTGTAACATATGTCGTGCCAGTCCCTCTCATTGGCACAGGAGGTGCCTACACCACACTTATGTGGAGCAGATCAATAGAGCTTCATGGGGAGTCTCGAGTCGTTGCGCTTGATATATCGAAGGCTTTCGATAGGGTGTGACATGAGATACTGTAACGTTGTTGGACACTGTAACAACAACAACTTATTCACTAATTTATATCAACGATTTCAATCTCCTCACAATTAGACTTCTGATCACTGACTGACTGCTGTCACTGTTCGATGCTGTATATATACAGAAAACACCCATCTCGAATGTTCCATAACCAAATCTAGAACAATCTGACACATTCGAGATGTCTGTTGACAGCTGCACACATGTTCTGGACGATTTACATACAGGGCGATCTTTTCTTGGCTGCTGGCCGCTGATCTCGTTGCAATATATTTGATCAACCTTGCTGGCTATGGGCTAAAGCCGTGTCTATGCAACTGGCTGGATACCTGAGTATCGCTCCTTATTTGTGATGGTTGGATATGTTTCCAATGTACCTACAATCATTGAATGTGTTCCTCAAGCATCTGTCCTTCCTAAAACGCTCTTCCTGCTGTACATCAACGATTTATTAGAAATAACATCCCATCCTATCTGCAGCTTCGCTGCTGGCTAAACCTTTATTTCCTGTATGGAACCGGGTACACCACCGCTATCCCAAGATAACGTATTTCAGCAAGGGCAGCATGCAGTTCCGGTCATTGAGCACATTGAGAGAAGTATTGAATGGGGACATACAGACGGAGTTCAGTTTAACTCGCAGAAGACTCATCCCTGACAAAGAAGCCGAATACTGGACTGTCAGCCGTGGAGATGGAGGGACAACCAATACTAGAATCAACTTCCACCAAGCTTCTGGAAATTAACATCAACAATAACATGTCATGGCAGGATCGTGTCGCTGGCCTCGCCTTAGATGCTGGGGGTTTTCTCCCACTTCAGGGAATTCTTTGGAACAGCTACTGCTACTATACAAGTCCCAGGTCAGACCATCGCTGGAGTACTGGTCGCATGTGTGGGAATGCGCCCCAAAGCATATCCTGAAGCTTTTCGACACAAATCAGAAACGAGCAATGCGGCTAGTGGATTGCGCCTAACCTCACAAAGACCTCCACAGTCTGGAATATCGAAGAAAGATAGCTGATCTGTCTCTATACTATAAATATTATCATGGCAGGTATTCCACTGAGCTGTCTCAAAGAGACAGCAAATACAAGAAGAGTCGGGCTCATTCCCACCAGGTCGAGCTTACAACGCCTCGAACAAGCCTGTTCGAAAAGTCGTTCTTTTGTAGAACCTCGGCGTTGTGGAATGGGCTACCGGGTACAGTGTTCCCCGATAGTTACAATCTACAGCGTTCTGAGGACAATGTAAATAGACATTTATTCTCGCACAGAGCTTATGAAGCGCGATAGGCTATATGCATATGCGTGAGGTTATCTATAAAAGTTTCCTGATGCTCGTTGCAGAGCCATCATGTGACAACGTCCTGTCAGCAAATATACTATAGCTGCCCCAAGGCTGGCTCTAGGCCAATGAATGAGGAACTGTCCCTTTCTTGCAAGCTCATCTAACTTTTCATTTCCAATAATTCCTGAGTGCCCTGACACAACCTCCGGAATTACTTTGTTGTGTTCCGCTCAGTTCTTGTTGCGCATACTTGGGATTTCCTAGCGCCTTGGGTGTCGCTTGAATTTAAGTGCATTGATTTTTTTTATGTTTGCGTTGTGAGGACGGATATGAACAATTCGAATAAAACACTCAAAAATGTGAAACTGGGGGCAAATAAAATCAGCATGGCTAACCTGTCTTATATGTAAAATAGCAAACAAGAGGTTTTTCATCCACCGTCATCATCTAGTCAAAATTTATCGTAATTAGTGTATACGGTATAAGGTCGTTAGGCTTTCAGATTGACGGTTTTGTTAATTTGTGGAATTTTTTCAGAAAAGTGGTAGTTTTTAAATTTTTTATTTTTCACAACGTTACGTACCAATTTTGTTTACTCTCCAGGTTTGAAGGATGAACTCTATCAAGTTATGCAGCAGAAATTGCAATTTGTCTGCTTTTCTCACTATCTGGTAATCCTACAATTTTGGATTGTAGAGTGTTTGCGGCAATCAGAATAGCTTTAAAAAAGTGAGGCTTGTTTTTTTTAACAAATATATCGATTTTTCTTATCTCCACAAATAGTCGACATGTTTTGCTGGATACTCAAATATTTTGATATTTCTCCTTTAACATTATTAGTTTATACGTGATTGTAATCATATTAATAGCTATCTGGTATGCGCCTACAATTTTATTTACAACTCATTAAAATGACTATATGATTTTAACCATAAACAGTCTTATTGTTAATCTATGGGTCTTACCCCTTCCAACTTATTAATTGGTAGAAAGTAAAAACATCTTTGAATCCATTATCATGAAATACAAATTCTCCTCTGCTCTCTGAAGGCTCGATGTCAATTCTCCGAAGCAACATCAATTTTCCTCACTTTTTCAGAAAGTTTGGTTCCAGCGCGGCCAGGCCTGTAAAAGTTTGAAGTCCTCTGAGACACCAGAATGTTATACACCAGAAAAGAGTTGTCTGTTCTATGTTACTTAAAGTTTCTAATACACAACTTGCAATTCTGTCGATACATATTATCTTGTGTATTATGTAAATATGCAGATGTAATGTCACTACTGAATAACGTATACTTGTACTTAGCTGAATATGAAGGGGTGCCAGGACTGCCAATTGCAACCAATTCTATGATTAGATCTGGTCTGGGCCCTTTAACTGATCAATTGGATTTGCTCCAATTCACTTATTTCACGAGATTCTCATCAGTAATGAGCGCATTGTCTGTCTGTTTGGCGCTATTTATGTCATCGCGTAGTCTCAGTAACCACTAAATCAATTTTGAATGAAATTCAAGGAACGATCTGGTATGGGTAATGCTGCATCTTTTTCTAAAGTTGTTACATTGGAGTAGTAATAATAGGTAAAATGACAAAAACTATCAAAACAAAACAAACAGAGCTCAGTGTATGTGCTGTTTCAATAATTGTTCTGATATTGACTTTTCCACAAATATTTCAAAGTCTTATAGATTATTCAATCACATATATCGAGAGTATTGGTAGAGGTTGGTAGTGAGCGTTGAGTCACAGATGCAAAGACAGTTGAAAGTGTGATTTGAACATCCAGAAAAACAATTGATACAATGTTTATTTTGTTATTTCAGCAAATAAATAATGAGAGACAATACGCCTTGTAAGGCTGGTTCTGGTGAATCAACATCCGTAACTGTCTAAATATAGGAAAGGAAGACTAAGGACACAACTTTGAAGAGATCAAAACCCAGAAAAATCTTAGGTGCGGACAGCACACGCACTTGTGTCTCACTGACATAGGTGGCGTTTTCTCCAGATCGGATTCTGTAGTCACCCTTTATATAAATTATTTTTAAATTCAATATCTCTAGCATTAGAATATATAGAGCAGGGCATTATGCAAATTTCCTTTCATCCATTATATGCAGAGGTATGTGTTTTGCCATGATTAAAACAATAAATCTTTTGGATGAGTACCATACTAAAAATATTGCATGCTATGATACAGGAAATGACATTTTACGAAAATATTGTGTAATCAAGAATAAAAAATGAGTATAATAATTCGTACTGTGCTGCACTAGTCAATATGGTCCACAGTCGACCTTGCTCCCCTCCCTAGGCAGCGCTATGATTTAACTATAGGCTAATATTTTGTTATATATTTACCTACCATTGGATGCACCTATCGCTGTAACCTGAAACAGAACATCATTAAATTTAGAGTGTTTCATATTTTTCTTGCAGATATACATAATATAAAATAGCAATCTTAATTTACCTACCCCCTCTGTAATTTCTTATCTATACGTGTGATAATGGTGAACCTTTAAGGGAATACAATACGTTTTCAATGCGTGTTGGTGTTAATGGTCTTAGCTTTAAGTTTATTGTGTAAATCTAGGTACTGTATCGAATAAATAATTGTCTTTCTTAGAATTCACTTTCTTGTGAGTTTATTGTCGCTTAATTCTATATATATTGTATATATCTACAACTCGACACGAATGTACAGGCTGCAGATAAATATACATATTTCCAGTTATGACAGAACGTATTACATACTGTTATATTTCCATATTATTTTACAAGGCTATAGGTCCTTTCCACTTCATTGAATCCGAAATACGACGGCGTCTGTGCAGCATTTTGAGCAATACCCGACCGTGTGAAATGTGTTTGACTACAAATAAAGCTGGTGGCACTCTAGGGTATGCCATGTAAATTTTCGTTCGCCTTTATGTAAATACGAAGTTTGACAAGTACTTCAAAATGCGAGTTTATAATAACGTCATCAAAAGTCGAGTCTGAAGGTTGCTTTATGATTTTCTGTTTAACTTTGCAGACAACAATAAATCAGTTATGCATGGATTTCTGCCAGACATAGCATAGAAATTGAATCATTTCACCGTAGTTCTGAAATTAATACTTCGGTTTTTGATTAATTATATAATCATATAATATTTACTCATGTGTCGCTACAATAAAACAAAAATATAGCAATGAAAATATGACAGCACTGCGATAACCCTTTTCATTCATATCACAAATCGTAGCAACATGCGTTAAAAATTCAGAAAATTTAATGTCATGTATTGGCGACACTGATTCAAGACAACGCTTATGTATAGAGATTGACAATGCCCATTTTGATTTCTATTAAATACGTCTCACTCTTGTGTTTTCATTTATTTGTGAAAATAACTTTTTTACTTGAAATGTGGTAAAAATAACAAATATTTTGTTTCCCGCTCGATCCCTTTTTCCACCTCGCCTATGAGCAATGTTGTCATCCAGGCGGGGAATAATTTATGAATGAGTCTATATTTTCTCATCGTCGTTGGATATATCCAAGCATTTGTTTTCTACTTGTGGCTGCTGAACCGCATGACGAGCGTCTAGCCTAAGGCCGAAACGTGCACGTCTAAGGTAGGGCAAATGTATATTGGTGTGTATGCACTCAGAGGGAAATATTGTTATTTTTGCATTCGATATAGGAACAACAGTTTGGAATGGTGTTGCAATTTTAAATAAATAAATGGGTAGCCATTGTGTATTATATGTGCGATGAATAAATATTTGTTATATAATAGTTATAGAGAATGGTAAAACCCGATGAAACCGGACCGAACGCACCAAACAATCCCTCGTTTCAACAAACAAAAGACTGCCGGCTGCCCACCCCTGACAGCTATTGTCCATTATGGAGCACTTTGACAGTACTGGCTATATTATAAATACAGTTCTTGTGGAATACCGGGTAGCATTTAATGTGTCTGTGTTATTTTACGCCAACTAACATTTGCTAAGATAGTTTGTTATCCAGAAGACTATATTTTGGAAAAGGCACGTTCGAGGTGTTGGAAGTTCGACATGATGAAGATGCACCCACTGGGGCTCACTAGTACTCGCCGTACTGATCACTCTTAGTGCGGTCGAACTATGGTAGAATCTTCAGAACAGGGACTAATTAGCCATCTTTCTTCGATTTTTCAGACTATGGAGGTCCTTTGTAAGGACTTGTTTGGATTGTGTCCAGAAGCATTAGGGTGTGCTTTGGAGCACACTCCCACACATGCTTTATTTCAGAGATTTGAACCTTGTAGAGTAGCAGCTGTTTTTTTGTATACAATTTTCGGGAACGAAAAGGGTATGCATGCTTCCAGAACGTCCACCTAACAAAGCAACCTTCCAACTTCACAACTGACAGATCAGTACGTGACTGTCTTACCATGCTACTTTTCTGAGACTTCTGTGTTTTGAATGGAACTTCATTCACAAATTCGCATTCGACAATTCTTTTGATGTTTTCGATGATCACAAAAACTTGTTGCACTCGTCGTTGAAGTGTATATAGAGGTGGCGGTGGTTTGCCTGGTTCTATACAGAACATAAGGCTTCTGTAATATGCGAAGCTGTATATTGGATTAGATTCTATTCGAAACAATATGTTGAATGCAGCATGAAGAAAGAATAAATCCCTGTAAATGCTGGCGTTGATGCTAAATACATCGGAAGCACATCCATACACCATCACATACAAAAATCGCTCCCAAAGAAAGCTATCCAACCATTGGCGTAAACGAGATGGCAGCCCATATGCATAAATCTTGATCTGAAGCTGCTAAGGCCACAGCTTTCGATATATCGAGCACGATGACTAGATACTCCCAATGCAGATCAATCGTATCAATGTGTACAAGATATAGTATGCTGTTAACGAATTTGACCTAAGTACGCGAAGAAGTATACCTCAATCTATGATTCATATGCTCGTAGTATAAACTAGACTTTGTTTCCAACAACTTGGAATTATAGTAATATTCAGAAAAGGGACGCCCATTTCATCCTGCTGCTGACGATCTAATTAACCATCTAAACAACAAATGTTCTGTCCGTCCCGGAAATTGGATCCCTGACGAAGACTGTCCGGTATCAAACAGACATCTTATTAAATTCAACTGAATATTTTTCATACAAAAGGCCGGAGCTTCTCGTCCCCTTCTGTTTATCAACGAAATCTTAAATGAATGGGCAACGCACTCCATAAGTTCCGGAACAAGCAATTTAACGAATTTCTAGAAATAATTCCCTACTCAAATATTCATGTCTGGAAAGTAGCAAATCGCTCAGAAATGGCAACTAGGAACAAGTCACGCATATCCATGGTCCAGAGGGCATCATCTTCAGGATTGAAAATCAAGCCAGTCAGGGAAATATCCGAGACGTGGGGGGAAATCCTGAAATGTGTGCCCCCCTGGAAAACGTTGAGAGCAAAAAAATCCGAACTCTAGTCGAGTGAGCTGCAAGGGCCTGCCTAATTGTTACTCCGTTTACATCTCAACCTCCCCTAATTTCTTTTTTTCGCTTATCGTAGGTCCCTGGGGGTCACTATAGACCACTTTGGCAATCAGTGGCTAAAAACATCATAAAATTAAAAAAAGATTAAATCAAGACGCGCCACCAAGAGAGATGAAGGTAGATTTTAGAGCTCTACAGACCAAACTAAAGCAAAATGCTCTTTTTTGTTTGACAGTAACGTCTTTCTGAATACGTGAGACATTTATTGCTGTATGCAATAATCCTGGAACTGTTACTGTCAAATTGGATCAAAACAGCTCCAAGCCCAACTGGGCTTGCGTCTGCAGTTACTCGAGTTCTGTCAGTTTACTAAACCCAAAAAACTATGCACTTCTTCAATCGTTGTGGGTATTCTGAACGACGACATCTACATAACTTCCTAGTCCAAATAATAATCATTTGTACCTGCATAAGCTTTTACTACTAATTGATGAAAAGCATTCTTTACATCTAATCTGGAGAAATGCCTTGCTTTGCAGAAATGTGGTAATAGTAAGTCCATTGTTGGACAATAGGAAATCAGGTCACATTTCAATGTTAATCTGTTTTATTGCTTCAACCCTTCCTTTGGAAATTCAGGTTTTCCTTTTTGACACGACATGTACGAATATACGTATATACGTATATATCACATACATGCATTTTTTTCAGCCCTTCTATTTAGAATTCATCCTTGAAGTTTTATTATGACAGGTGTTTCTACACAGTCACCCTCCCTTATGGAATTCTGGAATATGCGTCTACACATGTATAGAGCCTATCATATTATATTACATGTATATACTCATTTGTTTACATACAAATATATTTCTATTTACCCTTTTCCAGACGTCTGTACGTCTATGCCTTCCTATTTAGGAATCAGGCATTCATATTATTCATAATTGCTACTTACGTGCTTTAGTCTCGTCGCCATTATGATATTCGCTTGTTTATCAAAATAAGACGCAATGCTGTTATCACCAACCACCGTGCGTCTGACACCGTTTAACGCTCGAGTACCAATGCCCGTCTCTCTCGTTATCAGGAGTCGTACAACAGATGGATCTTCATTCTCATACACCACAAAAAGGTATTTGGACTACATAAGAGGGATTCTGTTTTTGCAAAAACGTATATCGTCCGAAGCCACATTTTAATTCGATATTAATACACACAGTCGCTGTTTAAAAAACAAATATTCAATAATGCATCATTCCCAGAAAATGAAAAAAGATAATTGCTAACTACAATGAAAAAGATGTGAATTCGTTCGTTTTGCATGAAAAAGGTCGACGGGTTTTCAATCAGCTGTCTGAAAAAGAACATGCACAAAGCGGATGCCTGACGAGAGCCTCACAACAATCTATTGATTTACATACAGTCGAGTGTACTTCATTTCGGTAACATTTAAATTTTGCAACCTCATGCTCGGCAATATAATAAATCTGAATGCTACCAATTCGTTAATCTCTGTTAGAGTAGCTCGTAAGACCTTTGCTCTTGATTGAAGATTTGTCGGTCGATGGGTTTTTCAGGTCCATTTGTCCAGATGGCAAAGTTATGAAGAAAGAAGGGAATAAAATGAGAAGAGAGGAGAGGAAAGAGAATGAAGTGCACGGGTTGGAGGGAGCCTTTTGGAATTGTTAATTGGGATTTAAGATTGTTGATCAATCATTTGGGTCAGTCTTTCTGTCGGTCTGTACCTAGTCCCGGTAATCCTTCGCCTGCCTATAGCTCGGATAGTACTTTTCAAACTTTGATCGAATGTTGACACTCGATTATTACTTGACAAGGACAAAAAGGTTTTCGGAAGATAAGTGGTGGCCACGTTATCGTCGGAAAACGAAGAAAAACTGACTCCTGACCATTTTTCAAATTAGATTCTGTAAAAATGTTACGCCAGTATTTGTCAGTATTTTTCTAATTAGATAACTGATCACACATTAGCATGAATTACAAAGATGGGGAAACACACAAGGCGGTAAAAATTTATTTTGCTTCAGTTCAGTTTTTGATTTGGCAGCTGGTAATGGTAGTGGTCTAAGCTAAAGGGGACGTAGTTAACGTTTTTCTTAAGGGGGTAGTTCATTCTGTTTCTGCTTAAGATGCTTTTACTACCGATTTCTGAATATTAAACGAATAGGGATCTTGAATAATTTAGTCTCTTGAAAATTAGTGTCAAGAAGATTGACAGTTCTAAGATCATACGAAATCGTTGTTTCTGAACTAATACCATGGAAATTACAGTGTCATCCTACTCGACGCCACGTTTTTAAAGCTTTTTTGGCCACCACGTGTATGAATACGTTTGGCATGGTGTCTCAACTACGCCCAGCGTCCGTAATATTTGATTCGTTTAACAAAATCACATCACTCAACCACATACTTGAGGTAATGCTGCCGAATGCACTAAGCGACCTTTTCTGGCAGAAGAAGCGAGATGTCGAAGACTTGTAAGAAGCTCCTTCCGAAGCGGACTACTCAGCGTGCCTTTTGAAAAGCGCTACTAATGACCGAGAATACCTCTCTACACAAACTAACAGCCCCTGATAAAGCTGCTAACAGGGACGTTAGCATTTTCAAATCTGAATGATCGATTTCAAGGTTGAATGGTGTCTGAACGGTGTTCTGAGGAAACATCATTAGTATTATTTAAAGTGAATTATTATGGTTGGACGATTCCTTATTGGACTGATTTGTACCTGAAAGAGGCATAGTCTAAGAGGTAAACAGATGTATGTCTACAATTAGGTTTTTATGCTTTTTGCAGTTAATCGTCATAAGCTATCAATACATTTGCAATACCGATCCTAACATACCCCTTTGGCATAATCAGATGGTCACACACTGATAGACAAAATCCATACCCTCATCCACACAGAATGCACGAAATACAAAATATTACACCCAAACTCCTGCAAAGAAAGACTTACTTACTGCAAGGTGGTAGAGGAATTATAGACATACAATCACTCCGCACAAAACAAATACAAACACACCGAATTTTTGTTCAAAGCAAGCAAACCAACTCACATAGAGCGATAGTGAAAGCAAGCAAATGTTCGACCGAACTGCTTCGCATAATATCATCAAGAGTCTTTTTTTATAGATAACCTCACGCAATTGAAGATGGCGCTTCATAAGCAATGCACTGCACGAGGCTAAATGTCTCTCCACATTGACCCTAAAACGCTGTAGATTGTAACTATGGGGGAACAAAGTCTACGGTAGCTCATTCCACAACACTGAAGTTCTCCAAAGGAACAGGCTTGTTCGAGGCGTTTTAAGCTCGAGATCTGGTGAGGATGCGTCTGACGAGCTCCTCTTGTATATGTTGAACTGGTGACTCTTGGACTGATTATGTGAGACAACTCGGTCTAACATCTGCCATGCTAATATCTATAGACTAGGGACAGATCAGCTACCCTCCAGATGCAGATCTGAGTGTGGAGGTGGTTTGTAAGGTTAGGCGCAGCCACTAGACGTATTGCTCGCTTTTGGACTATGTCCAGAAGCTTCAGGGAGTACTTTAGGGCGCATCCACACAGACATTTGAGCAGAACTCCATCGATGGTCTGATCTGGACCTTGTACAGTAACTGTTCTGGAGAATATAATTTTCTGGAGCGCAAGAGAACCTGCAGCTTCAAGGGACGCCAACCCAGCGAGACCAACAACATGATCGTGCCAAGACATGTTGTAGTTCATGTTACTTTCCAGAAGCTTGATGGAAGATAATTCAAGGATTGGGTGTGCATCCATCTACACGGCTGGCTGACCAGCATGCGACTGCTTCATCAGTCAGTACAGCAAATACTAGAGGGTTACCAGGTCTAACTTACAGTGCCTTGAACTAGCCTCTTCCAATCTCTTCGTTCTTTCGAAGAATATCAGCGTTGCGGAATGAGCTTGTTCTCCGATGATTGCAATGCTTTCAAGGCCAATGGAAATAGTCATTTATCCTTACCTAACTATTCTAACATCACAAACACCATTGAGATGCAAATTGTAAGTTGACGGCAAAGTTATCCAGCAGGAGATGAAAATTAATTATTTAGGCATAGAAATATCAGGTTATGGTGATGTTGAGGAGGAGGTAAGAGAACAGACAACGAAGGCAACAATAATAGCAGGATGTTTAAACGACACAATATGGCGTAATAAAAATATTAAAGTAGAAACCAAGTCAAAAATCTACAAAGCAGTGGTCAGACCAACTATGACATACACTGCAGAAATTCGACCTGACACAGCGAAAACTAAACAACTACTAGAGACAACCGAAATGAGAGTACTTCGCAGAATAACTGGAAAAACGCTATTGAACAGAGTGAGAAGTGGGAATATAAGAAGAACATGCATAGTAGAAAATTTTAATGAGTGGATACTAGGTAGAAAGAAGGAATGGAACGAACACATCAATAGAATGGACGACAAAAGAGTAGTCAGAATCGCACGCGACAAATCACCGTTAGGTCACAGGTGTCCAGGGCGGCCTCGAAAACGATCGAGTGACAACTTGGCGATGTAATAGGCAGAATGACGACGTAAAAAAACGATTCGCCTATACTAAAAGGAAGAAGAAGGAGAAGATAATTCTTCTAGAGCAGTATACACTTTCTGCCTTTGCGAGAGATTATCTATAAAAAAAAAACGCACCTGCGTCAACTGGGAATCAAAGCCTCATCACACAATGGGGTCATAAGTATGCTTGGTCCTGCAAACGTGCCGCTGTTCATAAAAGCGCTGCGCAAATATACACCGTGAATTTCTATAGGCTCAGAATTTCCAACCGAATTGAATGTATATTTCCAGTTCGTCGGCTTTCAAAATGGGAATAACACGTCAGTTGAAATGTTAAATCGTCCAGAATGATCGAAGCGTGATTATAAAACTCGCGGAAACAGGAACGGCTTAATGCGTAGAACGTGGTATATCCCCACCTCACACAGGGTCTTAAACTCATGTAAGATTGTGAGCTAGCTAAATCTTATCACCCACGTTATCTCTGCAATCTTAGGAAAAACTTGAATTCGGTCAGACCTGTCGAATTGTATTTCAAGGGAGACGTTGTTTACAAAGAAATTCAGTCGCAAACTAACCAATGTTATGCAATTTTATTGAAAGTGTATCAGGCATTGTGGAAATTATAATAAGACATACAAGATAATCTTTTATTTTTATTATCATCTTCAATAATATTTTTTTGCGTAGTCCATCCAGAGAATTTATAAAAGGATATCTATTGGTGATCATCATTGTCAACACAATGCGAAAGTTGTGGAAGCAGAGTTACGAGTTACGAATTGTTCAATATAATTTCCACCGTTTAGTTTACCATCAATTAAATATAAACCTACAATATGGTCTCCCACAATCCCGACCCAAACATTTTCCCTCTGAGGTGTTTGTAAATGAGTTCCTCTGTACCAATGTGGATTTTAACACTCCCGTGTTTTTAGTTGTGCGTATTCACATGCCCATTCAAAAAACATGATGATTTGGCAGAGAAGCACACTGTAGATGTAATTATTATACCTAATGACTTCAAAAAACTCTGTTAGTCTGTCTGGATCATCCTCAATCAATTTGTGTACACAAAACATTTTATACGCATAGAATTTCGCTTTTTTGTAATGCGTTTTGCTTTAATCTTCTAGGAAGAGCGTCACAAGAAATTACTTTTATTTTTAATACCTTGTGTGCAAGTTGCAAAATTTTATTTTAATGATGGAAAGGTTTCATCAAGTGAGAGCATCTCATAGTTTTTCATTCAATAATGTCATTTAAAGCGAAAATGTTTGTCCCTCTATAATATTCCTCACACGCCATTTGAAAACATTGCAAAGTGTATCTTGCTCACATCAAAATTAGGCCTTGCCCCGCTGCTGTGCCGGCTAAAAATGACTACTGAAATGGATCGATGTACATTAATTTGTTTTTTTAGAGCTTGTTGATTCTCGCAGTTGTATTAGAAAGGTAGCAATAATAATGTAGCTTCACATTGATATACTTGCTAAAATTTGTTTACGAAGAGCCAGAGATGTTGGTGTAAATTAGTTAACCTCTGTTGACAGATGTCATTGGGTTGCTATTACACGCTTAACTGGGTTACATATATACCAACTGAATTGATCTCTACAGTTAAACCGCCAGGCTGTACTGACGAGTCTAGGCTAAAGATGAAACATGCATGTTTAGAGCAGATCATATACTACTTAATGAGTTTATTTCGCGTATTTTCATTCAAATATCCAATACTTTGTGATTTGTCACTCTTTGTCTACACATTATTATAACAGCTGGTTTTATACCTAAGCAACAGTCAGGTCTTGTCTGAGTGTATGCTCCCTACTATACCATCAAGCCTGCTATAGACATACATATTTTGTCTTTAGCCTTGACTCCTCAGTATAGTCTGGTGGTATATACATACGTAACCCAGTCAAGTTTGTGATAGCAACATCGACACGCATCTCCAAGCGTCGCGCATTATGACTGGCTATAGGCAACTTACGAAGTCAAAGTCCTAACACTTAGATAGCGGTGGCAGATGTTCTTTACGACATCTGTCAACAAGGGTGAACTGATCTACAGCGAAATTCCTTGTTATTTGTAAACAATATTTATCACACCTGCTATAGACATGCATGTTTCGTCTTTAGCCTAAACTCTTCAGTACAGACTGACGGTGGTGACTGTAGAGAGCAATTGGGCTTGGAGATGAGTGTTTATGTTGCTATCACAGCCTTGATTGTGTTGCGTATATAGGTTTACAGGCTTACAGGTTAAGTTAGAGTGGCCACCAGGCTAAACTTCGCCTATTGTACCATATATTGCACAATAAAGACGTTTATTATTATTAGTGTATTAGGCCCAATTGCTCTCTGAAGTTAGACCTCCAGGCTATACTGACCAGTCTAGGCTAAAGACGAAACATGCATGTCTATAGCAGGTCTGATGCATATTAATATTTTTTCCCTAATCTAATTCTTCCTTTTTTGTTTCTTAAAATACTTGCTGTGAGTATATTGATCCCCAAAACACAGGAATAATGAGTAATTCGGCGTACAGACTAGACGTATCCACTAACAAACCATAAGGAAATCTGGAATTTCAACTTCAAGAAGTGTTTAGTTGAGCAATGTTAATACGATCGAGGAAAATGTCTTTCAGTTCAGCTGAGAAAAACCTTTATTCTGGGCGAGTTTGAGTCATTCGCATTGTTCATTCTGTTTGTTTGGGCGACAATGTTGAGAAATGTAGACCCACCTTGATCAACTAGAAATTTTACGCTGAACTAGTAATAGTCAGAGGTTACATTAGCGCCCATGGGCAAATCAAATAATTAATGCATTAAATGTCAGCGGTGTTTGCTAGAAATTAATAGCCGTAATTGAAAACCAGTGTAACGCTGCAATCAGTGCCGCTAACGTCGTAATGGAGGAAACAAATAGCCTAGTCACTGGAAGAAACGCGTATTGTGAACGGCTTCTCTCAACAATATAAGTCATTATAAAATTGTCACGACTAAGAAGGAGTAGCGAACATGCGATTTATCATTTTCTATCGTCATCACCCACACAAAATTAGTTGTATTGTCCAATCGGGATAGGTAAAGATGTATGTTATGGTAAGAAAAGACTGATATTTGCAACTAGAATAGATGTAAACCAAGTACCAATCAACTAGAAGCTCAATTTTCTATTTTACGTATCGTTAAGATTTTAACCATTTTGTCGTGTATTCCTTCCACGATACATGAGACCTGTAGAGACATGCTTGTTTCGTTTTTAGACGAGATTATTCAGTATAGTAAGTTTTCATATATTATTTCTGATTCTGCAAGGAACATGTGTAGTACTTTTTCAGTTGCATTTTAAATATCTATAAAACAAGAACATCCATTTAGAAATTTTAATTTTGTGAAACAAAATAGAAAAAATCGCTTAATTAATTTAAGTAATTTTCTTAATAATCATCAAAGGCAGGTAGGTTGGGTAATTATCAGCATGCCATACTTACTTATCTCACTTAGAATATATGTGCAAATTTCAGATCCTGTAAATCAAATAGTTTTGCAATTAAGCATTATAAACAAATTGATAGAGCCTTTTGCGGCAGTTTGTGTATATGTTCTCCAGTGTGCTCTAAACATGTTACAGGTTCTTTTGGTAAGTATATTTTACACATATCGAAAAAATTTGAATATATGAAAAAACATATTTAGCATACCATTATTTCTTAAAATAATTATTTTAGTTAGTGATATTTTGAGGCATTTGTTTTTGTGAGTACGATTCGCGTTCCTTTAATGTTCTACTTCAGTTTAAAATGATATTTCCTAATAAAAACCAAACGGTAATACTATGATTCAAAAAAGTATTGATATACATTTTTTTGAATTATTTTTTCCCAGTATTGTAGTTGGTTTCGATTATTTGATGTAAAGTCTATGTGCAAAAAATCAGCAAGATGATAGATGTATGCAACAATTGTCAAACAATTAGCTATTGTTTTTTAAACGCTCCAGCGAAAATAAAATTAATTTATTTGATTTATGTTTGATATCCCCGCAATAGATATTGAAACCACAGTTAACGTGACTAGGCTGCCACACCAAACATAACCTCGCAACTGACTGGGTCGGCAGTCGAAATTTTTTGGTGCCTTATGTGCTTTTTCTTTGCAGTTGTTTGTTGAGTGCGAATACTAAAAACAATATCAACTTAAGTCAATCACCTCCAATCAAGTCATTTGGTTCTAAAAATAATGAACTGTCATATACCCATTAGAGAACTTAGTAGACATTGTGGTTTGTTGTTTGAAACTTGTAGACAAGGTGAATTTATCAAAAGTTTGATTTCGGACTTCCATTGTCTATAGAATTTTGAGTATCACGACGTTTCGATTGATGTGCTATCTTCAATCGTCTTCAGGTGAAATGGCGAACACGTTCCTTTCATGCCTATTTATACCCCGTCCGGTGACGTGCCGTGCGCGGTCTGTTCTGATTGGTTCCCGATGCGCGGTATTCCGGTCTGCTGACGTGGCTGTTTGTCGGTCATTGTTTGCTGTCTGGTCCAGTCGTAGTCTTCTTTATGAGTGGCTGCCAGATTCCAATCAGAACAGACCGCGCACAACGACACGTCACCGGACGGGGTATAAATAGGCATGAAAGGAACGTGTTCGCCATTCCACCTGAAGACGATTGAAGATAGCACATCAATCGAAACGTCGTGATACTAAAAATTCTATAGACAATGGAAGTCCGAAATCAAACTTTTGATTGTGGTTTGGTTGCACGTTTATGGTTCATTCATCAAATTATCGTTTCCTTACATTCATTATTAACTGAATTGCTACTCATTTCTCATACAGTTGTGTTCCTCTCGTATCTATCCAATTCTCTGTTACTCAGTACAGCGACATACGCGACCCATGATCAACAAACAAATATTTGCGAAGTCGAATCCAGCAATCAACTAGACTATCATCTATCTATCTATCCTTCTCCATTATCAGGGTGAATTCCAATGAAACAATGTCTACAAGTGCGCCGTGCAAAGTAAACAATCCAATTAAAGCTTCCACTCCCTACTGTCTACTTTAGAGAATAAAATGAACTCCTCCTTCTGTGTGCAGCAATGGAGTTAATAAAGTTTTCTGATGTTTTATTATTTCCAAAACTCTATTAGATTTTTCCCTCAGTTGCTGACGTGGCGTGATGAAAACGAAATAAAATAATGCTTGCTGCTTCATACTTATAGTTTTAATTAAGGGCAAGGTTTTATCAGATAGTTTCCACAATATGTATCAGCTACTTGTCTAAAAATGACTACGCAAATAACAGCAGGAAACAAGTGTCTTACTCCCTTCGTCAACTGGTGAGAAAGAATTGTAATCGTAATAAAATTGTAATTCCATATCACCCATTTTCGACAGTCTGTCTTGTGTCTTGTAACCCTTGACCTCTCTTTAACTCGAAAAGTACCTTCCGGATCCTTATGACACTCTACTACTATAGCTTTTATTACAATGACCATGTAATAATGTTTGTCAATCATTTTTTCACACTGCTAAATAGTAATTAATTCGCTGATAGATATTAACAGATGTATTTGTTCAATATGGTCAGCAGTGAACAGCTGGTAATACTGTAATACACAATAGATAGGTTTATATTTTTCATCTCCTTGTATAATATTAGTTGCGAATTTTATTGCAGTAATGATGGCGCCACCTTACTAAGAACACGGGGATTCTGTCCTAAATTTGGGGGTTTTTGTCTGTTCAAGAAGAATTTAGGAGGAATAAAATCTCAAGCGAAAATATTTTGCCATGGTCATTTTTGATACATGTCTTTTTTCCTAAATTTTATATTCAGGTGAATATTTTTTCAGGTTATTCGTAGTCATAAGTGGTGTTGTGGTGTAGACTTTAGAAAAAAAAACAGGAAATCTGGAGGAAATAGGATGGGACTATTTTGTAGATCTGTTAGCAGTACCAAGGTTAGGCAGATAATATTTCTTTCAGAGAGGAACAGTCCATTTTGACTACGCTTATAGGAATCATTCTGAGTTCACTTGGCAACCTCATTATGATAGGCCAAAATCAGCATACCTTCATTATTTGTTCACGGTTCGCCATTTATAATGCTTAATAGCTGTGTCTAGACAGCAGACCTTTCGGTGGCATGTTGACATACAGTGATACCAGTTAATCACATTTCTGGAAGAAATATCATGCCCTCATCCTTTAGGCAACAAGTAACAGTGGAGGGCTAAGGGGATGGTTTTTCCACTATTCGTATATTCACTGCAGGCTTCTTAGAACGACTAGTGAATGAATAAATTCAAAAAACTTCCTAAGTTCAATCCAAATCCTTATTTCTAAACCAACAACGTTGCTTATCCAGGAAAATTAAGTGCAGTCTTCTTGCTCGGTGGTATGATACATTAGCGGAAACACTCTAACCACTAAATACCGCACATAAATACACTTATCTGCTCTCCACCAGGAAGAAAGAGCGAGGCATGTAGAGAAAGGGCGTTGAATATTGAGTTATTCCGAGGGAAGAAACAAAGGCAGTTGTGAAAAGCATCTGTCGCCGCTGGGGCTGTCGTATATGTTTTCACAAAGATGGAAACACAGATTAGTGGAGAGCACTTCAGATACGACGCGCTGTGACGCAACATACCCAGGAGCGTAGTGATATGTTGATTGCTCGACGTTGAAGGATTAAAAAGCCCGAATGATTTGTCCTCTTGGGAATAAACTACACGAACTAGGCGAATTAGCGCGGAAACACCTCGAATATGGTTATAAAGGTGGAGGTATATAGATGTTATTGTTGTTACGTCTCTGAAATAATTTAGTAGATAAGAATTGGATGAATGCCACAGTTTTTTTCTGCTGGTTACACAATACTTGTAATTAAATATACATAAATAAGCCGTTTTTTCGCGAATTTAATCAAATAAAATCACATCATGTAGGTTGATGCTGTACCCGCCACACAATGGTAACAATTTAAAAATAAAGAGAGGATCGATTTTGAACCTGTTGATCTTTTGGATTTAAATATGAAATAATATTGAGAATACAGTCTCGAAAATACGTCAGGTTCTCGAGATATCTGAAATCTCCAAGAATTCAAAAACTCACATCAATAGTTCAACATGTGTAAGATCTGATAAAAATCTTCAATAAACCAATATCGCTACACGCGAAATATAGTCAACATATTTAATTCTATTTAAAAGACGGAAACACCACTTTTCTTACATTTTACCTTCAGTTAAATTGCAGTAATCACAGTTTAAAGCTAAATGCATGATCCCTCAACGAACCCAAAATCCTGTTTTATTACAACAATCAAATGAGCATGAAAATTAGTCACACATGGGCGTAACGGCAGTACATGATATATAATTGCAGGAATAGCTCTGAAGTAATGTACAATGTAAAATGGCCACATCAACTATATCGTGAAAATACGTAAATTGGTCTTTCTTGAACAAATTTTTCTATTTCACTCTAAAAGTATGAGAGATATAATATAAATGCATAGACAAAAGTTGTGAATCAAGTTTTCTGTAAAATTATCTGACCAAAACATGCAAAATTGAATTTTCATAAGCATGAGTGCATATAATATTTAAAGGTTGAAAATCTGACTTAAATTTCAATGCTCAACTCAACTTACAATATAAATACTTTATGTATTCACCTCCATAATTTATTCGCAAAGATAATCAGGATGTATAGAATTGTATGGGAAAATAATCAATTCTTTTTTCAAAAAAATGCTATTTAATCAGTCACTCAATACCTTCATTTACATTTAATCGTGACCTATAGCGGAGAATCATTTTAGTGGTCTCAAACTAATTTCTGGACATTCAGTGGCCGTTTCTCTGTTGTAAACAACTAGCGAAATCCTACCAAATTTTTTGATTGATTATTAATGATTAAATTACGGAAACATATCGAAGTTTCGCCTATTGGATTCGAACGAAATCGAATTTTGGACTTTTTTATCATGAAATAAAAGAAAATTTAATACTCTACAACTTTGGTCTCATTCATGCCGTATAGCTAATATTTTCAAAATGAATAAAATACTGAATAAACACCAGCATGCACTTGTCATCCACTTCATTATCTTAGAGCTACTTCAGCAATAATTACTACCTGTTCTCACAGCTATCTTGAATCTTCCTTTGACTAGAATATGCTGATAATTAATCACTTGCTAATCCGCCAATATACAGATTTGCTTTTATAAGCTAGAAAAAAACTAGATCCCCTATGGGATTCGAACCACAAAACTTTTGTTTACCGGCCAGACGATTTACCTCTAAAAGCCCAGTGTGTCTGTCCGGCAATCAGAATGTGTGCCGTTCGATTCCCAAAGTAGGCCTGGTCTTTTTGAGAATTTATTTTACTTAACATATTACGGAAACTGGATATCACAGATGATGATCGGGTGAAAATTTGATTTTCTGTATTAAATCGTTACCACCTACGACAATGAACCCGGCATACTTCGCTGTCTAAGCGAACAAAAGTTTCATTGGAAACGAGGAACTCAACCGTACTATGTAGATATAAACCGCCATTATCTAGAGTGAACTGATACGTACAAAAAGTTTACGTACAAGTTGGAAAACGTCCGGCGAGGGACATGCGGGATACATCGGGTTAATGCACCCAGCATCGCTTGTTCCGTGTATGGATTGAATAGAGAAAATAGGGTAAAGAGGTAACGTAAAGGGTGTGTTTGAAATTCGCGTGCAGAAATGTTCGCCGATATTTTTTAATTAGAGATGCGATTTTGCTTCCCAGACCACTGGGCGAGGAGGTATTGTATTCGGGAAAAAAGTCAGTCTGAAATATCGTATTTTGTTGATGTTTCATGAGGTCTCAAGAAACATGTCGCTCATATTTCCGTCGGTCTATCTATCTGTCTATCTGTCCGGTAATTTTTGTTCCCTCTATTACCCGAGAAGTATTTTTCGGATTTTGATTACACTTTGTCACTAGGTTACTATTGCGACAAAGATGAAACAGCTTAGTGGTGAAGAGGTTATGGATAAAAACGAAAAAAAATAAATAAATAAATCGCTTATACTTTGATTTTATACGTTTCCGATACCCGTAATCCTGTTCCAAATATATTTTGAAGCTGTTTAAATTGATGGTGGGGATGGGGGTGCTCAAGATCTCAAAATGTAGGCATTCTACGTTCTATCATCTATCAATTGTTAACCCGGGTGATACCTCGTACTTGTTAGACACATGTTATTGTTCCATAGTGTGCGTTTGAATCACCTCATTATACGTTATTTTAGGACATCGTTAAGCTTTTTTCTGAAGACTGTCAATTTGTTCCATTCCTGATCAGCGGCTATAAAGAATACACCACTTTAGCTGAATAGGGATGATTATAAGTAATCGCAAAAGTCGAAAAAGTGCCATTTAATCTCTGTATCAGTTTAATGAAGATTCGGACCTGATTTTAAAACTGCTGACGTGAAAATTTTTCAATATACTTTAAATCCAATTTTAACTACTACAACTATCAACAGATTTAAAATACACTCCAAATGTTTGTTCTAAAGTTTAGCATGATAATGATCTTCATAACAAAAGCTTTTGAAATTTGCATAATGCTAGAAGAACCTTTCCATTTAGATATTAATTTATATTTACTTGATTGACAAACAACAGTTCCAAAATTCGATCTAAATATTTTCTCTAATGATTATATCTGCCGCCACTTTTTTATTAAAAAAATTATTATATAAGAAACTTATATTTGTATGTAGTATTATTCATCAAAATTTTGTTTTTTTACAATTTTTCATCAAAGTTACGGCCTCATTACAAAAAGCGCCAGTTAATTGCTGTTCAGATTCTTTCAACTGAACCATCTATCCAAATCTGCATTTCGATTTGGTACATACGGATCCATTTTAAAAAAATTATTGGAGATACTTATGGAATTGTTTGCGGCAATGCAGGGATGGACAAATTGAGCTGGTCGAGTGTCAGGACCTTTACTAGAAAATCTCGTAGATTTTATACTAAATCAATGACTAAACCTTTAGTGTTAGTTTGCGAGGTGAGCAAATGTGATAAAAAAGACAGGTTCTGCCTCCCTGCCACTACTACTACTACTACTACTTCATATAAAAAACATTTCCGAACAATTTCCTTCAATAAATCCAACATTCATGATATCATATCAAGTACCGCATTTTGTCAAAACCAAACTTTTGTTAAAAGGATACACATTATTCAGGTATACTTAACGAACTTCTAATCACCACAGTTAATCTTTTAATTTTCTGAGCCCGAGGAAACTTTATTAATTACAACTCAGATATATATTTCATGGGATAGGTACTCCAAAACTCCTTGGAGTTTCAAATTCATTATTAAAGGAAGCCAGTTTCAGGAGTCGCACGAGATCTAAGACGTTTATAAGCAGATTCGTGGGGATACGTATGAGGCATATTTACAAAATACATTCCTTGAGCTAAGGCCACGTCTGGAATAAATTAATACATGTATTATACATTCTTTATAAAATTACCTATATTTCTATCGATTCCGGAGTTGGAAATCGATTTGGTACAAACCAGCAACCTGCTTAACCCTGGCCGGTATCAGCCACTAATCAGCTAACAGATAATTGTCACTTTCATCTTTTGTGCTACTTCTCTTGGTCGTTTAAATTTACGATTCAATGTATCCAGTATGTTGAATTAATTAATGGTGAACGTATCAAGTAGCCTGCAACATGCACATCCACCAATATTCATCATCAAATTATCCATTGTATTTGCCTTTCAATTTGATCAGGGGATTTGATTCCAACAAGCTGGAAATCAGATCTCGCTATGGTTAAATATTAGTGAAATTTAAAACATTTTCACTAATTGTAGGTATATGAATGGTCGTTTTCTTAGAAAATATATATTAGCTACACTGCGAGAAATCATCCTGATCTTGTAATAAGGTGAAGGTGCTAGTAATATACGTATTACACTTATTGCATAATGGTATAAGATACTGACCAGAACCAGCATTCACCAATTGATAAACATAAGACAAGTATTTACTTACAAACAAATATTATGCAAGTGAATTGCCAGGAAACTCTCGGTCCAACCTACCTCAATTTATAAGCCTCCGGAGACACAGATAGGTACAGAATCTCAATCAGTAAAAACTAAACGTCTCAGGATTTAAGTGAGTACAAAGTAAATGAAGAACTAAGTATTTCAATGGCAGTTATCAAAGATTCAGCATCTGATTGAGATTCTATGTCTATACGCACTGTACCTCCGGAGGCCTTGTTGAGGTAGATGCCTCAAGCACAATATAATAGTTAAGAAAGGAAGAATATATAATCAAATTGAGTTACTTTGGTGCGAGACTTTTTGGCAATTCACTTTCATAATATTTGATTATATGATATCGTTAATAATAAGTACTTCTCATATGGTTATCAATTAGTTGAACGTCGGTTGAGGTTAGGATCTTTTATATACGTGTAATACGTATAACACTCGCACCTTCAACATACTACAAAATCAGAATGACGTCGCGCAGTGAGGCGAATAGATAATTTTTTAAGAAAACGACAATTCTTAGACCTGGAATTCAGGAAAATGTATAATTTAACATATATTCAATTATGACCAGACCTGATTTCTAAATTATTGCAATCAAATCTCGTGATTAAGATGGAAGACAAATTGATGATTTGATGATGAATATTGTTGGTTGTGCATGTTGCAGGCTACCTGGCACATTCACCATAAATTAAACATACTGGATACATTGTATAGTGAGTTTAAACAACCAAGAGAAGTAACACAAAAGACGCAATTGGCAATAATCTGTTAGCTGATTTATTATTGTCTGGCTTTGTGTCGACCTTACTTCCCTCTCCGTCCTGCACAGCCCAGGGTTAAACAGGCTGCTGGTTTATATTTCTGTTGTTTATAGACAATATTTCCAACTCCACACTGGATAGAAATAAAGGTAATTTTATAAATAATGTTGAATTCATTTATTAATTAATTCCAGACCTATCCTTACCTCAAGCAATTTATTTTGTAAATATGCCTCATACGTATCCCCACGAATCTGCTTATTGACGTCTTAGATCTCTTGCGTCTCCTGAAACTGACTTCCTTTAATAATGAATTTGAAACTCCAAGGAGTTTTGGAGTACCTATCCCATGAAATATATATCTGAGTTCTAATTAATAAAGTTTTCTCGGGCTCAGGAAATTAAAATATTTACTGTGGCGATTAAAAGTTCGTTAAGTACACTTGAATAATGTGTATCATTTTAACACAAGTGTGGTTTGGACAAAATGCTGTACTTGATATGATATGATGAATGTTGGATTTATTGAAGGAAATTGGTCAGCAATGGTTTCTTTTATATGTAGTAGTGACAGTAGTGGCTGGGAGGCAAAGCTTGGCAAGTAGGTCGTTTTTGTCACTTTTTGCTGACCTCGGAAACTAACACTGAAACCTATATTGTTCAGTGATTGTTTTGGTATAATATCTACCACATTTTCTAGTTCAGGTCATGATACTCGACCAGCTAAGTAGGTCCATCCCCGAATTGTTCCAACAATTCCATAAATGTCTCCAATAATTTTTTTAATGTATCGGTATGTATCAAATCAAAATGAAAGTGTAAAGGATGGTTTAGTAAAATGAATCTGAACAGCAAATAACTGTAACTTTTTGTAAGGAAGTCGTAACTTTCATAAAACAACCGTGAAATAAAAAAGCACGATTTTAATAAACAATATTACATACAAACATTATTTTCTCATATAATAAATTCTTTAATAAAAAAATGGCGTCACATATCATTAGAGAAACAAATATTTAGATCAAATTTTGGAACTGTTGTTTCTCAATTGATTTGAAGAAATATCTGATTAGAAAGCTTCTAATCTTCTATAATTATGCAAATTCCAAAAAATAACTTCAGAAAAAACATTTTAAATTCATTTTATAACTGTTGGTGGTTGTAGTAGTTACAATTGGACTTAAAGTATATTGAAACGCATTCAATTTATGATAATTGTAATAATCAAAAAAAACTTTACGTTTTTTAGATTTCCTACCTCATGTATACCACTTTTTGTGACTTTTGCGATTACTTATAATCATCCATCTTCAGCTAAAGTGCTGTAATCTGTATAGTCGCTGATCAGGAACGGAAAAAATTAACACTCCCTAGAAAGAAGCTTAACTACGGTCCTATATAACTTATAACAGAAATTTATATATTTTCTATATGATAGAAATATTATCAATTTGTCGAAAAGATATTATGTTCATCGTCGGCAAATTACACAGTTCACAGCTACTGAGAAGAATCTATCAATGGTGTGATTTGAACGCAAATTGTGAAAAAATAACATGTGTCTAACAAGTACCGTGGTCAGCATTTGATAGATGATAGAACGTAGAATACTTACACTTTGACATCTTGAGCATCCTCATCCCCAACATTAATTTTTGATACCCTCATAATATATTTGTAACATGATTACAGCCATATTAGTATAAGGTCCTGACCTGAATCGGCATTCACCAATTGACAAGCATAAGAGAGGTATTACTATATTATGCTTGAGGCATCTACCTCAACAAGGCCCCCGGATGCACAGTGCGTATAGACACAGAATCTCAATCAGATGCCGCACGTTTGATGACAGCCAGTGGCATACCACTTACTTCTTTGTAATATGTATTAACTGAATATCTGTTACGTTTAGTTCTTACTGATTGAGAATCTGTACCTATCTGCGTCTACTAAACAATTCTTTATTTGCTCGGTGAAAATAGGAAGATGCACAATTCTGCATAAAAATAATGTTTCCAATTCCATCATGTTTGCTTTGTATCCGTGGAGTATCACACTCTCATAACATCTGTAGGTATCGTTCGCCAGCAAAGTTGTTAAAAAACCTTTTTTTTAAATGAACGAAACAAACGGGTTTTTAAAAAGCATCTGTTCCAATAACACTGCTCTGTTTCGGACAATCGAAGCACTGTGAACGCAAAAAATGTAGCTACATAGTGATCATGAATAAAAGGGAAGCCTATAATTATTAATAGATAAGGGCTAAATCAGGGAGTACATTTAATGATTTACTGCCACGTTTAATTGTTGATGTAACTGCCAGATAAGACAAACACTCAAAAGCTGTTACTCAGGATTTAAGATGGTTCACTTTAAATTGCAAAAAGCCTACTTCCTCTTAAATCACAATTATGTGAATCAACTATATAATATACATCCTCTATTAGCAGATTCATGGAGCTATGTGTGACGTAATCCTGTAATATGGTGGAGATACTGCCAGCATGCATATTACATTGTCAATGGGCTTACTGTCGGAAGCTTGAATTATAATCTAATATGGCTTTGGTTCCTAAGCGCCACTAGTTCAAAAGCGAGTGTATTTGTCGGTGCAAGAAGAATCTTGTCCGACATGCCGGCCTATTATCTTGTGCCATTAGACTACACCACCTAGGTAGCATATAGATTCAAGGACAATATAACGAGATTCACTCCAGCGCGCAAATCTTTTCGCAGGAATTTTAAGTGTCTCAGATCTAGGATTGACATTTAATGACAAGTTTGTGTAGGTACCAATCTAGACTAATCACCACATTCATACATTATTTCGCGCCTGTGTGCTTCTAGGCGAGGTGGAGGAAGGAAATGAGCAGGGAAGCCAACATATCTGACCTTGTCGAAAGGAGGTCTACAAACATGACAAAGATAAAATACAAGGTAACTTTAGCATGAGTAAGAATATGAATAAACGCTGCTATTATTCTCACAAATAAATGTAACCACATGTGTATCATACATGAATCAGAATGGGCATTGTCAACCAAAATAAAATTCTCGCGTCAGTACCGCCAACATATGGAATCAAACTCAGTTACTGCATTTTTTTATATGAATGAAAACGGTCAACGCAGTGTTGTCACATCTTCAACAGCGTTAACATTACGCAGTTTCTGAATAGTTGAAAAGCACAGGAGTAGATTATCTTCCAACAAACGAAAACAATATAATTCGAAAGTAATCTACTCAGTAAGTAAAATTGCGAATAAATTGTTCTGGTTCAGTGCATAATCTGTGAATATGCTGCTCTCTATTCTTCAAACCATAATGTAGGCAATAATATTCCTCGGTTCCCTCCATCTACTTTAGGGAGCATATTTTGCGGAACGAGTGATTGCTTACCTTGATGTGAGGAGCAGTTGCTGGGGAATGAAACGAACAGTGTATAGGAAGGAGCCCAGACTACACACCTTTTTTGAAATGATAACAATAATAATGATAGTAATAACACAGGTAAAGTAGCCTCCCTTTTTAGGGCAGCTAGCAGAACAGCCGAAGGACTCAGCAGTCCATTACAGTGCACATTATTTACCAGGATCTCCAAAAACAGAAAAGGAGTATTAGGATTGTATTTCTTCCTGATAACTTGCACCAAATTACAGGAATATAACAACTACTATGACCGCACATCACATCGGTCCACAAATTCCATATCAAACTCCGTGCAGCCTTTCAAAATACACCAGCATATAGACAAACAGACTGACAAAACAATTAATGAACAAATCGTCAGAGAGATCGACAGATAATGCGACAAGCAAACAGATCGATAGACCAACAGGTCTATGAACCTATAAATAGACAGGCAGACCAATAGACAGTCAGATAGATCGATATACTGACTGACAAAATCTCGAGTCCTTCAACAATGGTTTTTTAAACTCAAAAAATAATCTCAAATCTCAACAAGGTTTGGGGATATCTCTGATAATTCTTCTGATAAGATCACCAGTTTTCAGGAATATAACACATTAAACCAATATGGCAGCCACTCATAAAGAGGATCAATAGACTACGACTGGACCAGACACCAAACAATGACCAACGAACAGATACGTCAGCAGACCGGAAAACCACTCATCGGAAACCAATCAGAACAGACCACACACAACGACACGTCACCTGACGGAGTATAAGTAGCCATGAAAAGAACATGTCTACAAGTTTCAAGCAACAATATAACACCTAATATCACCCCACAAATTATATAGAAATCAATGCGAAGGTTCCAAAACCGCCATCATATAGAAGAAGAAAAAACGGCAGACCGACCGCATACAGATCGACAGATAAACTAACGGACAGACAGGTCTATAGATAGACAGACAGATTGACTGCAAGAATAGCCCATCATAATAATAGATCATAAATTTTCTTTTCTTAAGCGGATATTTCATCCACCTCAATAGTGCCTCGCATGGGAAGGTAAACGCCTTCTAAGCAGGAAACAGGCCGTAAAATGTCTCTTGGTGGCCTAGATCCAAGGGTTTACAGACCGCTTAAGTGTCATATCAAAGGGAGTAACTGCAAACACCTAGGTCCTTGACAGTAAATACTTAAAAGGCTAGAAATCCTTTGAGGCAGTTTTCCTTAATTCCTTCTCGTTACATTGCGGCTTTGGTCTCCTTTTAGCAACTTAGGACCTTTCTCTGTGATTCTGCCATTTTCATCCATTATGTATTATTAGTTACGGAAATTGAAGGGATAAGAGTGGCAACTTGCGACTTTCTTTGTGGCGGTATTATACGGTATACAGGTCTTGTAGGACCAACAATTAGTTAGCTTTTCTCTGGAACTCCTAGTTTCTACTTTCATCCCATAACTCTTATATCTATCATTGATATTTTAAACTGATAGAACAGAATGCTTTAAACAATACTGAAAATAATAAAAATAAGTGCCAGTCAATGGCTGCGCTTCAACATCATTTTAACAAGTTCTGGTCAATTTTAGGCATGGTTAAAAAAACTGTAGACAATTTTTTAAAAGAAATAATTTTTTTGTACAATTATAGTCAAAATAGTGATGATAATTATGGCTTTCCGTCATCAAACTTGTTCAAGATTTAAGCACTGCTCTAATTCTCAATTCAAAAATTTCCATATTCTTGTAAAAGTTTACCTACCCATGACAAGAACATTTGATCCCACTTTAAGACAATTTACTTGATAAGAAAATTATTATTAATTTGGACATATAATAGTATATTTTCGAATTCAATACTAATTCTAAAGAAATATACTCTAAAGAAAAACATGATTATCTTCACAAATAAGATTTCGAAGCTTTTTTAACAAGTATTCCATATTTTTCATTCAGATTATCATATTTTCCAGTGGGGCCCCGTTTTTTCAATCAAAAATACGAACATCTTGAGATTCAATCGATTAATTTATTTCGCATCGCCATCTCCATCAATGGCATTCCGGCGGTACGTGTATGTCTATTTCCACGCTTATTATTTTCCATTGGTATTGATTTTATTCAACCCCACCTTAGGATAAATGAGCTGTTAAAAGGTATGGGTTGTAACTATTGTGAGGATCTCATATAAGTGTATAGGTGTTGATGTGATATTTAAATTGTGAATAAGCTCTATTACCAACCGTAGAAGTATATATTTTCTGGCTTAAGTACAGGTACATATTTTTTTATTCTGTTGATCTGTACAATACTCTTCAAACTTGATTTCTATAGAATCTATAGAATAGGTATAGATCAACCACTTCTCATCTATGTTCAAGACTGTGGAGGTCCTTTGTACAACAAAAAGCACATAGATACACCTTCAGGGACTTCAACCTATCAAGACCGTCCATATACATGATCGTGCCAAGACATATTATTGTTGATATTCATCCCCAGAAGCTCCAAGACTGAGAGAGCAGCTGGTGACTTTCGTGTAAGGGTAGTTTTCTAAGTCATATGAGCATTAAACCATTTGTCGACATTCGACAATTATTGCATTACAAAGTAAGCGGATTATTTAAATTTTATTGAATTCGTATTATATTCTTTTGTTACGTCTCTCAAGTCGTAAACATTTCGACGAGCATTCACGTACATGGGTGTTGTATTCAACGAATAAAGTTTGCCTTTTTTGATGTTTCATGATTTATTTCACAGCTCCGTTGGTAGCCTGAAAGTTTCTTGCTAACGCCGTGCACCCTTCAAATGGTCATCCATCCGCATGGGTTTCTTCACTTCATTACACATTGCTTCTTGTTTTTCTTTCAACTCCTCACGTTAACGTTGAACATCGGTTTGCATACTAGAGTTTCACTGAACGTGTTTTTACACTAACTGACAGATGCCTGTCAAAGGAATTATTGGGTTTTGTTAAAATAATGGGAACGAGGCATATGTTAGATGATTGTTGATATATTTGTATTTGAATAACAAAAATGTTAGATTGATTTTAAATAACAAAGCTATGTACGAAAGCTATCTTTTTCTCTAACTTCTTCTCTTTCTCTAAGTCTACTAAATAAGGCTGCATTTTATGCGGGATTACAAGGGAATAGGAATCATAAATAATTGGGAAAGTGCTATTCTGAATTCTGTATTCTATATTTCAACGAATTCCAGAACTATCCATTCATTCGTAGTGACTTTGACGGAATATTAGAAATTTTAAAAATTTTCGTGAAATTGTAGATTATTAGAAGGTATAGAATTACAAAAGATATATTTTTAGTAATTTTTATGAAATTTTATTCTAAAAGAGTAACAGCGAGAAACTCGAACCAAATACGTATTTCCACTGATGCTATTGCATATAAAATAAACCGGCATACCATTTCATGCCATTTTCTGTCATTTCTGTGATCAAAAGTTTACAAGAAAAACGGCGCGGAAGTAAACAATTACCTACCCAAAATACTCATATTAACAAACTATTTACAGTGTATGCAGTCTTTAGCCTAAACTAATTAGTTAAGCCTGCCTGTCAAACTATAGAAAGCAATTGGGGGGTATATACGTAGCCCAGTCAAGGATGTGATAGCAACATCAATAGTCCAAGTGTTGAGACCTTGACTTCGTAAGTTGCCAATGGACAGCGCCACCATACGCCAAGCTTGGGAGAAGTATTTAAAACTATTTTCGTCCCTATAACAGCCAGTATACGCTGGTATTGAATTTTCATGTTTGCAATCATCCCACTGTCAAATAACATAAGTCGAGGTATTCACGTAATTCAACCCCTTCCATCCATCGCCGTATAAAAAAACTCACATACTAGTAAAGTTGGTTTGAGGGTTATATCGCTCGTCATCAACTCGAGCTGCGAAAGTTCTCATGCCGCACACAAAAAAATATAAGAGTTTTGCTGGAAAAGCTAAACAAAAAATAGGATAACTTGGGTTGGACTGACGATTTTTTGTCGCGGTCTGTATCACGTATTAAAGCAACCCTACTTATCTTTACTGGAAATGGCTTCCAGATAGCTTTCCAAATTTTGGTACGTTATAGTCCGCAACGCCTAAAATAAAAGTGTCCATTGCTCCTGGACCGATCACAAGTAGTAAGGATACGAATTATTTACGAAAGACCAGTGATTTATATAATGCTGTAAATCAGTTCACCCTTATTGATATAAGTCATTAAGTTGTTAGGACCATTTCACTTCGTAACATCTAACAATCTACAATACTGGCTGAATTTTCTTCAGCATGGAGAATTAACATATAAGAAAAAGAAGAAGAATCACAAATTAAATAAACGAGTATGCAAACCTTCCAACGCGTGGCAATGCTGACCTATCGCGGGATCGCGTACAATTAGCATTTTCAAATTATCAACATTGTTATGAAGAAAAAACTACATTTATAAAATGAATGCCAGAGAAACATTTAAGGAGTCATCAGTCTGTTGACGAGCAAAGTTGCGAGAAGACGCGAAAAGTGAGAAAAATGTTTGATACTGATGTATTTATAAATGGAATTCAAACACGGCCGCTGCTTTGGAATATGTAGATAAAGAATTATTCTATAGCGACATCAAGGGAAAATTTTGAATGGAAGTAAGCAGTGCTATAGTGCAAAATTAGGATGAACTCAATGATGCTGATAAAAATGAAATTACTACAGGCCTCTGTTCAACTCAAATAGCGTTATTAAATCTTGTTGTTTGTCTCTGTGAACATTTACTGACATATGAACAAGTTCGTCAAATTAATACTTATTCTTATAAGATATGAAAAAAATATTTCTTCGTGCATTCTGATAAAACCAAATACTGGGTTGAACTGTCCACATGTAAGTCTCAGTGCGTTAATTAAATGGATATTTTACCAAAAGTTTGATTTCGGACTTCCATTGTCTATAAAATTTTGAGTATCACGACGTTTCGATTGATGTAAACCTGAAGACGATTGAAGATAGCACATCAATCGAAACGTCGTGATACTCAAAATTTTATAGACAATGGAAGTCCGAAATCAAACTTTTGATAAATCCACCTTGTCTACAAGTTTCAAACAACGGATATTTTACTTTCCTCCGCTTTTCCCGTAAATACTTCTAGCCAATAATTGCCAACAGTATATCTTCCATAGTTCCATAGATCTGAACTGAAGTAGAAAAACGCTAAGCGTGGCCATGTGCAAAGAATTTACAACACAGCGACCTGATAGCAACGTTCGTCTCACAGCGACCAGGACCACTCTTTTCTATCAGGCAGTTCTTAAGTCCATTCATTGTTCATCGCCAGCACCACTTGTCTCGACACTTAAAGGCTGTCTCTGTCTAAAAACTGTTTCTATGTGTATTTTAAAAATATGTTTTGTGTGATTATGACATGCAAAATGGCTCATTACACCCATGTTGACAACTATGAAATATATCACTTTCTATAATTAGTTGCAAAAGTGAAATATTACTCAACTAGTTGAGTCCCAACATGCTAACGGAAGCAATAAAGGAATCAAAAGAAGATTGCCTCTAACAATAATAGACATGACAATATACACATTGTTTCTTCGGAATATTCCGAAGTAAATAAGTTAAACAAATATAAAAGAACTTAAGTTAATCACAAATATTCACAAAAAAAATGTTTGCAAATTGTTAGGTTACAGTGACAGTAACAAACTTTCAGAGCGCTACAACTCGCATGATTATTGTTGAACATATAAATACATTGATAAGAATTGAAATAAATATCGTATGAAACACGGACTTTGTTCGACAAAAGGTTACATAAAAAGCTTTTTGTGGGTTTTCGAACATCAAAGCCTTCTTAATTATTCTCAGAATTTCGATCAGAACCACTGTGCCAAGTAGAACGCAAGCATATCCACTTCAAGGTTCCTCCATTTTTCGGTATGAAACTAAATAGTCATATAAAAGTCAGTAGAAAGGATACTATTTTCTACCTGTCATATATACAAAATTTATGGTTGCCGGTGTATGTAATTCATTAAAATTGGATCGCCTTAAATCGATAAAACGCGAACTTGTGGTCCTGAATGTTTGATCGAAGCCAATGTGCAATTTAATTACGATCCATAAACTAACCGTACGTAAGGCTTAGTTGAACTGGGACAGGCGAGATCATTTCTCTTCCACGGGGGGGGGGGGGGGGGGGGCAGGCTAAAGCCTGGCGTCCACTGGATTTGCAAGGCTGCACATGATATTGTCTGGAGGTTGAAATAGTCTAGTCAAATACACAAATTGTAATAGAATCAAGCTAATTCAGATATCATACACCTCCGGTATTTTCACAGAAGATTAGCAACTTTGTAAACAAGAGCCTTGGTCATGTAGATTGTAGATGCTCTTACTTGGTGAAACTCTTCCATCATGTAGATAAAAAGTTGTGTTATTATCAGACAGTTTCACAAAAGAGAGAGTTTTATTTGTGAAACTTTGTGATAATTACACAACTTTTCATATAAGAGCCTTGGTTTCTTGAACTGCCCCCTGCGTCAAACCTTTTCAATCAAATTAACAAAAATTGCTCCTGAAATAGTTCAAGTGACCCTACCGAAAAAACGATCCAGGATTTCAAGTTGATTTTCCCTCAGACTAAAATATTGACTATGTCTGAAAGAAAGTAAAGTCTTCAAATTATAAAAATGCAAATATTGGTCGAAATAATTTTAATTCCTACGTCAATAGACGTGAAAATAGGCCATCGGTCTGTCTGTTTGTCCGGTAATTGTTGACACCTCATAACTCGGAAACTACTGACGTGATCTTAATCAACTTTTCATAATAGATTCAATGACGAAAAATCGTTATAGTTTTTGAAAAGTGATTGAGTGGCAGCGGAGAAATGGACAAAACTGGTAAAAGTTACACTGAACATTTTTAAACGTTGCAGATATCACTGATCATTTTTCAGTATAGTTTGGGAGGAGCTGAACTTGGACGGTAGGGAGTAGGTTGGGGAAATTCTTAAATTTCATGAGTTCATAGAAGCACATGCATCTTATAATGTGTGGCCGGTTATTGAAGCAGCATATGACTAACAAAATACATGTATACAGCTACCTCGGCAGTCTCTATCGAATTACAGAATATGAAAAAAATAAATTTTGAGATTATTATGAAATTAAGAATCCTTTCAATCGTACCTAGTATTGGTTGGCGGTCAGTAAAATATATGATGAACCAAAGTTACAGAGATACAATGTAGTGGGCGCTCAGCTTAACACTCCATACCAGGTCATGGCTACTTCTGCATCCGGCATCACGAAATCTATTCAAACGTACTCGCCCATTTTCCAGTGGGATTACATCTAAATTATTATCATCTATTTCGAGCATTAAAAAAGTTATCTGCCATATCCTTGAATAAAGAGTTATATAGTACAGAGCATGTGGCAGTTATATCGTCATGAATATTTTATGCACTGTGAAGGCGTTAGATACGTGTTATCATATTCAAGCAGAATAGTCCACTGAATGAACGACATATTTAAATACTTACGAATCCCAAATTTTTAGGAATACTACAAAATTTATCTTAGTCTTGCGTAAGAGGGGTAACAACCGAATAAATTCTAATTTAATAAATTGAGTGCCCGGAAAAAATTGGGCGTCAACCAGATTCGATTTTCTTCCTGGCTCTTTAAATATTAAATTTGCATGTATTATTTGGACATTGCTCCTCCCGCGGAGGAGATAAATTTCGTATTTTCCCACAAACTGTGGCAGGGACGTCGAGAAAAAATACGGACCTATGGGAAAATCTGAAATATGTGCGTAACAATGTGAAATTTTGATAAACTCTACAATTTCCAGGCCCACTTCAAACGCAGGGCCCCGATAGCTGCCTCCTTCTTGTCGGGTCTACATTGTGGTACCGTGCCAGAACTGCCTTATAAGCGACACATTTAATTTGGATTACGGTGACGGATTCTCGCATGCAATGGCTCAAATTAGTGGCAAAATTCTAAAATTTTGTCCACTACAATCCCACATTTATGTGTAACGAAATCTAAGATACGTGACCACTAAATCATGAAGGCACTTGCGCGGACGGAGTCAAAAGGAAAGCATTTGGAACTTAACCGGTCATAGATAAAACCGGTATGATTGTTCTTCATTTTTGTCTATGTTTCAAGATAAGTTCCTAACTTTGTGAAATACAACATTTACTGAATGCTATCATGTAATGTATTTGATGTCCTTAGCTATCCGTACAAACATATGTTGTATAAGTTTTCATTGAGTTTCTTGTTGTATTGTCTCACCAGTAATTGGTTTGTAAAAATGTTGATGGTGTAATATATAAATGAATATGTGAATGAATGGATAAATGAATAGATGAATAGATGAATAGATGAATAGATGAATAGATGAATAGATGAATAGATGAATAGATGAATAGATGAATAGATGAATAGATGAATAGATGAATAGATGAATAGATGAATAGATGAATAGATGAATAGATGAATAGATGAATAGATGAATAGATGAATAGATGAATAGATGAATAGATGAATAGATGAATAGATGAATAGATGAATAGATGAATAGATGAATAGATGAATAGATGAATAGATGAATAGATGAATAGATGAATAGATGAATAGATGAATAGATGAATAGATGAATAGATGAATAGATGAATAGATGAATAGATGAATAGATGAATAGATGAATAGATGAATAGATGAATAGATGAATAGATGAATAGATGAATAGATGAATAGATGAATAGATGAATAGATGAATAGATGAATAGATGAATAGATGAATAGATGAATAGATGAATAGATGAATAGATGAATAGATGAATAGATGAATAGATGAATAGATGAATAGATGAATAGATGAATAGATGAATAGATGAATAGATGAATAGATGAATAGATGAATAGATGAATAGATGAATAGATGAATAGATGAATAGATGAATAGATGAATAGATGAATAGATGAATAGATGAATAGATGAATAGATGAATAGATGAATAGATGAATAGATGAATAGATGAATAGATGAATAGATGAATAGATGAATAGATGAATAGATGAATAGATGAATAGATGAATAGATGAATAGATGAATAGATGAATAGATGAATAGATGAATAGATGAATAGATGAATAGATGAATAGATGAATAGATGAATAGATGAATAGATGAATAGATGAATAGATGAATAGATGAATAGATGAATAGATGAATAGATGAATAGATGAATAGATGAATAGATGAATAGATGAATAGATGAATAGATGAATAGATGAATAGATGAATAGATGAATAGATGAATAGATGAATAGATGAATAGATGAATAGATGAATAGATGAATAGATGAATAGATGAATAGATGAATAGATGAATAGATGAATAGATGAATAGATGAATAGATGAATAGATGAATAGATGAATAGATGAATAGATGAATAGATGAATAGATGAATAGATGAATAGATGAATAGATGAATAGATGAATAGATGAATAGATGAATAGATGAATAGATGAATAGATGAATAGATGAATAGATGAATAGATGAATAGATGAATAGATGAATAGATGAATAGATGAATAGATGAATAGATGAATAGATGAATAGATGAATAGATGAATAGATGAATAGATGAATAGATGAATAGATGAATAGATGAATAGATGAATAGATGAATAGATGAATAGATGAATAGATGAATAGATGAATAGATGAATAGATGAATAGATGAATAGATGAATAGATGAATAGATGAATAGATGAATAGATGAATAGATGAATAGATGAATAGATGAATAGATGAATAGATGAATAGATGAATAGATGAATAGATGAATAGATGAATAGATGAATAGATGAATAGATGAATAGATGAATAGATGAATAGATGAATAGACGAATAGACGAATAGACGAACAGACGAACAGACGAACAGACGAACAGACGAACAGACGAACAGACGAACAGACGAACAGACGAACAGACGAACAGACGAACAGACGAACAGACGAACAGACGAACAGACGAACAGACGAACAGACGAACAGACGAACAGACGAACAGACGAACAGACGAACAGACGAACAGACGAACAGACGAACAGACGAACAGACGAACAGACGAACAGACGAACAGACGAACAGACGAACAGACGAACAGACGAACAGACGAACAGACGAACAGACGAACAGACGAACAGACGAACAGACGAACAGACGAACAGACGAACAGACGAACAGACGAACAGACGAACAGACGAACAGACGAACAGACGAACAGACGAAGAGACGAACAGACGAACAGACGAACAGACGAAGAGACGAACAGACGAACAGACGAACAGACGAACAGACGAACAGACGAACAGACGAACAGACGAACAGACGAACAGACGAACAGACGAACAGACGAACAGACGAACAGACGAACAGACGAACAGACGAACAGACGAACAGACGAACAGACGAACAGACGAACAGACGAACAGACGAACAGACGAACAGACGAACAGACGAACAGACGAACAGACGAACAGACGAACAGACGAACAGACGAACAGACGAACAGACGAACAGACGAACAGACGAACATACGAACAGACGAAGAGACGAACAGACGAACAGACGAACAGACGAACAGACGAACAGACGAACAGACGAACAGACGAACAGACGAACAGACGAACAGACGAACAGACGAACAGACGAACAGACGAACAGACGAACAGACGAACAGACGAACAAACGAACAAACGAACAAACGAACAAACGAACAAACGAACAAACGAACAAACGAACAAACGAACAAACGAACAAACGAACAAACGAACAAACGAACAAACGAACAAACGAACAAACGAACAAACGAACAAACGAACAAACGAACAAACGAACAAACGAACAAACGAACAAACGAACAAACGAACAAACGAACAAACGAACAAACGAACAAACGAACAAACGAACAAACGAACAAACGAACAAACGAACAAACGAACAAACGAACAAACGAACAAACGAACAAACGAACAAACGAACAAACGAACAAACGAACAAACGAACAAACGAACAAACGAACAAACGAACAAACGAACAAACGAACAAACGAACAAACGAACAAACGAACAAACGAACAAACGAACAAACGAACAAACGAACAAACGAACAAACGAACTAACGAACAAATGAATAAATGGATCAAACTTATTTCATATTCACGGTAGCAGTAGCGCCTTTTCGGTATTTATATACCTCTCCTTTTGTTTTGACGTCGCATTCAGAACACGGCGAGACAAGAAACGCAGTTTCGTAACTAGAAAATTATCTAATATTCTGCCCGTCCCCGTTTGTGTCATCGTGGATATTAAAAAGGTCGTCAGAGAGAACAGAGAACAGGGGGCTGTAGCCGTAAACTCTTTACGGGCCTTCCAGGACGCGATGCCTGGCGTCGGGTGCACTGATAAAATCGATTGAAGGAGGCTTTTTGCTTTGTTTTTCGAGAGGAATATGGCCGATGGGAGGACTTCATCGCGTGGCGGCGCGGTCTGCCGACGGGAAAATCACTTTTATATCGGAACTCTGCCACGAACGAGGGACGCAAATTGGGTGGGTGTTATATAAATGTATGTCAGACATGTTCGTGCACTGTTACGGTAAAGAGTCTGCTCTTAATGGATCGCTTTATTTGATATATCGTTGTACACCGTATACTTCATAGTATCACGATTACTAATACAAATGGTCGGCCATACCAGTCAAGGATGAAGGATCACTAAATGAATATATGTTCAATGCTTCAAAGACTACAAGCTTTGCAGATTGGCAGCGAACGGTTTGTCATGAATTATCCATTGTGGTGGAGGGTCTTCTGCTTCTCATAAAATTAACCCGGCAGTTCCACAGGTACTGGATGGAAGATCGGTTGCATACAGCCCATCCCTAAGGAGGGCCAAAAAACGTGCCTAACAATTATAGACCTGTGATTCCACTCTGCATCATGACTCAAGTCAAATCAATTATTTTACTCCTTCTTTCAGATGATATACGAATAAGCCTCATAAAATTGTAAGTAACCGATTCATGACCGACAATGATACTTTGTCTAGTAGAATATGTTATCGTTAGTTGCTGTACAGAAGTACCAATGCGTTGAGAGTACTGAGTCCACACGGTTGACTACTTCATGAATGAGATCATGGAATCTGCGTTTGATTTACAGTGCATGCATGCGACAAGGCCTATGGAAGTTTCCAAACCAACGATAGCGCTGTTGGGATCTATAGACATCTAGCACCAGTATTTAGGTCAGTGCACATTTCTGACCGCATTTTGTCGTCGGTGTCTCCATCAAATAATCATAGTACCTATATATAAATGAAAATGAGGATATCAACGAGATCATGCGTATCAGCAAATAAATAATCTCAATTTACTGACGACCCTGTGATAATTATATTTTTTTTCCATTTCCATTGTCGAGTCATCGGAGCATGAAACCCAATAAGCAATATAAGAAAACATCGAAAATATATAACGCACATCCGCTCAGTAATAGGGTTGAGAAAATTCAATATTGGGATACGGATACGTTAAAGATCGAGAGGGTCGAGGAGAGATCAACCGGATAAAGCTCTATTAATAAAGACCTCCCAAAAAAGATTACTGCCAAATCATCTTGTACGAAGATCTTCTGGGAGGATTGTTACGTCACAGGAAAGACCCTTGTCAATACTCGGTTATCTTGGCCAATGAGAAATCATGCCTCCTAGCTTGATACTTGCGCAAAGCCAGTGAAAATGTTACAGATTTTGTACTCCGCAGTTATGAAGTTCAGTGTATGGTGTGCTTCAAAAATTTAATTTATATTTCTTCTTATCTAATAGTTTCCATGTCACTCATTTCCATCGGTCTGTGTCTGTCCCAAGGACGAACAAATTTTTTCCTTTCAAAGTTGGGTCAGAAGTTATCTTCAAAAAGACGCACACATTTCTGCGTTTAATTATTCATGCAGTAATCGTAAGGTGTCGCTAAAAACTAACCAACCACCAATCTGAGTAACTTCCATTGAACATACGTGAAGTAAGGAAATATATATCAACCTCATACATCCATGAGCTTTATAGTTCCATACTTTAAGTTTTTACAATATTCCTAGACACTTAGCAGCTAAATTTGGTACTTATGTTAATTTTGTCAACTAACAACAGCGAACTACGTTGAAACTTTCCTCATTAATCATTTAAGGTAAAGCATTAAGAGCTTCAGGTGTTGTAAGGATGGGTTCCTATCAGAACTAAACTAGAATCCGAAGTGAGAGATGGAGGGTGATACACCTGAGCCAGTAAGTCTTGAGGGTATACATTTATAGAGGATGGCATGTGACGTGTACTTGTCTTTATTATGAGTAATTGATATTCAAATTAGTTCGCACAAACTGAAGCGTAATAGACAGATTTAAGAGACTTCTCGCTCATTTACGGATCAGTCGAGAACTTACAACACAGAAGCAGACTATTATAGAGGATCAACTTCATCGTGTAGAATGAAACTGGGGCCACTATTGTAGTTACACTTTGTAGACTTCTCAGCATTACAACAGTCTTAAACATGTTTCATACTTCTATTACGTCGATGAAACTTATTTGATTAAAATATGGATTTTTATTACGCGGAGGGAATTCGAACCCGTGTCTTGAGTATTCCGGGCTGACGCAGTAACCGCTCGGCCAACGTATTACGGTGACCAACCGAGCTAAGGCATCTATTATTTATTATTTTATAAATAACCTCCCGCAAATTCAGAACGCTCATAGCGCTCCAGAAACGCTGCGAGATGATAGAAATCTAATTACCATGACCTTGAAATGCTGTAACTATCGGCGAACAAACTTGCCAGCAGCTCATTTCACAATGCCGAGGTTCTCCAATAAAGCGACTTTTGTAAGAGGCCTGTTCTAGGTGTTGGAAGTCCGAACCAAGTATTCTCATCCTTGAAGCTGCTATACAACATCAGAAAATTACTAACAAAATCGACAAAACAGATATTGTTTTAATCGCTAGTCACTTGAACTATGCAGACTGCCTCTCCGTCATTATTATAACGAGACAACGCACGTATTCAGCGTATCCAAAATTCTTGCGTCAGGTTTGTACGAGACCACCCGTCGTCTCATAATTTTTAAGTCTAGGCTGGCTTGATACTAAACAACGAAGATTCCTTCATGAAAATTTATCGTAGGATAACATGCCTAATTAAATGTGTGAAAAATTAAAACAACTTGTTGTCTCTGTGATGTTAGGTTTTTTTTCAGAACAAAACGTAAACGCAAGACAACCAATAATTAAAAAAATTAGGAAAAAAGATTATCATGAGTGGGGATCGAAGCCTACAAAACCTCCTTCATTATGGGCAGATGTTTTAAACCATTCAACTATGCTGAACTAAAGGACGCAGTTCCCCGCACTACTGGTGTATGCCAGGTTCAACTACGAAAAACTTTGAATACCCTATGAAATTCTTATTTCCATTGCTCTAGCTTCGAACAGCTTGGATCTTGATTAGAAATCTGTGTGATCAGTTACAGATGCTATCTTCAGTAAAATTTTGGCGATGTACCACGAAAAGTTAACGCTGATTACCTAGGTATGACGCTTGATACAAGACTGAAATGGAAACATCACATCAAAAAAAAACGGGAAAAACTCAACCTTCGTTACAAACAATACTACTCGTTATTGGGTATATCTTCAAAACTGCCCCTCTATAACCAAATCATGATCTATAATCAGATTCTCAAACCCGTTTGGCTCTACGGTTGTCAACTGTGGGGTTGTTCGAAAGACTCTTACATCCAGATTATACAACGATTCCAAAATACAATTTTAAGAGCTATTGTTAATGCCCCTTGGTACATTCGTAATAAGAATATTCATCGCGATTTGAATATACCTCTGGTAGTCGACGAGATCAAGAGAATGGCGGCCAGGCATGAAGAAAGGCTCCATTACCACCTAAACGCAGAAGCTCTTCAGCTGCTGGATAACCACAACGCTGTCCGACGATTGAAGAGAATGAATCCATACGAATTCGTGTAGTGCTTTGGTGCATAAAGCTGAGCATGTGTACGAATCCGTAGTTATAGTGTTAACGTGATCTAAAGGACATCGATGGATTTACTTCAGTGATAAGTATTAGTTTGTAAGAATTCAAAGGAAAATTAATGGTTGATCAGGTTGATCAGTTTTAATATGAAGGCATTATGAGACCCTAAAAAAAAATTGGCGATATGTAAGAATTGTTAGACCAAATCCTGACTGGCACCATCAGAAAATACTATTGCATTCTTATATGGGTTGGTACTACCATTTGTAATAGGGACTGAAATTATAATTAGAAAGTGAAATTGAGATTGTATGATAATAAAGCTACCGGCGCATAGACCAACCATTAAGCCATTTTGCAACTCCGCCAGCATCAGTCCCAAGGCCAGCCTTCTTGACGAACCTGCTAAGGTGAAGATTTACAATATATGAGCCGAAGAATCCTTTTCTTTGGCGCAACTTGCGGACGTTCAATCACCTACCACCCTCTTTAGGATATCAGTAACACCAACGATCTCAAATGACTCCTATTAATGTAGATTGTAGATGCTCCTATTTGGTAAGACTCTTCCATCATGCAGATTAAATGATTGTGGAACTGTGTATTAAGTACACAATTACGTTATCTGCATGACTCCTATTGAGTAAGAGACAGAATCAGACTCTGTAATGAGTTTGAGAAGTTTGGAGATATTCCAATACCTCAGAGAGTGTTGACTTTAAAACTACTCTCCCTTGTCATTCTTATCCAGTCTGCAGCGCTTATATTAGTAACGGTTCAAGGTTCAAAAGTTTTTCACTGTCCTCATCTCCGCAAGAGCGTTCTCTATAAGAACACGTACCCCAGCGTATCCAAATACCTACAAAAAAGAGACATGATCTTCCTCTATAATGTCGTCAAGAGCTTTCCTATATTGCAATACTAATTTTGACGTTATCTTACAGACACTAAGTCGGTACTAATTACACAAATACATTCAACGTTATATTTAGTGAGAAAAAAACTAATTCTTCTTTCTAATTAGTAGCATCAGACATAAAAAAAATTTAATGAACATTTCTGAATCTTGAACTTATTTATGTGAATGGAGAGAAAATCAATTTGCTATTATTTGTTTGAGTCCTGACCATTCCTCACGTTTATTCGGTAGTTCAACTTCGAGGCTAAATGAGAAAACGCTCCTATACGAAAAGTGGTACAGTAACATAAGCTGATAATTCCCAATCAGAGTCATGATTGAGAGGCGAAAAGCCAGAAAACCATTAGAAAGTTTCTTGATAACATTACAAGCGTTTCAGATGGGCATTACGTATGTGTTTGTGCCTATTCCCTCAGAATAAGATTTATCTCATATATCACGTATATACGTCCATTCGTATACATCTTTCTCTAGCTGAAAAGGCAAACATTCTGTAGTTGGAACATCAATCTGGATTAACCACAAGATTGTCCTGTGCGACATATGAAGAGAGGCACACAGATGAAAATGCATGACTCTTCGTATATAAAGGTTATTTTATTTTCACTTCTATTATTACCTACCATGCAGAGCTTTGATTTTTATCTTTAATTTGTACCTTCCAAAATGATATAATTCCAAATAAGATTTGAAGTTTTTAAAGGCAATTGACTGATAGCTTTTCTTCCACGTAGTTTTTGTAATGGTATCTCCATTACAAATAAGCTATGTAAATTGTCATCAGCTGTAAAACTGACATATTTTCTAATAATATCTGTTTTGAATTTTTTGATACTATACGTCTTATATTCTGATGTTAACGAATTGTATATAGGTAATATATTGAATTAAAGTCCTCCTTCGAATAGTGTGGTTTTATGTACAGATGGGACTAGAGATGGCTCAGCAATATTGTCAGGACTCAATATAGGTTTTCATGCTTAACAGAGGTGGCTGAAGATACTCCCCCATCTCAAAGATTGCTGATATTGACCTCCCCCCGTCTGTTGCCTTTCCAATTCCACCATGACCAGAGCCCTATTAGTTCCAGTTGTTTTTGTAGAGCTCACATTCAAATCTTCACGATTGACATTTTATTACATATTTTTTGTTTTCATTAGAGTCCTAGGGTCATTCGCTTCTGATCTTCGCTTTTGCGACTTCACCTCACTTAAAGTTTCACTGTATTTGATCCCGTGTCTGCGCATTCACCATTTTTGAAATTGTTGACTCATTCCCATTTTCTTCAAAAATGGTGAATGCGTAAACACACAGCTTTATATGAACCATGGAATGCACAAATTCCAAAGAAAACTAACTATCTACACTTCGTGTACCACAGATAACAGAAGACTGAGATACTTTCTCACCAAATAAAATGACGGACATACATACACACATACATGCATACTTAATTGTGAAGTCGCTTTTGAAGTGTCTATCACGTCACCTCGCAATTTATTGGATATCACAAAAGAAAACAATCAGCTCGATATTGCATCCTTTCTCGTGACCCTGCAAATATTAGCATCCTGCTATTCGCCTTACAGCCACTGAACTGCAGCTGCTACATCATCCTTCCCATTTGAATTATAATATGCCAGTCGGATATGCATGCCATTTCCATGCCGAGAGAGCGAGAAGCGAGTGAGGCTTGACGATCGTCAACTCGTAATGCTATAAGGCTGCTTGACGGATGGCGGACTTGTGCAGGCAACATGCAAAATGCCGACACAATCGGATTTCTGGTATTAATCAGCTACGCCCTCCATATAGGAGACACTAGGTAGAATTTCAGCTACTGTTTACTTTGAAATGATTGTAACAAGCAGGAAAAATGATACACTAAAACAGCCTATCTTAAACTAGAGGAGATGTATGTTCAATGGACTAAACGATTTGAACTTAAAAAACAAGGATTTTTTCAAGAAGTATCAAATGATAATTGACATGATTTTTAATATAAACCTACAGTGATTTTGTAACTTGGAAAATGTTGTACCTTGACATGCAAGAAGTGTGCAAGATGATGTTGTTAATCACTCAAAACAATACTGTCAAAACTACCTACTCCCTTTAAAAAATACTTTTGAGAAGACTTAAAATAATCTTTTATAGAGCTATCCTGCGGTAAGGGTGTAAAAATGAAATTTACTCATTTAAAGTAATCCGAATTGTGGTTGTGAGTAAAAAATTAATATATTCTCATGTATGGAATAGGCATTGTTGTTTTTAAAAGAATTTTGAACCACTTATCTTTGTGAAACTGGTTGTTCTGTAATACTTCAAATTGAAAATGAATATCAAAATTCAAATTTGTGCATTAAATTCACTGAAGTTAAACCTAACAGGTTGTATTGCCACTATACAAAGCCAGGTGTTCCAAAATAATTGAAAGCATTTTTTGTTTAAAAAAACCGATAACCGTTTCATCTATATAACAATCTGTAGTTATTATATTACGTTAATCATAATTATTTTTTACAATACCAGTTTGACGCCTGAACCTAAATTACAGCATTTTTTCAGTCCCCCACCCCATCATCCATTTAGACCACCCCCAAAAACAAATTGAAATATCAGGAAACGTCCGTCCGTTAACTCCGCTGCCACTGAACCGACTTTCGGAAGTAACAAAACGTGTCCAGTAGTAACCGAATGTCAAAGTTCCAGAAAAATCTGGCAAGTAAAATATTAAAAGACAAAGTAATGACAGACAGACAGATGGAAATGAATAACATAATTCTTCGTGATGTATATGTCATAAAACATAAAGAAGGTTCAATATCTCGAAGTCGAGACAACCGAGCTGATAATGTCCAACTTTCAATAGAAACCAGCTGAATAAAGTATATTTGAAAAATCAACACAAAAGCAATCCTCCCATTCAAACAACCGAAATAGAAAAAAAGGTCCAAATTAAACATTTCTCAATTTAATATATACCAAGCAAACCATTTAAGTTGTTTATTACAATTAATTGTTTGAAGAATTGGATTGTTTCATTTATGAAAAGTGATGAAGGGTAAACAAATAATCACACACCAAACTAATATAACTTCGAATCGAAGTGAGGGTAACGTTACAAAACGTATTTTGTTCTCAGCACCGTTGTCGCCGGAATAATTCGCATTTTGCCGTCATACCAGAAAGGGAGAAATGAAAGTTTTGAAATACTTTCATCGCTCACGCCGCTGGTTGTACATATTTCATTATTCATGGTGGAATGAGCGAAGCATTAGCACATGCTGCTTCCCCGCTGGAAGCGGACGTGGGTGGGTTTCATGTTATCTAATTTCCAACTGGACATTATGACATTTAAAGGGACCTACAGACTCTATATTATTCAACGATCAAGAAATCAAGAAATTGCGCATAATCAGAGTGTGTGATTGAAAGTATGTCGTTTGTCGTCGCGTACAAAATTTATTTATTTATTTATTGACGGACTGGCCATTTCAACTACAGAAGACAATAATCTTAAATTGTAAATTGTAAATTGTCGAGTATACACTTACAGCACTTAAAGAGTTTTTATAACTTTCCTGAATGTTGAGAATGATGAATAAAACAGATCTATCTTGGCACAAAATCTATTAGCTGTCTTCAAAAGCCTGGTTATTGCTTCATTCTGGCCATAATTCGTGTGATTAAATGGAACTGCAAAAATTTTACTAACTCTTGTCCTTCTATCACTGATGTTAAATTTCATAAATTCTAACAGTTCAGGACAGTTAACAATATTATTAAAAATTTTATACATATATACTAAGTCAAATTCCATGCGACGATGCCAAAGGGTATTTATTTTGATAGTCGACATTATATGGTCATAGTTGTAATTTGTATAGCAGCCCATTTTGAATGCACAAACTCTTAAGAACTTTTTCTGAACCCTTTCTATAGAATTAATAACACTATTAGTTGACCAGATTACAGAATTATATTCAAGAATAGATCTAACAAGCGAACAATACAATACTTTAAGAGCAAATACGGAAAAACTGACGGCATTTCTCTGAACAAATCCTAGAATTTTGAGTGATTTAGATACAATTTTGCATGCAAAGAAAATGTCATTTTCGTATCAAATATAACACCTAAGTCCGATCCGTACTGACAACGTTAGCATTTTTCATTTGGTAATAAAACTCTATTGGTTTATTAATTCTACAGAATGTTATTTTATGACACTTAGTCAAATTAAGATTCAATAAATTTACACTAACCAAATAGTAATTGATACCAAAGTAATTAGCACTTTTGAAGTCATGATAAAATTCTTCATACTCTAAAAAATTGTCAGTCTGAAACTTTAAATCATGTGTGAGAGCTGAGTGATGCAAACTGTTAAGAAAAATCTATTCCACGGATCTATTTACCTTAATTGATCGAAACAATCCGCCTCAGCCTGATTTCGTCCGTCGAATTTGTTCGAAGTTCTAGTAATTCTGAAGTGTATGATAAACATTTTGAAAAATATTAATTTGTTTAGTAGCGGAGACGTTTTTAGCACACTTTGTATTTTTCCAAGTTTTAAAATGTCAGATATTCGCTAGATTAGTAGAATATCTTTATCGGATTTCATAGAACTAACTGTATAGCAGTTTGCCATGTTTGTGGAAAATAAAATCTTCCGAATACAGGTATCGTATTCAAAACGTATGAACAGCTATCAAAATAAATTTAAAAAAGGCGTTTCTAATGCAACCAAAGAAACTATAAAAATTTAAGTTACGGCTACAGAAAGAACTTTTTATCTGTAATTCATGATGACTTCTCATCAAAAGCAATTTTAAGTCAATTTTGTCCGTTTACTTTTCTTCCCTAATTTTACCCCTAATGCTGCCGCCACTGTATATAAATATAATCATCTACTCACGCAATATCCATTATTTCCTTCAACCCCCAACTCCTAATTTCGATATCGCCCCCCTCCCCCCAAATATTTTTGAAATAATTCTCAGAAGACTTAAAAACGCCCAAAAATAAAGTTTGAGCCTTTTTTATCTCAACTTCAAAAAGGCCAAATCAATTTTCGTTACTCTTCAGCTGACTGTTTCATCTCAGGACTTCTTATTCTTCGATCTCTACGAGGTGGATTTTGTGTCGTTATCTTGCAATTACAGTATCGCATGTTGCGTTTCATCTCATAATACAAGGTGTTTTACTTGAACATAGTAGTTAATAAGAGTTCTAATATGAAAACAAAACTGTTGATCAATGATGTCATGAAGTCAGCCAAACCAGTTAAAGTGCTTTTGATAGTCAGATGTTGTTCCCATTAACGCCCAAGATACGTAAAAGCGACTTTTTAATGTACCTGTTCTAACACCCTGTAATCCTTTACTTTCATCCAAATTCAGTTTTCCATTTGTATGCTGACACAGAAAATAATTGATGAGCTGTCGCTCGTACATTATCCCGATCTCTACTTCGTCACGGTTCCATGTTAGTAACACAAAGCAGGGAAATTTTCACATTAAGATGAATATTTGAGTACCTTCTCCCTTTGGAACCAATGCCATTAGCAAGAACGCTGTCTTAGGAAATTGGATTAGGAATTTATGGAACAATCATAGTTACTCACCTTACTGATGGCAACGAAACGCAGACACAAGGACTCGAGTCAAAATAATGAAAGGAGTAACCGTACAGAAGAAAATCTGGAGTTCGGTCAACACAACAGTATGTACTAGCATGACGTCTCGACATATTTAAATGTCAGCCTCCAGCACAATGGTTTTTCAAAACGGCTTATGAAAGCATCATTTTTTTGTTAAACGTAGTGCAAATTTCTATATTTTTGGTAACAAATAGTTAAAACAATATGTGAAAGTACGATACTAAAAAATTAAATTTTGAAATTATAATGACCTTGACATTGACCGCTTCCAGAGGAGCAGGTTCTTTGGAGTGGAGTAGATCAACGTTGTACTTCCAACGTATTGATATCAGCTTATAAATTAATAATCGAAGAGTCTGGTATAAATTTTTTTAATTAAAAATAATGCTTAAGTATAGTTGGAATACTTTTTCAAGGCGTTAATAATTTTGTCTATTGTGTCAAAATAGATCTCTATATTAAAGCTTTGAAAGTATTGTATAAACGTTAATGAATATATTTTTTTCTACCTGGATAGATGTTCCTTATGATCAGTCAAAAAGGCTGTACTGATTTACAACGACATCCCTTGTTCTTTGTTAGCACTATAGTATCGCTGTAAATCAGTTCGCCCTTATTAACCGATGTCGCCGCTTCTAGGCAGTCCAAGTGTTAGGACCTTGACGTCATAAGCTGCGAATAGGCGACGCCATCGTGAGGACGCTAGATGAGTGTTGAATGTTGCCATCACACCCTTGACTGAGTTACGTATATACCACCCAATTGCTCTCTACAGTTAGACCGCCAAGCTATACTGAGGAGTCTAGGCTAAAGACGAAACATGCATGTCTATAGCACAATGGTGGGCATAATAGCATTATTTTCATAATTGGATTATCAAATTACGAGTTATTTGAATAATCGAATTATCATGATTCGAATTATATAATCGGTACTGGTATGGATAAATATAACGTCACTATTGTAAAAATCACGACGTCGCATGGAATCATAAAATAGTGGTTATGAATTACGATTTCTGATGTTAGATTTACTCTTTTTCAAGTGACCACTGGCTCAGTTTGCCCGGTTTGTTTTGATTTTGTATTCCCATAGTCAAAAGGAATGCTGTTGTATTTCCAAGTTTAATGTGTATTTTTCTGTTATTTTTATTTTACTTTGGTGGGGTTGTATACCAGAAGAACTATCGTGTTCCATTTTCTGTTGTACAATGAATGTTCACGTACTCATAAGAGCTCGGAGTTGTTTAAGTGATCTGGATTTATGCTACTCATAAAATCTCAAGATATTATTTGCGTTTGAACAGGATCAACATTTTTGTATTGTAATTTTACCAAAGAAGTTTTTTTAGTTTTGTTTCAAATATTAACTATGTTACGTAAGACCGTAAGATTATTTCATTAAAAAAAACTTGTAGCTTTTTTAGGTTCCATTTTTTTTTAAATAGTTTTATTTCACAAATAAATCAATTAATAAAAACTCAAAACCAGGAATCTTATTCGATAAACATAAATATGAATAAATATATAATACGAATGATTATGTCATGCCAGCAAAACGACAATGGTGCAAAACAATACTACGACATCGACAGCCAGAACAACGATGAAAACTGGTACCGCGTTTATATTGGTTACACACGATTTACCCTTAATACAGCACTCAACTATGCCAATATCGATTATTTCAATTCAAAATATAATTCGAACTATCAACTTCCTTAAACGAATTACAACGATTATGTAAGTAATCGGAATACCAAATATTATAATTCGAATTTAGCCTTTACTACTATATCAGTTCTCATCCATAGTGGAAATATATATTTAATATATATAATCTCCATTTCTCCCAAATTATGCTGTTTCTACCATTTCACAAAAAAAATATTAATCAATCAATATTTTTTTTAATGGAAACTGCAGAGCAAAATTATTAAAAAAGTGATAAATGATTTCTCTGTATAAAAATTCAACTATTCCTTACAATAGAACTCGACTTTCCAACTGCATGAATAGGACAAAAATTCATCACCGTTATTAATATTGATCTAAGTTGTTTTGCAGTACTCCACTGCTAAGAAAAGCCGGCTTAGATAATGTTTTTCGTGCACATTATAAAGATGATTTATTCAAGGGAGCTTAATACAGAAACAGCTCGATAGGTGTAAAATAGGGCTAGAATATATTTCGTATTATTACCATGAAATAGCTTTTGCCTCGGTGAGGTTTTATAAACAGGTGGTCTTATATTTAAAACCTTTTCAGAACGATCATGATAAAATGAACTTCGGAGGTGAAATGAGCTTTTGGGAATTAGTATTTTCCCTGCCCCTTTGCTATGCCAGAATAATAGTATTGTTATTTTACAAAATTGTGTACTTTGTTTTTTTAAGTATGTATAGCTTCCTATGTGAATGTAACTCATTTCCGTCGGACTGTCTGTTGGCGTACTTGTCACCGCGCAATCTCAGTAACTACATAGCTCTGTCGGTGTGTCGGTCTGTCGATTTGTCGGTCTGTTGGTCTTTCGGAAGACGGGAAAGTGAATTTTTCAGCAATAAAAAGGGTGTGTTTATTTGAAATGTTTTTTTATGTTTCAGTTCGCTCACATAAATTCACACCCCCTTTGTTATGTTAGCATACATCTTCCACGACAGAGGCCAGCTTGTACACTAGAGGATGGCCCTAAATGTATAACCAGTTGCAAACCACTACTCTTGTAACTCGAATACAGCTAGAACTAGAAGTGTAATAAGGAACACTAGAAATCGAAACTGTGCAACTGAACCGACTATATATACGCACACCAACCGGATCGACATATATACATATATTTATTCAGGTTTACTCATTTATGTATTTACCGACATGTCTGTTTGCACGTACATATCAATTTGCTCAATAAAATATCTATAACGTGTATAAATCATCAGTAGGGTATCAAGAGAGATGGATGGATGCGTCAGTCTGCATTTACTAATCTAGAGCTGTCAGGCCATTGGAATATCGTTGAGAATAGATCGTACAACTAGAATAACATGTTATGCATTGTCACAACAGTACATATACGTACGTCACAACAGGTATTCGAAGTTGCTTGTGAATGATATATGCTTGCTATTCCACATGATAGAAACAGTCCAATTTCGGCGACAATGAAACCACAGATCTTCGTTTCCAGTCCAATGTTCTACTTGTTGAACCTGATACCTCATAGGTAAACTAATCTTAGCCTCCATCTTGAGACATCTAGTGTCAATCTTTGGTGAATGAGACTGTCTGAAATATCTAAAAAAAAAATCCTGATGTCTAAAACATCTTATGAATGGCTTCCGGCGTAGTGCGCCTATATACATAATAGGTGTTCTGGATCGTGTGCGCTTAGTGCCTACTTAGCTCAGTTCGCAAAGCATCTGACAGGCAATCAGAAGGTGTGTGGCTCGAATCCCTCAGTGGGCCAACTTTTTCCGAGTTTCTAAAAGCGAATTTGTTTCAATCTTGTGGATAAGAATATAGATAATTGTCATCTTAAGAGCATTTTGGCCGTGACAGTTCAGTTTTTCCAGGGGTACTCCTCAAGCCTAATTCACGTTACCATTCCTGTAATTCACTACAGTAGTCTTCATAGTTTCTGTAGCAGATCGTCTGTTCTGTTCAGCAGACTTGTTACTATAACCATCCAGCTTCCTGGTCATATTTTTAACTTTTTCTAAACTCCTGCTTCTGTTCTTCTTTAATCGGAGTAAAATAGCACAAAATACTGAATCTCTCAAATACCGGGAACTGTTAAATGAACTGATGGACAATTTTTGAGGGAATAAATGTTTACATGTAATCTTAAGGAGTACAGATTCAACATCAAAGGACAAATTGGCTGTTTTGACAGGATACTTGGTTCTAATCTTTTTATATTAGGATGCCATCTGCAATCAATGAAAATCATTTTGAATGCATATAGTAACAAAACAGGGGATACGACAAGGCGGTTATTATCACTTTGGCCAATTCTCTTCGCCTAAACCAGCATATTTGGAGGTTATACTATTTGCGGAAGAGAGATCTTCACTTCTATTATCTTCATTATTATACTTGGAATGGCATTTTTCATATATTAGTTACCTTATATTACCAATTCTGTCTATAATATGAAATCATTAAAACGCACATCACTAATCTCAGAACCTAGAACATCAATAATTGTTTTCTGGTGTAAATACTATCTCTCATCAAGTATCTGGTGATGGACGCTACTCAATCCAGAACTATTTGCCAATCATATCTATTCATCCGCTAGTTTTTGCACATCTGCAACTTTGCAATTTGCATATTTAAAGGTTAGAAGAGATTAAAAGGACGGAAACCTGTAAATGTGGGTTCTGTAGGATTTTTTTGTTGAATTCGCAGTATTTCTTGGATATGTAAAAATTTGTGAATCTTGGTAGGGAAAACCGATCCAGACTATTCACTCAGTTGCCAACATCCTCAAGAGGTAGTTACAAAATCTATATCGCAATTCTCCTCAATGTGGCACCAGCTGTAACCAGCAGATTTTCAATTTCCAAGTGTTATCAGCATCCTCCAACTCATGACTATTTCATTTCCCTCGCATCCTGTGTTTATTTTTTCTAATCGTTGCGTCTTGCAGTTCGCAATATACTCAAATCATGCAGGAGTGCTCTCAGATTGAATGTAATATCGAGCGTTCTTTTTGTCCTTGGATATCACTGTATAACGCATTCTGCCGAAAAGGTAAACGACCTACCTGTCTTTCATTCCAGATTCGTGAAAAGATACTCTACAAAAAGAAAGCGGTAAAAAGAATTTCCTCTGTGAATACCGAAGAGGAGTTTGCACCTAACCGCCCGTCCACTTCAAAAGGGAAATGTATTAAATATAGAGATGCGTGATGATTAAAACTGCGGTCTCTGCATTTCAAATCATTATTTTTGTACCCCAAGGATCTTTGATCCCAGGATCTCAGCAGAGAGAGGAGCTCGATCAGGATGAGTAATTCAATGGTTGATTAATTTGTTCTTTCAAATATGTTATACTTGAACAGCAATGGAGGAGACTAAATACCACATCCAGTGGCACAGCGATAGGGGCTGCGAAAAATCCATCGCAGTTCCAGACTATTTTCAAATAAAATAATATCTTGGTAAAGAAATATATTCGGGAAAGTGTTTTTTTCAATAATAATATACTAGACAGAAACGGGATTAATCCCTTGAAAGATTGAAATCAACATTTTTTTTGAGTGAAAACTGTGTGTAAAAAAATTGTCTTTAATCTCCCTTTTCTGTTATAGGGGAAGTTCCCTTTGGATCCAGTTTATCAAACGTAAAACGGATTAATCATAAAATACAATTTAAACTTTGAAAAGGTGCAAAGTAGAATAGTTGCCCAGGATTTATGAATTGCTTATTATAGTTGCAACTTCACCGTTCGTTTCCTTTACTAAAATGTAGTGAGAAATATTCATTGAATTCTACTGGGGATGGCAGATCTCGCGGCCTAGCATTGATTTAAATTTCTTGATGTGTCAGCTCTTCAAATTCGAGGTCTTTGTTATAATTATCGGGTCAACTTTAATTACAATTGTCCCTGTATATTTTTTGTTGCCTTTATATGATGCATGGTCACTTCTTTGAAGTTTTTGATTATCATGTATACAAATAAAAATATTGTGTAATTAACATATAGTTTCACAAATAAAACTATTTTTCTTCCAGTGATGCGTTTCGATTTATCTTTAAACCATCGTCGGTCTGTCATATTTGACTGCTAACAGGGCTACTCAGATTACTCACAAACTGACCAACTAGATCCTATCATGGATACAAAACTAGAGCTCTCAAAACTAGCATACTATCTATCCTGTCTGGTTATTTTTCTATTAAATTATGTTTTCATTTACGTGTCTGTCTTAGGGGACATATTTTTTTGGCGACTGCATTTACACTAGTGTTAAGGAAAACCCCTACAAAACCTTAACCATCGCAGTCAAAATGTCCTTATGATATTTCATGTGATAAACTAACATATTTCTTAAGATATTTCACGTTTTAAGATATTTTATTCGGTAAGCTATTTCATTCTTCTCAATACATTCTATAACTTGAGATATTTCAGAATCCTAGAATACAAATAATTGGAAACTTATAGTAGCGTATCGATAAAAATTGAGTTTAGAAGATCAGTCTGTTTATTCACTACAATAAAGTCCTGGTTTCGCAGATATTTTTGAATCTCTAATCTTTCCATGAAGTTTAAATCATGTATTTTATTACAAGTATGAAGTACACTTATTCTGTTTTTGTTGTCAACTTTATGATTAGGATCTAGTAAGTGTACTTCACACTTGTTTATTTGTTACATTTAGGCTGAATATGTATCTGTTTTGAACACATACTTTGTATTCCTTTTTTTTAGCAAAGCGGTAGAAAAAGTGCGACACATTTACAAAGGGTAAGCATGTACTACCGCCACGTTTTCCCGCACAGGCTCAAAGGGGGGTCAAAAAAGGTCATAATTTGCGTCACGTAATATATGGACGGTCTCTTGAGGAAAGGGCAATACAACCCGGCATTTGGGGCCACCAGAAATCATTATATAGGTACGCCATAGTAATCCACAATAAATATAACTGCTGTAAAATTAACTCCTCAATTTTGCTTTTAATTCTCACTTCAACGACTTCAGGTTGTTTTTATTTTAAGAAATCTTTATGACAATTTTTTGCCACTTTAAAAAATTTGCATATCAGCCAACTCTTCATTAGCATACTTGTTGTTTTTTGCTATAATGTTTTCGAAATAACAGACCATAAAGGAAAACTCAGATAACAGTACCTCTAAATTGTATTCGAAAAAAAAATCATAACTTTTTATGATGAACTCTTTCCGACTAAGAAGTCATAAACCCGTCCGATATCAAAAGTTCGCTGCTTTAATATAAACGTGTTCTCCTTCTTTTATGTCAAGTTTTTTATATCTTCGTCCTGCTGGAGGCAGTGTTATAGCAAACGAGGCATATGGAGGAGCGTTGTGTGATTTGTAATGCTCTTATAAATTTTCCCATAACTTTCATTCGCATTATGCATTTTCATAATAATTGTACTGTATATAAAAGCAAAAGGAGAGTAATTTTTCAACAAAAATATGACATGTAACATTTCTCTCACAGGTCTGCCATTAAGGATTTTATTGCTACTTGATGACACTGATTGTTCGAAGACTGGTCACTCCTGGAGACAGTCAAGGTAGATTGTAGATGCTCTTACTTGGTGAAACTCTTCCTTCATTCAGATAAAAAATTGTATTTAACACAAAGTTTCAAAATGAAACTCTCTTTCTTCCAGTGAAGCGTTTCGATTTATATTTAAATCATCGTCGGACTGTCAGATTTGATTGTTTCCAAAAGCTACCCAGGCTACTCGCCAACTAGCTAACTAGATCCTATCATGGATATAAAACTGCAGCTCATAAATCTAGCATACTATTTATCCTGTCCAGCTCGACACATTTTTCTATGAAACTAGTCAATGTTATTATGATTACCAAATTTTTGTACCTACTTTGATAGAGACTGCTAAGGTAGGCAAAACGTTAGTTTAGTGATTTCGTCAATAGCATGTAAATTCAATTACTTGTATCGCTGGAATGATGTATGAATTTATATTGGCTCAAAAGCCTGGGAATGCTCTAAAGAATATTTAATCAATTTACTTTCTCCAAACATACATGCATTGATGGGTTTCTCCAGTCGAGATGTCCCGAATTTTAGATTAGATCATACAAAAATTGTCACACATTCAAAAATCTCATAATAATCTATATTTAATAGTTCTATATCAATGACCAAAATTCAATTTCCCCAATTTTTTTCACTTAGTAAAAGAGCGAAACATCAGGAAAGTTTATTCATTAATCTTATATGAATCAAGTTATCGGCCAAGATACGCGTAATAAATACAATGATATAAGTAAATCTGGATAAACAATATAGTATTAATGAATATTGCGCAATTTATACTTCTACCAAACCATCAAGCCAGGTTATCATTATTCTACTTCTTACCATCCGCTCAAGAATCCTTTTCCTTTGTGCACCCTTCTAAAATATTCCTCTGTCGCCGTCCAACAGTCTGCTCTATTCCAAAGGTCATTTACCCCTCATGCATAGAGAACAGTCCCGTACTATGTCGCACTATTTACCGCGTAACCAGAACCACTCTCACGCCTCTATGGAGAAATATGTACAGTGGGTTTCTTTTATTTTCCGCGTAAGTTGCGCGCCGGATCTAGGAGTCTGTGAGAGAGCGTCAAAACAACGGCTGATCGACCCTCTTCGCTGTGCACGGACTACTACGATTCGAAACTGAGACTCGCCGGTCGGAAACTGAGACGTGGTAGCTGCGCGCACCGAAGCTCAGCTGCGGTGTGAGGTGGAGAGCGGTGGAAAAAGCGAATATGCCGCGGAGGGCTTTGTTATAATTATGGCAATTCTGCTCTAGGCTTGCTTTATCGGCGATAGATGCTGATAGAGTTCGCTCACGTGCAATCTATTCTGCACCAACTGTTTTATTCAGGACCCTGGATTCACCGGGAAATTTAATTTAATAGAAAATTTTCATGCGGGAAAGTTGGACGAGTTAGCATCCGTAACTGTAGATACAGATTAAAAAGACAATTTTGAAATGAGAAAAGCCAGAAATATTTTGATGCGGACGGAATTTGAACCCATGTCTTAAGTATTCCGGGATGACGCCGTAACCGATCGGCTTCAGCTTCGCGTCCCTCCTCATTTGTTTTGTTGGAACATTTTAGCCAGTACGTATTGAAAACGTTGAAATCACCCAAAAATATTATTTCTGAGTTGGGGCAATCTGTTTGTAAGGTATCAATAGTTGCTGAAAGATTCTCTAAATACTCTCTGTAATTTTTGCTACATGGTGGTTTGTGAATGCAGCAAATTAATTTGGAAAATTGAGGCTTATGTGGGTCGCTCTACAGAACAATATACCAGAAAAAGAGAAAATAGGTCACCTGGCAAAACTAGTGACCTAGGGTTCAAACATTGACCCCAAACCCACGCTGGTTATTAGCAGACATCAGGTTAGTTCCTCCCTAGGCGAAAGTGCATACAATGAACTAGTAAAAGCATAGCTAGAGATAGCGGCTAAGAGGCCTTGATAAACTTCTGTAGTTGTTGAATAGAAGTAAAAAATCATTTAACCTCTTGGTAACAGCTGACTGAACCAGTCCTCCATGTAAATTCATGTCTGCCTTATGCGCTGGAAAGAGATCAAAACTTCGATCCACTTCCTAGGTATGGAATGTATCCCAGTCTTAGACCTAAAGCATTAATCATGATGGACTTTGACAGAAAAGAAATATTCTGATCAGAGTGGTCGGATATCATGATCTTTATTAGAAAGTCTGTTAGGTTTAATATCAAGGAACTGACATGTTGGGTTTAGTGTTGGTACCCAGGGTTAGCAAAAAGTTCATTGAGTTTTCATATGGTATGTGATTTAAATAAAAATTCAGGAAAGGTAAGATTAATCAAAGAGACCACAGGATCAGTTTTTTTAAGTTACAATAATGAGGTTTTATACAACTGATCTGATGATGATATGATATGATTATCATATGATATGATGATGATAATCCATTTGACATGATTGTAAACTATTCCGAAAAAAATAAATGTATAAAATGGAAAAGAAAATTGGTATTAGCACATAAACACCCGAAACAGTATCAGTCTGACTGCACTTCTTGTATGCGCTGAAACGTACTATTCAAACCCCAACGCCTACGGCAAACTGCACAGAGCACTCGTTTATTTGTCTTTCCAGCTTCGGTCGATTAAACTTTTCGAGTGCCTCAGAAGCTTGCGGTAAAACAGCAACGCACAGCTACCTTCTTTGATATTTGTTTAAATATATCAGACCATAAGAGGAGAACAAGTAGTGGCACTTGTTCGATTTGCCAGATACAATTTTCAGATGCGTTTTAGTGCGCAAAACATTACCAGGCTGTCGAATCTTCGCATGAACTCTCATCCACAAATAGCAGATGACCATAAGTGGCTTTTTTACTCTTTGAGAAAGTCGATTCTTTCCATTATCGAGAGTAGTATTGGAATCGCGAAAATTTTCGAAATTGTACTTTATATTTTTCTATGTTTTATGATGTCAACATCATGAATCTCCGTGTCAATAATTTCCATCGATATGTCTGTCTGTTGGAATCTGTTGATTGTAAACAAGTCGGAAGCATATCTACCCACCACCACCACAAATGAGGAGAAAACTATCTAGTCGTAGTAGTAGCAGTAGTAATGGGGAGGCAAAGCCTGGCAAGTGGGCCACCTTTGACCCTTTTTGCGGACCCCGAAGGCCATCACTAGCACTATCGCAGACGAGGTAGTTTCATGGTGTCGAACCTTCCAGACTTTTCAATAAAAGTCATGATATCCGACCATTCCGCTAAGTAGCACTCTTCTCTGTCAAAATCTGCTGTGCCGAACACCTCAGCCCTAAGGCACACTCAACCTAGGAAGTGGAACGAGGTCTCGTCCTCCTCCCAGCACTTCTAACAGATTGGGTCTTTGACCACTCCTATGATTGTCAAGTGATGCTCAATCTGCAGTGACCTGTGAAGATCCCTATTAACAAGTGGAGTAAATCCCTCCTCCGGTTCAATAGCCGTAGATCCCTACGTTTGTTGGGGCATCCTATGTAACTCTTGGACTGCCTGCAGTTATATCTCTCCAACCATACCTTCTTAAGTTCGTTATACAACCAAGCATCTAACCTAGCCTCTGCTAATACCCAACAAGAATTCGGGGCCTATGCAGGTGCCCCTTGCTCCAATCCTCTCCAGGCAGTTTGCTTTCTCGTTACCTGGCACCCCGCTGTGACCAAGGACCGAAATAAGGGTCACGTTCTTGGATTGGGCTAAGCGTTGGAGGGCGGCGCTACATTCCTCGACCAGTGGTGATCTGATCCTAGAAGATGCTACCGCTCTCAAAGCTGCCTGACTATTGGAGCATATATGGATGTCATGCTCCGTACACTGTTGTACTTCTACTTAGGATGGCAAATATCTCCGCCTGAAATACTCGGTTCTCAGCCTACGCTTACCTCCAAGCCTCTACCTTTCAGGCACATTCCCTCACCACTGGATCCCATCTCAAAACTAAACTATTGACACCGACCTTACGCAGCAAGCTTGATCTCAAGTCTCTCATGCACCCTATCGAAAGCTTCCGATATATCGAGCGCGACGACTCGAGATTCTCCATGAAACTCAATCTATCTGCTCCACATATGGGTGACGTAGGCTAGAAGATCTCCCCTTGATCTATGCTTGCCGAAGCCATATTAATGTTGTTTTTCTCCAGGTACTTCACAAGCTCCAGGTTAATGATGGTCCCCATAACCTTGGACGCGATACAGAGCAGGTATTATACGCTTTGCCTCCGGGGCTACATGAGTATAAATCTATTTGGATACTACTCAGGCTTTAGCTTGAGCCGCTGAACAAATATGTCTTCAGAGTTACTCTAACAATCAGAGTAATTTAAAAAAACGTATAAAATACTCAATTCGAGTGAAAAATAGGATAGAGTACACAGTTTGCATCCAGAGTACAAAAATACGCTGTTCAACTATGTCGCAATCTCCGTTTCCCAACCCAATTCGAGCCGCGCTAGCAGGCGGCCTCCATTTGATAACATGTAAGTTTCCCCCGTGGAAAAATTATCTTTTCTTCGCTTCTCGTCTACTTGGCAAACCGGGCGCACACAGATCAACCAGGAAACCTAGAACTTCTCTTGTCTCTTGCAAAATGTCCATAGAATCAGATAGTCAGTATTTTACTATTTTACTTGCCATGTGTTAGCAATTTGAGGATTATGTAACTTCTTGAACTTATGGATGTGGTTATCAACTTATCGCACTTTATGAGCTTTACTAACGTTTCGCCAGCCCGGCAGCCAAAGCACAAAATGACAAAACATAAATTTAAAAAATTGAGACCACTCGTTTCCATCAGTTTGAAAAAATATTAATGTTTTACAATATATGTGATATTTTTCAAATTTGATTCCAATTGATCAAAAGTTTTTAAAATTCATTTTGAATTTTCATTGTTCTTTTCCCTTTTCCTCCGCCGCCAATGCACCAATTTCAAAAACAAAAGCAGCAGGACCTGCTATGTATGTGTATGCGTAGAAAGCATTCAGCATACTTATTTATAAAGCCTTGACAAAACTTTTCTGGACTATAAGTCGTTGTTTTGTCGTACAATCGTTCTTAGAAACCTTTACCGTGACTTATGCTAAATGCCCTTTTGTTATTCGGGGAGACTCTATATATATATTTGAAAGAAAAATATTCCGATTTTCCTACATAATGAGTCCTTTTGGGTACTACAAAACATTGTATGCTCATATATTTTACAGATACCTTAGAGGCCGAGAATGGCGAAAATAAATACATATAGAATGGCATATCTGATGAAAGTTCTGAAAGGTGTTACATTTCGCAACTAATAAGGAAAAGTTCATTTCAAAACATTTGTGGAATCGAGGGTGAAATGTACTTTCTCTACATGTTCCACATTTTTATAGAAACTACAAAGACTCAATTTTTGAGACCTAGATCATAGAAATGTTCTTGAAAATGATGGAAACTTATGGGATATTTTATGATTTGATAGCTTTTTTCAAAAATATTTATAACCTAACCTATGTATACTTTGATGTATACTGTATACACAACATATTAGATAATCTATACTACCAAACAGCAAGTACCTACCGTCATTTGAGGTGACATTGATCACCGAGGGTGAGATTGGTATCTAAATTCCATTTTCATAAATTCAAATTTAGAACCTGTTACATTTGTCTCCCGCCAACAGGTTTATGAATTGAAAACTTGTATCTGCTCTCAAGGTAAAACGTTGTATTGTATAAAAGATGCATTTAAAATTAGCTGACTACCGAAATTCGTAATTTTCAGAAGTTTCATTGGTTATTCACATTATGGTTAAGGTAGTGTTTAATGATTCGACGGTATGGCACCATTTGACTATCCTTCTTGTCGCCATATTCTAAAATTTCGATAACGAGTTAAAATTTACGTATTGAGTTCAAATTAATCACCCATGAGGCGTGAGAATGATCATGATATTTCGAAGACGGCAGCTCTAGTGATTCAGATGCTCATGAATCAGTAACCAATGATAATTCAGCTGAAGAAACTACTGACGACCTTCAAGAGGATATGCGAGAAGAACTGAATACTCTAACCACAATTTGAAGATATTGAATTTCGAACAATTAAACTACCGACAGATGCTTGACACACTTATGTATTTGAAGATCATGCATCCGAATTTGATAACATAGAAATACTTCGAAAAAATTCACATTTTTTTTTTTAATAAGGCGTAAAATGCTCTCTGGGCGAGATACTTGAGATACCTATGAATCTGAATTCAATCATTAAAAAAGCCTAAGATTCCGTGAGATGCCCATTAGCATGCAAGGCAAGCTTCTCCCTAGCTCCCCCGGTACCTCATCGGCCCCTTCATATCCGGCACAGAAACAACGTCCAGATTCGTGATTAGCGCTCCAAAATCACGCAGGAAACAAGTTTTTGGCATGTTTGAAGAATATAAATTTCCATTTCCATCTTTTTATAAAATATTTGTTTTCTGGAGAACGGAACCTCGTAGAGCGAATCTGATAACACCATTTTATTCAGCAGAAAATTGTACATCAGACAGAGTCCAACATAGGAGGGCATATTGTTTTTCGCCTTGAGATGGAGTCAAAATTCGGGGATTTCACCGCGTCGCACTCCCCTCTTGTGGGGCTTGAGAACCGATTATTTTGTTTGCCATGCTGAAACACACTCTTATTTTAATACGTTTCATGCGGAAACCCGCATCCTCGCGTAAAATAAATGTATATAAGGAACTTCCAATCATGGATCGAATCCAATTTTCATCTGATGAAGACAGCCTCACCCAATAAAGTCAAATGCTGATGAGAGGATCCTCTGATCACTCATGTAAATATCTCCTGGGTATGGATATTCCGCCTCAAGGATAAGATAAATGTAAATGCAGTGGCGTGGGAGTTCTTCTGCCTTTTCGTTGAAGGAGACTAATTGATCAATTCCTCACATCGAATTTATGGCTACTGAAAATTCATGGACAAAAATAACGTTATTCAGTTCTTTCTAGGTATTTCACAGGGGCGAGAAGGTAGAAAGAAATAAATATATTATGCATAGGGTTGGATCCTTCAAAAACCTAAAACAGAAAAGTTTTTTATACTACAAGTTTAGCTTTCTCTCTTTTGTCGTAATCTATACTTTTAAAAAAACATATTTTCGCTGTCACGCCAGAAAAATAAAAGTCAAACGAAATATTACGTGGATGTTTGGACTACGGAGCACCCACATATTATTACAGATCCAGTTATTAAAGCATATTCGTGGTTATATTGAGAAAAAAAATCAAGTAATGACAATATATTTTGAAATATCGAGCCGTGTAACTAGTAATTATTATATACTACCAGTGTCGTTGCTAGGGCAGGGCAACCGGAGCTCGTGTCAGGGGCGCAGGCTGCATGGGGAGTAAAATAGAGATTCGAAAAGGCGGAAACCGTTTTTCAGTAAGTAGGGATGTTTTGCTCTTTAGGAGTTTGCTCTGGACGCCTGTGGCTATGACACTGAATACTATATAATTTTAAATGATAGTTACTGAATAATTAATAGTCGGAGATCTTGACAACTGCTTGGTGATTTGGACATTGATATACTTGTGAGTAAACCATTTCTTTTCAGTAACCTCTCACAAATACAGAGGACATATAGCGCTGCAGATGATGTCCATTCACATTGACCTTGATACACTGTAACCTATTTATCATGGAATGAAGCTCGTCGATAGATCGTTGTTCAACGCTAAAGTTCTCTGAAAGAGTGGCTTTTGGACGAGGATAGTTAGATGTGTTGCAATTTCAACCAGATGAAAATGAGCCGGTTGAGTCTTTCTGGTGTTCGTTGTATTGGTTTCGGAATTAGGGATAGAAGTTCCATGGTTTTTTTTTCTTTCCTAGAAGCCAACTGAGTTATGTATCTGTTAGCACTGCAGTGCTTTGGCTTATTGTACGTTTTCTCCTACTACTTACATCACCGATTATAGCAGTCTTCAATCCTGTACTAGATTTTCTACTGGTACTGAACTGAACTCTATTGGTTCTAGCCTAGGCTTCCCAAAGAGCTGCAAGCTCTTGTGATCTAGTGCATAGTATTCACAAAGGACGTGAAGGGCTGGCTCTGTTCCATATACGCATTGGTTGCAGTCAGGGTCTCCGATATAAAGCCCTAGTTTGTGCAGGTTCCCCTCCAGACCAGAGGTTTTGAGGCCACATTTTATTTTTTTATATAATTTAATCTACGGTTAAGTGCAACGACTGTTGGCTCATTGTATTTTCATGGGCTCTTCTCGGAGGGGGGGGTGAACTCGAGAACTGCCACTTCGCGGCGCCCCTGCAGTGATTCCTTCGCCTATCTGTTTGACACTCCGTTCTGGGATTGCTTCAAAGGTGAGTATAAGCAGTCTTGTGACGAAGATTGCTTGGGTCGCTTGGTTAGGTTGCCGGAGATCCATACATCTCTCTCTATAGCAAAACTTTATTAGTACAGTCTACTAGCGGCCAGAAAAATTCAATTGGCGAGTAAGTTGGTAACAGCACTTTCTTCACACAATAGTATTCTTTGTTGGATTAAAAAACGAGGTGTTCTGAAATTAGCTATGAGTTATCAACTATTTATTTTCATATATACAATAGGAAAATGTTATAGCAAATATTTCAATTTGAGATTTTTTTGATGTCTACACCATGAAAATACTCATTTCCGTCACTCTGTCTGTCGGTTTGTCTCTGTAGCTTTCTTCTAACCATGTAACCTTGGTAAGCGTTGCACCAATTTTAATGAATTATTGAGGGGACGATTAGGCAGTCAGGTAATAGATTGTTTTTTCAGTTGGTACATTGACACAAAATCGTGTAAAATGTTTCCTATCACACCCGAGAATCGCTGTGAGAGGATAAAAGTCTACTCTGATTCATGTAGATTGCAGATGATCTTACTTGGTGAAACTCTTCTATCATGTAGATGAAAAGTCTTTTATCTACATGATTTTATTATAATTCGAAACGTGTCACTAAAAGAAAGAGTTTTATTTGTGAAACTGTCGGATAACTACACAACTTTTTATCTACTGATTCAATTCGGAAAATGAACTCTCCGGAAGTTCATTCCACAACACTGACGATCTTCAAAAGAATTACTTTCATAAGAGGCTCGTTTGAGGTGTTGGAAGTAGCAGCTGATGAGGGTGTGCTCATCAAGTTCTTTTAGTCCTTTCGGTGTTATTATTCGAGACAGCTTCGTCGAACGTTAACCATAGCGATCGAATAGTAACCAGCGACATTTTTTTATGATTTCCAAACTGTGAAGCTCCTTCGTAATGTCCAGATCCTAGCGTTTCCCCAGTATATGCTGCAATTCCTGACACGTACCTGAGTCAAATCATACCTTCATTAATGAACAAGCTTGGATGGACGACTTCTTGGTAGAGCGTGGAACTGGATCAACTCTCTCGAGTACCTTTCTCATTTTAGAAAGAGGCGAGGAATAATTTTGTATTTGCCCGCCTCTACGTAGCAGTTACTCCCCGCTCCCTTGTAACGCACTTTAGATTCAGGCTGACCTCCCCTACCTCCTAGATCATTATATAACTATTGACCGCACCCTTATTATTATATGGGTAGGGAATGTTAGGGCAGATGTTCGGGTTATTAGGCCGTCTTTTGTTGTAACTTCATCCTAACGTTTCACAAGCACGAGTGGCTAGCATCTTCAGAGGTCGGTGTGTTCACCGCGAGACCTCAGTTGTCAATCCCAAAACAGCAGACGCACAGCACGCGCTAGTCTTCTAAGTGCGAAATCACACGTCTGGTTTAGCAAGTTCTGGCGCTCAACCAGAGTTTGTCATTCCACGTACTGTGACATCCCGGCTTTACTAGAACGTCCCTGTTTCCTGTGATTCCGACAATCGAAGGGTCTGTTCGCTCCGATCGAGAATGGTCAAGTTTGCCCTATCCCACAGGGCGTAGGTTGCAAAGTCCTGACTTCCCAATCCACATGTCGTGGTATCAGTGTTACCCTTCTGTGGATTCAACAGACCATATGTTGGACATTACATTATAAAACGTGCACTAAAAGTTTATGAGGTATACCTCTTTCAGGCTACTAAAATAATTCAAATACCTCAAAGTTGTTTATTTTAAACAAAATGAGACTTTTTTTAGACTCCTACAAGAAAACTTCTACTAATCAACATCAATAATTGTGAACGGTCGTACACTAAAGTTATATATCAGAAAATATATGAATTGTTCTTAAGTTTACTACGCTCATGGTATGTAGTTAGGAGAAATAGAAATAAAGATACGGCAAACTAGATGAAATGTAGATTAACGGATAAAAAGTAGAATAGGATTTGAGAGAACTGGATACAATTTGCATTTGTATATATTCCGCATCCTTGTAGATGGAAAGTAACTATTCCCGAGAAACAGGGATAAAATGTTCACTTTCTAATCAATTCTCTTATACCTTTTTCATTTCCGAGTAGCACTGAGGTTTGAATATGAAAACTGATTAATTTGATCAACCATCAGTTCTCAAAATCTCAATGAATTAATACTCATTATTAGAATACACGGACAAACTTTTTTTTATTGTAGGTTGTAATTCCAAGATTATTTGACGGACTTATGAACCTAGACAACTTTTCAGAACGTTTTGATATTTAATACAATATTATCTTCAGTATAAATTTGAAAAAATTATTTGGAATTATTGTAGTTCTGTCAGGCAGGCGGAACATGTGTGGCTCGAATCCCGTCGTGGGCAAGTTATCTGAAGATTTCTAAATTTGGATTTGTATATTTAGCCGTTCTCCTCACAACCGCTTTATCAGATAATCACATTTCATTTTCATCTAACTTATATGTCAAAGCATTCCATTCGTCAAAGTGAGATTCTTAACTTCCACCCTCACCCTTGGACCACATTCCTCAATTTATATGCTTCAAAGAGATTTTTGACTCACTTGGGTGGAGGGGATTATTTGTTGGTTACGTTACGTAGCTCCGTTGTAAGAGTAACATTCAACAGCACGTTACACATTTTATAAAGCTTCGATGGCGTGAAATGGATATGCTGGTACTTGGAAATTTATTCCATTAATACATATCAAATAAAAAAATCTATAATGCTAAATAAAATTTTGACAAAAGCAAAATTGACTTCAATTTTGGAAATCAATGAAAAACGCAGACTCTCATAGAAGACGGAAAACTTAACACCTTCACATACGTATGCTTTGAAGATCTCACACAGTGTTTGTTTTGAATTTTGAGTTATGTGAGTCTATTCAATTCACCACTCAGTTGTAAAACGATAGCTACTTTCTTTCCACCTTACGGATTAGCTGACAACTGGCGTTGTGTACGAACAACGCAAGCAAATTTAGATACGTACCTTCGTATCTAAATTTGCAGTACTCTCGTAAACTGGTTTACATGTTGTGAGGGGAGGTTAGCTGAATTTTGAATCGATGGATGGCGCATATGCTTTCGAGCGATGAATTCAGTTGGTACACGATCCACTATCGATGTTACGAACGGAACTATTAGTTTGTCAGATACAACCATGTTGGTTATTTATTCGAATCCTACATCGTACTAACATGTTTCAAAAATCATCGCACATCACTGATTAAGGGTGAATGAGTAAAACTGCAATAGCTTAGTGGTAACTATGATTATTCGATAAAAGGGCCAACCGTTCAGTGAAACGCTGTCAGATTTGCACTGACTCAAAACACTGGCGCCGTGTGACTAGAAGCAACGTGTGAGCGTTTCAATTTCGAGAGAAAATGGTTTTCACGAGTGTTCTTAACACTGTTGTTTGAAACTTGTAGACAAGGTGGATTTATGAAAAGTTTGATTTCGGACTTCCATTGTCTATAAAATTTTGAGTATCACGACGTTTCGATTGATGTGCTATCTTCAATCGTCTCAGGTGAACCTGAAGACGATTGAAGATAGCACATCAATCGAAACGTCGTGATACTCAAAATTTTATAGACAATGGAAGTCCGAAATCAAACTTTTCTTAACACTGTCATTTCAGGTCGATTGAGAGACGTGGTTCAGTATCTCATACTCAATTGGTGAGCATCTACTCCGTAAATAGGGATTTGTGGTTCGAATCCCGGAGTAGGCGATGTTTTTGCGATTTGCTAAATGTAGAAGGTTTTTCATCTTTCTATAAACTTGAGCTTTAGGAGAGTCGACTCTAAGGAATGGTTCTAGGCCTCCACCGATTTAGAACCCATACCAGCCGTTGCATTAAAATATTTCAGTGTTTTTATGCTTGCTGAAGATCAGAAGGAAACACAAGCATGAGATAATTTTCTTTGAAATCAATCGAAAATTAAAAATAGTCCATTTCCAAAAACAATTCTTTGACATTGGGACGCTACAAGGATGGCCGACAAGTTTCGGTGGTTTTTAGATTTTTTTTTTAAATTCAGACAAACCTTTCACTGTCACTGAACAACCTCTTCTCAGTTAAATTCATTCAAGCACTGATTCATAATCATTTCTGACGACAAATAAAACTATGAACGTTATATCAAAATTTTTAATAAATAAAAAATCTACATAAAATGTTTAATACATAAAATCTGCTTGCTGGAAGGTATGAGAATACTTTAGCCTACAAACTAAGGCATCTCACACTCTCCAACATTTATCATCATAGATATTTCCTTAAACCAAAAAATGTGTCATACAGATCGATAAAATAAGATAATTAAAATATAGTACTCCTTATGTAACTTATGATTAGGCACTCAAATAATAAACGATATAAATATATATATCATTATATATGGTATAGGTATGTTGTAATAGGAAAGAAAGGCGTTACCCATGTTTAATACAAATATATGACAAACTCTAAGCTACACTAAACAATTTATTTATAGTTTCATAAATAATATAATTAAATCTTACACCTCTAGGCGGGCATGTTTTGATTAAACACCCAAACAGAATAATGCACACAAAAATACTACAAAAATGCTCGATACTACATGTACTCCATCGTTCATGCATTGCAAAGAATACGAAAATGTATATACATAACAATATATTCCTTTTTTTTAACCATTTAAACGACTGAAACAAATGACCAAATGAAAACTTCAAATATTGTATATCAAAGGAATGTAATGCTATAAGTCAAAAGACTAAACGTTAAAGTCATTTGGTCAAATCCTCCAGTCAAATGAACTTATTGTGGAATAGCACATGCTTATGGCAATTTAAAACAATTATAGTTATTTGTACTATCTCGATCAATTATCAAAAAAACGAATGAAATATAATAAGATATATGGCTCATGTTAGCGTTAGCCTTAGAACGTTAAACAGTGTTAGCTAATCTACACAACATTTACCAATCTATTATTTTGGTGACATAATCTTGCAACAAATGGCAATTGTTTAACATTATTATCGTCATGACAGTGAGGAACGTTCTTCTATCAGTTTTTCAACAGCGGTTTAAGATTGGTTAGGACCAAGAAGGCTCGGATCATGGGTGATCAAATAGTCAATGGGGAAAATTCCTGGCACATTTATGAAAGGATGTCAGTGGTTTGCCATGACAACAGAATCATCGAAAGATATTCTTGTATTTTCTGGCAACCACTACCTGTTGGAGATAGATTTCCTGATGCTCTAAACATCCTCAGTTTCGACCAAGCGGTTACTCTATGTGTGTCAAGAGTGTATAAGATGTGTTGATTTATGTCAAGTAATAACAGCATTCCAGTTTTTTACAAACACACATCCTCAAAAGGGTCTTCCATATCTGAAACTAGGCACGTTAACTGAGTATGATAGTCTCATCGCAGCAACTGCTGTGAACTATCTTCACCGGCCGACTAGCGGTCAGAATCCGGATGTGAATGAAACGTGAAAGTATTTGATAATATTCTAATTTAAACTGTTTGCACATCAAAATTCACAAGATCGTGGATCACATCTACTACTTATGCTCCGATCTGATCCTCTCATTTACTTGACTCTGCACTGTAATTATAGGTTTCCCCAATATCAACAATAGGGTAATCAATGCTGCCATTCTCTGAATAAATTGAATTTTCCACGTACCTTGAGGGTGCCTAACTGTTCGAGATAATAATATTCTAGTCATGGGATTGTTCACTGTTTATTATTGATGCGATGTAAGACACCATATACCTCTAACAAGTCTCATATAGACCTTTACTGCCACTGTTGTTTCAATCAAAAATAAGAAATAGCAAGAATATGAATAGGGACATGTGATTCGAGCAATTTTTGATAATTTTATGATTACACAAATACTGAGAACGGAGCAAGTACATTGCAGATAACTTACTATTTAAAGCACTATATTATAGGATTGCAATGTAAAGTCCAGGCTTAGAATCGAGAGCAGATGATCATGTAAACGAAAAAAAATGCCTTCAAATTAACATCACACAAAGTTTCACAAATCAAATGATCGTGAAACTAACAATTCCATATGTTTCATTGAATATAGAGCAATGAATGTTATCTAAATGTTGATCCAGCAAAATGTATATCAACTCGATTTCGTTCTTATGCTGAGTTTCATCTTAATTCAACAAAATGAGACCATTGTTGCAGGAATAAATATGGCACGACACCGAAGTGTCCTTCATTGAGACAATACGCTATTGCTAGCTTCGAATCAATCAAAATTGACAAATGGAACAATGTTTTATTATCTAAACTGAATCCGATCGATAAATACAAATATACTCAACGAGCGCACGTTTAACGAGCATAACTGAACCAAATATTTTGATTTTAGGTAACTTACCATAATTGAACCCTCTATTTGAAAGATGTATCTGTGAGAAATAGTTCAATTAATCCTGATACGTGATTAAACCCGTTTATGTATCACGATATACACATTCAAATTTAAACTTATACAATCTCTTTGTTAAACAGCTATCGCACTGGCATTCCAACTAGGATGAAACGGCTCTGCCAGCAATTGATTCGAATGAGCAAATGAAATGGCTCTGGCCTCAGTTGATCTATAATTTTACTTTTTGCTTGAAATCAAGTAATTTGAATCTCGATTCGCAGCCTGGTAGAATTAGTGCAGACGACTGTCCGACCCTGTGTGTGATATGTTCCTAATGCTAAGCTACCTCCCATTTTCTAAGTTTTTCTAAGTGATACGGAATCGCTCATTCTATCACATCGTAGTTGGGACGTAGTATACAGCTGGAACGGTCTCTGAAGTCCATGTATTCACTAAGTAACCATTAAATACTACAAAATGATGTTTTCATAATTCTCGAAAAACCAACCTGCGAACGGTGCTATTTTGACATCAAACCCAAAAGAGAAAGCAACACAATTATGTCCACGTCAAGTCTTGAATTTTATTTTTTTTCTAATTTGAATCAAAGTTACGGGAATCCGGGATGTTTCACGATGCATGCAGTTAACATGTTGAAATGGAGGTAGGGAGCGAATTGGAAACAGGACGCGGCTCAATTTCAAAATGCCTAGAGCCCAATCCTTTGTATCCCTGACAAACTGTAGCTGTTTTTTAATTTCTACATACGTGGCTTGTCTTAGTAGACAATCCGTTTATGAAGAATAAGCCTATTTTTTTTCATTGCAACTTGCACAATTTGTGGAATACAAACGTTGAACGGAAAAATGACCACTTAGTGATTACTGGCACAAGAGAACTAAGTCATATATTCGTAGTCGAAACTGTTTCTATCTCTTTGACCAATGGGCTCATCATAAATTTTGATTTGAGTTCTGAGTATCAACATCTAATGCTCATTTTGTATTCAATTATTCAGTCAATAATCTCTATTTTTTTCTGTTTATTGTATATGTATCTGTATATACAATGTACAAATAATCTAACACGTTTTGCCTATCTCATTTATTCCCAGCACCTTACTTAAATCCTATACAGTCTTAGTCTTCATTTAATTTGAAACTAGGCAATCGCTATCCAATTTGATCTGCTCAAATATCAATAATCGTCAGTAATCAAAGTCAATACTCAGAACTCTCTTGCCTGCTCTATGAATTCTGGTAGATCATTATTGGAGTAATATAAGGTGTGGCAATTGGAAAAACTATATTAAAAATCCCTTGCCTTTTTTAAGCACTTTGGAAATTCCAGAAATAGTGCTTTGTAAATTTAGATGACTAAACATTGACTTGTTAGATTTGATCCAACCTAAGTAGCCGCATTTTTTGCATTATATATTGCTAACGACGCAATCTATGAAATCAAATTTTCTAATTGCCATAACTTGTGCATCTGTTTGTAGAATCCAATCAATTTTTCAATGGAACACAATTAGCTAAGATTCCATTTCTTCCACTGATATTAATTCAATCACAACACAAAGTTGAAACAATACTGACAGAAATTGTTCAAAGCATGATCAAAATAAAATAATTATGATTCTCAATCAACAACCTTGACAATTATCTATCAAAGATTTTACAAATTTAACGAATCCTGAAAAATGCAATACCAATGAACATTTATACAAAAATTACCAAAAACGATAAGGATGTCTTCAGTAAATAATGTATTTTCTTTAACGCCTTCAATGATAATACATTTACCATCATCAAACTGTACTCAATTTAATATCTATGAATCTGTTAGTCGCACTTTCTCACGATACTGAAGATACCTAATTTTGGGTGCTGACTAGTAAAAATTGTTATTTTGGTAAATCCGTATATACATTATGTAAAGATGCTAACTTTGCTTAACTATTATCAGTAGGGTCTAAAGTGGCAGGTGCGAGACACACCAATGTCTGAAAATTGTCATGCAATGCAGCAAAACAAACCATATATTCATTCATATAAATGTCATAGTCTCGTAGAATAATCAAAAATATACTTACCTAGTAACTTTAAATGAAGGAATGTTAAATATACTTATCTTATATCAATACTACAATACATAGTTTCTTGTATATTCGAATAGCTAAGATAACAATCTATTCTTCATATTTGTTAACTAAGATCGATCGAAATTTCATAGGTAGTGCATAAAGCAATTTCTACACAACTGTACTTGCAATATTGCCATTTTCATTATTTTTGTTAGTTATTTGTTGAATGTTAAAAAAGTTAGCTTATATCAACTTCAACACTGTACAATCTTTAACATGAGGAGGTTTGGTTTGGTCAGCTTTTATATGGATAAATAATAGTGCATTATATTCCAACTGTTATAAGCAACATCTATTCAGGGTATTTTCGCTAGTCACTCATCAACTTATACGGTGTTGGTGGTTCATAGGAAGATAGCAAATCCAAGAGTGATGACTCAATAACGGAGATATGACCTTTCAAAAAGTGTGAAACTTTGCGAGTCGAATTACCCTGTATCTTACATCGATTCCAGCGCGTCTAAAACAAACTTATAGGGTTATATTCTATATGAAACTGAGAGCAAGCATATGACTGGAAATTCATAATAACCGATAAAACTCCTCCTAAACCTTGCCATCTAAATGTTAGACAACCTTTTCGTCTGTTTCCAACCGGAGTATTAATGATGAGCCCTATGCGGTTTCACCTCCGTAATTCTGTTGATTTTTCTACTGCTGGATTGATAATGAGCAAATTCCAAGCGGCCACACCTAATTTAAGACTAGTTTCCGTAGAATACCTCTCTCAAAACACTTCGCTTTTGACCCCTAACATAACCTCATAAGTTTATGCATAACGAACCGAAATAGCTGGCATCTCTCCCCTATAAAAGATACAAACTTTTTAGATCTTCGTCAGTATGAGTTGCCATCCATGAGCTTCTTTTCTCAAAATACTAACGCTGAACATAACTTATGAATTTGAGCATGACAAGTAAGAACACGCTTGTGTCTCTCTGTGAATATCAACGTCGACATTGCTTCAAAAACTCACCTGAACAATAACTGGGGATCCACAGCCCAAGATGTGGAAAGAAGTATGAGAGCTCTGAAGCTATAAAGTTATTTTAAAAAAATGGCATAGTAGAATAAGTGACATTTGCAAAATACGAACCTGAATTTCAATGGGCATTATGCATAATGAATTTTGAAATAATGAAAACTGCTTTTAATTAAATTAAAAGCAGCGTACTTTGAAAAGTTCTTACGTATTGATGTCTATACTATTCACGATCAAAGCTCTGATTCTACACCAACTACAAATTCGATCGATCTTAGGAATGAGCGACCCCCATATCTCGCAACTCTAAACACCGTAAGTGCAAATATAATATTTTTTTCTGTATTAACAGATATCTAAATTTGTATTATCCTCCAAATAACACCACTCATCCTCTCACTCTGTCTGCCTGTCGTCGACGTCATTCAGCAAAAAAAAGTTTACGGAAAGAGCCGAAAAGCGAAAACCCTCTCGACAATATTTCCCTTATAATAATTATTACACTTAACTAAATATGACAGTACAAAATTACTTTGGTCTGTATAAAATACTAAACAGTGGGAATATATTCTTGCCGGTGGCGGTCGATAGGTGGCGCTGTGCGCTTCACTTCTCCGTCTGGCCGCTCGATTCGGAATGATCGGTGTTGTTGTTCACCTGCAGAAGAAAAAATAGAGAATCATATACTCAATCTAGAACCTTAAATATACAGAAAGTGAAATGGTAAATTGATAATTTTTTCAAAAAATGCAGTTCTCATTAATCGCCAAATAATAATAAATCACTATGACCTATCAGTACAAGGTGTTCAGATATATTCTTACTATTCCACAAACACTGGTTCTGTGTTTCTGCTCAGGCAACTCGAAAATCTGAAGAAAGATGGTCTTTGAGGGAGTCTGTCCGACAAGCGGAAGATGCGTGGTTTGAACCACACCGTAGGTTAGATTGTTCTTTCCAACTTCTAGTGCCAATTTGTAATTAAAGTATTTCGTGAATAACTAATAATTTGTAAGAGAAATTTTGAGTATATTACGCATTTGCTCATTTCACTCAAATGTTTCTAGTATTATATTAGAAATAATAAATTAATGTTAAAATAAAAAAAAAACTGCAAGTCGCAATTGACATTAAGAAAAACAAACACTAAGAAAACAAACATGCAGAACTGTAAAAATAAGGAAGTGTATTGAATGTTAGGCTTTCCATAACATTTCATAGCGCATATATTTTCATAAGAATCAATGTACGTCAAAAATATCACGATGCCGCTCAATTGTGATTGACAAAACAACTACCTAGGAAGCTTTTATCAACTCTTAACTAGTAACGTGCAGTCTTTGAGACTGGAACACCATTGAGGCGAAAAATATCAAACTGTTGTAATTATTTTTTTAAATATATATCAAGGGTTAAGTATATATTTCTTAGTGACACTAATAAATTGAGTAACAAAAAACTTTATGTGAATTAGAATATTTAACGATAAATTTGTTTAGAAAAACAGTGGAGTAGAGTAGAGTGGAAATGTAGTTTTTAGTATAATCTCAAACTTCGAACAAATTCATACAATCAGATTAGAGCAGTAGCAAGGAAACTTCACAACACATATGTTAATTAGCTCGCGAAATTCAAATCTCAGCAACCTGGCTATTTATCATAGATACATGGTTTATTATTAAATACGACAAAACGCTTTAAAATGAAGATTAAAACTATTATAGTTTATAGAACAGTTTCAATCTTCCCCGAAAATGCAAACGTAATTAGTAAAACACGTTCGAGTATCAAAAAAGTAGTTTGGAGAAGGGTATAACTGAAATATTTGTGGTTGCTACGCCAATATCACATATTAGTTATATGTACTCAATAAATAATATGATTTTACAAATTTAGAAAAACATCACCAACGACGGGATTCGAACCACGCACCTTCTGTTTGCCGGACAGACACTCTACAGCAGGTACGTCTCTCGAATCAGTCCGAAGTGCTGGTATTACGTAACCTCCCCAAATATAAATATTTGTTCTAAACCCCAAATGCGCGTTGTTCGTATCTAGACACAATGCCATTGTTTTGGAACATCAAAGATCTCGTAACACGATTCTTTTACGAACATCTGCGCCAGTTATTTACTTGCTCGTATCAAGATGGAGGCAATATACAAATGCACATTTAGAAGTTTGAGAAAAATTCCACTGTGAGCTATTTTTTTTTAATTTCTAAATGTACATTTGTATATTGTCCCCATGCTGTCATATAGTGAGTAAATACTTGTAATGGATGTTTGCCTACATAATGCGTACCATGATTGTTCGATGCAGGAACCTGTCTGTTAATTGTGTTAATGTTGTGTATATTTACTGTTGATGAACTGGCACTGTGCGCAGATGTGACCAATACTCAATTTGAAATTTGGATGAAATATCGTTTTCAGGAATCTAACATCAAGACTAGGATTTCGAGGGCGAGATTGTTCTCTAATTTTTAAATGAAAATTTGCATATGGTCTTAAACAAGTAAATAAATATCATAAGTTTCATGGGGTCGTATTTTTAATGAAAATGATGTTAACTTATCCGTAGCAATTTTATAGTTTACAAAGTATTAACTTCGTTTCTCAGATCTGCAAGTGTAAGTATGGTTATTCGGAAAAACATGCAACTTCCTACACTACTGGCAAGAACGTATTCTCAAAATACGTACGTTCTCTCTGGATTCCATGACGCTGCTTTGTTGCATATTACTCCACTAATATCTGAAAAAGTTATCAATATTTCAGCAGATTTACTTTGTAAAGGGAATTACCCCTTTTTGTTGCTGAACTATAGCCATAGTGTTAAATATTCTAGATTCACACAACACTTTTTTCAGATGTTAGTGAGTGGAAATTATCAAATAATGAAGCAGTATTCTACAGCCCTATATCTGAATATAGCAACTACCATGAGTAATATTATAGACCGATATCCCATGCATATTTCAGTAACTGAGCTGTACAGAACTGAAAACAAGTATTTACTGTAATTAGTATTACTAATTGAAAATATCGAATGCTGACAGTATATTCAATTTTAACATCATTTTAATACGTTTTTATCGACGCCCCCTCTTCAAGACCCTACCAGTTGGCAAGCAGCATTCGATTTTCTTAATTAGTACTGTCCTAACTACAGCTAATATGTTTCCATTTCTATGCACATGAGTCAATTAAAAATTCATTAATTGCCTGGTCTATTGATGACACTTATAATATGGACAAACTGTGCATATTGTTTGTATATCATGATTTTATATGTTTCAAATTCTATAAAGCATGCAGTCTAGTAGATTGCGACGGTACTTTCACGAATTATCTTATTTATATATATATATATATATATATATATATATATATATATATATATATATATATATATATATATATATGTAATACCATTTTCTGTTAGCTACTACGGTGTAGTGGAAGTTACTTAAATCTACACTTGATCAATTCTCGCACGCATGTACAGTAGCTTGAAAAACAAGCATGGCAGCCAAGTATCCATGGTGACTGTAGCAGCATGAAAAAACCATGCCATGCCACTTCCGCCTGAACATTCAATAGAATTATCAATCAGCAATGTCTCCTACAATGTAGAGATTGCTCATTTGACCGAAATTTATACGTCTTGACTTTTAATTCGTTTTCTCTATTGTATGTAGGGCCGTCGTGAGAAAATCAGGGCCTGGGGAAAATCTGAATTATTGGGAAAATTAGAAGAGCGGCAAAAACCTACTGAAGCGTACTGTTAGCTGGTACGTAACAGCGTGAAGACTTCAGAATTTTGATTGATCATTTCCGGGGCCCTATCAAGGGTATGTCAAGTTATATATTATTCCGTTTCCTATACTATATTAAATAGTCCTTGGAAAATAAATTATATCCATCTAACGCCTTTTTTCCGAGAGGTGGGACAATTAAATGACGTTTCATAACCAACCTCAGTTCCAACATGAACAAAGATAACCTCTCACCTTGCCGGCTCCGTCCGGTTTCTCCTGTTTAACGATGGTAAGGTCAGGAACGACAGGTAAGCCCATCGATGACGAAGATGTAGACGTTGCGTTGGCAGCTGAGGAAACCAGATGCTTGAACACGTTCATATTGTTAGATGGCGTGTCGGGTAGTATCGAGTCGGCTTCCTCCTCTGATTCACCTGTAACAGTACACAATCATTTATACTGCAAATACTGGAGTGGATGGAAGATCGGTCACGTGCAACTGATCCCTAAAAAGTATAAAAATGCATGCTCAGCACATACTGACCTCCGCACGATCTCCTAAACTGTGCAATATTCTTCACGAAAAACAACAGCAATTGCCAAAGCGCGATTGAGGCTGTGTCGGTTTGAACGCTAAGAGTATTAGAGTGAGTGTGACAACAACAAAGGTGAAAGACGCATTTTTTCTGCTACGTGCGGCGTTGTACTTGTATGAACACAGTCTATTAAGTAGCGACCTTGGTGATAAATAATATATTCTGAACACTCAAACATACCTTCTTCATATGATTCTGCCGCATGCAACCTGGTGTTTCCTTTGGAGTCTGAGGTGTCCAATTGTGACATGGAAATCAAGTAGTTAGAGAGCGTCTGAGGTGTGACATTTAGTTGTTCGGCGGCTCTGAATAAGGTGATTTCTTTGCGTTTCAACTTCAACAGGACATCGGTGGGGCCTTGTTCTGTCCAAAAATCGCGAACCCTAGAACTTTAAACAGCTTAAAAACTAGTTCACAATACGAAGTCAGCTTTAAGATAATATATCATATATTCATATTTATCATTGTTACCTTACCATATAAATGAGAAAGAATGATAAATGAATTATAACATAAAAGAAAAAAGTTCTAAGTACATTAAAAAGGCTTCATAGTTCAAGTATGGAGAGCGATTTCGAAAATCGATTAGAAGTCACAGTTTGCATATTTGTTTCTCATTTATGACTTGTATGAAATACAACGGACTGTTTTTGAAAAATATAGGTACCAGAAGAGCTTAAGCTGTGGAGAAACCTTTACCATGACGGAATTTGAATTCAGACAAATTTGGCCTTAAAACATCTCAATAATACAAAGCATTGCTTGTGGATGAATCAATTAAAATGGAACTCTTTGTTTATCCATATTTTGCTTTATATCACAAAATCTGGCGGAGATTTTAAATAATGTATGCAATAAGGACCTGTCGAATTCTGTCCCTCATTTTTGGTACGTGTGAATGTAATATTTTTCCAAGAAACAATTATTAAAGCAACAAATTGAAGAGAGATGAATCAAGAAATATATTTAGTGTAAACTGGATTTGAATCCTCCTTTCCAAAAATCCATAGCGACAGCCAGACAATCTAAGGTGTATTGTGAGTTACGCTATCCATATCTCTGAATTCATTTTACTCCAAACTTTCGCCATTCTTAGAATAGACTGATCAGTAACCACTGTAGCGACCACGTACATTCTCGGTTTATTATCATGGTACCACCACTGGAAAAACAGTAGGAAATACTGAGCATCTGTAACTGTGTAAACACAGAAGAGTGATAATAAAACAAATTGGAGAGAGAAATCTGAATAATTTGCTTTTTTCTGGATTTTCCTGACTACAATTTGTGACTTTATCACCTTTACCTGTGTTTACACACAATCAAATAATTCCTCATTTGCTCAGCCTCGCCTACTGTTTCCTACGCGACAACGCACATCAAAGATACATATGCTCGTCCAATCTCGAGAAGATCACTGATCCGAACGGCCTGCTGTCCAGATTGGTACACGGTTGGAATAATAGCAAATTGGGTGATGGCGTGAATGAGAGCGTAACGTACAAGACCCCCCAAGATGGTCTAGTCACAGCGGTGCGGAGCCTACGTCAATACGGGTTGCGTATATAGAGACGATAAAATAAACTGAGCAGGCAAATATTCAAATATGGATAGAATAAACCAGATTAATAAATCAAGGTATAGACAAAGAGACAGTGATAGCTGAAATTGTATCTCTCGAACATATCAAAGAAGTTAGCTTAAATAGCTTACCTATAAGGGTGCTTCAGACATCCATATGAATCTCTATATCTTCCATACAAAGTTCCGTAAGATACGCCAAGCAGTTCAGCGGCAACTTTCATTTCCAGATTTTTTGTTTTGATAGCATCCATGACCCTCTTAGTGAAGGGTTCCTCCCAAAATTGTTGTCGTCTTCCAGTGTTCAAGTAATCGTTCATTTTTATAACATCTGGCCATTCCTAAAAAAAAGAGTACATTATCGAATATGTGTCTTCCAAGCTCCTATTATGATTCTCGCTTTGAATCGCCAACGATTAAACATCCACATTGGGCTCTGGTAAAGAACCGTAGTTCGAGATGTTGGGAAAAAACAAGTACAGAAAAGTGAGACATACATGAAAATAGGTGATTTTAATAGTAGCATTGTATGAATAATCCTGTTATAAGCTCAACATATAAATGATTAAAACGGATATAATCAGTGATATGATGAAGATCGCTGAGTGACATCTCAGAGCTGCAACATTTCTAAAATAAATATGTGATTTCAGAGAGAGATCAATTAGTACTGTATTTGTAATTTTTCCGGTTTTGTTCCATTTTAGATGTTTGTGGACAATTGAGGTTAATACCGTGGGTATTTAACGAAGGCTCTATTACAGCCCCCCTGCTTTCCCTTCCTTACTCAGTCCAGTATAACGAGTGACAAAAGGGAATACGTCAAATGCACTGTCACCATCCCCCACCTCTCGGGAGCAGATGAAATGGTTAAAGAAACAGAAAATAAGTAGGTGACTTTTTTGCTATTTATAATACACACTCTATGCTGGTACAGATCCTGGTCCAAAAAGGACACATATACAGTACGCACAAAAAGAGTCTTCATGATGTAGAAACTGGGTTATCTTCCGCTGCAGAAAATGTGTATTCACCGAAAAAGCTACTACTACTCTACAAGGATCAAATCAGATCATCACATCAAAGAACTCACTGAAACTTCTGGACTTAATCCAGAAAAGAGTAATACGTCGACACTACAAAGCACCTCTCGAGTGTGAAACTTTGACGAAATGTGGCTGGTAATGTTCAACCGAGCGGTTTCAAATGATAAGACCGAAGACTATCAATACCAAAATTAGTAAAAAAAGCCAAATAGGCTCGTCCTCACCAGGTTGAATTTCCAACATCTCGAATGAAAAATTATTCTTTTGGAGCACTTTAGTCTTGTAGAATGAGCTGTCTGGCAGTTTGACCCCGATAGTTACAGTTCATAGAATTTTAAGATCACTGTGAATAGAAATTGTCACACCGCTTCTGGAGCATGATAGGCCTTCTGCCCTTATGACAAGTTATCTAGAAAAAACAAAAAGAAGGGGGAACATTGACCTGGAGAATGTATAAATAGCCGCGAAAGGAGCATGTGGGCCATTTTACTCTGAGCCAATTGAAGATATATATCTAAACTCCGTGCAAAACTATGTCTAGAGAGAATATAAATCCAAAAAAATTCATTTGAAACTATACCTTTACGTTTACCTTTTCTATCACAGGTGTTAGGAATGATGTCGGTGCGGATGTACTTGCATTAGATAGTGATTTGTTCGTTGCCCCTTTGCTGCTGTTGTCATTATGAAAGCTGAATGAGTTATTGGTTCGTTCATCTATTGTCACTTCGTCCTCTTCAACGGTCTAAAATAGAGACGCTGTATTAACGCATCATGTACAATGAAAGTCCGCAGGGAGTATGATGTACCTATTGTGAATCTTGCAGTATCACTATTATGTTGACTATATCCAGGGTATAAAACACTAGAAGCGAAGATCCAATCTCAAAACAAAACACTGTTATAGCTGGGAGACAGGGACTTTCTGCATGAAATCATATTTTCAAAGCTATATATTTCAATCAAGAAATCTTAGTATTACCAATGATGATAGTGCAAGTCTACCACTTTAGAGTGGTGCAAACATTATTAAATAACAAAACAATATGACAGGAGGATGTTGAGGGTCACTATTTGTGCTATATCTTATCGAACCAACTCCGGTAGACCCGTCACGGCCAAGGGTTCGCTCATCACACGGGTGCTCAGAGTTCAATCCTCACTGGTAGCAAACTTCTTTCAGTTTTTCTTTTTTTAACTTTTTTAATCCAAACATACTTGTTTTGTCCAGATTTAAATGTATACACTATATGTCAATTTATGTTGACCTAAATAGTTTTATACGCTCACTATCTAGTTCAGTGTGGCTCAAAACTAGTAGATATAAATTGACATTTCCAAACTCTTGTATTCAATGCTTCTGCCAGGTCATGGCTTTATCATGGGTGATCCCGAGGTACCTGGCGATATTTTCTCATAATGCAAGACTCCCGACACTAATAATGTGTAATAGTTAGTCTACGAAATGTATTTTTCAAATTTCTTTACCATTTCTCTCTTCACTTTCAGTCGTGGTTCCTCGTTTTCCATGTTTTCAGCGCCATCATTCGCAGAATGGTCTTCCTCCCAAATGCTCAAGTCATGTTCGCTACTAGACATTGCATCATTTGAATAACCCTCATCTCCTGTTGCAGTGTGTATCTTCGGATGTGTAAAGCCCTGAAAGCAAATTTACAATTTTGACTATTATATTTGCAGTACCTATTGGATATTTATTTCTAAGAATAAACCAATGTTATGCATCAACACCATGTATTTAGAGAAATTCACTATGAAGGAATACAAGTAAAGTTGTGATAGTTTTTAACAGTTGATAACATTTTTTAAATTTTCTATATTTAAAGAATCCTGGTATGTAAATATCCTATATTTCAATAATTATTTCGATTTTCCATGTTTCAGGCAATTATCAGTCACAATTGCTGCAGCAGTGGATCTCTACTTTTTTCATGGTTTCACCTCACGACGCATAAATCGTATAATTTCGAATATTTTTTTGATGAATTGTTTTACATATACCTATTTTTACAACAAATACTTTTGCGCAAATTTTCATGACAATGGTTGAGTACTTTTCAATTAAAGGCATTCCCGAACATGTGCTTGAATTTTGAGGTTTTACACTGGGATAATCCCTTGAAATAAGTTTAGAAAATATCGGAAATTTTGAAATATTCGAAAATACCGGATTTTTTATATCATAATACCGATACTTGTCGAAATTTTTAAGCCCCCATCTTTAGAAGGCAAGTTTTTATTTCCAGGTTGATGAATTAAAAGTGACAGCCCGACCCTACCTGATCGTAGTCGTCGATGGGCGGGCGGCCGCGCTTCCGCTTGTTGGGCGGTCCACCGCTGCCCGTGGCCGCCCCCGGGCTGGCGGGCATGACCGCCTGCACCTGCGGGATGGCAGTCTGAACGCCGTTCTCGCCTCCGGCCCCGCTCGACTGGTCATCCTCGCGCCAGGACACTTCCGCAAGGCCCTTGATGCGCAACTCTTCGGCCGTCTTCAACAGTGTCGCCAAGTGACACTGAAATAATAATGGTTATAATAATAATAATAAATTATATTTACTCGTATGTAGTTTCTTTAATTTCAACCCATCTCCAAGTGTCACCCTCTATAGGTTACGTATATATCACCTGATTGCTCACTACAGTTAGACCGCCAGGCTATACTGACGAGTCTAGGCTAAAGACGAAACATGCATGTCTATAGCAGGTCTGATATATAGTGGAGAACACTTAGTTTGGAAATTTGCAAACATGGTAAGTTTTTTCTTTATTAGTATTTATTTTGTGCAAACTTCATCAGCTTAGTATTACTACTTGACTGGTTCAAATCATATTTTGAGAACAAATCTTCACTAATAAAAGTACAAAATCCGAGATTAGAAATCTATCCCATATCTTTGGACCTATAATTTTTTTACTCTTTGCAAATGACCTCTCGAGACATGTAACATCTGGTAAAGTAGTCATGTTTACGGATGATACATCAGTCATGGTATATAGCAAGTAGTCACAGGAAGTCAAGGAAAAAATAAAAAGTGCTCTTTTTTGAAATGACATCTTGTAAGTAAAACAACTCGTCCTTAATAAAAAAAAAATTTATTTAGAAAAAAAACTTACCAGAAAATATCTTTACTGACAATAACATATGTTTTCCTTAAACATTGACAAAGTAGCCTTTAGAATCTTGAAAATCCAAAATCACGAATTCGTTGCAAATTTGAGCCTCAAATAGATCCGCCAAAGAATCCGGGCTACTTAAAAATGAATGATGAATGATTTATAATTGTAATTTTGATCACTACTTCTCAAAATAATGTTATAATATATATGGTTTTGAAATACTACCAATTAGCTGTTTGTGTCGGCAATTCCAAAAAATCGTACTGAGGAATATGTTTGCTTGTACTGTTTTCCCATACTCATATTTAAAAAAAGTATACCTTAAACTTAAATAATAAGATTTTTTAAGGTTATTTCACTTATACACGATAGGCCAATTTTGTCTCGTAATATCAGTTAAACATATTTTCGTAGCCAATAATGTTGTTGCTCATACATATATAATTATAACAAACTGATATCGTCAAAATAATATTGTCGTTACTGCCGCTTTGAAAGATTCCAATCTGTTAGGAGTATTATTATTTTATGACCTACTTAAAGCGGAATGGAAAATTCGGTATTGATTTTTAGGAAATTGAATACTGTATGAAAGGAGCAAGATACGACACAACAACGTGAAACAGTTTTTACAGTGAATATACCAACGCAACCAATAACAATCACGACATGTCTCTTGATAGTAGATAATTTAGACTGTGGGTCCAATTTTCAGCGCTAAAAATAAATTTATATTTAAAACATCGTCTGACAGTCCGATGATGATGTGAATATAAATCGAAACGCGTCTCTGAAGTTTTTCTTGTGAAGCTGTGTGTTACCTAAGTGCACAATTATTTGATCTGCTCGATGGAAGGCTTTCACTAAGTAAGAGCATCTACACTCTACATGACGCTGAAATTTGCTTCGTGTTTTGTTTTTTGTGCGCATCGGAAAAATACTTTCAGTACTAATGCTTCTGCCTGTTATTGTGAAGTTATGATCAATACGAACCATAAGTTTATATCATGTAGATTGTAGACGCTCTTACTTGGTGAAACTCTTCCATCATGTAGATAAAAAGTTGTGAAACTGTGTGAAAACTACACAACTATTTATCTACATAAGCTTATATATTACTCGTACAAAGAGGTGTTGCCTTTCTTCGGAAAAGATAGACACACTGGTATTTCTATATGAAAATAGGAATGTTGTTTTTGCATCTGCCTAAAATGTATTTATTTTATATTGCTTAATAGGAAATTAATATTTTGTGCAGCTTCTTTTGTATGTCCATATATTACATGATAATTCATGATGTAGATATAGGATCCGAAGATCAGAAATCTTTTCCTTTAAGGATCCCCGATACGTGAAAAATTGGGATCCGTGCACCACTACTCATAAACTGGTTAAAATGTACTTGTTTGATATCGAAAAAATTAGACATTTTAGGAAAAATAACGTTTTGACCAATGTTGCTATCACACCCTTGACCTGGTTACGTATATACCACCCGATTGCTCTCTACAGCCAGGCTATACTAACGAGTCTAGGCTAAAGACGAAATATGCATGTCTATAGCAGATCTGATGCATAGTGGAGAACATACACTTAAACTGTAAGGAATTACACATTTTATGAAGAAGGTGCATCCACAATCTACACTCATATCAAACACCTACAACGTATATAAGAAGCAAATTATTCCAAAAATACATATCTGCTAGTGCACGCAACATGACACAAACAATGTAAGCTTTTCGGATTAAACCCATTTCACTCATATTTAGCAATACATCCTGAAAAAATGTATTACGTTTCAAAAAAATCCGACTATCTATGTTTTATAAAAAAGTATTGCGTTCCAGCTGATAACCAGTACGTGTCAACATTACTGTATAAATAAAGCTGCTAGATGTGATTTATTTTTAATTCGAAATCAAAATTCCAAGAAACTCACTACATATCGCGTTCATATATTTTTACTTCTTGATTAACTCGCTATATAATACGTACACTAGAAAATACTGCAAGGCGGACAACCGGTTATGAAATTCAAACAAAAAAACAGCTAGAAAATTTCCTAACCGCCATAGTTTATATTTAAGAAACATAATATACATCCTGTATGCCTGTGTTTGCGTACAAACCACTGTGCAAGTATTAAACTTTTTCATTTAAAACCCACGCTGGCAACTACGAAATTATTTTCTCGATTGTATTACACATTCAAGGTTCCTCTTTAACAAAAAATTTACCAATCCAAAATATTTATAGAAATATGGCAATTGCTGCTTATTTGCACGACAGTTAATTGAAGGTCAGTTTTTATTTTCAATTTTAATTATTTTTTACGAGAAAATTGACGCAATGTACATGCTTTTGTACATTTTGAAATACGTTTTGTAGATGAACGTTGTAGGACTTGGGAGGGGCTTTCAATGAGGAAAAAATTATTATCGACGTCTACCTTGAATTCGGTCGTAGTACAGGAGGTACAGGGTAATAACATACAGATTTTCATTTTGCGCGAGCTCATTGATTTTTACTGCCTACAATATAGGTGGGGCATGGAAGGAACGTGTTCGCCAGTTCACCTGAAGACGATTGAAGATAGCACATCAATCGAAACGTCGTGATACTCAAAATTTTATAGACAATGGAAGTCCGAAATCAAACTTTTGAAGGTAATGGATAACACGTTGAAATACTCTAGGTGCCTTTTTTTGGCTACAGAACGAAACTGTATAGGAAGACGGAGAATCGTATAAGAACTATATGCGATTATTGCTCACAAAATTTCGGGATCTGTTGGATCTAATTGAATCAAAAACTGAAAATACGAAAACAAGAAAGAAGTATCAAATTTCTCTAGGACTAAAACTGGAAGTTTCTTTGCAACACCTGGCTGAGTGAGATTTCTACAGTACTTATTTCTATGTTTCTTATATACCAAATAATCCCGTATTATTCATAAACACAAAAAATGCTATGATTTGGTCTCTGTTACAATTGGTTTTTCAGTGAAATAATCAGGGAGGAAGTATTGCAATAGCGCTATCAAGTGTCGAATTAAATTTGAAAAAACATATAATTGAGGGGAAACGACAAAATCATCATCATCAAACATATTTGTGAAGCAGGAGCAAGTTGCCATATTTCACAAAGAAGATAACAATTTTTTTAGGAAGCTCAAAGAATATACCTTTACAAAGTTGGATCATGGTTGTCTATCCGAAACCCCCGTCGACTATGACTTATCAGTTTGGTTAAAAAAGGATAAAGTCTATTCATGGTTCACCAGGTTTTCTTACGGTTTATTCTTAAATACCAAATGAGGGAATATTGTGTTGTTACCTAGGGAGCACATTGCTGTATGTTTCATTTATACAATCATAAAACAAGCACCGTTGTATTCCTAATGTGATGACGCATTATGTCCGTCATTTTGGATTTATCAACAAGCAAATTCATCATCGTATTCATGCCTCTCATAATAGTTCATACAAAAGTCTGACTCAAAACTATTGTCGAAAAAGGAAATATCAATCTCATTACATCAATAACAAATATTCGTATTATGTGCTTAGATAGATGGTCCCTACGATAACATTTATCAACAAGGGGCAAACAATGTACAGCGACATCCCTTGTCCTTGGTAAAGACTGTAAATCCGTTCACCCTTGTTGAAGATGTCGGTATTAGTCACTCCGATTTATAAGGACCGTTTGACCCCGTAAGACGTTGAAATGAGCAGAACCACTTGTCCGACACATAGACTATGTTGCTGCTATCACACCTTGGAATAGGTATATACAACGTATTAGCGCTCTAATGTCGACCGCCGAGCTATACTGACGAGTCTAGGTAACAAACGAAACATGCATGTCAACAGCAGGCCACATTTATAGAGGACAGTGCACACAAAATGTTACTTCGCACAACATTTGACTCATCACCTGTACTACTATGAAAATGAAAACACTTGTTTTATAACCTGCGACCTTGACTTTGTAGCATTTACATATATTATGCATACATTTTAAAAGATCCAGTTTCAAAATTACAGCACGATTTTCCATTAAATGAATCACATATTGTTATATATATGAAAGGTGTATAATGCCACTACAAGTAAAGCTGCACCTAGAGCAGTCCATAAAAGGGCGAAAATATAAGGACAGTGTATTTTACCTTGGTTAACAAAAAAAATTTTCACACAATGTCTTACAATCCATAACTATATCAGACTACTAAATAGCCTACAGTATAAAGTGAACAACAGAAGTATTTTTGCCAACTCGGAAGTTTAGCACTTCAAACTGCAAAATGCAGATATCGATATTTCCAAATGAAGATCCTTGTATGTTGCATTTTATGTGTCCCCACCATTAATCGGAAGAAAGAAGGTTGGCCATACGAGATAAAAAACGGGAAATGAAGATCACTATAAGAGTTCCACAGGGATCGGTCTTGAAGCCATTACTGTGGAATGCGTTCTGTGATGGAATGTTAAGCATGGAGAAATTAGCTTGATCAATTACGCGGTAGAATCAAGCGAGGCTCCATGGCAGCCTGCCTTAGAATGCGGGACGGGGGCTCGTGGACTGCGTTGGTGGGCCAGATTGAGGAGGTGGAGGGAGGCAACCTTCCCATTTCCTCAGTCAGGGTAGCAAGGGCCAACGATAAGATAAGGTTCAATAGGAGATTCTCGCTCGCTCTTTCCTCTAGGGAAGAGTGGACGGGAGGGAAAATAAGATTTCCGCCCAACATGGTATGCTATACCATCATAATGGTGGCATATTCAGCAGAAGTACAACAATACACGGAGCAGGACATCTATATGTGCTCCGACACTCAGGCAGCTTTGAGAGCGGTAGCATCTCCTAGGATCAGATCACTACTGGTTCCACCGCCCTCCAACGCTCAGCCCAATCCAAAAACGTGACCCTCATGTGGGTCCCTGGTCACAGCGGGGTGCCAGGAGAAAGCAGACTGCCTGGCGAGGATGCATTGGCCCCCAACCCATGCTGGGTATTAGCAGAGGCCAGGTCAGTAATGCTCTGGATGCTTGGACGTATAACGAACTTGCAAAAGCATGATTGGAGTGAGACGACTGCAGGCAGTTTGAAAAGTTCATAGCAGACCCCAACAAACGTAGGGAGGTAGAGGGATTCACTCCATTTGTTAGTAGGGATCCTCACAGGTCACTGCAGATTGAACAGGCACCTGACACTCATAGGAGTAGTCAAAGATCCAATCTGTCAAAAGTGCTGGGAGGAGGACGAAACTTTGTTCCACTCCCTGGGTGAGTGTGCCGTATACAGCGGCCTTAGGGCTGAGGTGTTCGGCACAGCAGAGTTTGACAGGGAAGAGTGCTACTTAGCGGAATGGTCTGAAATCATGACCTGTATTAAAAGGTCTGGAAGGTTCGACACTGAGAAACTACCGTCTGCAATAGTTCTAGTGATGGTCTTCGGGGTCGGCAAAAAGGGCCAATGGTGCTCTACTTGCCTGACTTTGCCTCCGCATTACTATTACTTCTACATTACGCGGATAACCTAACCTGGTTCTGAATATCAAAGAGGAGGCACTTGAAAAAATTGTAAGAGTTTGTAATTACCATATGGATGGAGGAAAACGGCTTTATGATTGCTCTGGATGAAACCGAGGAAGGAATACCCAAATTGAAAGTAAACATGCAATAAAATACTTTGGACTTTGGCTAGATAAGTACACACGAATTATTGATCATATAAAGAACCACAAAAAAATGAACAAGACTGATTCATCCTTGATTTGGCTGATGGAGGGCACAGCAGTGAGAAGTGGAGAATGCAGTCAGGGGTGGTGTATGCACTATGGAGCTCCTGTCTATATTAAATCACTAAGAAATAAAAAATACAGACAGATGATATTCAGTACTAAGCAGATAGTGATGTTGCATGTGATTTTTGCCTTTAAAATGGTCAACACAGGCTTTGACAATGGTGGTAGTGAACTTTTTGGTGGAGAACCGATCTAAGGTTTACAGAAAGGATGGACAGAACAAATAACAACAATCCATTGGACGTCGATGATGCTGAAAATTAAATAATAACTTTGGCAAGTGTAGAATCAAAAGCAAATGAAATGAGATTCAACTGATTCAAACATTCAGGTCATGCAACCTATTTGCATGATTTTTTTTACTTCTACCTTTTTTATCAGTTATCAAAAAAATGACCTATAGCAGCATTATTCACCAGTTTGGTTGTAATGTTCCCAATAAACTAAATTGTCAAAACTTTGCAGGGATTTTGTTTGTGTATGTATCATTGTATCAATTTACTGATAAATGTCAATTCAAATAGTATCTATTCAAAAAAATATATCAAATATCCAAGGAGTAACTCTCATTATTGATTATAAATGTTTTCCACAATATAATGAGCTTTTAAGGCTTATTTTTACCTATCTCACTCCAAGGACAAATTTAAATTATGACAGCTCTAATCAATATGAGCATTTTACTATAATTATCTTCTTTGTTATAAGAGGGTATGAAATTAATCATGATGTATTTGTAATGAAAATTTCAAGCTTTTATAATCATCATTAAATAAACATTTGAATATGTAATTATATTGCTGCAAGTAATTTCAGTTATCTCAATTCTTACTAAACAATTCTAAACAAAATTCTATAAGCGAGCAGATGTGCAAAAACATAATATATTTGTTCATATATGATACATTAGTAAAGCTCAGCCCAGAAATGAATTCATGTGGGTAAGACACACCTTAAGAAAAAAATAAATTTGGAACTGAATTCCTGGTAGATTTATATTAGTTCTGATTCTAATGACAAAATCTAGAAAATTTTCATAAAAAATTGAAATATCAATACTCATCATAAGAGTTCTGAAAAATAGATGTTAATTTGACAAAAAAAATATCCAGCTTGGATTTAACAACTCAATATTGATTTTCCATTTTTTTTATTTTCCAGAAATCTCTGAATTAATGATCAGAAACTTTAAAACTGTTATAAATCTACTGAAAACTCAGTCCAAACTCGTTTTTTATGTGGTGCCATCTCTGCATTAGCTTTGTGCAGAATGAGGAAAATTCATCAGTATGACTACCAACTTCACAGAGACCAGTCATGGCACATAAAGAAAAAGAAGCCTTCTCTTCCACTCAACATATATCAAAAAAACTATAATACTACCCTATATAGATGGGAAGTCAATGGGGATATTATCCAATGAATATTTTAATTTGCAAAAGGCACTACTTTTCTTGGAGGAGAGAGTATATTTATATTTTTGCATACAAACAATAGAATGATTTATATGTTCCTTGTTCCATGTTTTAGAACAATATTTAATTGTAATTATGTGATCTAATACACTGAAAGCATTAAAAACCTCTACATTGTTCTTTACCAATTGATTTTTTTTATTACAGATTTCCATTCATTTCATATGGGCAAAGATAGGGCTTTTTCTAGCAGGGGCAACAACCAACTGGTTTTACCCTTCCTAAGCATATACAAACAAGCTCCCCATATTCTACATATAAATATCAAAATATTACATGAAGGAATAACTAAAATGAAGAGTGCCTATTTTATACAAGGGCAAATCAATCTGGTAATTAGATGTACAAGTGATTAGATAGTATATGGAATGAAGATTATTTATTGGGAGTGTATTGGAAACTTTGAAATCAAGCAGAACTAGTAATACCACAGCTCAATACAAATTTTAAGAGTATTTCTCTGCAACTCGTCCTATATACTTCTCTTTTAGTTTCATAGATTAGACATTCCGAGTATTAAAAATATAGTCGTCTTTCTCACTGATAATCTGCTGAGAAATCTCTATTTCCAGTGTCAATTACTACTGCATATACTACAGAATAAATTTGGACAGTACAAATTATAAAACCAATCTTTTAGCTTACAAAATTATAGTTCACCAAACACTGACTTGTTCAATGTTATATTAGCTTCCATACTTTTATATTTTGTATCACAAGGTATAAAAAAAATGTTAATAAAGTTGTAGGAATAGCTACTTTAGGCAATAGAAGAATTTTATAATCATATGAGCAAGTAGAATAGCACACACAATGTAGAACCAAAGAAAATGGTTGTGCACACTGTTTTATGGAAAAACTAAACAAAGAAATCTTTCTAGATCCCCAACTATTGCAATACACAAACAACCACCTGGCAGATTCATTGCATATGATCAAGAAAATATAATGTCCCACTCATATTAAATCCAGATAACTGGATACCAACATATTGCTATTATCGTTAATGTGTAGGTAAGCTATTAGACCAAGGAAATGTATTAGGAAATTCTACTTACATGTTCAACATTTATCTCTCCTTTGTACATGAATTCAACTAAGCATTTTATATCGACGTATTTTACATCCTTCATGATTAGAATGGGATCCTTCTCTTCATACTGGGACAGTATGGTTTCGAAGTATGTACTGCATGCCGAAAGAACAATCTTATGTGCTTTGATGGTCTTTCCTTCACACGCCAACGTAACATCACAGAATGCTTCACGTTCCAATAACTGGGAGAACATAGTCTGCAAGTTTGAGTGGTGATACCTCCATCTCAGACAATACTGTTGGGGTAGCATCTTTGTAGAGCTTAATCTTCTTGGTTATGTTGTTGAATACAAACAATACTACTGGAACAACCAATATTTACAATTTAGAATGTCTGTCTCTTGTTCAAACCTCGAAATAAGTGCTCTAAAATTTCTCGAAATACAAAAATAATCGATATTCACACTTTTTTCTTTATTTTTACTTCATTCCATGGCTTGCTGGGCTTTAAAAACACAAAAACATTGTTTTCTTCACAGCACTTCACGATTCCATCCGTTTTTGTAAATATTCCAACTCACAGTTCACTCGACCTTTTCTCAAAATTTGGAGACGCGTATGTAAATGTTCAGTCATTTGGAAAATTCCAACAAAAATGTGTCCCTTAGTTTTTTATGAGTCAGTGAGCCAATAGAAACCGCGTAAGACCCCTATAAAGCAAGTATAGTCCGTATATTCGCCGGGCCAAGCCTTTAAGGCAAATCAATACCGTTCGTCTTAAAAAATACACATAAAAAAATCCCCAATAATTTTCAGATTTCTCCCGACTTTTCTATTTGACGCACTGTAAACGCAAAGATAACCTGAAGAAATGACCGTCTAGGATAAAACTAACGGCAATAGAATACGGTAACGCAAACTCAAAACGGGGTCAAAAATTATATTCATTATGCTGACTGTACCGAGTGTAATTAGGCCTTTCATATTTATTTTTATAAACTTGAGATTTTTCAGAACCTGGGAAAAGAAAGAGAAAACCTATACGTCAAGTTCAATGATCTGATCGCCTATTTAAATATTTGATTATAAATTTCAGGCGCTATTTGCTACAATAATGTTCTGGTATCATTGATTTTTCGATATCATGGTCATTATTGGGAAAATTTCTAGGAAAAATCCTATTTTAGGAAGATATCTAATTAGGAAACGTATATTCCATCTCTCTCATATCCTATTTTTCGAAAAGAGAACATTAGAAAGAGATGGGGAAACGCATCTAAAGAAAACATTCGGAGTAAAGTTAAAAAACATCAAAAAACACTAAAAAAGACACCACACATTACTAGAGAATTCAATGTTGGCTGTACTGATCACAGTAGCTAGAACATAGAACACATTTTCTATATCTGTCAAGGATTGTTTTCACTGCCAGGACAGACGTTAGCCCCATAGGTATCTTATAAATCCTAATCCATTACATTATCACTAGCACACAAAGTTGAAACAATATTACCGTGAATTGCTTAAATTCAGAATTATAAATCAATTTACAAAAATTGCAAATCACATCGTTGGGTGGAATAAGAATATGTTAGATAAAGGTTCGTTTTCAGTTTTTATAACGTAATAAACGTAAATAGTTTGAACTACCGTACCCTTTTAATGCCGACTGTTAAATGTTTTTAATTAATGTTTGTGAGAAATTGTTTTTCGAGGCTAGTTCTTACACCCATAAATAAGCATCTTAACTGAAAGCAAGTTTATGAATTAAATATTCTCTCTCTTCAGGTTTACTTGTATCTCCTATGGAGAATGGATACTTGTAAATTGCCAATAAATAAATAAATAAATAAATTATACCCGTCATACTCATACGTCAAAAAGAAACATCTCTCCTACCTCCGAATGGTTATGTATAACAAAAAATCAAAATATTTGTGAAGTAAAACAAATATTCTATAGCTATAAGAAATGTGCTCTCGTATACCATTGCTGATATAAATATAAATAAAATTATCGGTCTGTAAACTATTGTATTTGGTGTAGAATCTATTAGATAAGGGTCACAGATCAAACACTTTTCTCTGATATTCCACACTGTGAATGAGAGAAGATACTATTGAAACTATAGTATGATTTGTGAACCGATCTTGAAAAATTGAAGAGAAAAATCTATTAATAAACGTTCTGGATAATGGTCGTGTCAATCAAATATATAAGATAGAAATAACTCATACTGGGATTTCTTTGTAAAAAATATAATGAATAAAGAATTCCAGGCAATCAAGGAAAAAATTGAAGGAATTGGGATCATTTTTCCGTGAAAATAGAATAGGTCTTACTCAAAATATATCCTCTTGGTGTGAAAGCTAGATCGCAGATATCCCAAATATTTTTATATATAGGCTAACTGCGGCACTGTATGGTATATTCCTTTGTTCCTTTTTGGAACGTCGTTCTGCTTCTGTCAATTTTGTGCATCTCACGTGACCTTATAGGAGAACCTAAAAATAGAGATAGACGATTTACCATACGGTGAAAATTGACGTTGACATTTGCAAAACTAACCTTACATTGGTCTAACATTCGCCGATGTTTTGATTTGTGGTGTTGATTTGGATATTAGAAACATAATTGGAGCTTCTGCAATTTAGCTTCTCCTAAAGTCTTGACATGTCTGATGATGAAGAAATCCAGTACGTTAAAAAGGTCAAAACCATTCACTATGGGTCTTTGGAAGAAAACGAGAAAAATAGACTTGAGGCTCAAGAGGAGAACAGCAATGATGCGGAGTCCCCAACTGCCCCATCAGGACAAATTCATGAATCGACAGGTAAATTCTAACACATATATCATGTATTCAGGCAGGAATTTCTTCACACGGTTTTTATTTTCTTTAAATTATCGATTTGATTTTTAGAATATATGGAACTTGAAGATGCTATGTCCAGAGACAAACAAGCATTACTGGAAGAGTTCGAGCGTAGGCGTAAAGCTAGATCCATTAACGTGTCCACAGATGATGCAGAAGTTAAAAGAAATCTTAGACAATTAGGAGAACCAATTTGTTTATTTGGTGAAGGCCCTGTTGATAGAAGAAGTAGATTACGAGATATCTTGAGTAGAATAGGTGAGGACGCAGTTATACGACGAGAGGCTGAAGAAGAAAGAAAATTGTTTGAAAAAGATCAAGAGACTACCTGGTACCATGAAGGGCCAGAATCTCTAAGAATTGCCAGGCTGTCAATAGCAGAATATTCCTTGCCTAGAGCAAAAGCTAGGTTAGAAGAAGCCAGAAGGATGGTGAATATTCCAGCAGCTACCAAAACTGCTAAAATGCAAGAGGTTCAGAAGAGGTTGCAGGCCATGTCTATATACTCTAGTCAAATTGGGGATACTAGACCAATTTCTTTTTGTGAGTTTAGTCCTAATTCCAAACTATTGGCAACTGCATCATGGTGAGTTTTTTTTAAGATATTCCTCTCAAGAAATTTCTTAGTTACTGATACTGTTTGTAAATTACCACTAGATTTTTCAATGTCTTCATTTGTTATTAAATTCTACTACAGCAATGATGAGTATGTAATGCAAAAATGCAGGTTTGTGTGCCAATTTGTATTGATTTTTTCAATCTAATGTTTTTTAAGATGCCCCTATTCTCACAGTTTATGTATGAAAACGTATTTCTACCATTTCTTAACTTAACAAGAGACCTAAAGTAAAAAATTCTATATATGCCATTTTACAGTAAGACCATTATAATTCATACTTCTATACATATTTTAACAGGAGTGGGTTGTGTAAGGTATGGTCTGTACCAGACTGTGAACTAGTTCAGACCCTCAAAGGACACACATGTAATGTTGGAGCTATTGTTTTTCACCCTAAAGCAACACTGAATCAAGAAAAAACTATTTGCAATATGGCTTCCTGTGCAGCTGATGGGTCTGTTAAGCTATGGGATTTTACAAGGTAGGTATCAATTATATCACAATAAAAGATACAAATTTACTGCTGAAAGGTCAGAAAAAATCTGAACCTGACCTAAAAATTCATTATTTCCTGGCCTATCACAATAAAAAACATATAAAAAGAAGTTGTATTACCATCTGAAAAGTACTACTTCGAGGTCCACTGCACTGCCTGGAAATGGATATTATTCTTGAATTGCAAATACTGTCATTATTTCATCTATATTATATATCCACTCCACTATTTCCTCCTTTTGATGCATTAAAATACATGGAGTGTTAATACTGCTATTGTACATATAACAAACCCCACAATGATTTGTATGTCTTGAAACTATGGGAAATATCCAGCAATAAGCAGAAAAAAGTAATTCATTTCACAAGCCACCAAAAGTGATGACACTGTAACTATATCTGAAAATTATTTTATGAGAATGTTACCCCAATGACTTATGGCAGGTTGTACTAATTAAATATTAGTGAAAAATCTCTTTATATCTATGATTTTTAGTGACGAACCTATAGCAGATATTGAAGGACATATGCCACACAGAGTATCAAGGTTGGGTTTTCATCCATCAGGAAGATTCCTAGGGACTTGTTGCTATGATAATTCTTGGCGATTATGGGATTTGGAGCAGTGCACTGAAGTACTTCACCAAGAGGGTCATGTGAAACCTGTCCATTGTATTTCATTTCAAATTGACGGTTCTGTATGCGCTACTGGGTAAGTGCAGATAATGTCTAATTCATAATCTTCCTTGGTTCATTAAAAATGTTGCATTAAGCCTATGATACTTTAGGATAAGAGTTAGAGAATCATTGAGTTTTGATTCTTACTGTTATAAGTAAGGTAGCCAGATGACATGAAGGAGGGAGAGAGAGATGTAACTCAGCATTATATACATGGGTTTTGAGCTACAGCTGTTCCGGCTCGGCAGTCGGCATCGATCAGCTTCCGTAATTGTGCATGTGTGTATGGGTGTATTTTTGTATCGTCTATAACTATGTAAACTCATTAGGGGGGTTGAAGACCCAAATTGGAGTGAGATTAATCTAGAAATTTTGCTTCTCTCACCTTCTCGCTCTCATTTTTCTGTATTTTTGTCGTCTCAGTTTGTGACTTTGACCTGCCTTTCCTGTGTTTACTCAGTTACAGATGCCTTCTCATCCTACTATTCTTCTCGACTGTTTACAACATCTTGACACTACGCGAGAACGTAGAGCTGAGATACATATGCTTTTTTCAATGGCCACAAGATTTCTGTTCTGTGTCCTCCAAGTAGGTCTAGGTTGGAGTGAGTGCGATTCAGAGAGACGAATGACGTGACGAGAACGTACTTTAAAACTGGTCCCAGCACGGTGCGTTTGTTCCGCGGCTACGGCATCAGAGCAGAATGCTGGAGTCCAAATTCATCGGGTTATTTCATTTCATTCCATTTTGTGTCTGATATCACCTACCTATATCAAATTTGATGATAGCTAGTATGCCAAATATTAGTTTTTCTTTTTTTTCAGTGGTCTGGACTCCTTCGGCCGAGTGTGGGATCTTCGAACAGGGCGCTGCATTATGTTCATGGAGGGGCATCTGAAAGCCATCCTAGGCATTGACTTCTCACCAAATGGCTACCATATCGCCTCTGCTAGTGAAGACAACTGCTGTAAGATCTGGGATCTAAGGAAGCGCTCGGTGCTCTACACCATCCCCGCTCACACCAATCTTATCTCAGATGTACAGTTCCAAAAAGAAAGTGGCAGCTACTTGGTCACTGCTTCATATGACAATACAGTGAAGCTCTGGACTAATAGGACATGGCAACCTTTGAAGACCTTATCAGGGCACGATGGGAAAATCATGTCTGTCGATATCTCGCCTGATGATCAGTATATTGCTACTTGTTCATATGATAGGACGTTCAAAATATGGGCTCCCGAGAATGCGTAATGATATTCACCTTTTTATGAATATATTCATTTTTTTCAAGTACGTTGTATAGTATGCATTTCACGGATCTAGTTAGATAGTTCCAAAAAGAAAGATTGCTCCTGCAGGAAACCACTGATAACCTTCAGAGAGGGACTTACTAAACAAATAAAATCGTTACTCAAAAAAATAATTTATGTCCAACTACCTTGTCTATACTGGATAGTTATTAGAAATTTTGTATTTATCTCAAATGCGAGCAAAGTGGATGAAATTCTTTCTGTAATATAAAATTAATTTGTTATCGATAGTAGATTATGTAGTGATTTTGCGTTACTTTTTTTAAATTAAACTACTATTTTAAAGAAGCCTAAAGAACTCAAATTATGGATTGGTAATCAGTAGCTGTAACTTAATCGTAGCTTTGCTTTAATTCACAATGTACATTATTTCCACAGTTTTTCATACTTCTGAATTTTTGGCTATCCTCTCTTTTTCCTCACATAGAATGAACTTGGATTCGGAAGCGGAAGCAAATGAATGAGTTGGATGCATTGTTTGCTTTTCAGGTTTTAAAATGTCCCCATTAACAGATCGGCGGGAGAGCCGCTTACTTCTTAGGTACGCCCCTGTGTGGTCAAAGTAAAAAATCTCATTCGACTATTTTGATATTATTTCTACTAAGCATGCGATTAAAATGGCATACCAAGCCATTGGCTCTTGAACCTGGCATGCATGCAAGTTTCAAACATATGTCATCGGTCTTATGGGATGGACAATTGCTCAGTTAAAGAGAATTTGTAGGGTTCTTTGTAATGGAGAAAAATAATTGAAATATTAGAAAACAGTCATTTATTATTCTTTATTACATATAGCTCTCTCAAGTCACAAATTATATAATCATTAATGATTCACAATCGAAAAATATATTGACGCACCAAAGTTTCATATTGCAGGTACAAAATATTTAGATTACACAGGGCCGAATTAAAAGACAGTCCCTTATGAATTATGGGGGCCTGTCGCCTTCCGCCCCCATAATTCATAAGGGTCTTCACCACCCACTACAAAACAGCAAACCACTTTGATGGTCTGCTGAAAAACATATGCAAAACAAACTGTATAGAGCAATTTTGCATTCTGTAGAATTCAAGATATATCAATTGACATCATACATTTGTTTAGTTCAGACCCCCACTTGATGTTAATTCGATCCTATGTGAACAAATCACTTTCTGCTTATGTTATAAAATGCTGCACTGAACCGTTTACAAAACATTTCGTCAATATCCTCAAAAACTTAATTATTATAACTTGCCGTTTCCAAATTCAGTCTCTCCATTTGCGTGTCTATCCATGTGCGAAATTTGGCAACATTGGCGTACACTCCAGGCACTTGGTGCTGTCCGCAATCGATGCCCCAGGCTACAATTCCAGCTTGTATGTAGCGTTCTGGACGCAAGGGATCAGGACATGCTAATGGGCTGCCACCATCACCCTGGCAAAGAAAAAATAGCATGAAGATAGGGAAAGAAAATGCGACCTTTTCTTTTTTCTTGAGAAAGAATCTGATCTTGATTAGATTTGTGCCCACCCATATGACCTTCAACAAATCTTACATACAACAGACTTATGAACATTGTAATATTTCTATGCATTTAAAACTGGATGAGAGTTAAATTTTTATATCAAAGGCAACACATACTAATAATGACAATGAGCAAATATAGATGAAAAATGATTCCATTGGAAAAGTGTGAATATCAGATTAGACTTGGATCTGACCACATTTAGAACACATTTTGTGCGATTGGTGAATCTATCCATATTGACCAAATTTGACAATGTATTGTATTTTTCTATCTCCAAATATGTACAATTAATTTCCATGGTCTGCTAGAAATGGAAAGCGTAATTTTCTCAACCATCCAACTTTTAATGATAACTATAGCTCAAAAATAATAAATTTTAGATGTGCTTTGAGGCTTATTGTGCTACGTTTCTTTGAAGCTATTGCCGACACAGCCGCCAATATTAAGGTGACTTTGACTTTAATCTGGGATGCCACCAATCACCAGCAAATGGGACCTTACCTGTAGTGTGAGATAAATTCTTATAATTTAATGAAATTGTACATCAAAGAACAATGCATTTTCTTTTTGTTGTTGGAGAAACAAATAATAAGAGTGGTGCTTATTTTTGTTACAACACCTTGTTGATGTATCGATTTAAGGGGAGTTTTCTACATAATCAAAAATATTCAAAGAGACGATTCTTTAGGTAATTTCATGAAAATAAGGTTTTGGGTACATATGCTGAATATTACCAAAATTCAATTTGTCTCTCTGCGTCCTGACATTATGGACTGACATTGTCAGCTGTGAAATTTTGAACCCCAAAAATATTTAACTGGCTTCACCAGCGTACTGTTTCAATGAATAGCCACCCTTATTTATGTATATACCACATCGCTTTGAAGAATACTTACAGTGCATGCATCTTTACCGTTCTCTCCACCAGCGCACATGAAACTCTTATCAAGTTGGAAAAATCGTCCTAACCGTGTCTTCCTCAGATTTTCCTGACATTGTTGGAATTCTACTGTTGGGAGCTCAATTTTCTTCAATATGGCTTGATATTTACCCTTCAGCCCTGAAATACAACGTTTGACGTTTTTTATAAGACCACCAATTGGATTATGGGTCAATAATTCGACCGACAAAGCAGTATTCTTTTACAATTGGTACTACGAGTATTTTCCGGTATTAAAATATAAATATAAATATATTTCAAGTTGTGTAATAGCTGGATAGATTGAAATTCTATGCTCCAAAAACTCGAACAAAAAAATATCTATTATAGGATCGAGGACTCCCAATTTCGTAACGATACGCTCATTTTTTCAAGACTTGTTTGGGTTACGCAATATCTATGTAACTGATTATAAAGAGACTCATTTTATTCAACAAGTGTGACTTCATATTTTACCAGAAAAAATAACAATAATATATTACGTGGAATGAGAACTCATGTGTTATTTGATTAGAAATCTCTTCTATAATCACTACTATCCTTAAATCTCAGGATTGTTTATTGAGTCATGTTTAACTAAGTAGTGATAGTTTAATTTTTATTATTCGTTACTTGCTGTAGCTAAATTTTTCCGTATTCAATTTTTTTTCAAAAATCGTTAGACGAATATCTCTTGAACACTCCCTAGATTTCTTTTCGCTCCAGAGATTATACTTTTTAAGAATTTTTTTTTTTGAATAAAATTTTTGCCCCAACCATTTAGTGTCTCTATTTCAGGATTCTTTCACAGCATGCTATTTTTATGGAAAGATACCTGAATTTTGTAGGATTCTTTATACTTTTTTGTCCCAGGATATCCACGCATTTTGCTGAAGTATGAAATTCTATACCCATTTTTCAATGTTCATTGTACGAATGTATAGAACGGATTTTTTTTATCCTCAATAGCTTCAAATCAAAATTTTTTGGCCTATATTTCTGGATTGTCGCATTCTAGAATCTTTTTTCATTTTTCCGTTATTTTGCGTATTTATCTAAGTTTGGGTTGTTGATACAGGAGAAAACTTTATCAAAAACTGATCCGTCAAAAACAAATATACACATCGTGACATGGCAATCAGTTATTAACGGACAACCGAGAGTGTGAAAACGCGTTCTTTCCCTAATACTGGTACAGTGGTTTTTCGTATGAATATTTGCATACTTCGCCAGAAAACCTACAGTCGACACTGTGTTTAATGTATACAAAGGAAGAAATGATAATACATATGAAACGTCGCAAGGGGAATTTATCCCAATACACTTAGCTATACCTAACAAAATGTTCTTACCAAAAGCGTCTTTGCCCCATCCAGTTACAAAACAGCTACTAGATTCTATTTCCTGGTCCTGTACCGGCAGACAGATTGTACTGATATGTGGGGCCGCTTCGATTGGTTTTTTCAGTATCAATAACGCTACGTCGTTGAAGAGAGTAGTAGGATTAAAATCTTCGTGAGCTATGATGGAACTCACGTCCCTTTCTTGGTGGGGCAGCCTCTCTGACTGGGACTGTGTGTCCCATTCGCCGACTCGGACTTTTATATATCTTGGTCCAAGCCTGTGAGTATAAATACAGTTGATTACAAGTTTGGTTAGTTTCAGTGACAAACAAAAATGTGTTGCCTATTTTGTTTAAGATTTCTAGTCAACGTACGTATATGTTTCAAAAACACTGCTTCGATTTTTAATTGTTTCAAGAATGTGTGTTTGTGTGATGTTTGGATTGAGTTTGGGGCTCTTCCTGAAAAACTCGAAATACAAAAAAAAAGTTCCTACTGGAAACACCAAAAGAACTGGTACCACCCTTAACAGTATGAAAAGTTTAAATTTTGATAGCATCATTTTCGGTCCCACTCCACATTCAACCCTCCCGCTCTTGTCAAGATCAAGGAGGCGGCGTTAATTGCTGGCGGCAACAACTTGCGTTACGCACCTAGCGTGGAAGTAAAACCAATATGGCGGCCAATAATAAAGAACATCGATAGACTGCATTTAAAGAGAATGCTGTGCGTGAGATACTATTTGACGGAGTCGCTGCAATGGTAGGACTAATCAGAGACTCAACAAGGTGGGGTAGTACCTGCGCAACGACCGGGGAAGAGTACAAAACAGCATTGAAAGAAACTTGTTGATAATTTCACCTAAAGACAATCGAAACGTTGAGAAACGCAATTTCTTAAAACTATGAAAGTCCGAAGCAGTGTTTTTGAAACTAACATATTGATCTAGATTTACTAAAAAAGTGAATTTTGTACCTACTTGTGTACGCAGTGTGCTCCCGTGAGCACCACCGTATCGCTGAGCAAAGAGCCTCCGCACAGCAGGCCTCTCCCATCTTCAGGCTCCTCCCTCTTCATAACGGCAACCATCCAAGGAAACTCTCCATACTCCGCCTCCCCGTTTTCAGCACCAGCGATCCGAAAATCAATCCCGTCTGCGTTGCGGTGGCCGCATCCTGTTGGTCTAGTGGGGCGTGGTGTGGGTGGTGTGGGTGGACGCGAAGTCAGCGGAGGCGTGTCCGGACTTTTGGGAGCGGGATCGAGGCTGCCGTCGTCCGGTAGGTTACAGCACACTTCCAGGGTGTCGTAGCATTCGTTTTCAGCGATTCTGAAATTGGAATATCTAATGAAAGTAACTGCGTACATTGTATAATACAGCGTGATCTTCATAAAAAGTCTTCGAAACACCCCAAAAAATGATTATAGGTATGAAGATTCTTATCTGTATTCAACTCTTGTATGATCAAAATCTCACATTTAAATTTTTCACATCCTAGAAAAAAAGAACTCGTGCTGGTCATTATCTCAGAACGATTTACTTTAATGCGGAGAAAAGCTACGTACTATGATGTGAAGAAGCAGTGTAGTAGAATTGACTGAAAAAAATAAATTCGAGGAGAAAATATCAAAAATATCACAAATAAATTTGTGGATATAACCCCCTCCCCCTTCGAAAAACACCTGAATGACAAAGTTTCCACTCAAACCATTTCCCACCCTTTTGACATTCAAGCTTTCAAAAAACTAACAGAGCAAATCAAACTTCTCAAATAACTCTCTACTGACATCATTTCTCACTTTTTTTGATATTCACCTTTTCTAAAAATCTGAAGAGCAGAATGCCTCTACTGAAACCATTTCTCACCAATCGCACGAAACTCCGAATAACAAAAAAAACTCCCTATTGGAACCATTTCCATTTCCCGCCCATTCTGACCACAATTTTGCGCTCTATACAAGCTGCGTCCAGGACTGCCCCCTTTGCCCTGCCCTATCACCGCGCCCTGGAACTGACTGTTTATTTGTGAAACGTTGTTCAGCAATTTTAGAATTTCATCGTGATGATGGAATTAATGTTATGACGTAAAAATATGTAGGTACACATTTCCCGAAAAATCATATTAAAAAAAATTACTTCGTATCTTAATACCTTATGTCAATTATCCCAAATCCATCTGTACTGCCACTTTTATCAATCGTCTTGGTGTTGGGATCACACTGGTAATATTTGACACACATCTTCCGTTGGTCATTCTCCCCACATCTGGCTATTCGGCCAATGCCACCGTCACTTCCTTCGGAAGTCACTTCAACATAGCCGGGAATGTTGACTTGTGCAAAGATTGAGATGGAGAGAGAGATCGTTAAGAACGTGATGAGGTGAAAAGCCATTCTGAAACATAAATACAATCATTCTCATCAATCGAGTTGAAATAACTTGATAAAAAATCTTCACAGAGTTCAATTCCACTATGTGATATTAATGTTAAGCCCTGCTAAACATATAATAAATGAGGAGAGAAAAAGAAATTTACAGCTTTTTTCACATGATTTCTAAAATTGGATTTGAAAGAATACTCTATTAAATGTAACTTTTAAAACTTATCTTGTGATTCATTATATTTTCCGTTGGCTGCTAATTGGAACCACATACCTACTAATGAATGTTTACTGACGTCTCGGCTGTTTGGGCAGCCTTTATCAAAGTACAAAACAGAACAAGATTTAATTTTGGAAATAATAATGAAATTAATATTTATATTTATGACTCTTTCCAGGGTAACATTTCTGTTTTTTTAAATCTGTCCGCACCAAAAATGTTTTTGGATTTTCGTTACTCTAATGTTTCTCGAATCTCCCGTTTCTGTATACACAGTTACGAATACTGACTCTTCCGTATCAAGACCCTTTAAGTGATACCTCATTTATAGAAAAACTTCATGGATTAGCTTTTCGAGTTTTGCTAGCTTTACTATATGTATTGAAAACGAATAAACAGAGCGTGAAATTATTTTCGATTTAAATGCCACCGGTTTTACTATGCCACACATTTAACGGGTGTCTCCGGTATATTAAGTCAGTCACGAACAGACAAATTTTGGTTAGAGCGTTCTACCCTCACAACTAGATCCCTTATTTTCGTAACGAACATTATTGCTGCATGTTGTTCCCTCCAGATCCAGTTTGAAACAGTTTGGGTCCTAAAATCAAGTAGCTTAGACCCTAAACAAGTGCCGTGCAATTTTTCGTTATTTGAGTGCGTAATCGAGGAAAATAGTTCAAACAACGGTACTTAAAGAAACGAACCAACTACGATGTTGCAGAAAAAATCGTTTAACACACAGTTTCACAAATAAAACTCTTTCTCACAATGACGCGTTTCGATTTATATTTAAATTATCCTCTGATTGTCAGAAATATTTATGATAAAATAATTATCGTCAAGTAAAACCTCATTATTATGCTGTTAGGTACAGTTATTACTGGGATATGAATCGAAAGGGGTCACTGTAAAAAAGAGAGGTTTATTTGCGAAACTGTGGGATAAATACATAATTATTTTATCTACATGATGGAAGAGTTCCAGCAAATAAGAGCATCTACAATCTACATAACAACGATGTCGGTCCGCATCACGAACAATTTATGTGGAATGGTTGATTTATAAATCTGGTTTTCATTTGGTCTAAATGTCATCCTTGAATGTGCATTTAAAATTTTCAGTGTAACGTTCCTCTTTTCTGAAAAAGTCATCAAGTTTTTATCATTCGATAAAAATAAGGTGCGTGCCCCATTCACCTGTCCAACAATTTAATTTTTCTTTGAAGCACTACCATCAAGATTCACTGAAGCAGTTTCTGTTTCATAGTGGCACATATTCATGCAATAAATCCAGTACAGTCTATTCATATCTTATATCCAACAAACGTCTACCTTTAGAAATTAGTTTTGATGTAACTTCCAGGTCACAGCTGCGTCAAGTTTCCAATATTTGCGTTTCCTATTTGTTCAATCATACTGCTATGTATCCCTCCCAAAACCCCACTAATAACCGCACCTAACTAAATAATAATGCGGTATTACCTGGCGATAATTATTTTCCCATAAATATTTCCGAAAGTACCAATTTTAATGAGCAAATTACAGTCCCTCAAACCAATTTAATTTAAAACTCTCATACCCTTAATATGAGACAATCCATATATTTTCTCACCGTCCCTCGTATAAAAACTCAACGAACCGTGGTAAACAACAGATCAAGAAAATAAAACAAAGATTAAAGGAGCAGCTTGTCTATTAAACGATAACCGATTGTTTGGACCCAATTAAATTTATTCAGCCATCTTGACTGTATTTACATCATTAAAAAGCATTATTTGGCCCGCTAGAAGTTGCAAGCAATAAAATTGCAAACTGAATGACTCACCCGTTAGAATATCTGAATGCTGTAGGACCAGGATGCATTGATTCACCTTGACATTGAAATCGAATAGATAGTTGATGATCTGCTGTGTTTAAACAAATGATCTGGCGTTCATCTAAGCTGTTTTTCTACTCACACGCGCTCTTGTCCCCACCAACATTCACAAAAATTATCGGGAATACCGCAAATTAAGTGCTACTTGGATACTCTAGTCGTTCTTGTCATGTACTCATATTCTTTGATCGGGTGATGGCTGAAATTGTAATTTCAGTCTTTTACGGTGCAAGATAATATTGACCTTGTCATTCAATAGTCATGGCGAACCACATTACGATATATTAATGGTTACTTACCTGTGTATTTATCGATGATTGCATAGTGTGGAGATCTACGCTACTGAGGTATCTTGGTACCATTTCAAAAGAATATGTGAGATATTTATTTGAAATTATAGGGAATTACCTACCGGATTTACAACCGGTGCCGGTTTTACCTAACTTCGAGCCCTGGTCGGTGAAGATTTTGGGCCCCTGCCATTGCTCTTCTAGTTTCAGTTTTCCAATAAATAAACACATGTTTCATCACTAATATTTATTATAAAAACTATACAATTAATTTTTAAAACCAAATTGTTTTTTTAAATAGGTAAATTAACTAAGTTAACTTCTACTTTTTATGTTTTCATTATTATGAAGTCCGGGCCTCTGCGAGCTCCTCCTAACCCCGGGCCCTGGACGCCAACCCCAAGCGCCCAGTGGATAAACCGGGAATGTTTGTAAATAGACAAAATACTAGAAATACTAACTATTTGGAATACTACATTAAATAATATTTTTGCACTATTAATGGAGCACTATTTGCATTCTGATATTTTTTTATTAGAGTTCAATTAGAGTATCTGAGCTCTTCCATCATTAAAATAATATTGTTTCGATCGAATCTATATCATCGTCAGGCTGTAAATATTGGTAAGTAATCTGGGTAGCCTTTGTAAACAGGCAATTTTCATCACATATGGGTCACAAAAAACGACTTCTATTTTTGAAACTTCTCATCAATTTTAGCTTAATTCCTGTGAATTGTTTTTTAATAACATGTGCAGCGTACGTATGAGGTATTTTTCTCCGACCCTGAGTCAAATTGATGTAGTAATTATCTGTTTTTTGGAATAACATCGTAAATCATGAAATAAGTTGTAGAATGACACTGCGCTTATTATTATTATTAATAGATATTATTTTATATAGTACGTACACTTTGACATTGCCACTAAATATTGGTCAGTCTGTGTTCTTGGATGTATGCCCCCCTTTTTAATAGAAATCTTGTACATGCCCTTGGTAGTATTGCAATGGTAGGATGAATGAGACTGAAATTTTTCATTAGGTATTTTATGCTTTTTCGAATGATATTCTTATTGAACCAAAAAATCGCCTTAAGGATGTGTAATTTCTGTCTTGTGAAATGCATAATTTTGACCTTGGCCTGAACACGGTGAACGCCCATACCTTAATTTTTTGATTAATGTCAACCAATGCTGTATTATATGTAAAAACTTGCTAAGCAAGTATGATCAGTAGACAGTAGAGAGATACAAGACAAATGGTACTTCACAGACGCATGTTGATATGAATAAGAAATGGAATATATGACTTTTTTGTGACCAGGAATTAAAAATTTATTAAAAAGGATCTTTCATTTCATTCGACAATAAGTTGGAAGATACGAGATATTTTTATTATACATATAGCGTTATAAAAATTTTTTTGGGCTCTATATTACATAGAAATTATTAATGAACTAGTAAAAATATTCCATGGAACCAAGAATCATTGAGGTCGCAATGAATCATACCCAAAAAGACCAGGTAATGAATTAGTATTCAACAAAATTCAAATCTTTCAGACTATATTTTCACTACCTGGAAAAATAACAAGTACTCCACGATCACGAAATTAGGAAATATGCAAAATATGTTTTAATACTTGAATGTCTAAAAAGATATCACAAAAAATTTCAAATTTTGGTAAGAAAGTGTGAAGAGTGAGATTTGACTTAGTTTTCTGCATAATGAAAGAAAACACGATATACAACATACAAATATAATGAAACATTATATTACAATAACAAAAATATAAGGCTGTTAAAATGATTTACCATAGGCATTATACTTCTAAATATTTTACAGCTACGAAGCTACTTATTTTATTACCATTATTCCGACAGTTAAGGGTAGTAAATATAATTATCTAATATAGAATCAATCAAATTTTGAATTCATACAGATCATTAATCCTAACGATTGATTTTTCAAACCTGTATTTCTGAATTCCTATTCACGTAAAATTATATACACAGCTATACCGTGTCTTTGACGTAACACAAAGCTTTACATGGCAAACGTTTCCTTCGTGGCAAAGCTGAAGTCCTAGACTTACAGGTATTATTAATTTGTAGCTAGTTTCTAGTTAGTACTAGGTAATGTTTCATATTAGCATTCTATATTGCGATGACATGTTTTTTTCTGATATTTGTGAAATATCATGTATCAAATTTCGAGATTCTAAATACCTAATGCATAATATCTAAAACAATATAATATGTTGTTTAAACATATTTCGAGCTATAAATGCAGATGTTACAGATCATTCTATGACAATGCTGTAACATCCTGATCATATCTAGTCTGATCAAAGGCACGATGTGTAATTTAGAGATTGAAATTTGGGGAATACATTATTTTTGACATAAGGGTAGATCTAGAACTTAATTTAGTAAATCGTCGTGCAGATAATTCCATTGTTAAATGCTCAGGACTGATAGGCGGATGTATCTATATTGTAAATCTTCATTTGTTCGTCAATCCAATTTCGAAACATGGCTATATTGACATAGACGGCAGGAACTCCATTCTCTCCGCAGCCAATGCCCCAAGCAACTATTCCAGCCTGCAAAGATAAAAACGGTATGGGTAGAGTAAGAAGCTCTACACACATTCTCGATTTTGCTTGTTATTCAGTATAAACAGAGACGTATTGATATTCTTAATGTTTTTATACATGAAGTAGCGTATGTGTTTTCGGGATGCTCAAAATAGATATATAATGGTTAAAATTCAAATTCGTCACATAAAAAACTATTTGCAAAGTGATATACCGATCGGCCAAAAAATTAGACTATATAACAATTATTTTTGATATTATTTTTCACCTTAGTATTAATTTACTTAGTTGAGATTTGTTTAATTAGCATAACCTTCCTCATACAAATAATATAGAAGCAAAATGTCATATTTTACATGTGAAACTTAAAAGTAAGATGAAAAATCATTCAAAGCACATTCGGTGGTAAACTTAATATGAAACATGAATAATTGTAGACTGAAATATCATCGTATGAGCTGTATAAGATTTTTTTATGAAACTTTAACAAAACTGAATAATATCTACTTAATACACCATACCTGGTAATAGCGGTCTCCACGACCACCTACTGGACAGACTAAAGGACTACCTCCATCTCCTTTGCACGTATCTTTGCCAGCTTCACCTCCAGCACACATAAAACTCCTGTAAAAAAAACTCAAGTGGATTTAACCAGTATTTTTCGTTTATTGACTTGTTTTTGTGTACACAGTTTTACAAAGTTGAAGCCTAAAAAGATTGTTTGCGCTGCAATCATCAGTCGAGTAACTTTAGAATTTTAAAAAAATATCTGGTATCGGTTGTGATTGGTTGATGCACTTAATTAAATGGCTAGCAAGTGACCAATTGCTTTTGTTTAGAATCTCCACTCCATTCATGTGTAATGAGATTCAATTACTTTTTGGATATCGTCTGAAGATCTACCTGCCGGTTTATTTGTTTGTATTAAAAGGAAAATTTTGGTCTACTACTCGAAATTGATGCAAATTGGTTTTGTAATTGTACGATCTTTTGTTTAATTTCTACTTTTAGGTTTTATTTATTTGTCTGAAAAAAAGTTAAGCTTTGGTAATTTATCGTGAAATCATTAAATTACTACATATGTTATATACCCTTTATTACGTACTTGTGTAATTCGAAATATTTTCCCAATCTGGTCTGTCGAAGCTTAGCTTGACAATCGCTGTTGGGCACCACAGGCAAGTCAATCTTCTTCAAAATGACCTGATATTTTCCTTTCTTACCAAAAACGTCTTTACCCCAACCAGTTGCAACACACCTACAAAAAAGAAAATTATTGTAATTTCACTTTGAAACTCAGTGAAAATATGAACTGCTTATAAAACTATAATACACTATAAATACTCGTATATAATAACAGCTGAACCAGCTTTTAGATAACCTAGTGGGAGCTCATTCTTCTCCTACATTTCTCTAAAACTCAAAAAGCTTCACATTATTGATTATGGTCCGTCCTGTCGAGAAGAGAAATGCACTATAAATATAATACATTAAATTTCAGGTAGTAAGTTCTGATGTCTTTGGCCACTACTTGTTGCCTGTACCCTCGAGCACCTGCTTGAACTTTGTATCCAAGCTTTTTCTATGTACTGGCACTTCATAGCTGACATTTTCTTCCTCTCCGAAATGAATAGACTACAAAAAACTCACAATAATGTAATAGTACAAGTCCCGACAAAAGGGCAATTTGCCTGGTAAAAAAAAATCGTGGCTTGAAGATCGAAGATGATTGTTCAATGTACTGACATCTTCAGGGAAGCTTATTTTAAGATAATGTTAGCCCTTGCGACCGCCAAAAAAGAAAACGTAGAAGGAGGGAGAAAATATACTGTTTAATGCCTTTTGCGTAAACCAAATTGCTGGCGACACTACAATTGCAAGTTATACCTTCCTGACTGAATCACTTCTCCCTGGGGAGGCAAACAGACTACTCCTATGTGAGGCTGCATCTCGACTGGGGATTCCAAGAACAACAAGGCGATATCATTGTACAACGCTCCTGAATAGTACTGAGGATGTATCTGGATTTGTTTCACCTCCCGGTCTTGGTGGGAGTATAGTTCCTTTGTGTTCTGGGTGTCCCACTCGCCAGCACGAATCGTGAACGTGCGGCCCTTACCGGCCACGCAGTGTGCTGCTGTCACTACCACCTAGAATAAATATATTGATATAATAAGTAAACTAATGATTAGTATTATTGAGAAATGACTCAGATTGCTCTAAAATATTCAGGCATACACAAAACCTTTCAAGACCCTTGTGGAACAAGAATGATTGTATACATGCTACACCAGAATAGAAACGCTGCATGTCTTATGACAATACAATATCTATATATATATATATATATATGTTGTTTGAAACTTGTAGACAAGGTGGATTTATCAAAAGTTTGATTTCGGACTTCCATTGTCTATAAAATTTTGAGTATCACGACGTTTCGATTGATATTTTATCTTCAATCGTCTTCAGGTGAACTGGAACACGTTCCTTTCACGCCTATTTATACCCCGTCCGGTGACGTGTCGTTGTGCGCGGTCTGTTCTGATTGGTTCCCGATGCGCGGTATTCCGGTCTGCTGGCGTGGCCCAGACAACAAACAATGACCGACAAACAGCCACGTCAGCAGACCGGAATATATTATATATATATATATATATATATATATATATATTTTATAAATTTTGGATGAAAGATTAAAACAGAAAGCTAACCGGAGAAACTTTATGGTACATCCCTGGGTTTGAAGAACATTGATTATATCTTCCCTGACCTACTGGGTCACAGTCTACTGATTAATTAGAAAAACTGTCATAGTTCAACTTCACAGATGCAGATTCCTATTGAAATTGGCGTCCTCTTTGTGTAGTTAGAAACTTACTGGTGTTTTTATCTATTTCACGTTTCCCAAACAGAGTGACCACGTTTAAAAAACATTATTTTATTTATACTAGTATGTCCAATTTTTTCGCTCAAATAAGTGGGTCTTTTCAAGCACGTTTACGTACCTGAGGATGTACTAACGCTCCTCCACACTGATAAATATTCAATTTTTGTGGATTTCCGTCAATATTTTCTTGTTTTAGAACAGCAACCATCCACGGAAATTCACCAAATTGCGTCTCATGGTCTCTGGAAATATAAAAATACTTACAATGAAAGTAGCCATAAAAATTTTTCGCATAAACAAACTGTCGGACCAAAAATGATCCGATTTGAACAATTTATTTTGGTTGGGTTTCTGAGGTCGTTGGTTATAGATCCTGTATTCACAGAAAATGCCGGACTATTTTCCGGAATACTATCGGATCTAAAAAATGTACTGTTAGGTTTTGAGGCTGCTGATTATGAGTATGGTATCAAATTGTCTTCAAACAAATTAACAGACACAAAGTTCGGAAGATTTTCCTAAAAATGCATCAAACTGTACCACTAACCTACAGTAATGAATGGAAAAATTCGTAGTCAGAGTTAGAAAACCTGGTTAGTCTATTCATATATATGCTTCTAACCTGCCTGTGGAACAAATATTTACTGCTCAAACATATCCAAAAGGTACATATGCAAATATTGTACATACCGTCCAGATAATTACCCTCCAGTGATATCATTCAAAAAAGAACAGGGCTAATTAAAATTATATGCAAGATTGTGTATGGCTGTGAATTTGAAAAGTATCTTGCATGTCCTTCTGAATTAATAGTCAGGCTCTATTCATTAGAACCAATGGAAAAAAATTGAAACTTTTCCTATTGAGCTCAGATTTCTCAGAAAGTTATCAATGTGTTAATTTATTAAGATCACAAATGCTCAAAAGCACTATAAATGGAGAAAACACAAAAAAATTAAATGTAGCCGATTTGAATTTCCTTACAAAATAACAATACAATTTTCAGGCCACCCTTTCTCAGCGGTTGTTGAGATACTTACTTATCGCCTGTGATCCGGAACCCAGCTCCATCTCTGTTCCGTATGCCACAGCCAGTGGGTGCTTCTGGTTTAGGACGTGGAGTTATTGGGTTGTCAGGCTCGCGAATATCCCCTTTATTGCAACAAACTTCCAAATAGGTAGAGCATGGGTTATCCTGGATTCTACAATAGAAAAAAATTCGTTCAAAAACTATTGAATGCACAAAAATACAAAGTAAAAACGGCATTTTTATATCTAAAAATTTCAAAAGTGACTAAGCAAAACTATTAATACATTTTCAATAATTCTTGTATATAGAGTTTCGCGAAGGCATAAAATAAAAAAATATTGTTTATTGTGTCTATGGCATATCTAGATAAGAAATTTTGACTTATAAAAACATTCCTAATGTCTAGATACCTTATGTCAATAATTCCCTCTCCATTGCTGTTGATAGTTCCATTGGAGCACAAGTAGTAGTTCACGCAAACGCAGTCGTCAGGCCCTGTCATTCCATTGTCACCTCCACTGTTGGGTTGCAAGTCGGGTACTGCTGGCGTTGTAGAGGATGGTTCTGAGGGCTGCCTAAAAACACAACTACGTTAGAATATATTTTGATTTATATTTAAGTTTTAGCAAATATGTATCGCAACTGCTCATATCAGATAACGGCCTGGGATGAAGGACTTATGGTCAAGTTTGCTGCCTATAAGGACTGTCACTGATGAGTCTATGCTAATGGTTGAATGATCAAGAAATAATTCTCATCGGGCCTGTATTAATTATGTTTCATTTACACGAGCGAGCTGTAATAGACTGCATTCTACACTAGATAAAGTAATGACAACTATCACTTGCCTGGTAAATACTTCTTTAATCAGATCTTCAACTGCTTTTCCTTGTCCCCATACTCCGTTACAAACAGTAAGCAGCAAAAGAAGTGTGGATGTGATGGTCAACATATCAGAATTCCTGCAAATGATTCATATTTTGTCAAGCAGTTACTTCATTTATGAATATGCCTTACAAAACTCGGTACCGATAGGGATCTTACAGAAATCCACAGGTTTCCGTCCACATGCTTGCATCCATTTCGTCACAGTATGCTGTGAGCAAATATATCAAAACAACAAAAAAAATGAGGCCATCCAAAAAGTTTTTAAGTCTTGCATTTTGTTAGATATGTGTTGTAAGTAGGAGATTGATAGGCTTTCTGAACGAGACTTCTCGAAGCGAGAGTTCGAAGGAATTTTGGCCTTGCTCGAGATGAGATATAATCGATTTGTTTGACTGCATCCAAGAATGATAAACCAGTCATCAAATAAAATCAATTATTATCGTGTGGCTTATTTTGTACTTCCACTACACACTAAACAAAAATTTTCAGAAATTACAGGAATTTCCAGCTCGAGGATTCAGAAACCCAATGACGAATTAAAATAGTCTAGAAAAAATATTAAACGCTGAAGGGCGCAAAACTTCATCTTGCAACAACACGCACATGGAAAAAGTTAATGTCGATTGTGCATCCGTCAATTACAAAAATGAATCATTGGCAGAAAGAAAATCAACTGCAATGATTAGTGTAAAAACCCATAATCGTTTTACAGTGCGCTTGTTAAATTAACCATAAATTTAAATGTTACTTCTGTACTTTGCACATAGGGTAGTGCAAAATTTACAGTTAAACATCAAACACACGATTGTAATTCTTTGTAAGGTGTGTTAAAGCAAAGGCAATTTAGCCACATGTCAAGAGAATTCGTAACTCCATGAAACGACTTGAAATATATAAAAAAAAAACAGAATTAAAAAGGGTTAATAGTGTTGAATGTTTTTCTGTCCTCATTCTGAAAGCAAACGAGCGGGCAATCAGCTTTGTTTGATAAGTGCAGATGATCGCCAGGATCAACACTGTATAGACGATATAGTCAGTAATTGAAAAAAAAGTTGCGTGCGGAAAAAAGTGGTTCAAGTAGATTAACTTATTATGTGATAGGTACAATAGTATGAAGCTATTTCCAAAAAACGCATAGGTTCCTATATTTCACACTTACTATAATTATGATCATATTTTACTGTATCCAAGAGTGATGAAGCAATCGTAAAATATGAATATATAAATAACCTTGAGAATATTGTGATACTTTTTGTTTCGTCTTGCAATTCACTTTTCGTAATTCACAGATTGAAAAGAGCATTATTAGTATTATTACTATGGAATATACAGGCCAACACCGTATCTCAGCGATTAGCGGTCTACTTGACTCCTTCACTTGAGCCGTTTCATCCTTATTACCGTGAAGAAAAGTAAATTTAATAAACGTCAAATTCTGTTTATGTAGCTTACCCGCTCACTTAAAAATATGACCTTAAACATAATAATATTAACGTGGCAAATTATTCACAAAGTTAATATAAAAAACACTTTTTGATATAACCAACATACAATTTTTATAGAATTTTCTGTAGGCATGGATTAATTCATGGCGCGACAGATATGCAAGATTCAAAAATATCAGTTAGAAGTTAATTTTTTTTTGTTTGGAACAATTACTCAACGTATTTGGGACAATATTTCCGAATTCCAAACTTGCAGACACTTTCTAGTTGTGAAGGAAAACTTACGCTGAAAAGATGTAGATAGCACAGATTATTCGACCGTTTGAAGTTATATGTCACTGGATAATAATATCAAACACAAATCTGAATCCTTGTAGATTGTTATCCTATCTCGTTTAGGTTATATCATAAACTCTTATGTACACCACAATTATCTGAATCATAATATATATTCACAAGGAAAATGTGGGTATTTAACGATCTCAATTTTGATCACTTGACAACCTCACTGATACTGAAGCGCGATCACCGACAAACTGAACTGCTAAGAACATAACAAATGACATACGTACCCAAGCATGACCGATTCTGCATTTGTTAAACAATCGACTTCAACATTTATTCTGCCACTAGCAACGTAACAGGTGTATCACAGCCCATCAGCGTATCAGCTGGTGGTTTACAGGTAAAATATACTGTGTGAAATAAAAAACGGATCCACAAAATCAGACAGACAGATAAAAGAAGAAGTCATATTTGCAGAGGCTTTTCAACACCGAATATGCTAGCAGGCAGTTAGGGCGACGCGCAGTACGAGCTCGAGAGAACCCGCCCAGATTAACGTCATGCTGGGGATGTATGCTCGGCCAATTGCGCATCTGCAATATTAAAAGGGGCTGTGATTTCTCTCCTCTCCTTATGCTGTGGTATAACCATTGATGAAGTACTTCTTTAAAATAAGTTACTCAGTCATAGAACCCATAAAACATTCTTGTATTTTGTATGTGATACTTCATGTAGACATTTATCGGAATCAAATTGTCATTATGGTTCCAAAACTAGGCTTGCCTATAACAGGGGAGTAGGAGTGCAACTGTACCAGCTCGTGGTCAATCGGAGGCCTCATATACTGACAATTAGGTACGACAATCCAGAGAGGAGGGATGAATTCTTCAGGGTCTCTAGTTATCGCAAAAATTTATTTGTATATTTTTTTCACATCTTTGAGGTCTTATATAATTATAGGAAAAAGTACCTAAGTGGAATTTTATTCGTTCAATAATACGTGTTATTATACGGTGTGGTTTCACAGTCAATTTTATTCTTAGCCCATACTTTTTGGGGGAGATACATAGTGGTGAGATCGTATGTTACTCTTATTGGTGAACAATATTTACTGATGTTGCAGGATTGTGTCATTACATGGATAAAAACCCATTTCAATTGAATTCCAATTTTCCAAAAATACAGTCAGATGCATAGGAATAGTAACTGGAAATGGTTAATAGCTACTCACTTGAAAATGGAAGAAACATTCACACTGCACCAAGAAAGAACTATGAAAAATCCGATAAACTACTAGAACAGTGTTCCAAGAAAATTCTTTTGACCTCTGTTTCAAACGTATTGATATTGGTGTTTACTTTTATATAGTCTGGTAGACGATCTAACACTTAATACTGATCTCCAAGTGCCGCGCACGGTGGCGCTGTCCATGGGCATCTTACCAAGTCAAGATCATGATACTTAATGATCTGACACTTATCATCTATTACCATGGGCCATTTTACCCTTGCGTCGCATCTGGAAAGTGTAACTTATGATATATTTTTTGTCTTGTATCAGTATTATGCTCATATGCTACTAATGGAAAGCCTTTTCTTTTTTTCAATCATATACACATGATTCAAAATATACAAACAAGGAGAAAGTGAAATTCTTAGATGATTAAAAATACGATTCGGTATAAGGCGCACCAGTAATACTACTTACGATGTTCTTTTACGGGAAGAGGGCACAAAACGAGTATGAAGGAAATCAATTATGATATTCTTCGACCAGGTAAGATAATTGTCCCTAGACTTAATAAAAAACATTGTGCTAAGAACATGCCCAACGGTACTGGAATAATAAACAACTATTGAGGAGGACAGAACAACAAATAGGACGAAATATCAACATTTTGTAGGGTTAACCACTGTTGCACATCAGGCATCTCATTATTATTTAAGCAATCAATTTTCATTCACATCCTATTGTTAAGTTATTTAGTAAAAATAAAAAATTATATATTATAATAAATATATATCTCTTATTTCATGATAACCTTTCTTCCTATGTATTTATATTGTTAGTAGCTTAGGAAAACCATTTCCGATACCATATCCATGGAACAAACATATTATCAATTAATAAAACATGAATAACTGAGAACTCATTATTAACGCAAGTAAGATAAAGCGTTATTTGTATAGTTAATCTATAGAAACTATATGATTTGATATCGAAATTCTTATTAAAGCGAATCAAATTGTCCCCAAGTCCCTCACTGTATCGCAGCATCAATTATATAAGTTCCATTTTCCACATGTAAGAGTGTACAGTCGCTAATATAACTAGCATACCTTGAAATCTCCAGGTAACGACTAGTCTTCTATGCAGGAACCACTGATCTGTTGATGACGCCAGATCTATCCGTCCGGCGGTTACAGTCGAGGGACACTGGTAATCAAGTCGTGATAACACGTGGTCATTCGGTTTTATCGGATTTAAGTAAACTTGGGAGCCCGAGATGACCTGATTAACGTGGATACCCACCGTAAACATCAATTAACGAGCTATTGGCTGCCATATACTTATGTACCTACGAGGGTAATCTGAAACTTATACAACTGCTTTTGTCTCAGGGCTTTGTACTCTTCCCAGAGAACCAGGAGTGTATGCAGGATTTATCTGAGGAGGCAGCGTAATTCTGTTAGCAATTAAATATAATCAAATGATGAATCAGCCTCCAGGATACTATTTTACACACAAATTTAACACGTTAAAGCAAATCTAACATGTCTTAGGTTGTTCAGGGTCGAGGATATTTTTTCATATACTCATTTTTCAAGTTCGTATATTCCAAAACCTTTTATTACCTTTAGATCTGTATTTCTGTGGTTTTTATGAATGTTAAGCCGGAAATACATCTGACAAACGTTGCCATTCATTCCCATTGGTTTGCGTTTGTACGAATTCGTTCGTCAAGTGTATATGGTCATTTGCAACGAATAAATGTTGGTTCTAATGGCCAGCGCAGCGAAACGAACGTTTTCCATCGTCTGTCGGTAAAATAGAAAAGATCAAAAGCAAATCCCAGTTGCGAATGTCTGCAAACGTTATTAGGCATTCAAATATGGCAGTGTCGAAAATAGTTTGCAGTACTTCGCTACAATTCGACGAGAAAGGGTGTTTTTATTTTCGTTTGTGAAGGAAAAAATATAAGTTAAAACCAGTTAATAGTGGCCTGTGTTTCGTATATCATGACCAATGAGATCATAAAGCGACGAAGAGAAAAAAATAAGAGAAAACAGAGACTTGTTTGGATGAGTCATTTATATTTAAGTAGAACTAGAAACGATAGTATGAACTTAATAGCCCATTTTAATGATACATTTTTTAAAAACTTTTCCAGAATATCTCGAGAAGATTTTAGTATCCTTCTGGAAATGATTAAACCAAAAATTATCAAACGGAATACAAAGTTCAGAGAAGCTATACCACCATAAGTCAGAGTTGCTATTTGTTTACGATTCCTAGCGAGTGGGGATTTGTATCAAGTACACTATTTTATTGAATAATAATAAATGAACATGTAGGTACGAAATGTACATCCCTCACCTAGTCTTCCCGCGATTGAATGGAATGCTAGCAAATGTTTTTTGACAAATGGAACTATACAGGGAATTCGTAGATGTGTCAGTCTACCAACGTTGCCGCGAATGTATGGATTGTAAGGAAACTTCTCTTAACTCATGACAGAGGCTGCAAATAATCTATTTTAACGTGAATTCGACGGTAGAAATTTAATTCACAACATACTGGTTATTCAGCCCCGCGGTTTGGGTTGTAGTGGTATAGATTCTTTTAGTGGTATCTTCAATAGTTGTTTGGGTTTTGTATCCTGGCGAAGATGGGCGCAAGGGGCACATGCCTTGGCGTATAACGAACCTGCGAAAGCATGGCTGGAGAGGGATGACTACAGGTAGTCCAAGAGGTTCATAGCAGGCCCCAACCAACGTAGGGAGCTATGGCTATTGAACCGGAGGAGGAATTCACTCCACTTGTTAGTAAGGGTTCCTCACAGGTCACTGCAGATTGAACAGGCACCTGACACTCATAGGAGTGGTCAAAGACCCAATCTATCAGAAGTGCAGCGGAATGGTCGGACATTTAATTAAAAGGTCTGGAAGGTTCTACACTGAGGAACTACCATGTCTGCCAAAGTTCTAGGGATCGTCCTCAAGGTCGGTAAAAAGGGCCAAAGGTGTTGTACTTGCCAAACTTGCCTCCCCCATTACTACTACTTGGGTTTTGTATGGGTAACCTGTGTTGAAACTATGTTGTATAAGACGTCTTTAACCTTTTATTTTGCTCGCGATCCGTGACTTTAATCAATCGTTCTTTATAGAACGATATTGACACTATAAGTTTTTGTAATTTATTCAATCAGAATGATTTAATCCCTCACAGTAAATAACACCGTTCCTTTGAAACCGCAAGATAATTATAGATACATATGATTAATTATCGAGCAAAGCAAATCATGCATGAAATACACATTAACTAACCTATGCTCACCATACTCAAAATAACTTGACTTTCACTTGATTATATATACATCAATGATATTTACAAGAATTGATTATTAATAGGGGAATTCCCAAGTTCGTGAGATGTCGTGAAGGTAAATTGTTGCTGTGTAAGTAGAGTACAAAATTATTTCGAAATAATTAAATGACATCACCTCTTGATGGAAAAAGTAGTCCAATGAATGGTGCTTGCTATAAAATGACCTTCTTTCAACCTCGTTATTGGGGGCTTCTGAAAATATATTTCAAGTAGAAGAATTTCGTTCTACATGAACTGATTTCGAAAGGTATAAAACTGAAATGAACCATGGGTTATTTTCATTTCTGAAACTTACAATAATAGTAATAGATTTGCAGGAATAATAAAAAATAAATTCATTGATTTTAAAACGCTGTAAAGCGAAACTATCGGGAAATACACTCCTTCGCCTCCACAATGCTGAGGTTTTCCAAAAAAATGGCTTTTATAAGTGGCTCGTTTGAGTTGTTGGAGCTCGGCCAGGCTCATCCTTATGAGTCCGTTTGGCTTTTGTAGTTTTCGTTGTACTGATAATTCTAGATGTTATAACGATCTTTTATATGTCTAAGAAAATGGTAAGAATATAGTTGGACTCTTTTTATTTGTACTTCAGTAATTGAACATAAATATACACTTAATATATACTCAAAAATATGAAAGCCACCACATAACATACATTGCAGAAAGGAGAAAGGAATAGATGTGCATTCTTACAGGATATTTTATAACCCTCATCCCATTTTTTATCTGTCTATATTGAAGGAGGTCTGTATAAATAAATATTAATTAAATGGTACGAAAACAGAAATTAATACTGAGATACTCTCAATAGATGAACGTGTATGTGAGAATCGACCCAAAACAAAGGATCAAACCTGGAAGTTGGTAAACTGAACTGGAGGAAAATCAATATGGGCTTGAAAATAAATGATCTCAAAATGTCGAAAATCAAGCACAACGATGAGAGAACCAAGTAATTCACTTATGGTTAGAGTAAGTGGTGTATAAGCCATTGGACAACTTCCTATACATGGAATGGGGGAGAGCGGGCATGGTGTTGAGTCTGCAATACTTCCTGGTGTGAGCCTGGTCTCCTGTCTTTCCGCACAACTCGCAGACGTACCGCCGCAACACTGGACAAACGACTTTGCCATCTGGCTGCTTCGTGTAGTGGCTACGGTAAACCTTCACAGGCTCACCGTTTTTGAAGCAGAACTTGCAGTATTGCGGTTGATTAAATGAGCTTAATTCCTGCAAGAGAAGATGAGAGCCAAACTGAGTTTTTTAGAATCACGCATAGTTAAAGTTGGTGCTTATTTTGGAGCCTCCAAACCCAAAGACAACAAAACTATGGAGAAAAAAGGTTACAAAAAAATATATAAGTTGCAACTTTTACCAAAATCGGCATAGCGTTTACTGAGACTATGTAGTGACGAAAACGCCTATAAGCCGACAGGAGTAGACGTTGTTGTTTCTCATTAACTCGTGAACAGAAAGTGTTTTGGAAAAAACAAAAGTATACACCGAGTGATTGCGTAATAATTTTCATTCCTTTGTATTTTACCGAAAAAAGGAGTAGGCCAGAACAATAACAATTATGGGTATTTACTCCTCATTCAAACGTAGTCCACTAAAATATCAAAAGCCATATTTTCCGCCATTCAGAATCAAATCGACTTTTTAACATACAGGAATGAAACCTTCACTGCCTAATTCTACCTTTTTACCCTACATCCAATTACGATAAAGTGAACTTTGATTGACTACTATGAAAATGAAAATTTGATACATAACACTAGCCATCATTTGGTACAGCACCCAGCATAGTTGGCTATGGATTCAGATCAATAGACAACTGGCCGTACACGGCAGGTCTGTTTTTTGTGCATCTTATTGGACTACGCTTTGGATGGGAAGTAAATACCCATGTTTATTTTTAAGCATTTAATTAGCACACAATGAACAAAAAGTAGGACTATTTTATTCAGTAGCCTGGGGATTTATCCTTTAACATTGTGAAAAAGCATTGTAAAGAACGTGGAAGCAACGTAATGACCTAAATATCAAAATATATGCTAACACAGTACTTTCCCTGCTGATGCCTGGCAAGTGATCGAATAGATGAAGAAAAACCATGCATACCTGCAAATCGTAGCTGTTGTTTTTCGCTTGTAGCGACAGTTCCTCCTGTGGCGTCTGACTTCTCTCGAAATCCTCCAGGATTTCCCTAAGCTCGTTTAGACTCAACGGCTCCTTGCTTGTCTTTCTGGGTGTGGAAGTGGCATTGGGACAGTCAACCGGGCATAAATATTCGAAAAGTCGGCTGCTGCTGCAGTTAGACTCTAAAGACGCTGTCTGCATGGGGTACTCCTTTGTGGAACAGATGGAGCCAGAGCACCAAGTTACTTCTACCGAGCTAGTGATTTTGCTGCTTCCGTAGATGCTTTCTGTGATGTGAATCAAAAATTTATCATTAATAAACTCAAACTACAAAGAAAATATAGTTAGTCAAGACCAAAAATGCCGCTTCGTAGATCGACTCAGTATACAATTCACGTATCTGTATTTATATTATAGCTGGTAGCATATCTGTTGCTGCTGATTAAAATATCATTGTCATTTAATGAGGTCCCCTCGTAGCATCTGTTTCCTGTCTTTACGTGAAAGTTCGCGTGAAAAATTGTACTCGTTTTAGTTGTCGCTGTTTTGTATTTTTTATAGGGTAGTGATTCAATATTTTTTATGAAATTCTTTGGATACTAGTAAGCTCATTTATTTATTTATTTACAAATTTGGGGTGCTAACAGCTGAGCCAACACGCACCCTCAATTTACCACATATTATCGTGTGAACAAGCCTAATGTGCTATATAAAGCCATAGATGAATAATATACATCAAATAAAATATCAGGTAACAATATCCGGTATATTAAATTGAATATTAGACAATAGGAGGTCACAATCATAGAGATTATTCAGCAGCTTATATATAAAAAACATTTCGAACGCTGTTTTTCGGTTGCTCAATGATATATTAATTTTTTTCATTATTGGTCCGTTATTACTGTCTACAATTTGAGTTTGATTTTTAAAAGCCAAAGTACAGAAGAACCTGTGTTGAATTCTTTTAAATCGGGTAGAATAAACGTAGGGTTTCCAGACGTCCGGGGTTTCCGGAAAAATCCCGGAATTAAGCGGTTGTCCCGGAACCCGGAATTTCATTATTCTGTCCCATAAATCGGTAATAAAGAAAAAACAAAACATTTCTAGAGTCAACAGCAATATGAATAATTTGTGGACAAGAAATCAAATGTCTATGGACCTTGTGAAGGCTGAGCTACAAATTCTGCTTGAGTCCTGCTCAAAATGTTTGTCCTTTTTAGATTGCCCCGAAAGCGGGTAGGTTTTAAATCTTTCTAAGTCCAACGATAAATATAAGTGGTAGTTAATTTTCATTTGTTATTGTCTTCGTTTATGTTCTCAACTTATTATTTTTATTTTATGTTAATAAAAGTTATAGTCTTGACTATGATTTTTTTCAATATCATCACGCAAGTACGGGTCGGTCAGGGAGTGTAATGATTAATCCGCCTAAACGTAACATAGGTTTATTTTTAACTTTTTTTTGTCGTCACTGCTTATATCTCTGCCATCCAGGAATCCTTGTGTGCTATCCCGGAATTTACCCATCACAATCTGGCAACCCTATATATACGGCGTAATGTGGATTCCATATAACGGAAGCGTATATTAATTTATTAAACCCATAGGAGTAGTACAAAAAAGTAATTGTTTTTGGACCTCTGAAATCTCTGAAGGTCCTTTTTATGAACCAGTTTACTGGCTACATTTATCGTTTTGGAAATATGAAAGCTAAACGTAAGTTTCTCATCCACATATACCCCCAGATCCTTTGCTACTTGTACTTGTACCAGTTGTGAACCATCCAGTTTAAACTTATATTCAATTTTGTTAAGATTTTTGGTGAGACGCATGTAATTGGATCAACGACCATCAAAAAATGATCGTTGTTGGATTACATTTATCCAAATTTAAGAATAGAATGTTGCTACTGCTATATAGACTTAAACTATTTAGATCTTGAATTCATGTGCAGTCGGTAAGTATCACTTATGGAAAATAACTTCAGGTTCATCGGCATAAAGAAGAAATTGACAATGTAGATTGAAAGTTGTGTAATTATCATACAGTTTCACAAATAAAACTCTTTCTTTTAGTGAAAAAAAATCGAAACGCGTCACTAAAAGAAAGAGTTTTATTTGTGAAACTGTGTGATAATTACACAACTTTTTATCTACATGATGGGAGAGTTTTACCAAGTGAGAGCATATACAATCTACATGACATTGACAATGTTTTATTACTTCCTCAATATTATTTAAATAAATTATGAAATACTCGATGTCTGTATCAAAAAAATCTGTCACGTATGTCCGTCGGTTTGTAACTCTGTCGGCCGGTTGTCTGTCAGTCGATCAGTCTATAACTTTATCGTCACCACGCAACCTCGGAATTCGCTGCACCTATTTTGAGAAAAATTGGGAAGCCATCATAATAGATACTGATGCAATATTTTTGAAAATAAGCGGAAAGGCGGCGGAGATTTTAACCCAAAAAATTTTTGTTTTGTATTTTTATCTTTTTCGTTATTTCGATCATTTTAAAAAGAATCCATTTTTTGCAGAGGTCAATTTTTTTTAAATCCATATGACATTTTTTGCTAGAATATTTGAACCACTGGTCATTTTAGGATAAGGCGAGGTAAAAAAATATTTAAGAGGATTTTTTTCCAAATGCCCAATTCAAATTTCAAATGAATTTTATGCTCTGGGTAAGGATGGATTTTGAAAACATCATGAAAAATAAACTATATATCCAAAATATATCAATACACTGAACTTCAAGGTTTCATTCCAGTCACATAACAGCCCCAATAAACATTCAAGGCCTGGCCAGATCCAAAATATTAATCCTATCAAAGAATAAAACCATACATTCTGCAAAAATAGTTGATTCAATATTTCAGTTGAAAACTAAGTGAATTAAAAAGTATAATGCTTCATGTGTAATTTTTCCCGAATACAGTCTCGCACAAAAAGTTCGAACAACCAATAATGTGCCGGTACTTTTATTGACATTAATTACGTGGCAACTGCTGAATCAATTTAGTTGACTCTACTTTTTAAACTCAATATAATATCTTTTTCCTGGCGTTTTATGAAGTATGTTTCACCAAATTCCACGTCGCACATATCCGTCTCGGTACCTGCAAAGATTTTAATTAAATTTTCATGTCTACCACTTACGCTGCTGGATTATAAAAAATCGTTATACCTACTAGTGACTGAATAGGTAATTAACAAAAAAATATATAACTAACCAAATTAAGATTTTCATGTTTCCGAAGCTTTTGATTACTTTACAGTGTTATCAAAAAATATTTTGAAACAATCAAATACTTTAAAAAGTTTTAAACCGATTACCAAAATCAAGTACATTACCTATTATGCGTATACCCCCCAAATTTCATCAAAATCGATGCAGCGACTGCTTTTATAATAATTTGACAAATCTATCCAAATAGAATTTGTATGCTCTCTCATAAGTACTTGAATGTATGGAGCAAAAAAAGGTTGAGAAAAATGACACATGAAATTCTATTTATTCAGGTACCAGACAAAAATTCCACATGCCTCAAAATGATAAGGAAGTTAAGAAATGCTGATATAGAAAAATGAGATTTAACTCTTTTTTGAGCGGTTTCACTTTATGATCTGAAATTATTAGGAGTATGAAATGCATATGAATATTTGTTCAAAAATGTTCTTGCCTATACCTGTAGATAGATCCACATCATATCACTCGCCAGTTGTAGGATTATTTTTTCTGATTTCAAATACATTAAAATAACATACCTTCTTATCACGGTACGATTGGAAGTAGTCTTAGTTTCTAAGCGAAAAGATAAAAATATGTAACATACGAAATTGTATTTTAGAATGCCTACTCTTAAAAATTATGCTAAGGTTTCCAAACACTTCAGTTAAAGAAATGGAGGATTGAACTTTAAACCTTGGATGTTGATGAAGTTTCAATTCTATACCTGGGTATATAAGTAACAAATCCAATCGAACTTACTTTCTGCATCACGGCATATCATCTGCATATAACTCGTCTCTATTCCAGAAATTTCGAAATCGCTATCATCTTCAACTATAAAGCTTAACATACTTAGCACAAAGTCATCCACTACATCCATCTCATAACAAATATTATTTTTCACAAAATTTGTCATTTTGGTCATATCATTAATTCAATACAAACAGTGTTGTGAAAAATACAAAATCATTAAATGAGGTCTTCTAGCGAAAAGCTTCAAACGTAAACTGAGATCCTAGAACCTAGATCAGAATGCAGAAGAAGGGGTGATCGCAAATCATGGGAAAACTGCAAACCTCTGAGCGTGGGAATAGAGCGGCGAAGAAACAAACGAAGAGCAAACTTTCGGCTCTGATGAAGCGGCAGCTTTTGACTTTGAGTAACCACACCGCCTCGCTCGCTCTCACGGAGGCTTCAGAAAGGGGACGCTGTCATGTAAAATGGTATCTTTTTGGGTGGATGGTTAATCTCTAGATTGTATGAATGAATATAGCTTCCATGGATTTCGGCACGAATTTTTGATTATCAGATCCGAATCACGGTATATTTTAATTAAATGCATCCTTAATCTTTGAACTTAGATTTGTAGGTACTCAGTAGCAGATTTAATATCTTAGCATAGGGGGAGAAATTAGATTTGAAATGCAATTACTTTTTAATTAGAACTGTATGAAGAACGCGTTACCAGAACGTTGGTCTAGAAGAGCGGTTTAAAGAACTTATGTCCCCGTTAATTCTGAAACAATCCCTCTATCCTTCCGATAAAGTTATTAGCTAACTTTTTTAATTAGGCCTTTACAGTTCTTCTCTGACAAAGGCTTGCGAGATATATATTCCCTATACTCACGTTCGAAGTGTGAGACTTTTTGAAAACCTTCACAGCAGTGCTCAATCCTTTTTCTTCGCTAAGTTGTCTCAAATCGTCTATATAAATTTGATATTAGGTTGGCTGTGAGGCAAAAATGATCTCATTCCATTTATTTATTCAGATATGACGTTAATTTAGGTTTTGAGAAGGGGCGTAAATGTCTCATTTAACTTGCCAATTAGGAGTGCTCTTCGTCATGAATATAATCAGAAATTTGTTAGGATTTGTATTCGATTATATTCGATTAAATGTACAATGTAATTATAATGTATGACCCGAGTTTCAGATTTCCCTCGGATTATCTGTTTTTCTCTCTACGGCCCACACACATTACTACAGCTAGAAATCAGTCAAGAACCAATTTGAAGTTGATCCATTTAAAAAAATGCAGATGAGCGGTCTACACAAACTCGAAAAACGTGACCTACGAGGCAAGGGAATTTGGGACCTCTACTTCTAAGATCAATACGAAATTCCTGCGTAAAACCTAAATACACTTTTATTTTTGAAACCTTGCTTATAAATTGCACAATTCGAAAATACTGATATTTTTTCCACCCACAAAGTTTACCAAACAAACAGAAAATGGTTTTTCCTTCACCCTTCCCACTGACTGCGACTGCGCGAGGCCAGGAACTAAAGTCGCCTGAACTAGCCACGCAAGTGGCAGCTGCGGCCACCTTTGACGTTGCTGACCGTTGCTCGTAAAACGATTGGTTGGAGCGGATTATTTTATTAACATCAAAGGATTTCAGAGAAGTAATTCAACTTTTATGCATTTTGTGAACCTTGGCCACGCAAAAGGTATCACAGTATTGTGTTCCCAAATATTGCTTTTAATCGTTCTTCACCTTACCAACAAGTTGTAAAATTTAATAGAGCCTTCGATTTCTAAACCGCTATCAAACGAAATGCCCAGATTCTCTGCTTTTCAGAAATTATTGAGGGAAATTTTTTTGCAGGCCTAATCACAATATTTCCATGGCTTATACGCGGGAAGTAAAACTGTGTTTGAATAGTATGTACATACGACGCGCGTGCGTCCTTATTTCTAATCCTCCTAAACGCAGTAGGCGCTTGGCACGTATTTATAACATATTTTAGTTTTTCGGATGTGGTTTCCAGTGCATCCCGAGCGCGACTCCGAAAACGTTTCGATCACCGACTGACCCGATTTCTGGTCGATCTTTAGCTTTTTTGCGAGTGATATATTACCATCGCATTCGATTGCGGCACAATGGTCTTCCTCAAAGTCGCTATCTTCATGCTTTGTAAGTCAAACTGTTTATGTTTTTTATCATTTTAGTATTCACTATTCAAGCGAAATATGTATATTATTTATTTATTGTATTATTTCTATTTCACTTGTTATATTTTATATTTATTTGTATGTTTAACGACATAGGTATGTAACCTCGCGTCTAAGTGCCCTAATTTTCTTAGGGTTTCTTCTGCTTTCGGAAGTAAAGGGAGTTATATGTTTTCTTTATTCGAAGCTGTTCTGAATAATTTACTAGCGCCAATGGCATAACTACAAGCTATCAAGCCTCCTGTCTTGAAACCGAGGCTTGTATGACTGCCGCGGAGAGCACCCTCAACTTCTAAGAAAGCACGGGGTTCTTCATTAGAATTTCTTGGTTCACTCAAACCTCGAAATATGGTTTACATTAAACTGTTTGGGTGAGAAGATTAGGTTTTTTCTGTTTTAGGGGGGCATAATGCCTTCATATTAAAACTGATCAAACTGATCATCCATTAATTTTCCTTTGAATTCTTACAAACTAATACTTATCACTAGAGTAAATCCATCGATGTCCTTTAGATCACGTTAACACTATAACTACGACTTCGTACACATGCTCTGCTCTATGCACCAAAGCACTACACTAATTCGTATGGCTTGCTTCTCTTCAATCGTCGGACAGCGTTGTGGTTGTCCAGCAGCTGAAGAGCTTCTGCGTTTGGGTTGTGATGAAGCCTTTCTTCATGCCTGGCAGCCATTCTCTTGATCTCGTCGACTACCAGAGGTATATTCAAATCGCGATGAATATCCTTCTTACGAATGTACCATGGGGCATCAACAATAGCTTTAAAAATTTTATTTTGGAATCTTTGAATAATCTTGATGTTAGAATCTTTCTAACAATCTCACAGTTGACAACCGTAGAGCCAAATGGGTTTAAGAATCTGATTGTAGATCATGATTATGTTATAGAATAGAGGGACAGTTTTGAGGATCTTCCCAATAACCAGTAGTATTGTTTGTAACGAAGGTTGAGTTCTTCCCGCTTTTTTTTGATGTGATGTTTCCATTTCAGTCTTGTGTCAAGGGTCATTCCTAGGTACTTAGCGTTAACTTCTCGTAGTACGGTGGTCCCATTAACACTTATTGGAGGAAGATTCATCTGTATTCGGTTAGAAAAGCAGACATGAATCGATTTTAATTCATTTAGTTTGATTTTCCACTTCTGTGACCAATTCGTTGGCAGCTTTCTGAACTAGGTTAGTAGACAAAGCAAGATTTTTGTTAGTTGCAATGAAAGTTGTGTCGTCTGCAAAGGTTGCAACCGTTACATCCCCCATCGTTGGAATATCACAAATATACAATAGGTATAATATTGGGCTCAGGACATTTCCTTGAGGTAATCCAGCTTTGACATCCATAAGGTCAGAATACTCATTTTCTTGCTTGACTCTGAAAGTTCTATCAGAAATATATGACCTGATAACTTCTACGTATTGGTTAGGAAGAAGTATTTTTAATTTGTTAATTAGTTCTTCATGCCAGACTTTGTCAAAAGCCTGGGCGACGTCTAGAAATAATGCAGTGCAATATTCTTTTTCCTCCAAAGCTGATTCTATGATGTTCGTGAAGCGATGAACTTGATCAATGGTGGAAGATTAGGTTTGAAAGAATAATATTAATACCATAACAGACGTTGGCGGCTTATGGTTGCCACATTGTGGCTACATTGCAGGTATCCAAATCCATCAAATTATTTTAAACACCTATAATGTCTCAAACTGTATTACTTACAACTTTATGGTTTTGGAGTCAATAAAAGCAGAGCGTTTCAAAGTGTCAATTTGATACACCAATCGCATTTTAGTGATATCGCATTCATTTGTTTGTTATTTGTAGGAATACGTAAAGCGTCGCATTTATTGGATACAATGTTAAACTTTCCCCTAATGCCCGCTTTCTGGCATAAATATGTCTTATATGCATTGATAATTGAATCCAACATGGCAGATTACAATCCAGTAGATCTTTTATCTCTTTTTATGTCGCTAAGTGAGGCTCATAGTAAACTATCTTTTCAAGAAGGGACTACTTTGTTGGAAGATTGTTGATTATTATAATTATTTTCACATATATTAATTTTTTCCGTTGAACTATCATTCTGTCTGTTGGCGCTCTTGTCACTTCGTAATCTCAGTAACCGCTGTACCGAACTGTACCGAATTTGATGAAATTTGGGAAGTATTATGATATGAATATGTAGTAACAAGTAAAATTATCAAACTTTTGGAAACAGCGTCTCACCATGTGTCTAGAGCCTCTTAATATTTTCGATCGTAGTCGAAAAGCATCTTTTTGGAGGATTAATTTTTTTTGGAAAATTACTAAACTTTTACTACTAAACTATTCACATGTTCCACAAGTGTCCGATTATTTTAGGCAAGCAAAATTTAGTAATATTTGGTATATAACATTTTATACGTGTTCAAAAACAATGGAGTATTTCACATTTTTCCCAAGCTCTGCCTCTTTATGGGTCTGAATTTCAGCTGGGGTTTTTGTCACAGTGTAATCTCAGCTCGACTGCTTCACATCATTTTGGAAATTGGTAGCTGTGAACCTAAAACACTGACTTATAATAACACATTTCTAATGGGCTGACAGCGAACGCAACAAACATATTTGACTCGCTCTTTTACGTAAGGGGAGAAAATGAAGTTGCGAGAAAATATTTTTTTAATTTAATGATATAGAGGGCAATCCATAACATTGAGAATAAAAATGACAATCACTGCCAAACGCTTATTAAATCATTGATCACTATAGCATTAACGAAACTGAAAGCGATGAAGGAGGGGGGGAGGTGGCTGATGTGAAGAGCGATAGTGATTTAGAGTCGATCTTGTTCTAGATAATTCTCTCAATCCTCATAGTTTTGAGTCTTCTGGTTAAATACAACAGTGATGCGAGCGCCCCGATTGTCACTCCTTACTTTACGTTTACAATGATCAATGATTGTCCGACGTGACTCGTTTCTTTTGCTATAAGTGCTGTATTATTCAATGAACAATTAACCACACCTAGATCTAGTTTATAAAGCCACTAATTGTGATAATGGTCTATAATCTATTGGAGTGACATTGTCGTTTTCAACGTCATTACGGCGTTTTAAGGTCAATGTGAATAAACATTTATCATCTCACATCACTTCTGGATCGCGATAGTCCTTCTACCTCTGGAGGTAGGAAAAGAGGTTATCTAAGAAAATTATCGTCTGACAATCCGACGATGATTTGAATATAAATCGAAACCCGTCACTGTAAAAAAAAGTTTTATTTGTTAAACTGTGTGTTGGGTACACAATTATTTTATAATCTTGGGCAAACTAGATGATTGTTTTCTAATTCTTCAGACCGTTAATTATACCTATACCGTACTAAAGGTCTCTTGGAATAAATATCATTATTATCATTAAAATCACATGAATGTTTTATGTGACAATTTTACCAACGTTTTGGCTGCCTCGGCTGCCTTTCTCAAAGTACATTTCCTGTAATTTGAAAATGGCTTCCGCAACAGCTGCAACACTGGTGGAGTTATTTCAGCAGGCTTTATTTAATGTTATTTTATTACATAACGTATGTTTTTCAACTCCTATCCTGGTCCAAGATTTTTTGGGTGGCTTAAATATTCTAAATAAATTATAAATATTTGCAGGTTACTTAAATATTTAATCAAATCAAATTATAAATACGTATAATATTTTTTGAGGTTATAAATTAATCAGAATTTAACATTCCAAATTATACTGTTTTGTACACGGAAGTACTAGCAAACCATTGTATTCCATTTTTCAGAATTTGAATGCTGCAACAGTGTTACTAATAATTTCAGGTTTATATCTACATTTTTTTTAGCGTGCTACAATTTCATGCGCATGAAGTTCTGAATAAATTACAGCAAACAACATTACGCTACATTTATAGCAACAGCTTTTGATTTCCTGTGTTTCACTCACAGTATTCCAATACCAACGCCTAATATTCAATTTCTAATTATACATGAACACAGACTTCCTTCTGTAAATAAACCGTACTTATATTAAGATCTTGAGGTTTCAAATACGCAGCAGTTACTATAACTAATAGCTGCTGACTGTTGACCCAATTTTATGCTTCGAGAGACTGAAATGGAGGTAAAAATATCAGTTTCTCGTCTCAACACCACATTGCTTATGGAGATGAGACCAGACCTCTTCAAGTGTCGGGCATCTGGTAGGGAAGACTACCGCTTCGTTTGGTAAACTCACTTTGACAAACGTAAACAGTTAAACACCTTTTAAGATTATAACAGTATATCAAGGTATCAAGCTAAAGTTTGTTTAGGTAATAAATAATTGTTAGTAGTGATGCCAGATAGGTCATAAATTAGAGAATTATCTCAAGTTTGCTCTCTAACTGTCGGGGGTGGGAGGAGGCGTAGTGCTTTTATGAGAAAGATGCTGGAGGGTGGAAAAGGCTGGAAATCTATGCATTAATCAAATTGCTCTAAAACTGCGGTTATAATTGAAAGCTGATAGTATACGAATGGGAATAAATACTGTTATTATATAAATTTAAACCAGGTTTACATGAGAAATTGTAGGAATTTTTGGAAGGTCAATTACAATTGCATAAAACATAATAATTACATTACATTATTTGTACCGTATCTATGGTTGCGCATATAGTTTTGTACATGAGCCTGCAGCTGTCGATAAAGTAGCAGTGAGAGCATGTTTCCATTTTGTGACTCGGATCTCCACTTCTGGATCCTCATTCAACACTTTCAAAGAGCGTACGAGGGTCACGCTGAAAGTTTTTAGATACAGAAAAACACCAAGGTATTTTTAAAAAACTTTATTCTGTTTTTTCAACATATTCTCCCCCTACCTCAATACATTTGCATTCGGTAAAACCAGTTGTCAAATTCTTGTGATCAACGTTCTTTTGAAAGGTTGCGATCGCCTCTTCATCGGTGAAAAAATGGCGACCTCGTAACTTTTCTTTGATCTTAGGGAATAAGAAGAAGTCGCACGGAGCTAGGTACAGAGAATAAGGTGGGTAAGGCAACAGTTTGACACACTGTCCAGCAAAAAAATCGAGTGTTCTAGTGGCGCTGTGAGCGGGTGCGTTTTCATGGTGCCTTTGGACGGCTCTTGCATAGTTTTTGGAAGACTACAGGAACACATTTGGTTATATACCATTCATATGTAACTGTCCTTTGATTTTTCAAGGCCACCGTTGTGATGTATCCACTTTTAGAAAAAAATATGCGACCATTTTCTTTTCAACACTCTTAGAACGACGAATTTTCGTTAGAGGCTGCTCACTTCTAAAGCATCAAACTAATGACTGCTGTTTAGTATCGGCATCATAATGATATAACCATGTTTAGTCTCCGGTTACGATATTAAAAGTGTTTATATTGTGCCCATTATCAAATTTTTCAAGCATAAACTTAGCCCAATCAAATCTTGTTGCTTTTTGCTCACTGGTCAACAAATGTGGGACCCATCTGGATTACCGCTTCCTTAGGCGAAGGTGATCATGAATGATTATTTGGACCGCTGCCGATCCAATCCCCAGAGAAGCCTCAATCTCGGTGTTGGTTATATGTCGATCTTTTTTTACCATATTTTGCACACCTTCTACTTTCCGGAGTAACAGCAGTAGGCTGACGATCTGTGCGAGGTTCATGGAATGAGACTCGGCCTCTTTTAAACTCAGCAAACTAATTAAAAACTTTAGCCTTAGAAGAGGCAGAGCCCCCAAAGCAACTCACTAAACTTTCGTGACATTCCGCTTGTTTTAGTCCCTGTTTATAGTCATACAAAATCATGGCTCGAAAATCGCGACCACCCGGTTCCATTTTCACGTTAAAATTCGACCAACACTTAGATGCATTCGAGACCGTGGCAAGGCAACTACTGAACGATTCAAACGCTAGCTTTGCAGGTAAGCACTTACAACTTTAGACAAAATAGCTGCATGCTCAAATTTGTTTAAACTTGTATAGATTAGGAATATCTAGAGACTTTCAGCGTGACCCTCGTACTGTACTCGTACCGTATCCCAAGGTAAGACAGCAAACAAGACCATAATATCTTACTGCTGTCTTCATCTCCTCACTGTCCCTCTACATTTTTTAAAATAAATGATACTAAAAAGTTACATACTGTGAGAAGACATCATTGTCGATAATGGACATATTTTAGTTATCAATTCCTAGAAAAAATTGTTTTTTGCATCCACGCAAAGAAAAATGGCCTTCAGGAAAGTACCCCTATATCCGACTAAGCGGAGTGGCTGCTTAGCTCATTGAGCTAGAGCGTCTGACCGGCAAACCGAAGGTGTGTGGTTCGAATCCTGCCGTAGGTCAGGTTTTGTCAGATTTTCTAAAGGCGAATTTGCATATCGGCTTCCATGTTTTTACGCATGAGTCATTTTTTTATCCAGGTTTGGGCCACCTTTTAACCATATACAGTGCACTCGGAAGGTGTGTGGTTGAAGTTTTTCAGATTTTCTAAATGTGATTTTGCAAAGAACATTCGGATATACTTGGATTTGCAGACATTCCTGTAGTAACGTAACCTAATCTAATGGTAGTGACAAATAACGCCAGATTTACTACAGAGAAAAACGTGATAACTGTAGGTGTTGCGATGTATGTATTGTGAAATGTCGACACGCGACTGAACTGGAATGTGCTGCCAGAATTTACACCCATATTTCATGTAACGCATTTTTGAACTGCTACTATCTTGGGATTTTGGAGACTAAATATAGCCAACTATCTGCTTCCACTCTTAATTACTTATTTTGAACGAGAGGCAATACCTCAGGATATGAGAAACATCAGAATGAAGTATGAGAAAGCCGTTTATCGTAAATATCAGCTTAGATCAGATTTTGGAACTGTTGACCTTCTGACAAGAAGATTTTTTTATTTAATCTGCGCTACACTTAAGTTCAAATAAAACCAAGTTGGTCTTTGCACTGCAGTAAAACTTCAATCAATCTAGAGAAAGCTAAAATTCACTTGATACCGTACAAGTCAATACCTAATCAGTTTTGCGGTATTTTTGTATTCGGAATTGACCGACTAATTTGACGCACCTCTTTTACCGAAATAGATCCTTTGGTAAGATATATTGAGCCATTCCCTTAATGGACTCCTAACTTTAACAAATTAAGGAGAAAGGCAGGGCAACTTTTTATGGTACGATACTTTGTCGTCTTTTTTCCTGTTTGTTTCATAATTTTCATAATACAAGATATACACTGAAACATTATTCTGTTAGTTGTTGCCTGGTCTGTTGGTCTGTGACAGTACTGTCAAGTCTCAACATGTTTTCTACCAGCGCCTAAAAGTTCCAGGATAAAACTTGTTCTGTGAGAAGTATTGCCTAGCTCTCAGTTGCTGAAACTAAGCATTAAGGCGATTATAAAAAACTAATGTACAATTTTACACAAAACTGCTCAATTTCAGTGTATCACGGTGTATTGGGGGGGGGGGGGTAATGGGGATAATTACCCTCCATGAACGAAAAAAATTACTAAAGAAACTGGTGGAATATAAATCAGTAAACATTTGGTTGATTACAGTACTGACAGAGCTATCAGTAAATAATTGTTTAAATACGCACATAAACATGTAAATTGTTGCTTGGTATAGAAAACAGCTTTATTTTGTTTCTCTTATGAAGGATTATCTTTATCTTAATGAATGAGTTTGTGTTATGAATTTTTGCGTACTGCCGATGGCGACGGTAATCTTGATCTTGATCTTGACACTTTACAAATTTTCACCCGCGGTGATCCTCTCCCCTCTTCCATTTGAAAGAGGCATTACCCCTCCCATAGGTTAACCCTGAAAACGCGCCTGTTCCACAGGTGTCCCTTTCGCATATGCATGTTTTTCGAATGCTCTCTTCTTTAACTTTCTTTAATACCTCATGCATGTCCACAAATCCTTTTACCCTAAACCTATATACAACGAAATTGCTTTCTACTATCGTCCGCCGAGCTATACTGACGAATCTAAGCAATGTACGAAATGTGCATGTGGAGAGTATACTATTATTAATGTCGACGTATAAGCAGTTACGAGGAAAAATATGGTAATAATCCAACTTCATAGATATGCCTAGGATGTATCACTATTAGATAATAGACATTATTTGAGAATTTCAGCGAACTTATTCGTCACTTGTCAAGTGCAGACCAAACATACCGATTTATCCACCATGCGAATTACATTGTTCGATATATTTTTGTCCGGATTACGGATTCCAAAGTGTTTTTAATTTTTGGTACATTGGCACTGTTTCAAAATTATTCATGGCCGATCCAAACGTTACATCATTACATTACGCACCTGTTGACATTACTGATCGAAAGTGTCCGTGATCATTTTGATAAATATAGATGACGTGTCTTAGTCGTGCTTTTTATTCACAGTGTGACGTCATAATGTTATGCTTTTTCTCACAGGGGAGGTTGTAATATATTTGAATATCTAAATATTGTATATGCATGTTTCAATACTTCAATCGAATTGAATAATACTTCCATTCTCTTGAGTGTGGCAGCATACACAGCGGAGAGCCAAAAAGACACTGCAACTTAGTATTGAGTAACGAATTAACACTCTGCAGGCTGTAATATAACTAAGAAATCTGGGATAGCAGATCATAAATGAACGGAGTGTGGCAGAATTGCATAGGACGACGCTAAGGTTATAAACAGAGAGACATATTGGTATCGCCGAAAGTTCAAATAGATAGCTTTCATTGCTAACAGCAACCATGTTTACAGCAATAATCAATTCAATAATAAAATCATCCATTGAGTGCATTTAAAATAAGATAATTCAGCAGCGCTTACACATCCGTCGGATAGCGTGTCACCACAATCGGCTGCACTAACGGAAGACGAAACGTTGTGATGCGCACAAATTCTCAAGATAATGGAAGTGCCAAATAGTGTTATTGGAACGCTTACATTGTCTACACGTTTCAAATAACAATTCCTTATTGTTGAACGTTTTTCTAACACTGAACGTCAATACTAACACAAGCAATTTGGTTGGTTCTTCGAGCATCGAGCAATGCCGACAAAGGCTTATCTGGCGCGGCCAAATAGACGAAACAAATTATATGCTACTGAATTTCCCCATGCGGATAAAAGTTGACGCGTCCTTGGATTTTATTCCGTAAGCTTGCATGTATGCAAATGAAATAATATTCTATATTCTATCAAGTTATATTTATCTCGTTCCAGTAACAGCTCAATTCATAAAAATTATTATTATATTCGGCAGTATCCAGCTTACAGATCGACGGTAGTATGTGCTTGTTCATTATTGATCCCTTCCCTGACCCTTCTTCCGAGATCCTCATCGACCTTGGACAGAATGTTTGTTATAGTTCTCTCCTGAATCACTGCATTGGCTCTCTTCAACCAAGAAACTATATTGTCCACCAATCTGCCTTTTTCCGCTTCATTCAATACGCGTCTGTAGAGCAAACCGGGTTGAGTGAAATTGTCATCGTTTCCGCTGTCAATCCTCTTGACGTCACCGTGTAATGGCAACACTGGCGCTAGAGCGCGCGCGCGTCGATCGTCGTCCGGACCTCTGAAGCTGTTGGGGTGGTACACAGGAGCACCACCTGTAAAACAAAACAAAACATGTATATCAGATTTTGATGCTTTTGTAAAAATGGCGTGGAACTATTAGTGTTCGGAATTGGATTAAAACAATTTTGAAAATATTACTAAAATACTTTTATAATTTCAAAAGCTCCCAATTTTTTTAAATTTTCTAAGCCTACATAAATTCCAATATTTTTAATACGTGATCTGTCAAAATCTTCAATAAAGTTATACCACTACTCAAGTAATACAGTCACTCTGTTTAAGGCCAATTCTCTGGAGACTGAATAGCACTTTCTTCATTCATGGTTTTCACAAACTTTTTTTTTAACTTACAATGTATGTATGTAACTATGTAACTATGTTTTGGTCGGTGGAATCTTGCGACTCGATTTTGAAGCAGAAATATTTTCAACCTATTGAGCTGAAATTTTGTATACACGTTTAGTTTGGATGACAATGCATGGTTAGGCGTGTGACGACATTCTAAATCCAACATGGCGGAACACCCAAGATGGCGGACTAGTTATTTTTAATGAACTCCTACAATATGGGTACCAAATGAAAGGGCTTGCTGAGAACAACTTGAAAAATAAAGTGACGTCACTCTAAATCCAATACGGGGGAACGTCCAAGCAGGCGGACTAGTTATTTTTAATGCACTCCAACAATATGGGTACCAAATGAAAGGGCTTGCTGAGAACAACTTGAAAAATAAAGTGACATCACTCTAAATCTAATACGGCGGAACGCCCAAGAAGGCGGACTAGTTATTTTTAATGCACTCCTACAATATGGGTACCAAATGAAAGGGCTTGCTGAGAACAACTTGAAAAATAAAGTGACGTCACTCGAAATCCAATACGGGGGAACGCCCAAGAAGGCGGACTAGTTATTTTTAATGCACTCCAACAATATGGGTACCAAATGAAAGGGCTTGCTGAGAACAAATTGAAAAAGGAAGTGACGTCACTCTAAATCCAATACGGGGGAACGCCCAAGAAGGCGAACTAGTTATTTTTAATGCACTCCTACAATATGGGTACCAAATGAAAGGGCTTGCTGAGAACAACTTGAAAAATAAAGTGACGTCACTCTAAATCCAATACGGGGGAAAGCCCAAGAAGGCGGACTAGTTATATTTAATGCACTCCAACAATATGGGTACCAAATGAAAGGGCTTGCTGAGAACAAATTGAAAAAGGAAATGACGTCACTCTAAATCCAATACGGGGGAACGCCCAAGAAGGCGAACTAGTTATTTTTAATGCACTCCAACAATATGGGTACCAAATGAAAGGGCTTGCTGAGAACAAATTGAAAAAGGAAGTGACGTCACTCTGAATCCAATACGGGGGAACGCCCAAGAAGGTGGACTAGTTATTTTTAATGCACTCCAACAATATGGGTACCAAATGAAAGAGCTTGCTGAGAACAACTTGAAAAATAAAGTGACATCACTCTAAATCCGATACGGCGGAACGCCCAAGAAGGCGGACTAGTTATTTTTAATGCACTCCTATAATATGGGTACCAAATGAAAGGGCTTGCTGAGAACAAATTGAAAAAGGAAGTGACGTCACTCTAAATCCAATACGGCGAAACGCCCAAGAAGGCGGACTAGTTATTTTTAATGCACTCCGAAAATATGGGTACCAAATGAAAGGGCTTGCTGAGAACAAATTGGAAAAGGAAGTGACGTCACTCTAAATCTAATACGGGGGAACGCCCAAGAAGGCGGACTAGTTATTTTTAATGCACTCCTACAATATGGGTACCAAATGAAAGGGCTTGCTGAGAACAACTTGAAAAATAAAGTGAAGTCACTCTAAATCCAATACGGGGGAACGCCCAAGAAGGCGGACTAGTTATTTTTAATGCACTCCTACAATATGGGTACGAAATGAAAGGGCTTGCTGAGAACAAATTGAAAAAGGAAGTGACGTCACTCTAAATCCAATACGTGGGAACGCCCAAGAAGGCGGACTAGTTATTTTTAATGTACTCCAACCATATGGGTACCAAATGAAAGGGCTTGCTGAGAACAACTTGAAAAATAAAGTGACATCACTCTAAATCCAATACGGCGGAACGCCCAGGAAGGCGGACTAGTTATTTTTAATGCACTCCTATAATATGGATACCAAATGAAAAGGCTTGCTGAGAATAACTTGAAAAGTAAAGTTACGTCACTCTAAATCCAATATAACGGAATACCCAAAATGGCGGACTAGTTATTTTCAATGCACTCTTACAATATGGGTATCAAATAAAAGGTGTCCCTAAGAATAACTTGAAAAATAAAGTTACGTCACTAAAAAAAAGAGATGGTGACCATAAACTCCATCTAAAATTTCGGTGTACTGGGGTTTTTGCAAACCTGTCAAGCGATAACATAAAATTGAAAAATAAATTAAAAGTAGTAGTAATTTTTTCAAAAACAAGCTTTTATTTAAATGCGCTGAAATTAATAAAATAAACTTTTCCTGTAAAACTTTTAGCATCAACTTATAACGTCATTAGTCATTACAGAATTTGTATGATATAAAAGCTTGTCGCGAGATCTTCCTGTGTAAATATGATAAACAAGTAAATTTAAATAACTAGAACTTGATCTGTTTTTTTATTATTTTTAGCACATTTGAATGAAAACTTGTTCTAGAAAAAGTTTATTATCCTTTATCCAGCAATTTGTATAACACGCAAAAATGAAGCCTTTTACGTCGCGTCGTGAACATGTTCGGCTTCCTAAAAACCTCTGTTAATGCTCCCAACAATGTTGAAGTAATTATCACAAAATACAGCAAGAACTTTTTATTGTTAAGACTTAACGATTATTGGTAATTCGTATTTCAGAAATATACCTAGTATAAGAAATAGCTTACCTTGACTTTGTATAGTATGACGACCATCTCTGGAATAATTAGCAACTCTGAAGGGACTGTTCACGGGTAACTGTGTGTTGTTAATGCCTATACGATAACGGTGAGTGTCTCCATAATTGAACAGTCTTCCTTGGACCATTCTATCGGGAGAGGGTTCGATCCCTGAAAAAATACTTTAATTATCATAAGTATATAAAAATTCAATCCCCAACTTCTCGAACTGGAACTCATATTGTAGTTGTTTTTATCAGAAATATCTTCAACCTTTCACATGCTGAGCTACCAGCCAAATACTCGATTGATCCTAATAGTCGATTGTTTGTAAGAAGATCGTACTTTAACATTGTGTAACTACCCACAACAATTACTTTTCGAAACACGAAGGTTCTGAATTTTGATAGCATCTCTAATTCTAGATCTCACCCACCATATTAGTGATGTTTTTTACAATGTGTAAAACTGGCTTTGGAGGTAATTGCTTGCAATTCCATATCCAAAAGACGCAATTCATTTCACTTTCTTTGCACCTAGCGCCTCCCCATAAATCCCACACTGAAAGGAAACAGGCACAGTAAAAGGGAAGGGGCCCTTGATGGCTTTATCAAAATGTTACAGTGTTACGTTCCAATTTTTCAGGCCTTCAGTAAGGTTTGCTTTCAGAATTTCCTCGGGTCCAGATTTTCTCTCGACGATCATGGGAGTCAAACCCACCGGCAACAGATTTTGTCCGATTGCTTCAACTCTCAATTTATATCCTTTGGTTCCGTTCACTCCAAAAATAAATGATCAAGCATAAACTTAACTGGTGCACCACGAGTATTTATAGGATATAACTGTTATATAATTTGAAACTTCAGTCTCACCTGGTATCAAGTGCGCCACATCAAAAGCGAGCTGCTCCACCTCAGCAAAATAGTTCTTCTGGTTCTTATTCAACACAAATCTCCCAACAGGAATGAGAGGGTAGTCAGCATGTAACCACACCTTGGTGTCATCGAAAGGATCATAAGGACTCTTGGCAGCTTGCTCAGGAGTCATGATCTGTATGTAAAAGTTCCACGAGGGGTAGTTGCCGTTCTCTATGTTGTTGTAGAGGTCGCGGATCAAGTAATCGGGGTCGTTGCCTGCTATTCGTTCAGCCTGTTCGGAACCCAAGTTAGCTATTCCTAAAAAAATGAAGATTTAATAAATAGGGTTAAACAAAACAACGGAATTAAGTAGTTTGATTCTGTAAATATTACGCAGGCATGAAATAATGAAAACATTGAGAAATTTTTGCTCACGACGAAGAATAATTGCCGAACCTAGAATAAGTGAAAATGGGGTCAAGTAGTTTGACTCTGTAGGTAACTCCCTCGTGACGATATCTGTTTAGATAAAAAGATTTTAATCATATTTTAGAATTGTTGCTAGCATGGAACTTATTCTGAAAACTGCTAAACTTCAAATCTTTACGTATCTTTATCTCAATCTTTGAGTACAAAAATCGGACAAAATATGGATAAATACCATATTTACGAACATAATATATCCCAATATTTCAAAAATCGAATCTTTGGTAATCCAATTATAATATAACACTGCTCGTGAAATATAGAGGAAGCTCACTTCACGCCATGTTGCAAACTGCTAAATAGCACGTTTGTATATATTTACGATCTATTATTCGGTTAAAATGCACTGTAGTGGTAGTTTCTAAAAGAGAAATGAAACAAAGAATATATGATTCACAATTTTAAAACTTACTAAAGTGAAGTGCATCGAAAATTTACTGTTTCGAAATTTTTAAGATCACAAAAGTAAGTTTCTCAATATTTTTGAATCTAATTCATATCAATAGTTCAACAATACGATCCAAATCTTTATTTCTAAACCACTACCGCTGCGTGCAACAAAGTACAGCAACTTACTTGACGTAACCTGTATGAGGCTATCAAAATTTAAATATCAACTGGCTTCTGCGAAATCTAAAATATACTCCAACTAATAACTGACAAAACAATCGTGAAACTCGTATTAGAAAATGAACATAAAACTAGATAATCTCTCAAAACCCTATACAGGCGCTGTTGCATCCATACCTCATTCCAACTCAATTTACACTGCGTCAAAACAAGCACGGGCACTCGTATGTCGAATCAGCCAAAAATTATTTACTGGGTATGCATCAACAATCCAAAGAGGCTAAACAATTTGACGATCGACCAGTCCTGTTTGTTTTGGCGCGGCGTAAATTCGATTTGAATAGCGTATACATATTTTCACCCCATTAAAATCTTATAATTTTCTTCCGACTACCTTGATTGGTCAAGTAATGGAACTTCACATAGTTGAATTCTCCTTCAGCGTTTACAAACGCGAATGTGTTCACTCCATACCCGTGCTGGTGTCTGTAGCTGTTGGGAATGCCACGATCTGAGAACATCATCAACATCGTATGGGTTGTCTCTGCTCTGAGCGAAATGAAATCCCAGAACATATCGTAGTCGGGTCTCATATGTGTTTTTGGATTTCTGTAAATAGAGTATGAGAGTAGAAATACGGGCATGTTTAGAGCGGATTAATAAAAATTAAGCTACAAAAGGGAGTCAATTTGATTGGCTATTTACCACGCTGCAAAGTTATCTTTTATGTTCTCTAGTAAGATAATCGGTGACTTAAGAAACGTGGAAAAATTGAATTTGCAAAAATACAAATTTATGAGACTCCAATAAACACTTAGACTTAGAAAAGACAAAATTGTAGGTTATTTATTTCGACATTCTGGTATTTTTAATATTCTTTATCTGTCCTTAAATGTTGATAAACTTTACAATATAATGCACATTTTGCAGTTTTGAACCTCTACAACTTTTTTTATGCCATAAGTTATCGCTGATTCGACAAACATGAAAGATTGAATTTGGTATAGTAGTTACTGGAATGACGTTTTAGCCTCAAAATAAAAAAAAATATAAATAACCCAATGAAATACAATCATATTTCTTCTTGTACCTTTTTAAAATCAATTAACGTAAATCAAGTTAAAACATTGCAGTTTTTATAATAATATTAATGAAAGTATATGTTTACCTTTTGACTGTATGGATAAAGTCCGGAAATAGAATGGCATCCTTTACAAAGAAAACTGGCAAGTTATTACCGACTAAGTCCCATATCCCATCTTCAGTGTAAAACTTAATGGCAAAGCCTCTAAGATCGCGAACTGTGTCAGGGTAACCCGTTTCTCCAGCAACTTGAGAGAATCTGCAAGAGATAAATTGAACTGATACAGCGCTAGAAAAACTGGAATCGTTGCTCACTTATTCACCAGTTTTCAAATTATTTATTCATTTTTTGAAGCTTGTTAGACTTTTTCAAGTTTTTTGCGTACCTGACCTTTCAAAATATCCATTCGATAGACTTACTTGACTTATAGTCCTTTCTTGAAAAATAGTTATTAAAAAAAGTAGGTTTACGCTATAATATTACTTTAGAGATTAAAATTTAGATGGGGTTTTGAAACATTTCAACTTTAGGAATTCAGTTCAAACTATAATAGTGTTATCGAAAAACACTGAATCTGTCATACTACCCAGCCATAATTTCCATTATTTCCACAAATTATTCTAAGTGGTTCAATACCATAAAAATAATCTGTGATAAACTAATACCACTGCAAGTGAAATAATCGACCTACTCCACAGTTTGACGCCAATTTTGAGGGGCTGAATAGGACTTTCGTAATTACTTATGGTATTTATTCAGATAGAATGCAGTAATCTGAGGTAGTTGTTGCTAAAACAGAAGTGGAACAAGTTAATGTTCTTTGAATTAAAGTATTAGCTACGCCCTTAAAGGCCATAAAAAATACTAATTTAAATTTGTCTGAAGCATTCGAAATGCAAAAATCCAATATGTTAATATAGGTCTACGGTTTTTGAAAATAACTCTATGATTCCTGCGGTGTTTTGGAGGCGAATATTTCAAAAATCATCTATTTTTAACAAAGAAGGAGGATTACCGGGGACAAAAGTTTATAGATGATACCAACGCCAAACGAATATTGAGAAATACGAAGTTTGATGTTTTTCACTTTTTGTTTTTGCCGTCACTGTATCGATTTTCAACAACTGAAAGCATTTTCGTCCTTGTCGTAGTGTAACTTAGTGTAAAAGTTTATATATATGTGTGTGAGTGTATAATGGAACAACAGCACAAAAACATAATAATCCCGATTTCGAAATTTTCCTGAATTTTTACTAAGTTTGAATTCTACAGAAAGCCTCGTGTTACATAATTACGCTTTTTATCACCTTGAGATTGTGTTTTTCACCACGGTAATCAAACTTTTATAGTTTTTCGCACTGTGATGAAACCAGTTTCCTCAACTTTATTGTCTAAACTTATAAAATAAATAATGATCTTATGATTGGATTGCTCTTGACGGGGTAATTACCACAGTATCGGATCTAAGAAGAGGCTACAGCTGCCCTGGCCGACGTTGCCCTAGTGGATATTTTTCAGTGTATATAGACCCTTTAGGATGAAATTATAAGTGCAGCATTGAATTTTATTGCAGTCTCTCTTCGCCTTCTGTTATGTTTCTATCAAATTGAATGGGCTTACCGAACAGCAATAGGCGTCTTCTTTCCAATCTCAGAAAACACCTTGGCAGCGGTGTATTGGGTGATGTCGTGCGTGACTTCAAAATACCCGAAGGCTCCTGCTCCTTTGGCATGGACAACCCTTTCTGGGATGCGTTCCCTGCTGAAGTGCGACAGAATATCGATTAGCACCGAGTCTTGTAACAGAACGGGTCCGCTATAGCCCACCGTGAGGCTAGCATCCTTGTTCCCAACCGGGTTCCCGGCAGCAGTTGTGATTGACTCCTTCTCTTCCTCCTGTTATGGATTCATTATATTGATCTTTAATTGTTGATTAAATTATGGTGATGTGATACAAATTGTAGGCTCTAATATCTAATTATTGATTTGGATATAAGTTTGTGGGGGTTTTATGATGTTTACATTCCACGAGAAACGATGTTATCAATTAACGTTGACCTTTGTGTCATGCTAATGGTTGTTATTGTTTGAAAGACATACTCTCGACAACTACCACCCGACTGAATGAAATTTAAGAAGCATCATTATGAGGGATCAGGTCAATATAGGTAATTTTGACTCTGTTTTTGAAAATCAATGAAATATAATAAACAAAATTTGGAGCTGTTTTGATGTTTCCTTGTGTTTCAATAATTAGTCTGTCATCAGGGCGCATACTTTCACAAATATATCAGCAATGTTTTCTATGATCACATAGAGTATTGTTTCACAAATTTCCTCAAAATAATGGTGATATCCAATGAGATGACGTAGTCATTGAAATTGTCATAAATCATCAGAATATCTGGTTTTTGTCTAGATGTTTACCAGTAGCTGAGGAGCTTGCAACTTTTTTTACTGGGACTGGGACAGTTTCTAATAAAATAAGTCACAAACCTCAAATAATTATGACATGCCTCAAATAAAACTTGTCATTCTATCATAATGAATACTCGAGTCATCTTTCATCAAGCTTCTAGGTTATTCACATTAACACTAACATGTTCTCACATGACAATGTTGCGGGAATTGACTGCCCAATAGTAACGGCGTTTCATGGTCAATTTAAATAGACATTTATCCTCTCACAGTGCTCCTGGTCGCGATAGGTTTTCTCCCTTTCTGGAAGGCTAAGACTGGCTAGTTGAAGAGTGTTACACAACAAACCTCCATAACTGTTCACAAAGGTTCAGGATATAATTATTTTTTCGATAAATAAGTTCTACATACCCCTTTTTCTCTTGCATACTCCAACAGTTGATTGGACGTAGCATCACGCAGTAACGATGATTGGTATGGCATTCTTCAAATCAAAATGTGCAGATGCTAATGACGAAAACTGATCTGACGATCTTGGTTTATGCCAGAGTCCAATATATAATAACTGAAACACTATCTAAAGGAAATCATAGTCTGGAAATGCCACAGAAAAAAACAACGTTGTCTGCTAGCAATTTTGGATAGGCGTACCAGAAAAAACCGCAGACCTGCATCATATCAATATAGAAAGTGCAATGCACTCCATCTGATATCGCAATTATTTGGTTCTAGCATAAAAATATATTATTTTAACACACTTGTACAAAAATACGTACATCGCTCGCAGGCGACGCGTTTATAAATTTTTGTAGGGAGGCCCGTCGAGAGAAACTCCAGGCCCTGGGGTAAAATCGGGATTAGAGGCCTCCCTGGAGATCTCAATAGAAAATTACCAACTAAACACCGCGAAGAAGGAAAAGGCACCTGACAGTGGAAAAAGTTTTTATAATTTTTTTCGCCGACTACCTCAAAACTAATCCCACATTATAAATCATAATACTCGGCACACGTGACAAAAACGGAAGGGTAGGTCCAGGATGATGCACCCCTCACCTCCTCCTCTCGTCGGATCTATCCACTATCGAAGTTGCTTTATTTATCTTTTATTTTTAAATATTCTCCAGGCGCACTATTTATCAATAAATTTGTTTCAAATGAGGCCGTTTATTCCATAGCTGTCATCCGTGGATAAATACAGAAACAGGACTCATTTGAGAATTCAATTAAACATCAAAGTTCGATGACAACAGTGCTAAATTTAGAATTTTTATCTGGCGTGGAGCAAATTAGCTGCCTATTACTTGTACGTATATTTCTGAAGAGGTTTCTTGGGATTGAACCAGAATACTTACTTCTCTGGGTAATAATATTTAATAATTTGGTTGATATGAGTGTGCCAGAAATAATGATATATCTGAACTGACACCTCCATGATACCAACCAGTTTTCGCAAAGAAGTTCTTCGGACATCTGACAGAGGGTTAATAGCTGTAATAACTGTAAGAATGTCAAATCATATCAAATCAAAACGTCTTTATTACATAGTTATAAAGGGCAATGTCCTATTGTGACTTAACTTAACAACAGAGTCGATACACTTCTTTTAATCGTTATAGGTTAACATAATAATAATTTGCTAATAGCAGAACCATTAAAAGATGAAAAATATCCGCTCTGTACTAGTGGTACACGGATCCCAATTTTTGACTGATCCGGATCTGAATGTATCCGGATTTCAATACAGGAAATGGATTCAGATCCGGTTCCAAGATTCTGAACCGGATCTAGGGTTTGGATCCTGGATCTCCGATCTAGATCCGAGATTCGGATCCGATATTCACATCATAACGAATCATTTAATGTATGGACATACAAAAGACAGTATAATTTGTAACACTTAATATTTATTTCCTCTTAAGCAATGTAAAAGAAATACATTTTAAGTGGATGTCAAAACAACATTCTCATTTTCTTATGAAAATATCAGTGTGTCTATCTTTTCCGAAGAATGGCAACTTTTCTTCCCACGTGTACTGCAAGTAGTTCCCCGATCCGCACAAAAACAAAACAGAATACAACTTTCCTTCTTATGTCTAGCTCATTAAACACGGAAACTAAATTAACAAGAAAACAAATAACAAAAAAAGTCTTACTGCCAACGAATATTTTTAGGGAGTACTTATGTTTTAAAAATAAGTCAAGTAGCCATAGGATTGTGCATGTTTAAAACTTCGGATCAAATCCGAATCTGATCCGGATTGAAAAAGGATTCAGACCTGATGTGCAGCACGACCCTGTATGTACACTTAAGAACTTGGTGAGAACTCTACCTGAAATAAAAGGGATTTTGCATGGGTTTCCAATCTCCCGTTTTCAGCGCTCATTGTTCAATATAATGAAATGACAACACATGCCACTAATTGTCGTCGGCTAATATGCCAGTCTGTCGGTCTGTTGGCGTTTTTGTCACCGGTACACCGATAAATTTGGGGAAAGGTCTGATATACCACCACCTTTTTGACAGTACATTTTTTATATTTCTTGATTCACCAATCATTTGATAAACCAAAAGTGAAGGATATAATGTACGAAGGTCACGCTGAAAGTCTTTAGATATTCCTAATCTATACAAGTTTGAACACGCGGCTATTTTGTCCAAAGTTGTTAGTGCCTACACGCAAAGGCAGCGTTTAAATCGTTCAGTAGTGACCTTGCCACGGTCTCGAACGCATCTAAGTGTTGGCCGAATCTTAAGGCGAAAATGGAACCGGGTAGTCGCGATTTTCGAGCCATGATTTTGTATAACTATAAAAAGGGACTAAAACAAGCGGAATGTCACGAAAGTTAAGTGAGTTGCTTTGGGGCTCTGCCCCTTCTAGGGCTACAGTTTTTATATGGTTTGCTGAGTTTAAAAGAGGTCGGGTCTCACTCGATGATGAACCTTGCACAGATCGACCGCCCACTGCTGTTACTCCGGAAACTATAGAAGCTGTGCAAAATATGATAAAAAAGGATCGACATATAACCTACATCGAGATTGAGGTTTCTCTGGGGATTAGATCGGCAGCGCTCCGAACAATCATTCATGATCACCCTCGCCTAAGGAAGCGGACAGATGGGTGCCACATTTGATGACCAGTGAGCGAAAAGCAACAAGAGTTGATTGAACTAAGTTTATGCTTGAAAAATTCGATAATGGGCACAGTAAAACACTTTTAATGTCATAACCGGAGACGAAACTCGGTTATATCATTATGATCCCGAAACTAAACAGCAGTCATTCAAAATTCGCATCTTTCTTTATTCATGCGAACAGTTCGATGCTTAATGATTCATCAAGACTCCAAACAAATTTATTGCTACAAGTTCTCATTTAGAATCAACACTGTTTTCTTGGAGATTGTCAATCAATCTCAATCTCGAATAATTTATTTCCGAGTTTTTGTTTGATAAATGTTGCTCAGGCAGCGATTTGTAATTGATATAGAACCTAAGCTTCACAATGTATTTTATTATGCGATTTAAGTCAAGCGAAAAGTATTAGCAAAGCGAAAAGGAAAATGAAAAGGCTGTTCACCTTTGCATGATTTTTATTCACTGAATATCCAATAAATCTGATAAACTTTCAACTACAAATGTACATATTGCGAGGTATTCAAGCCGGCTTTGATTCTCTGTCCAAGATCAGCATCGACATTGGAGAACATATCTATCGCACGCTCCTGCAAGTCGCTCCTGGTAGGCTTCAACCAGCTGACAATGTTTTGGATCAACCTGCCCCGTTCGTCCGGCTTCATGACGCGTTGGTACAAAATGCGAGGTTGCGTGAAGTTGTCATCATTTCCATTGTCTACGCGCTTCGCTTCGCCATGCAGGGGCAGTACCGGGGCCAAGTTGCGGGCTCGTTTATCCACCTGGAGAAAAAAGAGTATTCAGGGGAGGGGAGAAGGTTGAGAGGTTTATAGTAAAAATTGTTAGATAATTATTAATAAGTTGCCCACTCGCTTTCCCACTAGGAAGGAGTGGGTGGGAGGCGAGATAAGATTGCCGCCCTTTGATGTTTATCCCAACACAATAAAGTGGCCCTTATGTGGGTCCCTAGTCACAGCGGTGTATCAATGAAAAAGCAGATCACTTGGCAAGACTGGAGACAAAGGGCATGCACTGGCCCTGAACTCATGCTGAGTATTAGCAGATGCCCGTTTAGTAATATCACAACTCGTATTTTATCTGGGATATCACATGACTTCACTATAATATTACCTCGGGTCCTCCAAAACTATTTGGATGATAATTGGGGTTGCCTCCTTGACTATGATAGGTTGCTTTACCATCCCGTGAGAAATTGGAAACTTTGAAGGGGCGGTTAACTGGAAACTGTAAATAGTTTGCTCCTAATCGATATCTCTGTGTGTCTCCATATGCAAACAGTCGACCTTGCAACATTCTGTCTGGAGAAGGTTCAATGCCTATAATAAAAAATGAAATAGTTACTCAGCACTGCCTACGCTTTAATTCGCCCTAAAATAGCATCCCCTGATGAAAAATAATGAAGCTTGAATTTTACGTAAGCCTCTCGTGGATCTTCTAACTGAACCTGTTTATTTTTATTTTTCTGTGAGTTTGTGGTCAACGGAATTATTTTATATAATATTTTATAGTATTTATTTATGTGCCAGACGACTTTGTTATGTTCATTATGGTTGTCATGTTACGTAAATAAAATCACAGCATTTGGGTATTCATTTATACTTCCAAACCTCTTAAAATATTTTTGGTTAGCCCGACAAACGAATAAAATTTCAGAAATCATGAAAAAATGGAAAACAAATATACTTATCGGTAGTTTCAGAATACTATTGAAAGTTTGATCGTGGAATGCTCTAATTTATATCGGTGGTTTGGAATAACGGTCACCGAAATTGATTTAAGATCAAAAATTAATCTCCTAAAAACCCCTTTTTATGTCCTAAATTCATCAGAAGTAACCAATTTATCAGAAACAACCTGTTGAGAAAAAAATCAGATCCCCGGTATAACGAGACCAACAGGAGACCTCATAAGAACTAGTCGGAAACAGAATGCAAAGTTTATAATTTTGATATAACCACCATTTCCGGGACCCCTCCAGATGCAATCCCCCCCCCCCCCCTATTGTCTGACCCCATCGAACAAGCAGTTAGGCCATCAAATCAGGTCTTCATTCGTGAAACCTTTACCGTTTAGCAAGTGTAGTAGGTGGTCGGCCAATGTGTTTGGTCTGATCTGGTCACCCAGAGCTCTGACAACGTTAAGAAGAGGGAAAGAAAATAAAGAAAATTCGCACTCACCTGGTACCAGATGGGCTGGATCAAACTCAATCTGCTCGATCTGAGCGAAGAAATTATTCGGGTTCTTGTTGAGTACGAACCGACCAACTGGGATCAACGGATATTCGGACTTTAGCCACACCTTTGTATCGTCGAAGGGATCAAAAGGACTCGCAGCTGCTTGTTCTGGAGTCATGATCTGCACGTACATGTTCCATGCTGGGTAGTCGCCGTTCTCAATCGCGTTGTACAGGTCGCGAACGTGGTAGTCGGGATCTATGCCAGCGATTCTTTGAGCCTCTTCCGACGTCAGGTTTTCTATCGCTGGAATTTTACGGATTACACAAGCATAGATAAAGAGTCCAAAGGAAGAAAACTACATATGTCACCTTGTACATATCACATGGAGTGAAGTTCACAATGTATCGCTTTTATACTTCATTCAAATTCGGGGTCAAGTTTTCCATTCGAAACATCACACCACATCGTAATCATAAACAATCTGTCAATCAATTTTACATTGGTTATATTACCTAACTAGGTAGTCTTGCAGTGGTCATATAATATAGAAAATTTATAACAATACAAAACAGGAGGCATTAAATTTACCATAAATCATAGATATAAGAAACTCATTTATATTATACACGAGAAGATGAATTATACATTCCTGTATTCTACTTCTGAATTGACGGTCGAGTAGACTAGATACTTCTTTTATAAAGTAAAGTATTGACGTAACGTATCATTTTTGCATAAATAATTAAATGAATTAGACAATCTTCAAGTAGTTGACCTCTAATATCAGCCGCTGTGTTGCGCTGACGACATCTAGACGAAGAAAGTGCATATCTATAGATGGCCACTTGTATAGTGCACTTGTCATGTAACTCACAGAAGAAATGTTGCTTATATGTGAAGAGTTTATCTTTATACATCGTTGTATCGTTAAAATGAATTTCTATAATGTTTGTTGAAAAATATTTCAAAGGAAGAAAGTTTTCCAACATTGAGAAATGTAAATGAAAAAACTGTATGAATTAAAGAGCCTTTTAAAAAAATATCGCGATTACAAAATTAGTATTTCACCACAGGAAAAATCAGTTTTCATTCTGAGTGTAGTTGTAGTTATGGTGTGGAGACGAAGCCTGGTATGTAGGCACCTTTGAAGATTTTTGCCGACCCCGGGAATCAACACTAAAATAGAATGGTGATTCTTTTGTATCGAACTGAACAGACCTGATAAATTTCATTTTTATGTTTAATCTCATCTTTTACGGTGTGAAGTGCCTTTACGATTTACCATTATCTCGAATCATTCACATTAGAAGTTGACAACTGATTTTAAGTACATGTTCTCAATTATGCCTCAGACCTGCCATAGACATGCATTTTTTGTCATTAGCCTAGATTCGTCAGTATAGCCTGGCGGTCTGGCTGTAGAGAGCAATCCGGTGGTATATCTACAGTTAGACCGCCAGGCTATACTGACGAGTCTAGGATAAAGAAAAAACATGCATGTCTATGGCAGGTCTGAGGCATAGTGGAGAACATACACTTAAAATCAGTTGTCAGCTTCTGATGTGAATGAGCCGAAATACGGTACATCGTAAATAGTGTTTAAGAAGAACAAGGGATGTCGCTGTAAATCAGTGCACCCTGGTTGATAGATGTCGTAAGGGGCATTTTTTGGCGCTTCAAGGCAGTCCAGGTGCTAGGAGCTTTGACTTCGTAAGTTGCCAATGGGCGTCCCCATAGAGCGACACTTGTGTTGAAAATACCTACAGTTTGTTCGTTACATCTGTGCAGTTTCAATCAGTGGCAAGTACAAATATATGATGAATCAGGCAGACTATAAGTTTCGAAAGACTTATTTCTTACGTTGTTGAGAGACATGGTGGAATTTGCAGTAGAAGAATTTTCCTTCAGCATTGACGAAAGCGTAAGTATTAGTTCCGAAACCATGCATTTTTCTGAAGCTAGCTGGGATTCCCCGGTCACTGAAGAAGATCAAGGCAGTGTGAGTGGTCTCAGGCCTCAGCGTGATCATGTCCCAGAACATGTCATAGTCTGGTCTCAAATTAGTCGCTGGATTCCTGAAATTGATCATCCTATGATCGCATTGATTCTTTCTTAGATACATATTTATATTATGTTTTCATCCATTATCTCTCATGGGATGAATCTCGTGAAACGTAGATCGATTGTCCAGGATAGATCTTGGTTATTATTATGTTTCCTAGAAACTGCTAATTAAACCCAAATACGATTAACTGAATAACTTTACTAAAGTTTCGGCTGTCTCAGCAGCCTTTAGAGTACAAAACATGACCTTTTAAATTTGGAAATTATTATAACAATGACATTTTTGACTGCAACTAGAAGAACAGTTTTGTTTTGAAACTGACGTGGCAATGCGATATATTCATTGTTTTTTGTTCATCAACACTGCAAATAAATCATCTGTATTCTACCCTCCCATAATACTTCATACTAAAGTCTTGTTGGAACAAACCTGTTCTCCTGGAGTAGTCAAAAAAGTCAATCAAATAATAATTTCAAAATTCAAATTTTCCTTTTTTGTTGCTTAGTAACGACCGCCGAGGCAGCAGAAATGTTAGTAAATATATTTCAGTCAATCATCTATGGTTTTGGTACTGACCAGTAAATTTTATAAAATGATTAGAAAAGAGACAACCACAAGATACATTGCAGAAGTAACATCAGACCATGATTTATCTCTCGACCGCGATCTGATGTTTAATTCCTCTAAATAGTCTAAGCCATAGGTTATCAAGGTGGGCGATAATGCCCCCTTGTGGTCGTTTGAGACTTATAGGGGGGCACTAGAAGATCCCGAGAAAATTAGGGGGTGTCGATATCCTCTCTAACGACTATATAATCTTAGGCGCTCGAATATAATCTGATTCAGATTCGCAACAGAAGACAAGTTAAGAAAAGTGGAGGGCTCAATAAAAAAAATATTCTTAAAGTGGGCGATGGGCAAACTAAGGTTGAGAAGCTATGGTTTAAACTCAAAACTATCTAGCCTAGTGACTTCTTTGCTTGTAAAACTTTACCAAAATTAGCTAAATGAATCGATTAGAGAGCAAAAATATTAAATTAATCGATTGAGAAAACTGACAAAATTAATTCAATCTCATACAAGAAACCAAGATACTACATTAAAATACTTCAAGAAACTTAATTAGTTAGATAATGATTACGTTCGTCTTCACGTGGTACTATTGGCTCAATACTCACCTTTTGACTACATGAATGAAGCTTGGAAAAAGAGCACAATCTTTGACAAAAAATACTGGTTGATTGTTTCCCACTAGATCCCATATTCCTTCGTCTGTATAAAATTTTATAGCGAAACCTCGGATGTCCCTGATGGTATCTGCATAGCCCAGTTCTCCAGCTACCTGGGAAAACCTGAAGCAAATATTCAATCAGCTATAAGTATATTATCAGATCTATAAAAAAAAATGTTATTACGTAAATTGACACAATGAATCAAAACTGCATTTTGCAAATACAGATCGATTGGAATTGAATCTAAAAGATATTGAAAATATTGAAACACCTTTTACAATTTGAAAACTAAGAACATATTTGAGTTATAAATTCCCATAATTTTTAATGTTGCCAAAATTTAATTTGAGTGGACTAGCGATTATATAATGCACTTAAAATCTTCCATAATCTAATACACATGAAATACAGAGTCAAAATACTAGACGCCATATTTTAAAGGACAAAACTTGGAGGTGGCAGAGGAGAATTTAAAAAAAAAGTCCTACGCCCATCATATATATACTTTTGACTTCGGTAATACTTCGTACTTGTTAGACATATAATATTGTTCACAAATCACAAAAATGACATCGGACGTCTGACTTTAAAGCAATATTTATAATAATTGAGTGTATGCTCTCCACTATGCATCAGACCTGCTATAGACATGCATGTTTCGTCTTTAGCTCAGACTATTCAGTATAGCCTGGCAGTCTAACTGTAGAGTTCAATTTAGAGAGTTAAATCGGGTGGTATATACGTAACCCAGTCAAGGATGTGATAGCGAAATCAACTCCAAGTGTCGCCCTCTATGGGGACGCCCAGGTGTTAGGACCTTGGCTTCGTAAGTTGCCAATGTTAGAGGGCGACACTTGGAGATGAGTTAATATTTAATAATATTTTTGAAATTCAGTTCCAACAATCAACAGTTACAAAATCCTTATTTTTAAGCCGATATCATTGCGTGGAAAGTATGATTCCAATCTACATGACACCATCTTTGTGTCTTAAAGGTATAAAATTACAATTTATTTCGTATTTAACTGTATCGTTTTTAACAGCCGTTTTATAACCAAAATGTGTTGTTATTCAATTTGAAGGTTATTTATTCAAGAGAGAAATATACAAAACTGCTGTTAAAAGCTGTTAAATTTAGATGAACGTTCTTACCGCTGAGCTACGACACCTCGTGTCCGAAATAAACTGATTGCCTATATAAGGAACGTCCCCCTTCTTTCCATCAAACTTTCTAGAAATCTAGAGTTTAGCGTCAGTGTTTGGGACAGTTCGGTTTGTCTTTTTTCGTATGTAAATAGTCCCCCGATACGAGTTGTCATTAGCACAGCATTAAATGATATGACTCGAATATTTTATTTATTTTTACCTAATGGCAATAGGTGTCTTCTTTCCAATCTCAGAGAAAACTTTGGCCGCAGAGTATTGGGTGATGTCATGCGTGACCTCGAAATATCCGAAGGCACCTGACCCCTTGGCGTGCACAACCCTTTCCGGGATGCGCTCCCTGGTAAAGTGGGCTAGTTCATCGATTAGCGTGTAATCTTGGAGCAGGATTGGTCCATTGTAGCCCACAGTTAAACTGGCGTCTTTCCCAGCTACCGCCGTGCCCCAGTTTGAGGTGATCACGTCTTTTTCGTTCTGCTGAGTTAAAGGAAACATTTATGCATGTTCTATTCCAAAAAATTGCTTCAAGTAGGTAGATGCTGTCCCAAAGTTACAAAAATTTTCACGAATATTTACAAACTTACTTCAACTGGTTTGATAGTTCAGTTTTTCAGGAGGAGATAGTTGCCATCCTAGTAGTGGCATATTCAGCAGAAGTACAACAGTACACGGAGCAGGACATCCATATATGCTCCGATAGCCAGGCAGCTTTGAGAGGGGTAGCATCTCATAGGATCAGATCTCCACTGGTCCTCCAACGCTCAGCCCACTCCAAGAACGTGACCCTCATGTGGGTCCATGGTCACAGTGAGGTGCCAGGTAACGAGAAAGCAGACTGCTTGGCGGAGATAGGACCAAGAAGCACATGCATTGGCCCCGAACCCTGGCCGGGTACTAGCAGAGGCCAGGCCAGTAATGCCCTAGATGATTGAGCATATAACGAACTGGCGAAAGCATGATTGGAGAGAGATGACTGCGTACAGGCCAAGTGGCTCATAGCAGGACCCAACAAACGTAGGGAGCTATGGCTATTGAACAAGAGGAGGATTCACTCAACTTGTTAATGGAATCCTCACAGGTCACTGCAGATTGAACAAACACCTATCACTCATAGGAGTGGCCAAAGACCCAATCTGTCAGAAGTGCTGGGTGGAGGACGAGACCTCGTTCCACTTCCTGGAAGTGTACCGTATAAAGATGAAGAGAGCTACTCAGCGGAATGGTCGGACCCTTATTAAAAGGTCTGGAAGGTTGTACACTAAGGGACTACCATGTCTGCCATAGTTTAGTGATGGCCTTTGGGGTTGGCAAAAAGGGCTAAAGGTGGCTCACTTACCAGACTTTGTCTCCCCATTACTACTACTACAGTTCATAAATCCCATAGTAATTTGTAAACTGATATCGCCACACATGAAATACATATCCAACCTACTCGACGCTGTATTTTTTAAGACTAAAAATCATATTAGTAATTATTCATTACCCTTACTCAGGTAGAATGCAGTAATTACTTCTGGTAGACCCGGATGTTTGACAAGTTATTATACGGGTACTTATCTTCAGTATTAATCTACTCCCACTAGATCGATATCTTGGAAAGTACCAAATACCTTCGAGGTCAAATTTTCTTAGATATGGTTTATGATTGAACGTCTTATAGCAATACCTAACTTGTTTCAGTTCTCTACCTCACTACCCCCAAACCCCAGTCCAGACAACCGACAACCAACTTTTTTCAGGAACTAATCATGAGCGTCGAAAATGTCCCAAAACGAAGTTTTAGCTGTTTTTATTTTTATTTTCAGAAACTACAATGCTAATAAAATTTGACAGCTTCGGGTTACCTTCTGGCCCACATCACCCATACAGAGAGCAGAGCGGTGTAGCTTCGTGAAAAATTTTCGATAGAGTGAAACATTCAAGAACACTCATTTTGTTTTCTAGATAAAATTTGTCATGTTTTTTTATTGAAATAGATTCTTTGTTCAACTCAGCTACCTCCCCCTTAAGTATGTTAATGCCTCTCCTAGGAAACATTTCTAGCTTCACAAATGTTAGATCCATCATATTATGATAGGTAGTTAGTTACGCGATACACGACTTCCGATGGTTGCAATTTCGTGAATGGGCTTTGCTACGTTCTAGGAAAATGGTTATAAACATGAATGAAAAACTTCACGCTTAACAAGAAACCACAAGCATGAGACACGCATGACATGTTCTTTCAGGCAAGGTACTTAAAGCAATTTGTTTTGAGCCGATATAACAGTTACGTTACGGCTACTGAAAGGTTTTGTTTGTGAGCAATATATTTTATGTATTCCTAACCGTTTGATTGAGTTCTTGCGACTATTTTAATGGTCGTCCGGACGATTTGTAAACAAATTCAGTGTGTCGAGTAATAACTTGAATTTCAAAAGGCGACCAGCCGACAAGATGTTCGTAGGCAAACATGACACATACTCGTATTTATGTTGGATAAACTAAATATATAATTTTTACACCTCTTAAAGGTCAGTAGCTCGACTGATCGCTGATTTAGATGATGAAAAAACTATAGTTTTTATATACTCAGACCAAGAGTTTTCGAGTTATTGATAGCCAATGACACTCACGAAAGACATTTTTCAAATTTGTGGAGCGCAGTAAATTAGAATATAGAAGGTGGCTTTCCTGATTTTTTTATGGATAACCTCATAAGAAATACAGAAAGGCTCGTTCTAGGCATTGTAAGCTCGACCGAAGTAGTCAGACTCAATAAGATCGAACGGCTGGCTTGTGTTAGTACAACGAGCGCAGTGCGGACGACCCCATTGAGTGCCCTCGAAGCACTGCTTAGTCTCCCACCACTAGATCTTGTGATCAGGGGAGAGGCCAGGGTAACTGCATTCCGGCTATGGGGCCAAGGAAGTTGGGCTTTTATCAATCCGGGTAAAGGGCACTGTGCGATCCTTTTAGAGTTACAAAAGGAGACACCCATATTGCAAACAAGGAGTGACATAATTACACCCAAGTACCTTTTTGATTGCAAATTCATGGTGGAGTATCCAAGATAGGAATGGGTTACAGGAGGCCGACAGCTCTTCGAGAGAGGTGGGCAATTCTGGTACACGGATGGCTCACTGACCGAGGAGGGCTCTGGCTCCGGGGTCTTTGGACCCAATACAAGACTCTCATTCCCCCTTGCGGGATACACCACTGTCTTCCAGGCTGAGATCTTTGTAATTTTAGCGTGTGCAATCAGGAAAAGCAGCGGCCTAGGAGACGAATCACTATTTGCTCCGATAGTCAGGCAGCAATCAAGGCAGTAAGTGCCTGTAAGATAGTATCAGAGCTGGTCTTAGAGTGTAGGAAAGTTCTTGACGAGATCGCAGACAGAGACAGGGTCTCACTAATGTGGGTCCCTGGAGACTCCGAGGTTCTAAGCAACATTATAGTGGACGCTTTGGCGAAGGCAGGATCAAAAGGAAATCTTTTGGGTCCGGAACCGGCTGTAGGGTTAGCCGCAGGTAGAATTAGAAAAGCTACGGACGAGTGGATTCAAATTCAACACTCTTTGAGGTGGAATAGCATCTCAGGACATCTCCGTCAGGCACGGTGATTCATTACAGGGCCTGTAGCCAAAGAGGGGCGATTTTGCCTCTCTCTTGATAGAAGTCATCTTAGGTTGCTGGTGGGACTGCTCTCTGGTCATAATACCTTTAGGCGGCACCTGCACCTAATGGGGATAGTTAGTGACCCAACGTGAGCACGCTGTGGCGATGAGGAGGAGTCCTCAGCACACATACTATGCCGCTGTGAAGCCCGCGGGCACCTCAGGCAGGCCATATTGGGGTCCATGATTCTGGAACCAGGGAATATAAGATGGGCAGGACCCAAGGCCATACTTAACTTTGCGAAAAGGGCTGGCCTTGGGAACTAGAGCTGATAGGAGCGCAAAGGGGCCCGGCGGTGGCCTATGCACCGATGGTACACATCGGAATGCCTCTTCCTTCCATTCATTCATTCAAGCTCGACCTGGTGAGTATGCGCCTGTTGGGCTCCTCCACTGTTTGTTGTACCGATAGATAACAACAAGAATACCTACTTTGGAATATGTAAACAAATAAAAAATAATTTAGGAAAATTCCAAAATCTTTAGAAGATAACTACAATATATTTTTAAGTAAATTTAATAAATACAAAGGAGAAAGAACTAAGTATGTGTAAGTCAGGCATTTATAGAATTTCATGTGCCTTCTGTAGTGCTGTTTATACAGGTCGAACAGCTAAAGTATTTACGACAAGGTACAGAGAACATATAAGTGCCTTCAAGAACCACCATCCAGAAAAAAATTTGCCAAACACTTACTAGATTCTAATCATAAAGTTGGCAACGACAATAGAATGAGTGTACTTCATACTTCAGAAATATCTGCGAAACCCTGACTTCATTGTAGTAAATGAACAGAATCTTTTAAAGTCAATTTTCATAGATACACTACTATAAGTTTCTATCTATTTGTATTTCAGGTTAACTTACTCCTGGAATATCATATATAAGGTATTGAGAAGGATGAAATAGCTTAAGGAATAAAATATCTTAATAGCCATGATAGGATCTAGTTAGTTAGTTCGCAAGTAATCTGGGTAGCGTTGTTAGCAGTCAAATCTGATAGTCTGACGATGATTTAAATATAAATCGAAACGCGTCACTGAAAGAAAAATAGTTTTATTTGTGAAACTGTGTGTAAATTACACAACTTTTTATCAACGCAATTGGAATCAAGTAGAATCCCTCGCTACTCCCCATCCATTGTTATGAATTCACACCGACAAACTGACCGATAGGAGTGAGTGACATGTATTTTAGTAATATACATGTATACGGCATAATAATGTTTATTTCAAATTTTCCGAAAAAAAAGAGTACAATTACAATATTATTGATAACAATTCAAATTTTTTCAAATAAACACAAGAGAAAAGATAATAACCCACAAAAACATTCGTTGCACATGGGCGCTACCTAATTTTTAACCTTAATGGCATTTTAAAACAACACATGAGTTGTATGACATTATTTTTCGTATTAGCCAATACATTTTGTGTATGAAATTTATGTCGTTCATATAAACCATAGGGTTGTGTATGAACGACATATGACTGAAAATTCAAGGATCTAACAACCTCACAACATAGAAATAATTTAGAATCAATGCATACATTCGAATGTCCCTCATACGGAATTGTGAGTACAACAGAGTGCAGGCGGAGGCAAGAGACTTTTGAAACTGCAATGTTTTTTTGGTGAAATACTGGTTTCCATTATTTTATATAAAAAAAAATTACTCTATCAATATCAATATATTAATTAGGTCAAACTAAACTTCTAAAATAATTATTGGACAGACTATAGTTCTGTCAAACTTCATTTCTCCCTAGGAGGACTATGTACCTTTTGAATATACTTTTAACTAAATTTAAAAAATTAAGACTAGTAAGGTACCTTTTATATATTTCTGGCAAACTATTATAAATTCTACATAAAAGATTCGTAAAGCACCGTAAACTTATATTTTTTTGCAGTAGATCTATTTTAACTGAATCATTTGTTTTATATCTTGTTTTATACCGGTGGTTCATCTTACCTAAAACCCTACTATTTTTGTAAGTGTATAGTATGATTTGCTGCATATACAGTTGCCTTATGTCAAGTATGCCGGTTACAAATCGATCACAATCATACCATGTACATACCTGATGTTTTTTTGATTGCACCGTCAATTGTTCGGCTGCTGCGTCTCTTTTTGGGGTGGCCATTCTTGGAACAAGTTTGTTACCTTCTTTGCAGTTATGCAATATTAAATATTATATTGACACATATTTATATATCTTCTATAGAATTTATCAGCGGAAGTAGTAGCCATATGATAATTTGGGAATCGGATATGTTCCCATACACCAGCCTTGGTTAGTATTTTTCATTGTAGACAGGAATAAACAAATAAATATGTAACATTACAGTGAGAGTACCTACCTCCTCAAATTTAATTGTTTCACATCCTGGTCAATGAAGTTCAGCATTTATCAATTGTGCAGTACGACAAAAAATACCAAGGGATTCTTTATTTATTTACAGGGTATGCATTTTGTTCGCTTTCATTTGCTATTTTTATGTCAATATACATGACTATAATTATCCGACTTATCCTGCGGAGGCCTGTTGGATGCAAATTTCTATGAATGTAAAAAAATTGGAAGATGTATACCACAAAGAAAATATGATAATAGTCACTTTAGAGGTACCCTCATTGATCCCTGTGTACAACATACCGGTAACGAAACTTAAATACCTAGAGAAATTAACCATTTGTAGCAATTAGGACTATAATATTATGCATGAATTAGGGACACGCGCACAGATCTGCATGATGAGCATATTTGTCAAGAAGACTTACCTACAATACACAACAATTACTCAGTCACATTTATTGGAACAACTTTATTCAGTAACTCAAAATAATGTAAACCTTATGCACGATATCGAGTGTCTCATTTTAATCTATCACTGCCAATATATTATTTTTTTTATTTTTAATTTCATGTGTACTAAAACTTTGTATAAACAAGTGTATTTAAGCAATTTTCCTATGAGTTACATTACATTAAACTTATTTTCAACTAGACTCTTGTCCATACCTCATTATTTTTGTTTCGTTAAGTTCCATGTGATAAATAACTTTTTACTTTTCTATACGTTAATCTCTCTTTAACAGGCTAAAAATACTCTGCTGTCTTGAATTACTTCCACATTTCTTATAACCGCGCATTTTTTTATCGCTTTGATGACACCCTTCTGAGGCAGATTATTTGAAACCAGAATAAATGATAAATTGACAAGAATCCTGAAATTAAATCATTTTATGTAATGTAGCTTACAGGAAAATGTTTCGATCTAAAAAGAAAAAATTCATTAGCGAATTGAACTCTAGTGGAGCGGAGCATACGTTTATTGACCCATATTGAGTTGAAATATTTCAAAATTCTGATGGGCTAGAACAGTTCTGAATTTTTGATATCGATTTTGCGTCAAAAGTTATAAACAGAACCATATCTCGCTTCTGTCCTACTTTGTTACTGGCAGTGCCAGATGGACACTGGGTGCATACTGGAAAACTTTATAATAATAGCGGCAGATACCAAGCACGTGGTACAGCGCAAGTCCTTCATAAACTTCCTATTCTCCTTTTGGTCTTGAGAGAAAACTTTGCAGAGAATGTTTTTCTGTAATACTAAACACGTATCTATAGAGGATGGCGGCAAGGCATTGACCTATAGGAGGACCAAGTTCATAAACCCAATGGTCTTTCCAGTCCATGTCGAAAATAGCGGATGGAAAGCTTCGAGCTGCGTTCAATCCGGCTCCAGTATATGGTTCAGCTGCAAAAACGATTCCCGTGATACCTGAAATATGCCACAATAATCAGTCGATCTGATTTTCATTCATGAGTTATGGTCTTCCTGTCCATACATTTTTCTTTTTTTATATAAATAATCTCTCTTACATGCTAAAAGCATATCAACGTTCAGAAACTCTATAAGAGGCTAATTGTCTATCCACATCTTCGAACATTAGTGTCCATCTTTAATGTTCGAAGATTCACATTAACCTTAAAACCCTAACTAACTATTGGAAAATTCACATATCACATTTGAAAACTTCGATCTGTTAGGAGGAGACTCTACCTATATTAAGAGGAGATTCGCATGGATTTCCAAAACTCATTTTGTAAAATAATGGAACGATTTTGTTACAAATGATAGAGAAAGTTCGGTTCTATGCTCATGCAAAGCCTTCTGCAATTTTTATACAAAATTTTAGATATTGTGTCATGAATATTGATATTTTTTGACTCATTTGGGGTTTGTGTACTGCATCAGCCCCGTTGGTGGGCCACGCCAGGATTGAGGAGGTGGTGGAAAGCAACCTCCCGATCTCCTCACTTAGGGTGGCAAGGGCCAACGATAAGATAAGATTCGATAGAAGACACTCACTCGCCCTAGGGAAGAGTGGGCGAGAGGAAAGATAAGATTTCCGCCCCACAGTATGGTATGCTATACCGACGGATCTCGCTCAAGAGAGATGGGAATGATGGGATCCAGTGCAGGAATTTGCCTGGCAGATGGAGGTAAGCGTAGTGCTGTGAACCCACACGTCAGTATTTCAGGCGGAGATATTTGCCATTATAATGATGGCATACTCAGCAGAAGTACAACAGTGCACGGATCATGACATCCATATATGCTCCGATGGTCAGGCAGCTTAGCCCAATCCAAGAACGTGACCCTGGTTACAGTGGGGTGCCAGGTAACGAGAAAGCAGACTGCTTGCCGAGTATTAGCAGAGGCAAGGTCAGTAATGCCCTAGATGTTTGGGCATATAACGAACTGGCGAAAGCATGGTTGGAGAGAGATGACTGCGTACAGTCCAAGAGGCTCATAGCAGGACCCAACAAACGTAGGGATTTATGGCTATTGAACAGGAGGAGGATTCACTCCACTTGTTTGCAGGAATCCTCACAGGTCACTGCAGATTGAACAGACACCTGTCACTCATGGGAGTGATCAAAGACCCAATCTGTCAGAAGTGCTGGGAGAAGGGCAAAGGGGGTTCCATTTCCTGGGAGAGTATGCCGTATACAGCAGCTTTAGGGCCGAGGTGCTCGAAACAGCGCAGTTTTACAGGGAAGACAGCTACTCAGCGGAATGCTCGGACATCATGACCTTTATTAAAAGGTCTGGAAGGTTTGACAGTAAGGAAGTACCATGTCTGCCCTAGTCTCAGTGATGTTCCTCAGGGTCGGCAAAAAGGGCCAAAGTGGCCTACTTGCCAGACTTTGCCTCCCCATCACTACTACTACTACTAACCTTTTGGGAACCAAAGTAACCAAAATATCAAGAAAATGGCTTTGTAAGGACATAGAGGCGTTCTCCCTTTATGATCTGCATAAAAATATTTTCAATATGTTCAAAATCAAGCGCTTCAAATGAAATATTTTTACCTCTGATATGAGCGCCCTTGCAAAAATATCTTGAATTTTGTGTTGAAAAACGGCTTCACAAGGGCATAGAACCAACCTTTCTCCATCATTTTCGATAAAATCGTTCCATTATCTTGAAAAATAAGCATTGGAAACGAAATATTAAAAACCCATGCGAAATGCCTAGGTATAGTCCCCTCTTAATGATTAGTCCGTTGGAAATTTCTAGTGTTCGTTGTACCTTATACAATATGGATCAGCTGCATAAAGGATAGTGCTGAATAATGATCGATCCCTGATAAAGCTATCAAGTTATTGGCATATATCTTGGTGGGAACCCATAGGCAGAAAGATACATGCTATAACAGCAATCAGCAATTTGATGTCATGTAGATACCTGTATATGTTTTATGGTTACGAATATCGTATCATATATGATTAAAAATACGATCAGTCTGAACGTTTAAAGTGACACAACAGTCAATCAAATGTTAAGACACATGACAATAATCCTCTCTGACATTTTTCTCAATAGTTTCCAAATCGAATCACTTCCATAAAAATAAACATTACTACCACGAACTACAATTAATAATACTTATTATGACTTGTGGTTGTGTGTCCAAATAGAACAAATACGATAAGCCAATTCGAAATGTTTGTGGTACGATAGCATAATATAGATAATTTCAGCGTGGGAAGAACATTCAGTATGGAAAAAATGAAGGAAATTTGTATAAAAAATAATAGATAGCATGGAATCCAACTGGAGCTTAGTTACTGCTCCTGATAATTATCAATACAGGTATTATCTTTGTCTGCAGCTGTTCATGTGGATTAAAAGTTATCTGCTTTTTAAGTGGGAGTATAACAAACAATACAGAAAACGGCTAAATTCTATTACGAATACTGTTATAAAAATTCTTAGACAATTTCCATTCGCATAACTAAGATTTTCATGCTAACGACTGCGGATGTATGCTCAGCCAATCTGTGCATCTGATAATATGATTATGGAGTGTCTGTTCTGGTTCTGCTATGGTATAAACGGAAATATGTCAAAAATATCAGCTTGCAAATAGTAGTATACTCGTACCTAGACTGAGTAGACTAAAACATAAATGCACAATACGTACCAAGAGCAACTCTCACTGCAAACGAATCCATGTGGGCTCCATTTCTAGGATCGACGGCGCCAAGTACAATTATCATCAATGTGAAAGAACAGATGATTTCAGTTCCAAATGCTTGGTAAGGATTCAGAGGTTCCTTCACTTTTAGATGACACAATCCTTTTGCGTTTGTGACTGTAAGCTGTGAAAGTTCGTCATCTTTAGTATACATACTTCAACTAAAATGCATTCAATAGAATTGAGCCAAAATTTTTTGATTGAGATTTGAGACATTTTATGGTGGTTTGTATATTTTTCTTTCCATAGAAAGACCCATTTTTTCTTGTCGAAAAGGTATGTCATCAGAGCTTTCGTTGGAAAGATCATTTCAAGAAAATTATAGCGCTTCATCTATTTCGGTTTTTCGGTGAGTTGATTTATTATAGTTGTCTAACATGATAACTCCCCAAAGGCGCCAGAATAGCAAATACTAGAGAAGCTCGTCAGGCGTATCCTCACTAGGTCGAACCTACAACGCCGCGAACAAGCTTGTTCCAAAAGTCGTTCTTTTGGAGAACCTCGGCGTTGTGGAATGAGCTACCTGGGTCTTTGTCCCTAGATGGTTTCAATCTACAGCATTTTATGGTCAATGTGAACAGACATTCATCCTCGCGCAGTGCTATGAAGCGCGATAGGCAATCTGCTTTTGCGTGAAGTTCTCTATAAAAAAAATTAAATATGCCGAAACGTCATGCTGAAACATTTTTGTCTTATAATAAATCAACCTAGTGAAATCCCATAAAAACATTCTGTAAATAAAGCTGTCTAGATAACTTACCCTTAACAAACCATATCCGATAAGACAGCCAATGTATTGCGCCACAATATACACCAAAAATCTCTTCCAGTGCATCTTTCCATAAATTACCATTGCCAAAGACACGCCAGGGTTTATGTGCGTGGGGCTTATATGATCGGTAATCTGGATAATAGCCAGTATACCGAGACCAAAAGTGAAAGCTGGTATCACTGGCCCCAATTGGAAGCTGTCTACGCACCCCATACAGCCTATGGATGAAATAACTATTCATTCAACCAGATACGAAGTTCTTGAAAACCTTATATGATTATTAAATGAGCTATACTTTAATTTTGGTCATTTAAATGACTTTGACGTTAATGCAGATCGGAGAATAGTGTTTTTGCAATAACAACGTAATCTAGAATAACTAGGCTATTATTGGAAGGTGCAGCAACCAACAAAGACTACACTTTTTTAAGGCCCGACACGTGCTTCGCTAACTAGGTTAGCATTTTCAGGTAAAGATAACAACTGTTTGACGACTCTATTAATGAATAAAAAATGAGAGACAATGTGTCGCCGTCCCAAAAAACGCTGCCTGCTGTTTAAGTGAAAGAATTCAACATCAAGGTAACGACACAAGCCTTCTCCCTCTATTCTGTATTGGAGGAAAGGCCAAAATTACAGCGGTTAAGCCCTATCTCAGTTGTCTGAACATGGACAGATAGCATTTCGCTACTTCTTGCTTACTACTTTTGATGCTCAATTAACAATAGACCATTTTTTCATTAGTTTTTTAACTGGTAAAGTCATTTATAAAATTCAAAAAAACCGTTAATCAACGGTATCCGGTTGTGATTTTTATGTTATCACAATTTTGGCCGATTTTTTTTGTTTTAGTGTGTTGACCTACATCCTAAAACAAAGCTATTTTGAAAATAATCTGGAGCGTGGACTGAGAATTTAATCAAAACTCCCCGCCGTCTAAACTATTTAGAAATGTTAAGAGTAATTTCTATTTTTAGTTCAGGTATCGATCTAAAAGTAGGAAAAAATCAGTCCGTTTTTTGTGTAGGCGGCTATGCTTTGGCGTTACAGGAATCCAACTAGATCGGGGGAGCTGATCACAGGCCTAGTGTGACCTTATGGTAAATACAGCACTGGCCATATTTATCAAAACTAGACCATACCGGAGGCTATAGTTTCAGAACCGTCATGTGTAAGGTGATTAAGACCCACAACAACATTCACCTTCGAAAACATGGACTGCCCCTGCCAACCACCACAGATAGAGGCGCAAAACGGATGATAGATGACCTATGCACTCCTGACTGCATGCATCGGCTTGCATCTTTCTCTCCATTCATTCGTTCACTCCTGCATAGAGTTTCATTAAAAATTGTCCGAGC